>PVJD01000076.1:126489-722397 GCA_004026545.1 Mormoops blainvillei | reverse complement strand
TCTTTCTCTCTCTCTCTCTCTCTCTGTCTCTCTCTCTCTCTCTCTTTCTCTCTTTCTCTCTTTCTCTCTTTCTCTCTCTCTCTCTCTCTCTCTCTCTCTTTCTCTTTCTTTCCTTTCTTCCTTCCTTTCCTTCCTTTCCTTCCTTTCCTTCCTTTCCTTCCTTTCCTTCCTTTCCTTTCTTTTATAGAAAATGGTGTTTAGAACTAATATCTGATTGCTAGATATGCTCCTTACTACTACAAGGGCATCATTGTTTGTAGGCTCTTTCGAGCTAGGAAATGTTTGTGTTTCAACTTGGATTCCCTCATAGATAGTTGGTTCTATTTGTTTGAGTGATATTTGAAAGGTATGTGGAATATCATTGTCCTTCTAAGAATCAGAGCAATACCGAAAGACAAACTCAGAGAAGTGTCACTCCCCCCTCATCCCTGCTGACCCAATGCTAGTCCTTTTTCCCCCAATCCATACCCAACCCCTGTAGTTCCTGGTTTATCCTTCCTGTATGTTTTGTACAAATGGATAGATACATGTATATTTGCTTATAGATTCTATTTTTTCTTTTGTGCTTTTCTTTCTCACCTAACAGTATGATTGGAAATCACAGATAGAGCTCTTCTTCATCCTGTTGTCAGCTGCATAGTACTCCATTATAAGGGCGTGTCATGGTTCACCCAACTACTCTCCTGGGCATGAGTTAAGATAGGTTGCTGTTAGTCTTTATAATTACAAACAGTGCTTCAGTGAGTAACCTCATACATGTGTTTTCATCAACCTTGTTCATATTTACTTTACTATCATTGGAAGTGTATCTTCAGAGTAGAGAACTGGAAGTGGGATTGCCAGGGGAAAAGTAAGTGCATATGTCGCTTTGCTAGGTATTGCCAAATTTTTCTCCACACAGTTGCACAAACTTGTATTGCCACCAGCAATGAACAAGTATGCCTGCTTCCCAAGGCCTCAGGAACAGAATGTGTCGTCAGCTGGCATTGAAATTTTAGCACTATAAATAACAGGTCAATCCTGGGCTTTCTCTAAATTTATTTTAATTTTTTTTTACCATTAGCATACCAAAATAGGCATATGAGAGGTTCCTTGCATTTTTAAAATTTACTTAACACATATAATGAAATGGGGGGTTTTTTTGTTCGTTCTCATTTTAGGTCTTGCTCCTTTGGCCTATTTGTCAGATGAATGCCATAACTTACTGGCAATCAAGTTTTGGATAGATCTTAATGAAGACATCATTAAACCTCGCATGTTAATTGCTGCGAGCAACCTCCAGTGGCGACCAGAATCCAAATCAGGAATTACTACTTTATTTGCTGGAGATTTTTCCACATTTTCTACCAGTCCAAAGGAGAGCCATTTTCAAGAGGCATTCCAGAAAATGAAAAATACTATTGAGGTAAAATTAGTTTGACTATTCCCATACTTGTTGGTATTTTGAGTCAAATATCAAAGGAGTGGCAACTTTTATGAAAATTGGATTTTGTGATATGGTATCAGGTAAGGTTTTTAGAGAACATTAATTGCTCGTGAACTCGAGGAGGTGGGGATTACAGCTACTAGGAAAAATAATGATTTGAGGGGAACTGAGTTAGAAGAGATGGTGAGAAGGATGTTTAAGCTACAGGCCATGTAGGCAAACTGGAAGTTGGTAACAATAATAATATGTGGTTCATAGTAGCTGGTAGTGTAATTAGTGCACATTCCAAATTTACATTTTAAACTCCATATCTAGTATTTTATACAGTTTATACCTGTCTTTCCTTTGAAATAATCCCAAGTAGGAAAATACTAAAACTACTTTCCTTGGATCATACGCATTTTTGCTTAAATCTACTTATATATCCCATAATGGTATTAACTAAAATCTATTTCAATTAATCCTTGGAACAGACATGAAGCTGTTCTTTCATTTTAGTCCTGAGGACTACCATGTAGATGTTGGATAATTTAAGCTATTAGTAGTAAATAGAGGTGGAACTTGAATCCCAGTCTTCCAGCTCCAAATCCAGAATCATAATGTGCCTTGCTAATTAAACTTGACGGTTGGGAACAACTCCTAATCTCTCTCCTTCCCTGATGCATGTAGCCACTCTTTCTCTCCCACTCCAACACTGAGCTCTCCTGAATCACTGATGGTGGTTCTGCATTTTTGCATTAGCATATTGTTTGACAGTTGCTATCAAATTTGGGGTGTCTCATTCTTTTTTTCCTGGTCTGAATATTTTAGTTCTGATTTTAAAGGTATCTCTCTCTAAAAACATGAATGTGTAGGTTTGCATTTTATAAAACAGCTTTTCCAATTTACTTTTTTAGAATATTGATATATTTTGCAATGCTGCAGAAAACAAGCTTATGCTTATACTTAATGCAAATGATCCCAAGTGGTCCATCCCAACTACAGAATGTACTTCAGACCCCGACACTGCTCAGACAGTCCTTGGTGCAGGAAATAAGTTTCTGGTAAGTTCATGTAAATTAAAAGAATTTTATAGCTGTATATATGAAGGCAATGTGTATTCTGGTATACACCTAGTAAACATGGTAAAATATAATTGAATTGAATTAGAGACTGTAATTAATTATTATATGACTTTTATAGGTATAGATTATCTGGAAATTATATCTTGTTTATTGAAGCCAGAACGTGACACTCTTTGGGAGCAAATTTTACAAACAGATGCTTTAATTTTTAGTATTTCAAGTATATGTAATAGAAAAGACTTTTTTGCCTGTATCTTTGTGGTAGGAAGACTATTCTGTATAATTAGGGTTGTTTTTAAGCTCGGTTTGATTTAACTCTTTAAATCACAATAAATGCAAATCAAGCTAAAGTATAATATTGGCTAATGACTAATTCTTAAGTAGCTAACACTTGGTAAATGTATCTATATTAAATCATTACCTTCATAAGAACCCTCTGAGATAAAAATTATGATCACTATTTTATAGATGAGGGAACTATGGCATAGAGAGTTTAAGCAATTGCCTGAAGTCACAAAGCCAGGAAAGTGGGTATTAGAACCCAGGTGGTCTGTGTTCTTAAAAGGGTTTTAAAATGCTTACCTTTGTTTAATTTGTTAATACCAAAAAAAAGAAAAGATTAAAGCAGAAGTTATGTCCCTTACTTACTTTTTTATCTTTTACTATGATTAGTCTTCATTCATCTTTTTATGTCATTTTTATATTCTCCTCTGCTAAACTATTTCCTTCTGGGGGAATAAGAATAATAATATGAATGTCTCATGAAATCATCTGCCCTGTCAGCCATTTGGAGAGTGAGAATGTGTGTGGTATTTGTGTGTTTAAATATTTCTAATGAAAAGCTGCTAATTTGATTTTGTTTTATATGTGAGCACATAATTATATATGACACTTTTTCATTTGTTTTTTATTAGATGACTTCTCCCAGTAGTGAGATGAACTCTCAAAGTCCTTTATCACTTTGTAAGCCAAAAGGGAAGTCTGCTCCCACAGCTGTATCAGCCCAAATGACCTCAAAGTCTTGTAAAGGGGAGAAAACGGTTGATGACCCAAAAAACTGCAAAAAGAGACGAGCCTTGGATTTCTTGAGTAGACTACCTTTACCTCCACCTGTTAGTCCCATTTGTACATTTGTTTCTCCAGCTGCACAGAAGGCATTTCAGCCACCACGGAGTTGTGGCACCAAATATGAAACACCTATAAAGAAAAAAGAATTGAGTTCTCCTCAGATAACTCCACTTAAAAAATTTAATGACATTTCTTGTTTGGAAATCGATTCAATATCCGACGAAGAACTTGCACTGATAAATACCCAGGCCCTCTTGTCTGGTCCAGCAGGAGAAAACCAAATTGTGTCTATGGGTGAGTCCACTAGGACTGCTCCCATCTGTTCAAGAGACTGTCTCGAACTGAAAAGGCACCATTTTACCTCTACGATCAGAGAACAGAATTCGCACATCAGTACCAGGGGAATGGAAGACTCCGTGCAGGACACAAGTACAAGATAGATCTAAGAAACTGCAAAGGCAACAGAACCAAAAATGACAGAAATTAGTTATTGACTCAACCTTGCGGGTTTGTAACACACATGCAGTTTCAAACTGTACACTCATATTTGCAGAATGAGAAAAGAAATGGTTCCAGTTCTACCTGAGTGCTCGTATGTCATAGGAATGCTCTTCACTTGCTTCTTTATTTCGTTATAGATCTTAAAACCGACTGTGTTTATTAACTAATCAAGAAAAATGTCTCCATTAAACCTTTGTTTTTGTTTTTTTTTTAATTTTAGAGAAAGAGGAAGGGAGGGGAAAAGCGAGGGAGAGAAACATCAATTGGCTGCCTTCGTACATGCCCTGACTGGGGACCGAACTGCAGCCCAGTCACATGCCCTGACCGGCAATTGAACCAGTGACCTTTCAGTTTGTAGGATGATGCCTGACCCACTGAGCCATACTGGCTGGGGCACCTTTAAATCTTTATGATGGGAGTTGCTCCCTACAAATATTTTATAAATGAACTGCACATACCCTTTTCTTTTAGATTCTGTCCTTAATTAAATGACACTAGGTTTCTCAGTACCGTTATTTTGACTTACAAAATTCCTTTTAATTTAGTTCCTATTTTAGGTTTTGGGTTTGTTGTTTTTCTTTTTTTTAGAGGTAACCCCCATGAACTACTTTTCCTTAATGCATGAGTTGGTTCTACCATGGTTCTGTCCTGATCAAAAATTGGGCTAAGATATGACTGGTGTTTTCGCTTGACCAGTTGTTCATCTTGAATCCAGCATAACTACAAGAAAAACAGAACCCTCAGTGTAATTAATTCCTTTATATCATCCCAGTGTGATCTCTGAAATGAAATTATTTCAATTAAGATTCAGATACTTTAAATCAGAAGCAGATTTCATAGTGCCAATTTTGCCTTTGCAAAATGATGACCTGGAGTGCAGCGTAGAAAGTATGTCTTTCAAATCAGCCTTGATTCTACCTGCTTTGATCAGCACCATCACAGGACACACTAGGGCTCCTTGTACCCCTCATTTTCTCTAAACAGCCCCCTCACAGCAGAAGATAACAGTTCAATTCAAGATGATATTCTCATTTGTTACTTTCTTATAATTAAGAGAAAAAACAGTTCTAACTGTGAGCTAATAGCATGGAGCTCATAAATTAGGTCTTTCAGTGTCAAACTTATATCTAATATATTTTTTAATTTTTATTTTTGAATTACAGTTTATATTCCATATTCTGTTAGTTTCAGGTGTATAGCAGAGTGAGTAATATGTTTTCAGATCTAATTATAAACAGTTTTCAAAGTCAAAGATAAATCTTTTTGTGAAGCATTTTGTTTCTTTTTGTAGCTGTGACCATGATTTCCTCTCTAAAAGTCATTAATTAACAAGTAGTTCGGCTAGTTTTTTCATCTTGTGTTCTGCCCATCTTATTAATGCAATTTAAGTTTTGTTCATAAACAATTTGGTCTTCAGATGCTAATCATTTTCCTGATGATATATTCTAGAACAGGGGATAAAACTTGAGTCTCAGGAACAGAAAGATTATAAGACCATAATTTTTTTTATCCTGAAAGAACATAACTCTTGTTACCTCCTCCATTAGTTGTTGCCATGTAGATGACCCATAAGAGAGAGATTTAATGCACAGCCTCCTTTTTATAAATTGTAAATAATAAAGCTAAGCTATATGAGCAAAATATGAAGCTGGGGGATATGTGGATATTATCCCCTCAAATTGACAATTTAATGACTACAGAGCCAACAGTGCACACTGCATAAGCAATAAGTGGCGAAAGCGTTTGTGTTACTTGTTCAGCATTCGGTTATAGCCTATGTGCATATAAAGCACGCCAGCACTGTGAAGGGCACAGACGCCAACACATGAAATAATACATGTCAGTGTCGAGGGTTCAAAAGCTATATAAATCAGGGAGTTGAGAGAAGAAAAAGAGATCACTTCTAGCTGGGATATATAAAGTTGACAGCATTTAACTAATTATTTTTATGCTTCCATGCCAAATATTTTAGGTTTCATATAGAAAAAAAAGGCAAATAGACCAGGAATCTGTTCTGATCTCTGTAAAAGCTCTGAATCTATAACCTGGATCCATATCTCCATAGTGGTCATTCTGCCCCAGTAGCCCAAATTCTAAGCAAAGAGCCAGACATAAACTGGGAGGGTTTGAATTCTCACCCTTCTGGTTTCTTTGGGGTCAAAGGAAAACAAGTGCAGTTCATGCTCTCTGATACTCCTCCCCTCCACTGTCCCAAATGAGGCAAGCCCTCCTGACTGAATGAATTCTGCAGTAAGCACATTGACTAGGGTCATCAGGATCGCCTAGGCCTGGACGGCAGGATTGTGGATTATCATGATTGTTAGAGGATTGTTCTGTGTCATGTTTGGACACACAGAATTTAGCAAAACTATAATAATACCTTAGATTTACTCAAATTCACTAAATTTTAGTTTCATGAGCCAAACTTTGTTACTCAAAGGAGATATAAATTTTTAAAATGTTAAAATGTGAAATGTTGATAAAGAGTTACAGATACATTGCTGGATGTAATCAAGATGCTGAGTAGCTTCCAAGAGTCAGATAATGGAATGTCAAAGTAAAATAGTCTTTCTAAAGAGCACAGATAAAATAACTTACAGAAGCAAGTAAAAAAAGGGTTAATTTTGTCTTTTATAGCCTATTAAGATTGGTAAATAAATGTATGATATAGAAAAATTGGTTCTCAATATGGTATTCTGTGGGATTTAGGTAATTGAATTTTTTATATTGTTGAACAAAAAGGCTTAGATTCAATGACATCCATATAAAGCAACACCATATATAATTTTTAATAACCATAAAAGCACCATTATATAAGACACTTAAAATAATACTTCACAGAACATTAGCAAGAAACTGTTGGCCAACAAGAAATAAAGCACACACCCTCATGGGCTTAACTGTCAGGGTCTCACAACAAATTAATCTGATTCCAACCTGTTAAGATTTAATTTGGATTCACAAATTCAATATTGGTAGAAGAGGGCCATTCCAGAGCTGTGGTAGAACTTCATTGTCAATGCTGCGTTAAACACCAGGACTGCCCATCTGATAGTGAACATCACTTCACATATCCCTCTGTGACCTATATCCTGGGATACTTAATTCCTTGTGCTCCTAACACTGGGGCTGCCAACTAATTACATTTTTAAGGAAAATTTTAAAAACTGCTTAGTGATTCATATTAAGAATCAATGTTTCATAAAGGAGTCTTCTTTTATTTATACTATTAGCACAACAGCCAAAAGTTATTTAGGTTTAATCCTGTTCAATGAAGTGGTAGTTAAAAACACAAGACTATAATGAGTGACTTTAAATAATGACTCTGGTTTTCCTCAATCATTTGTATAGCTATTAAAAGGCTTCGACAGACATTTTAAACAATGATATGTCATTAGGATAAAGGAATTTCCCAAAGCGTCTACTTTGAAGGACGGCATTCCCTTAGATGCATACTTTCTAGCATATTCATTTTAAAGGAAAATCAATATCATCATTACAGCCACACATCTCACATTTTTGGATACATAGATTTAAAAAGTAACAATGACACTAAAACATTTCCTGCCTTTCACTTCTCCCACCTTTCCAACTTTCCTGATGGAGATGAATTCCTGAAAAAAAAATAGATTACTTCAGAGAAAGTAGTACTGAAGCTTATATATACCATAAACACTTTATTTTATGAAGCTATGTGACTCATTGATTACGTTCTTGTGTATGTTCTAAGGTTTCAGCTTCAAATTAATTCTCTCCCTAGAGAGTGGCTTGGTTTAACCAAACCTGCAGACTCCCAGCATCGGACCATGCATAGAGCATCACTTTAACAAATGCCCATTGAAGATGAATATGATGACTTCTGCTTAAAAACGTTCAGGTTCGACTATTTACATTGGAATTAGAGCTCTGACTAAAACTGAACAGAAACAGTAAATACCAAAAATCGAAGTAAAAACTGTTTCCTAGTTTTTTTAGGAGAACTAGGAATGCCTATAAGATTGGCCTCTAATACCCATGGTGGCTGCCCCCCCTTCTGTTAAAGGAGCTCTCATGTATGGAGCTCCCGGGAGCCCTCCGGTTTGGAAACTCTGCGTAGGGATTCCAGTGTCCTGCCCTGTTGGAAGGCGATGCGCTGCTCCTGTCCTGACTTCTGCTCACTCTGCTTGGTTTTTCTGCATGAAGCACACTGTGAAAGGTAACACCGTGCTCATACCGTTCCTTCATTCGGTGTATTTTTTCTCTTGGGACTCCATGAATGTTTCTTCTACATGGGAAAACATGCAAACATTAGTTAAGGCCATATATCAAAATGAGTTACTTGTATTTTACATGTCGTGCATTATTACATAGGTATGCACTCTCTATTCTCAGTATTAACTGTGAGAAATGCATCTTGTTACACAGTCCTCTTTCAGGCTCCACTCCTATTTCATGCGGACTTCCACACTCCCAACCACCCTGAGGCTTGCAGAGAGCTAACACATCAGAAATGCTTTGTTTCTGCAGATCTCAATTCTGTGCGTCAAGATATGAGTGACACCAGGAGATCTTTTCATTATAGATTTGCCTGTTAAGTATGACAAATATATTTACAATTGATTCACATCAATCAAGTCTAGATACTTCCAGATGCTCATTAAACGACCCTAAATTTAGTGGGCATGAGAATCAGCTGGGGTTATTGGTCACACTAATTCCTGGAGATTTCAACCACAGAAAGGGGGCCACAAGCTAGGATTTAACATCCAGTTCTGGTGGTTCTGGTTCTCAAGCCCACTTTGGAAATGCTATCATCTCCTTTTAACCATCAGATGAACTAGCGTTATTCCTACAAAGTAAATTCTGTTCTCACTGGTTACTTTAAATCATTGACATTACAAATGACAGAGATAATGAATATCAGAATCCATGCATTCAATCAACAAGTTAGTATTATTTGGACATTTATTGCTTTATAAATTAGAAGCAACATCTGGATCACAAATGACCCACAGATCATTCAACATCTAAAGATATTTAGTCCAAATGCAAAAACACCACTGATGTGCAATCCCATGCGGGAAAAAAGTGCTTTTAAATGTTCATTAATGAAGAAGCATTTTGCCAAATGTTAAATGTATTCTTTTAAAGGACCTAGTCTAAGCCAAGATTTAGCATTTAGCATTATATCAGAAAACTGACCCAAAACTAAAGTTTTCACATTAATAATTCCAAAGTTATCAATTTCTAAGAATTACCATTTCTGGCCTGAAAACTACCATGTCCATTTCCAGCCTGAAAAGATTCTTTTGTTCAGTCTGAAATACCTGAAAACAGCAGGACACATAATGAGGAGCTAGAAAAACAAAGAAGTACCTGGCTAACTCTTGCACGTTGAATTTCCAGCGAGTCTCGGGTTCTCGGAATATAACTTCATAGTTATTTTCAAGTGCCTGATTTTTCAAAAGTACATAAAACATTGAACACACAGTATGTATGTGTGGGAATGTTCATACTGGCTTTTAACATTCATTACACATCTTTTCTAAAATTCCTTTTGTTTTTCCAGTAAGCCAGTGCCTAACTTTTTCTTAATTAATACACTTGGTTCATGGCCATACTTAGCCACTCTCGGATTATATTATGATTCCCAAGGATAAATTTTGGTCCATTTTATCAACTACATAGGAAAATTATAAAGGTTCTTTGTTTTGGACATTTTTAAAAATAGATAGCTGAGCTAGATTAAAACATCCTGTCCACGGGAATGAGCAGTGAACTCAATGGCTTCTCAAAGTCTCTTACATGATTATTATAGATTTTTGTCTACCAAATGCCTCATCCTGTTCCTTGTGCCTTGGTTTAGGAAACGGCAGTACCACAGGAACAAAGCTTATGAAATACAAGTGATTCTCCCATCCCCGGCATACTCTTCCCTCTAAAAGTCACTCTCCCCACTGTGCAGCACAGTGTGGCTCAGTGCACTGTGCGCATTTCCTTGAGTTTAGAAAACTATTACAGTTTCCATATAAACACCCAAATATCCATTGCATTCATAAATTGATGATTATGTATTTATTTCAAACTGAACTTTCACTAATAAAAGTTCAACAAAAAGATATAAGTAAAAATATTTCCTCTTTATTCTCTAGATGAACACTTCTAATTAGGGAATGATTTAAGCATCATATATGGAAAATATCTAATTTCTGGGTCTTATTAATAGCTGTGGGTGGCTGAAAAAATTGTACATGCCCAGAAAATAAAAATAAACATGACTTTCCTAAGTCACTCTCAGTTTCCCCCTAACTCTTGGTTTTGAATTGTGCCTTAATTAACTTGTCTCTTCTTGTCCCCCCTGTTCATTTCTCTCCCAAGTGGGCTCTTGATCCATGAACTGAAGTGACCACGAGGCTGATGCCCATTTCCTCCTACATTCACCAAAGTCCCACCCTCTGGGCCAAAGTGAAACTGATGAGAATATAGTTAGAGAAAAGCACACTGTATGTAAGCTCTTTTGCCCAAAATGTGAAAAGAGGCCTAAAAATAGACTGCCATGAGCCCAATTTGGGAAGTATTTGTGTGATGAAAACAGAATACTCAGCTGTCTTCTGTCCCTGACTGTGTCTGGACCTTTCCTCCTTTCTATACCCAAAAGGAAATGAAAATTCACTAGCACAGGAGATGAAACATGTCTGAAATCAGACCTTACATTTCAAAATTAAAGAGAAATGTGCACATTGCTGTATTGATCTGTTTTTCTTTATTCTGACAATACAGAACTGCATGGTTGTATTTGTATGCTAGTATCTTAATACGGTTACAGTGTTAATCTTACATCTGTAAACTAAAAGCTTCTGCTGCCCTGGAGCTCCCATGCAGCAACATTCATGCAGTTGTCCTCTAATATAATCTATAACTGCTCTGCAAGTGTCAGTGGGGGCTTCATGCGGACCTTCCCTTAAGAAAACAACTGAGACAGACAAGCTATCAAAAATTCTGACCAAGGACTATTTAAAACTTGTACCCTGAGGTGATATTAGCATGTCAGCAAATTTAAGCCATTGAACAGCAGAGGAACGCAAAAATAACACCTCTTTACCTGCACTCTGAGAGAACTGTTAGTAAGTATGAGATTGTGGAAGATCAGGAAATGAGAAAAGAAGAAAAGTTTCAATTTCTCACAAAATGCCCATAACTGAAAATTCAGAATGATACTTCTTCCTACCATGACTGCATAGGGCTTCATTTCCCAGGCGTGGAGGTTGGTATTATCAATAATTATGGGGGATATGCCATTCCTCATTGCTTTTCTTGCTGCAACACAATGTTATACAACAGTGAACAAAACGCAACAGTCAGACGGAAGGGTGAGCGTACCCATATCTTGTCATTTTTATTACAGCATGTCCTCATCACACAACGTTAATGCCACCTATTTCAGGACCCATTATCGATCATTTTCTTTTTCCTGGAATCTAGGGAGGTTTGGCGTTCTGTTTGGGGGGAAAAATGGCAGAACTTTTGATTAAACTCCTTCAATAAAATGCATTCATTCTACAGCAGCTATAATCTAGGTGCACAATAGGATTTCCCAGGAGTTTGGAAAGGAATTTGTCACCTCTTTTCTGGTTCCATTCATGAGCCTCCTCTAGGAAGTCTGGATTGAACTCATAGGCACCATCTTCCCTGAAGAAAAAGTCATCCGTGCTGAAAATCAGGGCCCTGGGAAAGTCGTGTTGCAATTGTCTGGAAAGTAAGGAAAGGAGAATGTTTTATGACTGTGTGTTGTTGTAATAGAAAAGCATCTCCTCTGCCTCTAACATTTAGCAGCTTGTAATTATGAGACCACCAGTTTTGAGTTGCTGAAATTCAATTTACAAAGAGAGGTGCTTAGCCCTGGCCAGCATGGCTTGGTTGGGCATCATCCCACAAAGCAAAAGGTTGCTGGGTGGATTCCCAGTCAGGGCACATGCCTGGGTGGTGGGCCTGGTCCCTGGCTGGGGCACATGCAAAAGGCACCTGATCGATGTTTCTCACATCAGTGTTTCTCTCTCACATCGATGTTTCTCTCCGTCTCTTTCTCTCTACCTTCCTCTCCCTAAATAAATGAATGAATTCTTTTTTTAAAAAAAGACAGAAATGCTTAATATCTCCAGAAGCCATCACTCCTTACTAGGAGGCAGAAGTGGGCTGACAGGCAACTGCGTGAGTTGCCCAACTCTTAGAACTGAGAAGTGCTGGTCACTGCCATTGACTTCTGCAGCAACCGGACAGATTCTAGAGGAAACTGGAAGCTGAAAATGTGGTGACAGTCTTTCCTTATGGGCCCCAGCCCCTGCTGCCATTCCTCTGGGATATCCCAATGCCCTTCTCTTAACCCTTAAACTCACCTGTCCTGGATCCCATCTCCTGGAGCTCTGTCCTCTCTAAGGAGCCATCTCAGACATTAATTCTTGCTCAGGTATGAAATGCAGATAAAAGTGATGTGTGCATATTACCCCTATAGGTAACATATTTATTTTAACAGTGAGACCACATGAAAACACAGTGGGAGAAAGAAAGAGGTAGATCAAACATGCCCTATGTCTTCTGAAACCTCTGTCACTCACTGTAAGTATGAAAGTATCATGGAAAAATAAAATTACCTTGGAGTACTCTCTCCCCCACCCCCTTTAAAGCAAAAAAATTTTAAAAAGCATATCAAGCTTTGCCCAAAATAACTTCAGACAGATGATGTTTCTACTTGAAATGCTTTTTTGGACTATTTTGGGAGAGAAGATGGCTATTGTGCTAAGTAACAGGTTACCCACTTCCTTATCTGTGAAAATTAAGGAGAATGTCACCCATCTTTCTTGGTGATGACAATGATCTTATAACATGGGAAAGCACTTAGGGCAACCCTTGACACAGTGAGGGTAGGGATAAAAGGTGTCTTTCTTTTAGCCCTACAACACTTACCAGCCTAATTCAAATTCAAGGCAAATTCAAAGCCTGCTCAGAATAAAAAGATACAATACTTAAAAGTTGGAGGAATGACTGAACCACAGGGTCACCCGCTTGGTTCCCCAGTCAGGGCACATGCCTGGGTTGCCAGCCAGGTCCCCCAGTAGGGGGCGCTCGACAGGCAACCACATGTTGATGTTTTCCTTTCTCTCTAAAAGTAAATAAATAAATAACTTAAAAAGTTGGAGGAATGAAAGACTGAAGAATGACAAAGGCAGGGAATGCAAAGAGAAAGCAAAGCTATTCAACTCTTTCATTTGCTCTTCTCAATCGAGAAGAATCATCTCTGATCAGGAAAAAATGCAATGAATGTGAGGCACTGGGGCCAAAGGTGGTGAGTGAGTACCTCCATCTCTTACATCTTGCCTCTGCCCCTTCTGGTTATGTGACCTATCTCTAAACTTCTGTTTCCTTAACTGAAAAACACAGATTAAACACAGTTGCTAGCATGGCTCAGATGAGATGAGGTGCGGGAAAACACTTTACAAATGGAAAGGCACTTTACAACTGCAAAGTACTGATATTTAATAATAATAACAAATGAAGTCAATCTACCAACCCAGACTTTTACATGCTGTAGTAGTAACACACATTGGGGTGTGTACAGTCTTGCAGTTACTTCGAGTGAATATGAAAGATGGAAGACCAAAATAAAATGAATAAACACATTCCAGACACAGTAAACAAACATCTCTGTCAAAACTTTTGGAGGATTTGATAGCATTTTTTTAAAAAGACAGCATTGATAGCTGAAAAAATAATTTCAAATGAAATATATTCTCTTTCTTGATGGGCTATGGTGGTAAACAGGAAAATTCCATGGACATGATCTCAAATCAGAGGAATTGACTGCCTCTCTTGATAGCATTGTGGGGAAAAAGTGGATCAGAAGATAATACATTTTAATACCCAGGTAATATTAGATAGGTACCCAACTCAAGCATTTATTGAGCACTTGACATGTGCCACGTACTATGCAAAGGGTTCAGGTACATAGACTGATTGCTTTCAAGGAGTTTATAGCCCAGCCAAGGAGCCAGACCCTGCACACTGGCTTAACGCACAGTGCAGAGAGCTGGATACATAAACCTTATGAGCACCCAGGGTCAGGAACAATTTCTAATGGGAAACTCTGTTGAGATTTTGAGGGATGAGGAAAATGTTACCTTTGCGGGGAGGAACTAAGGAGGAAGCTCCTACTACCGGGTGTGCTATAAGCAAGTGATGGAAAAAACAAGAACAAAGACACTGCAGTTAAAAGTGCAAATCATCTTTAAAACACTTCAATTTGAATGCTACACAATTTAAAGAGGAAGTCAGCAAGTTGGAAAATGTCCAGAGAGGAGTAGCCAGATCAACACGAGGCCTGAAAACCAGGAAAACGTCTCAGATGAGCAAAGATCACAATAGAGTGTGGGGTGTTCAGAGCAGAGATAGAAGTGGAACATGATGGTCTTCCCCAGATCCCAGAAAGTCTTTGTGTGGGAAGGGGATGAACTTGTTCTATGGATCAGCATTTGGGTCAGGCTCAGCTGGACAGTTCTGCTGGTCTTGCCTGGGTCCACTTGTGCCGCACAGACCTCATGCAGTCTTGGATGCTGGTCGCCCACCAACTGTCATCCACACGGCCTCTCATCCTCACCCAGGCTCGCTCAGGCCTCTTCACTCATTCAAAGAGTGCAAGAGGGATGCTGCCAGGCATCCACCACATGTATCTGTCAAAGCAAGTCACTGCCAACCCCACTGTAAGGTAGGAGACAGAGTGGGAAAGGCTGCAAGAATAAGTAGCCATTTCAAATCCACCACATGTATCAGAAGTGCTATGAAAGAGAAGTACAAAGAGAATTTGATGAAAGAAATTCAGTTTCCATATAAATGTCTTTTACTTGACCTTAAAGATACTTGAACAGAAAATCCTAAATCATGAGTCCTAGCTTTAATCTCTAATGCAAACAATTATTATAAACACACCACAGAAACAGTCTGAGGACAGCACTGAAGGCATTATCAGATGCATGTATTTTATATTTGTGAACACTTTACAGTTTCTAAGCTACTTTCATATTATCTAGTCTACATAATGAAAGCTATGTTCAGAAGTTAAATAATAGTGTATAACTCACTTTCCTTCTTTTGTATACTAACTTAAGCAACTACGGATATCAGTTCCAAGATCTTTATCTTTCTTTTTGGTCCCAAATATAATATCCCACCTAAATCTGGTTTCATTTGTTTTCCTAAGTCTGCCACTCACAAGTTTTGTTTTAGTTTTTCACCATTTTCAGAGTTGAGTACTTCTTTACCTATACGTAGTCTTATTGACTCTTGTTTTCCTCTTTCTTTATGGCTTATATCGGTAGTGAATACTCTTTGATGTTTCCTTGTAAAAGCTTTAAGGTACAAATGTCCAATTCACATTTTATTTGAGTCTTACACCCTTCTAGAAAACAAAAACAAATCACAACAAAGAAACTACTGCCCTCCTTGATTGCAAAATTTTACCTAAGACTAAAAGTTAAATTGTTCAGAACCACTATGGGGCTGGACCACTTGCTTACCATTTCCTAAGGCATGTCTGACTAGAGCCTACATGATGCTCTTAACAAGCAGCTCTGTTATAGCTATGGAATTGGGGGTGGATCTTCCTGGATGATCATTCCTTCAAAAACATGTTCTATCCTCATCTGAGTGTTCAGTTAGCATTGGCAGCCCCCATAGCATCTGCAATGTGCAGGACAATAGGAACTCTCCTACCTAAATAAAGACCTGATTAAACAGACCATCTTGAGATTCTCAGACTTGAAGAGAAGCAATAAACACCATTCCACGTGCTTTAGAAGTGGTAAGGACAGTGCCCCAGCATTAGCTTTTCTTTATGGTCGTCAGGAGCCTCATGCATGGAGGAAATTGAAAGAATGAAAATACAACAAAAGGAAAGAAAAGGAAAGACAATTACAATATTTCCGCAGAAACTTCACCTCCCTGGTTCCCCACCAAATTCACTTAAAATCACTACTATGGGAGAAACTCAGGTACTACCCTTGATTTCACAACTTACCATTCTTCTGTATAATCCTTGATTCCATAATAGAGAGCCATGGAAATATAATTAAATTCCTATTAGTCACTTGCTCACTCACTGACAAAGTCCAAGGCTACTATATAATTTTGAGTTGTACACCTAACTTTTCATTATGGAAATTTTCAGGCATGCAAAAGTAGACAGAATAATATAATCATTCCCCATGTACCCACGGTCTGGCTTCTGTAGTTATCAGATGGCTAATCTAATCTCACCAGCTTCATATTTCATTTCACCAAATATCTTTTCAGTGTTCAAACTTCCCTGATTTTCTCATAAATGTATTCCTATGGTGAGTTTGTTTGAATCAAACACATGTATTTGGTTGCCATTCCCCTCAAGTCTCATTTATTCTTTTCTCCTATTATTTCCACCTAAACTTCCCTCCCAACAAAGGTTTATATTTAGAAAATGTTCAAACCTATAGCTATAAATTGAAATAATAACACAATGAACACTTCATCTACAGTCACCAGCTGTTTATATTTTGCCTCATTTATTTTGCATCTCATATATTTTTTAATTTCTTCAATTACAGTTTACATTCAATATTATTTTGTATTAGTTTTAGGTGTACAACATAGTGGATAGACAATCGTATACTTTAGAAAGGGTTCCCCCTAATGTTTCCACTCCCCATCTGACACCATGCATAATTATTAGAATATTATTGACTCTATTCCCTGTGCTGTACTGTACATCCCTGTGACTGTTTTGTAGCTACCAATCTGAACTTCTCAACCCATTCACCTTTTTCACCCATTTCCCCAGCCCCTTCGCCCTCTGGCACCCATGAGTTTCTGTTTTGTTCGTTCATTTATATTGTTCTTTAGATTCCACATATAAGTGAAATCATATGGTATCTGTTTTTCCCCAACTAACTTATTTCACTTAGCATAATACCCTCTAGGTCCATCCATGCTGTCACAAGTGATAACATTTTCATTCTTTTTATGGCCAAGTAACATTCCATTGTATATATGTGCCACAGCTTTTTTTATCCCTTTGTCTATTGATGGGCACTTGCGTTGCTTCCATATCTTTGCTATTGTAAATAACGCTGCAGTGAACATAGGGGTGCATATATTCTTTTGAATTAGTGTTTTGGGTTTCTTCAGATATATACCCAAAACTGGAATCACTAGGTCATAAAGCAGTTCCATTTTTAAGTTTTTGAGGAAACTCCATACTATTTTACACAGTGGCTACACTAATCTGCATTCCCACCAACAGTGCAAAAGAGTTCCCTTTCTTCCATATCCTCGCCAACACTTGTTTGTTGATTTATTGATGATAGAGATTGTGACAGGTATAAGAAGATATCTCATTGTGGTTTTAATTTGCATTTCTCTGACAATTAGCGATGTTGAGCATCTTTTCACGTCTATTGGCCATTGGATCTTTTGCCCATTTTTTAAATTGGATTGTTTGGGGGGTTTTTTGTTTTGTTTTGTTTTTTGGCATTGAGTTGTATAAATTCTTTACATATTTTGTAAATAAACCCCTTGTCAGATGTATCATTGGCAAATATGTTTTCCCATTCAGCGGGTCGTCTTTTCATTTTATTGGTGGTTTCCTTTGCTGTGCAAAAACTTTTTAGTATGATATAGTCCCATTTGTTTTTCTTTTGTTTCCCTTTCCCAAGGACATATAGCAGAAAATATATTACTAAAAAGAAAAAAATCTGTGATTTTATTGCCTATGTTTTCTTCTTGGAGTTTTATGGTATTGAGTCTTACATTTAAGTCTTTAATCCATTTTGAGTTTATTCTTGTATATGATATAAGAAGGTGGTCTACTTTCTTTTCTTTTTTTTTGCACATACCTGTCCAATTTTCCCAGCACTACTTGTTGAATAGACTGTCTTTACCCCATTGAATGTATTTGCCTCCTTTGTCAAATATTAATTGACCATATAGGCAGGGATTTATTTCTAAGCTTCCTATTCTGTTCCATTGATCTGTGTATCTGTTTTTATGCCAATACCATGCTGTTTTGACTACTATAGCCTTGTAGTATAGTTTGATATCAAGTAGCATGATTCCTCTGACTTTCTTTTCAAGATTGCTATGACTATTTAGGGTCTTTTGTGGTTCCATATAAATTTTTGGATTATTTATTCTAGTTCTAACTTATGTATTTTTTCTTTTTTTAATTGTATTTTATTGATTATGCTATTACACTTGTCCTGATTTTTTTTCCCTTTCCCCCTCCACCCAGTGTCCCCCACTCCCTCAGGCAATCCCCCCACCATTGTTCAAGTCCATGGGTCATGTGTATAAGT
Organism: Mormoops blainvillei; assembly: GCA_004026545.1. NCBI lineage: Eukaryota > Metazoa > Chordata > Mammalia > Chiroptera > Mormoopidae > Mormoops > Mormoops blainvillei. Next base: position 703,987 of record PVJD01000076.1, on the reverse strand, counting down.
TCCTTACCTACTCCATTTCCTATACTGTACTTTACATCCCCATGGCTATTCTGTAACTACCTATTTGTACTTCTTAATCCCCTCACCTCTTCACCCATTCTCCCAACACCCATCCCATCTGGGAACCTTCTGGTAACTAACTTATTTTCTCTTGTTTTTAAGAGTCTCTTTTATCTTTAACCTTTGGCCTTTTAATAATGATGTGTCTTGGAGGAGACCTCTTTTCACCCATCATAACTGGGACTCTCTGTGCTTCCTGAACTTGCATGTCTATTTCCTTCACCAAAGTAGGGAACTTTTCCTTCACTTTTTTTTTTTAGATAGATTTCCAATATCTTGCTCTTTCTCTTCTCCTTCTGGCAACCCTATGAGGCAAATGTTGAACCTCTTAAAGTTGCCCCAAAGGCTGTTTATACTATCCTCATTCAGGGGGATTCTGTTTTCTTCTTATTGTTCTGATTGCTTGTTTTTCACTTCCTTATGTTCCAAATCATTGATTTGATCCTTGGCTTCATCCACTCCATGGCTTTTTCCCTGTAACTTGTACTGTATTTCAATTAGCGTATCCTTTGTTACTGACTGGGTCTTTTTTATGCTGCTGAGGTCCTCACTATGTTCCTTGAGCATCCTCATAACCAGTGTTTTGAACTCTGCATCTGATAGATTGCTTATCTCCATTACGTTTAGCTCTTCTTCTGGAGTTTTGATCTGTTGTTTCATTTGGACCATGTTTGTCTTCTCATTTTGGCAGCCTCCTTGTTTGTTTCTATGTATTAGGTAGAGCTGCTTTGGCTCTGTATCTTGGTAGTGTGGCCTAATGTAGTAGGTGTCCTGTAGGGTCCAGTGGCAGAACTACCCCTATCACCCAAGCTGAGTACTTTAGGTGCGCCCTTTGTGTGAGCTGAATACATCCTTCTCTTGTAGTTGAGCCTTGGCTGCTTTTGGCAGATCAATGGGAGGGATTTTCCCAGGCCAGTCAGCTGCAAGGACTGGCTGTAACCACTGACCACCAACCACCACCCTTGCAGGATCAGTTGTACAGGGGTAGGGTGGTGGTGCTCCAAAGTGATCTGTAGCTGTCCACTGGGTACTTTCCCAGGACTCCGGGGTGGCATGGGCCAAGGTCACCCCGTACCTGTATTTTGCCCAGAGCATCCTGCCTGAACTGTAAAGCAATCTGAGATGGCTGCTACTTGTGCTGGGCTTGAAGATTCCCAGGTGAAGTCAACTGTGACTATAATCTGGCTGCTATAGGGGCTCACTGAAACCAGCTGTTGCTTGTTTGATAAGATTTAGGAGCCAAGACCAGCCATTCTCATGGAAAAGCAGCTTGGGTGGGCCCATAAGTTCGGTGTGTATAGAGCCTCTGTGGATCTCCCAGGTGGTTCACACAGTGTTAGCCAGGTTGATGGAGTCTCAGATATGGCACCAGCCTACTGGCTCTGTGGGGAGAGGAGGAACAATGGCCTCTGCTTGCCCCAATGCCAGAAACTTCAGTCTCTCTTCCTGCGTACCACTGGTGCCCTTCAAACTGCCACCCTGGTGCTGGAGCTCAGAGGCAGTGAGTCTTGAGTAGGTGAGTCCATGTGTGGGTTCCCCAAGAGGAACTGCTTAGGGCTGCAGCAACCTCCTCCACTGATTCAATTCCTGCTGGTTTTTGCAGCCAGAAGTTGTGGGAACTTATCTTTCTTGCACTGGAATCCTGGGCTGAGGGGCCTGGTATTAGGTCTGGGACTCCTCACTCCCAAGATATCCCTCTCAAATTTTTATCCACGTAAGTGTGGAGCCACCTGCTCTGCGTCCGTGTGCCTACTACCAGACGGGATGGATATGGTTTCTTCAGTTCCATAGTTATAAGACTTCCATTCAACTCTACTTCTGATGTTCCTGAGTGATGGTTGTTCTATATTTTAGTTGTAATTTCGATGTGGTTGTGCGAAGAGGCAAGCCATGTCTGCCTACATCTCCATCTTGACAGGGAGTCTCTCACGTGTATTTTTGATGAACCATTTGAAAATAAGATGTCATGACATTTTGTTCCTAAATTTTTGTCAGGTGTCTCCTATGAATAAGAATATTCTCCTATATAACTACGATAACATTTTCATATCTAAAAAATTAACATTAAGTTATAATAGCTGATGTTAGTAAATTTAAACATTCAAATCTTTTTAAATTTCCCCAGTGGTCCCAATAATATTGGTCATAGGTTCAAGTACTGCACTTGGCTCTTATGTCTCTTCAGGCTCTTTTAATCTAGAACTGTCCTCTTGCCCTCTTTGGTTCTGCTTTTTGAAGAGTCCAGGTCAGTTGACTTGAGCATGCCAAGTCATGTTCATGATTAGATCCAGGTTAAACATTTGAAGGAAAGCACAGAGGTGATATTTGTATACTTCTGACTGCACATAACAACAGTGGGTGCTAAGTTTGATCACATGGCTAAAAGGTGGTGTCAGCCATATCTCTCCACTTGTAATATCATGTTAATGGGGGGGGGTGTCAAACTGTGAAACACCAACAACCTTTTCCTCAATGATCTTTACCTCATTGCTAATGAATAGCTGGCAGTTTATTATATTGGGAATGCAGAATGTTGATTTTTCTCATTATGTAATTTACTAGGTGGCATTGTCTTGTAAAGAAGTTTCATTCCCTTCCCTTTTAGTAATCTTTTCCATTGTTATTCTTTATGATGCTCAAATTTTCCCAAATTTGGCCAGCAGGTACCCCTTCAAGCTATGTCCTGTGTCTTTGTGTAAACAAACATTAAAAATACTGTTTTTCCAGCCCTGGCCAGTGTGGCTTACTTAGTTGGAGCATTGTTCCATAAACTGAAAGGTTGTGGGTTCAATTCCCAGTCAGTGCACATGCTTACATTATGGGTTTGGTTCCCAGTTGGGGCACATACAAGAGACAACCAATTGATGTTTCTCCCTCACATCTATGTTTCCCTCCCTTCTCCCTCTAAAATCAATAAGCATGCCTTTGAGGATTAGATGTAGATATAGATAACATACACATATGTTTTTCTTTTCTAATAACTAAAGAAATACATATTCACTACAGAATAGTATGAAACCAAAAAACACAAAGAAGGAGAGGCTCCTATATTCCCCAATCTAAAAATAATTAGTATTAACATTTTGATCTTCTCTCCAGGAGATGATTGATAGAATTTCTTTTTCATCTGATATTTTGTTTTTATAAAAACAGAAACATAGTGTAGAGTATACCAACTTTCACCAAACTTATTTCCACAGTAATTATTTCCCACTTCATGAAATATTACTCTATGACATTATTTTTAATGTTTATGACATAGGTATTCCTATGGATATACCATAATTTACTTAATCAATGCTTGATGGTTAGGCATTTAGTCTGTCCCCAACTTTGATTACCAGCAAAGTTGTGTGCTGGTCATTTCAAGATATTCTTTTGTGAATTGCATTTCTGTGTCCTTGTCTGATTGTTAAAAAACCTCCTTATTGGGAGATGTATGTCTTTCTCAGTAAATATGTAAATTTCTTGAATACATCAATTACTTTTTAACTTTGTTTACAACAAAACTCTAACATAAGAGTCTAAATTTTTGGAAAATTTTCTAGTCACATGTATCTCTCTTTTGTATTCTATCTTGTGCCTTTAATAATACATTTACAACAGTCTTTCCCTCCCCAAGTTTATGTAAATATTCACCTGTGTTCTAACACATTTTATTCTCCAATTCATTCAAAATTCATTCTGGCATGTGACATTGGCTAAGGATCTAACTTGATTTTTTTTCCCCCCACATGGCAACCTACCTGGTTATCCCAAAACCATTGACTAAATAATTGATCAACTCCTCATTGTTTTAAAATACATTTTATTCCACACTAAATAACAAATAATAAGGCCTGTCATTGATCTTGATATTTTGTTCTACTAAATTTGATGTGTAAGTTCTTCATTATCCTCTTTTCGAATACTTTCTTGATTATATTCAATAGCAGCACATTGTTCCTTTATAAAACAAACTTTTATTTTCCTATTTTCTTGTAAAGATATTTCTGAACAATATCAAATAAAAATATATCTCCTTCTTGATGTTTTGATCCTTCTCATGGTAGACTAAAGTTGGTTCTTCCAATAAATTTTCTTTTTTTTTTCCTAACAGTTCTAAGCACTAACCAAAGACCTGGGCATATGTTAACTGTCTTTAACCTTTATTAACAATTTTATAAAGTAAATAACATTTTCTACAGTTATTAAATAAAAAACTAAGGCTTCAAGACAGTAAATATCTCATCCAGGTTTACACAGCTTGGATGTGGTAGTGCCAAAATTTCACCCAATGTCTACACAAAGTCAGGGTACATGGGTGTTACATACTTTGTGAGCACTTGTGGGTCTGAGAATGCCCTTCCATTGTCTTCACGCATTAGCAATTTGGCTGAATGAGAATTACTGGATTACAATCCTTTCCCGCAGATGTTTATAGTTCAAACTTGTTTCAGTTAAAAGTGGGTGCAGTTGCATTTGACCGAAAACTCAGATCACAGTGGTGTTTTAAATATAGAGAGAGGGATCCAGAAGAAGAATCCAAAGCTGGTATCACATGGACCCAGGTGTCCACCATCTTTCTTTTTGCTTTAATCTTTCCCCCTGTAAACACTAAATGTGTTTCTTTCTTAGCAAGCAGCTCCCATTCCTTCTCCCGTGTCTCCTGGTGGGCACAGGGTGTCACTGCAGCTCCAGCTCTCATCCACAATCTACATACAGGAAGAAGCAAAGGACTGGGAAACAGGTTCATGTTAGCTCATTGCCGCACCTAACAAAAAGGAACTAAGGAAGTAGGGGTAGTTAGTTCACAACTTTTGCAACAGTCTTACCAGGATATGTCTAGGGATTGAATTTATTTCTTACCACTTTTGTTTAGGACTTCACTCAGAAGTATGTCCTATTATATGTGTAATTATTGCTTTGGGTTTATTTTTTTCTGGTTTTATTTGGTTATGTTTATTCTCATACTTGTCTTCTATGTGACTTTAATTTTCTGCGTTGTGATTCTGCTCTTTTCTATCTCTAATGGACTTTAAAATTCCAACATTTACATTAGATTCTTTTAAAGAAGTATAACTCACTTAGCTCCTTTAACATTTTTCTGCTTCTTAGCCAGATCCCTTTATATTTCAGACTCATTATTTTTTATCTCTTGTATCACAGAGAGGAATTTTGAGAAAAAAATAATAGAAAGGCAAAAGAAATACTGTAGCAAACTGCTGTATACCCATCACCAGGAGCCGATAATTGGTTACATTTTCTCTTGTTTGTTTTGTTGGCTTAAAATTCAACCAACCTCCACCCTAACTCTGGCAATCCCAAACACCTTTACTATCCTTCTCTTTTCCCTTTTCCACAACACTTACCACTTCCTGAAATAACACAATTTCCTTATATTTTACATCCCTACCTCTGGCATATAAGGTCCTTGAGGGCAGGATCTTTGTCTGTTTTGTTCACTGGTGATTCCAAAGTACCTAGAACACTAACTGGAACATGGTAGGTACTCAATAAATATTTCTCTTTTTTCCTTTCTTTTTCTTCTGAATATATAATCTTTATTATATTTTTTCCATTGCCATTTAGTCCCCTTAGACCCCTCCCCCCGCAATCACCACACTGTTGTCCGTGTCCGTGAGTCTTTTTCTTTTTTGCTCAGTCCCTCCACCCTCTAATCCCCCCCTCCGCTAGCTGTCATCTGTTCTCCATCTATGAGTCTGTAAATATTTCTCGAATGAATAAATGAAGGAAAATTACATTTTTTAATCGTGTAGGTATATAGACTTACTCCATTGCTTTTAACTGCTAATGTTATATTATCAGCATAATAATAAACATAGCTAATGTTTATTAAGTGCTTATTGTGTTCTAAGCACTGTTCTGGCTTTACACTTCTCATATAATGCTCAAATAGACCTGTAATGTAAGTACTATTAGTAACCCACAGGTTACACATGAGAAAATAAGACCAGTGAGTAGACATAAAATCAACTTACAGATATCAGTTGCATTTCTACACACTAACAACAAAACGTCTGAAAAATAAATAAAATAATTCTATTCACAATGGTATCAAAATCAATAAAAACATTTAGGAATAAATGTAACCAAGGAGGTGAAATATCTGTACACTGAAACCTACAAGTCTTTGATGAAAGAAATTGAAGAGACACAAGCAAATGGAAAGATATTTCATGTTCATAGATCAAAGGAATTAGTATTAATAAGATGTCCATACTACCCAAAGCCATCTACAGATTCAATACAATCCCTATCAAAATTCCAAGGCATTTTTCATAGAAATAGCACAAACAATCCTAAAATTTATATAACACTACAAAAGGCCCCAAATAGACAAAGCAATCTGAGAGAGAATAACAAAAAGCTGGAGGCATCATACTTCCTGACTTCAGACTATACTGCAAGGCTATAGTAATCAAAATAGTATTGTACTAGCATAAAAACAGGCACATAAATCAATGGAACAGAACTATGAGCCCCAGAAATAAACTCTCATATACAGTCAACTAATATTTGACAAGCAAAACAAGAATATTCAATAGAGAAAGGATAGTCCCTTTAATAAATGGTGTTGGGAAAACTGAATAATCACACTGCGATAAAACTGAAAAATAGAGCCCTATCTTACAAAAATTAACTTGAAATAGATGAATGACATAAACATAAGACTTAAAACCATAAAACTCCTATAAGAAAATGTAGGGAAAAGCTCCTTGACATTGGTCTTGGCAACATTTTTGGGGGGGATATGACACCAAAAACATACACAACAAAAGCAAAGATTAACAAGTGGGGCTACATCAAACTAAAAGTCTTCCAGACAGCAAAGAAACCAACAACAAAATGAAAAGGCAACCTACTCAATGGGAGAAAATATTTTCAAATCATATATATAAGGGGCTAATATCCAACAAGAACTCATACAACTCAATAGCATAAAGAAATTTGATTTTAAAATGGGCAGAGGGTCTGAATAGACATTTTTCCAAAGACATACAAATGGCCAATGGGTGCATGAAAAAAAAACAAACTCATCATCATCAGGGAAATGCAAATCAAAAACCACAGTCACCTAACACCTCTTAAAATGGCTATCATCAAAAAGACAAGAGATACGTGTTAGCCAGGATGCGGAGAAAAAGGAACCCTTGTGTACTGTTGGTGTAAATGAACGTAAATTGATGTAGCCACTATGGAAAACAAGATGGAGTTTTCACAAAAAATTAGGAATAGAACTACATATGAGCTGGCAATTTCACTCCTGGATATTTCCCCAAAGGAAATGAAAACAGGATCTAGAAGAGCTGTCTTCTCTCTGATGTTCACTGCAGCATTGTTCACAATAGCTAAGATATGAAAACAATGTAAGTGTCCATTAACAGATGAGTGGATAAAGATGTGATACATCTTATGATGGAATATTATTCAGCCATGAGAAAGAGGGAGGTTCTGCCATTTGCAACAACATGGATGAACCTCGAGAGCATTATGCTAAGTGAAATAAATCAGATAGAGAAAGACAAATACTATATGATCTCACATGTGGAATCTAAAAAAGTCAAACTCATAGAAACAGGGTAGAGTGGTATTTACCAGGGGAATAGAGGGGAGGGAAATAGTGAGATATTGGTCAAAGGGTATAAACTTCCAGTCATAAGATGAGTAAATTCTGGAGAGCTAGTGTGCAGCATGGTGATTATAGTTAATACAGTATTATATAATTGAAACTTGCTAAGAACGTGGATATTAAATGCTCTCACCACAAAAAACAAATGGTAATTATGTGACACAATAGAGGTATTAGCTAAACCATGGTGGTAAATGTTTTGTAATACACAAGTGTATCAAGTCAACACATTGTACACCTTGAACTTAAATGAGGCTATATGTTATTTATATCAGTAAAGTAGGGTGGGAGGAGAGACCAGTGAGTGGTAGAGCTGGATTAAAACCTAGGCTCCTGACCCCAGAGTGTTGAACTAAACCACTGCGCTTCAGCGCTGTACAATAAGCAAATTGCATTTATCCTTTTCTGTAGTGATATTTAGGTTGTTTGTAATTTTGCCTTTTGTGAACAAGTTTCATTGAGCATCATTGTGACTTATCTCCTTGTGCATATGTGGAACGTTTCCTGAGGGTACATATAACTCAAGTGGACTAGCTATGGAAACCTTTCTTTTCTGTTCATTTTTTTTTTTTTTGAGAGAACAGAGCACAGCAAACGCTGTTTAAAATTTCCTTCTTTCCTTCAGAAATTCTTTTCTCTGGCAGAATATATGTTCCTTGAAGGTGGGGATTTTTGTGTCTTTTGGTCACTGATCTATTCGAAGCATCAAGAAGAATGTCAGGCACATGAGAGATACTCAATAAATATTTGGTCAATATATGAATAGGTCTATGAATAGTTCTTGAATGTTAGGCTCTGCTGCCTTAATGATGCAAATCCTTTTTATAGGACCCCAAACTGTGTGAAGAAAATTTCTATTTAATCATTTCTATATATTGATAATTTTTACACAAACCTTGGATGTACCCCCAACGGGGGCTGTGAGAAAGGATTCTTCTTGGATCCCAGCACTTCCTCTGGATATTATTAGAATTCCTCTAGAGGACTTTAAACTGAGAAGTAGAAAACAGGTTCCATGACCCAACAGCCTGAGGGGCAAGGGAGACATTGGTCTTGGCAACATTTGGTCTTGGCCTGCATGTAACTTGGGACAGCCTCCCCAAGGCCTGGTGTGGCCTGACCTTCTTGGTGCTGCCAAATGCCATGCCAAGGCTGAGCCCTTGCAGAGAAGGACCTCGAGTGTCTCCAGCCCCATGGATACCAGGCCGCAGTGGCTAAGGGAACTCCAGTGAACAGTCTGCCCTGCTGCTCACCCTTGCTCTTACCCTTCACCCCTGTGCAGTAGGCCTGTTTATCAGATCCAGTCCAGACACCCAGGTGGCCTTCATGGGCACTCTTTGTAGCAGAAATTCCTTTTAGAGTCTTGCATGTAAACAGCAACCTTCCACAGAATTTAGTAATGGGACAGGCTCTCCACATTTGTGCTCTATTGGTCACTTCAGCCATGCTCAGACAGAGGAGTTAGAAGCATACTTACCTCAGTACTAACCTATTTGTAACTGTTTCCCAAAATGTCTTAAGTCAACTATAGACAACAGAGCAGTGGCCATACAGTAAAACTGTCACTCTGTGCTCTTTGACCGCTGCTTAAATGGGAGATGCATCTTTGATACTAATTTTTTTTAAAGATTTTATTTATTTATTTTTTAGAGAGAGGGGAAGGGAGGGAGAGAGGGAGAGAAACATCAATGTGTGGTTGCCTCTCGTGCACCCCCTACTGGGGACCTGGCCCACAACCCAGGCATGTGCCCTGACTGGGAATCGAACCAGCGACCCTTTGGTTCACAGGCCAGCACTCAATCCCCTGAGCCACACCAGCCAGGGCTGATACTAATTTCTAAATCCCTTTTTAGTACCACCATTGGGTGAAGGAAATCACACATCATATGAAGCTTACCGTCTAGTAAAGGCAACAGATAATAAACAAGTATATGTCAGGTGGTGTTAATGCAAGGAAGAAAAGAAAGTCAAAGTATAGGGCAAAGAGTGTTGGAGGTACTGCGTTAGAGGCAGAGAAAGCCCCTCAGATCCTTGTCTTTGTCATTTCCTTAAAAAGTGTGGAAAAAGAGCATTGGAATATCTTAGCTGTACAATATTACTTTGGAAAGATTCCCAAATAACTGTGAAAAGAGGAATGTAGGTGTGTATGTCCATGAACATCCCTGGTGAGGTGAGACCAATGTGCGTTTTATGAAATCCCGAGTCTTGGAATCATGGGTGTGACTCTCTGATCCTAAGGTCCTCATCTATAAAATAAAAACTCTTAGGGCTATGGTAAAGAGCCAGTCAACCAGGCTATATAAAACGCCACGCAAACAAGTGACGCTCAGTAAATGTGGGCTTTCTTTTCTTTCTCCATTTCCCCTCCCCCTCTTCTGGGCTCTCATCTTGATAAAAACAAGCCATATACATGAGGTGATCGAGATCCTTATGAAGGAAGCTTTAGACATTAGACTAGGTGTTTTTTTTTAATCATATTACATGAACGCTTATTTAAAAATCTGCCTCTCACCCTGACTAATGTGTCTCAGTTGGGCATTGTCCCGCAAAGTGAAAGGTTGCCAGTTTGATTCCTGGTTGGGGCACACGCCTGGGCCGTAGGTTCGGTCCCTAGTCAGGGCTCATGAGAGAGACAGGCGATCAACGTTTCTCTCTCACATCAATGTGCCTTTCCCTCTTTTTCTCTCTCCCTTCTCCTTTCTCTAAAAATAAATAAATTTTTAAAAATCTAAATCTCATCTCCTGCCATTGCTGCTGGTGATATCACCACATTAATGAAGAAAATTAATCCCCTGGTAATTTCTTTTATATCAGAAGAAACATATCATCAATAGTGACAAATAATAAAATGTGGCTTCCTTACTCTGAAGTTAAAATCCAGGTAAACTTAGCCCTCTTACTAGGGCCTTTAAATGTGTTTCCATTACATGACAGCTCAAAACACCCTCACCACTCTCATCAGTCACTCTCACTCACCTCGTCCTTTGTTGAAGAAGAGAAAGCTCTGGACTAGAAATCAGGAGAATCCATCCTCATGACTTGATCAACATACTTAACCGTTCAGGGCTTATAGTCTTTGGTGTGGACTAGATGAACTCTAAGAGAACATCATATACATCCCCTGAGATAGTCCTATGAAAACATTCTTCCCCTTGCATTTCTTCCTCTATTTCCACTGCTTCTCTAATCACAAGCCAGTCCTGCAATATTATATTGCCCCAGTTCAATGGCCCCAGGACTGTGGTGGGGGTGAGCTTTCTGTACAAGTGGACAGCTTTTCCAAGGAGTGATGATAAACACATGCTGCACAGTGTGTTCCTACGTTCTGTTAAACACACACAGCACTGACAGTCCTCATTCTCCCAGCCTGTAGAGAGGCAAGGAATTTCAGCGGTGGGGAGGGAGATTTAGGACCCACTTTAGGAAAATCATTAAAAATATAAAAAGTCAGTAGTTTCTCCAAGTAGCCCTAAGTGACTAAAGATCCGAGATGTCATCCACCTGATACTCTGTTTTCATATACACAGGCTTGGCAAACCACACACTTTCTATTTTGACTTTGCCTTCATTTCTGAGAGCCCTGGCCTCATCCATAAAATCACCACTGCCCAGGCCTCGGGGCTGGGAGCACTGCAGAGCACCACAGGCTCACAGAGTCTAACGACTCTGCTTAGCTGACCTCACTGATCCCCTCTTCTCACTGCTTCTCACCTTTAACTGCTGGTTTGTAAAGTATACCTTTGTCCACATCTCTGTCTTGTCACTGCACCACATCTGGAAAGCATCCTTTCACTTCCTTGGAGAGCTCTAGTGCTGAGAAATGAATAGGTATTTCTCTTCATGGGAAATTCCATGTTATCCAGAGGTACTCATGAGGAGGAAAGATAGCCATCAGGAAACACCCCCTCGGCTCTCTGAGCCATGTCACAAACCATGTGATAGTGCCAAAAAGAACTACAGCATTACAGAGGATGCAAACTGTGCTGGAGTGTGGGTCCCAGACTTTGCTTTGACTGATATGTGAAGATTCAAAAAACTTTCAGGGAAATAAGATAAAGCTGACAACTTTTAATTTTTCAAATAAGGCCATTAAAAGAAAAGGGAAGGGTACCTTCTACTACTGCCATTTCAATTTATTTCATTTCAAAAGGACAAATTAATGGTATATCCATGCAATGGAATATTATTCAACCGCAAAAATTAATGAGGTTCTGACACATGCTATAACATGGAGGAAACTTATAAACATATTATCCGGAAACAAAAGGACAAATACTGTGTGATTCCACTTATACGAGGCGGTTAGCGCAGTCAGATATATAGAGACAGAAAGTAGATCACAGGTTACCAAGGGCTGAAGGCAGTGGGGACCAGGGAATTATTGCTTAATGGGTACAAAGTCTGTGTTTGAGATGATAAAAAAAATTGGATAGATAGTGGCAATGGTTGCACAACATCATGTAATTAATGCCACTGAATTGTACCCTTAAAAATAGTTAAAGCAATCCAAAAGGGGGACATTTTCATACATGTGCACACACACGAAGCACAGAAGTAAACAGACTGTCCACAGATGCTTTCACTGAGGTAGGAGGAACGGGTAGGTGCAGATCCTAGGGTGTCAGTTCAGCTGTGGAAACACATGGTGCTGGATCATCTACTGAGTAAAGGGGCTTTGGGATCAGAATCCCATTTTTTTTATCAACTCTGTACTCCTTTGTCCAGCTTTTAATAGTCTCCATGACCTGGCCCTGGGTTTACCTAACCAACACATTCACTCACTGAACCATTTGCACCATGCGGCCACTCTCCTCACCAGCCTAGGAGACACCCACCTCCTTCCCATCTCCTTGGTCCAGGCCTAATCCTTTTCTTCTGTTTCACCACAGCTTCCCCATCTTCAAGGCCACCTCAAGAACTCCCCTACATGGAGGAAACTACTCTTCCTAATCATTCTATCTATCATCCTCAGCGACAGCCCTGGCCTTGAACACACACACAAGATGGTCTTCCCATGAAATGTTATTAACCCACAGTTGTGTGCTGATTATTGTTTTCTTTTCCCTAGTCTGGTACGGGCTCCTTCTCTCAATCTTATTTGGCCTATACCTTACTAAGCAGGTACCAAGAGTCATACAAGTACTCAGTGGGTATTATTATGGTTGATTAGTGAATAATAACTAACAATGGTTGGTATTTATAAAGACCACACATTTCACAGTGTTTTCCACATCAGGCCATGGAATCTGTTTACCACAGAAGCCTCAATCCTCACAATAAACTTACTAACGGAATAGTACCTTCATTTTAATGAAAAAGAACCTGAGGCGTTGAAGGATCAAGTGACCTAGGCTAGTTCATATGCTAATTAACAAAAATCAATAAAACATTTAATAATTAGAATAAAATTAAGAATAAGTATTTAAAATCAATCACCTCGTGGATTAAAAAAGTTTCCTTCCCTAGCCAGTGCAGCTCAGTTGGTTGGAGCGTCATCCCGTAAACCCAAAGGCAGTGGGTTCAGTCCTGGTCAGGGCACATGCCTAGGTTGCAGGTTCGGTCCCTGAGTACCAGAGGCAGCCGACTGATGTTTCTCTCCCTCCCTTCCCCTCTCTCTAAGCTTGTTCCCAGCAGAGGATTTAAAACAAAAAAAGTTTCCTAATATATGTCCAACTGAGGATGAACCTAGGAAAGCCTTTTTATATAGCAAATGACATTTATTTTGTTATTTAATAAATGCTTTGTCAACAGCCTGGGTCTATCACACCAAGTTACTGAACTAAACTATTTGCGAGTGTAAAAAGTTATCTTCACCTTCAAAAAGTTAACAAGTGATACATATTTGTTGTAGAAACACAGAAATAAGTTAAGGGGGAAAGTCCATAATCCCACTATTTACGGTCAACGACTATCAACAGATGTCTATCTTTTCACACATTTATCTATGAGGATATGTACACCACTTTCTTTGAAGAGAAAATGGTATTTGTGTGTATACATATATAGGCAGCATACATGCGTATATGTATATAGACATGATAGAGACAGACAGCTTTGTTACAGGCTTTTTAACTTAATGGGGTGTGAGTAATATTTTCATGTCACATGAAAGGGAACATACACATCCATGTTCCCATTAATGACTGCATGACTTCTAAGCCAATCTTCTATTTTTGTATGTTTATATTGGTTCACATTTTTTTCTATTATATAAAAAAGCTCTGTGATGAACATTCCTCTGTCTTCGTGTGCTTGTCCAATTGTTACCTTCAGATGAATTCCTGGAAGTAGGACTTACAGGTCAATGATAAGAACTATTTTTGAAATGTTTTTTAAATGAAATCGAGGTGATAGAACAGACTTGGGAGGCATGCTTTTTTTAGTACTATGAGGTACTTAAAAATTTTTTTAAACTACATAAAATTCTGTTTTTAATGTCACCAAATAATTTAAATAGATGGTTTCCACATTCCAGCCCCTTCAAACTATGAAAACAAACAGGTGAAAGGAATAGAAATCCAACATTGATTTGGAAGACAAGACATATCCTAATTTCAAAAGCATTTTTATTATTTCTTTAATTAAATGAAAGTTAAAAGTTAAACAGAAAAAAAGATGGACCTGTATTTTTATTTTTCTGATTCAATAAATACATGTTCATTATAGAAAATCTGGAAAATATAGAAAATACATAGAATATAGAAAATATGAAATTTCCCAGAATCCAACCATACATGATATAGCCTCACACTTTTACCATTTTCTACATGTATTTTTTTCTTGAGAAAAGTCTTGCATCTACCCTACCAAAATTAGTAATTCGGATTATATACATGTGCATTTTTAAAAATAACAATTTGGCATTCTCCTTCTCTCCCCCACTGACCCTCCAAAAAAGTGGGAAAGGCAAAAAGTGGGAAAGTCCAGTGAGATCCCTGAGGCCCTCAGCCTGTGACATCCACCACCCCATTTCAGCCTCACACATGCCTCCCTTCTTACTGACCTGTGGCCTATTTCCTTGCTTGCTCCCCAGATTTCTGTATAAGTCACAACTCACCAAAAGCTGTGCCAAGATCCCTCTGCTCCCTGAACTGCCAACACCCAGCCTAACAGGGGAGCTCACAGAGCCAGTCTTCTTCCCAGTAACACCCCGAAGATTTACCTCAGCTGATCAACATCTTAAGCAGTAACTAATACCTCATAAAACTTATATAGCACTTAAAAGCTTAACAAGTAGCCCTGAGGGTGTGGCTCAGTGGGTTGGGAGTCATCCCACAAAGCGAAAGGTCACCTGTTCAATTACTGGCCAGGGTACATGCCCAGGTTGTGGGTTCGGTCCCCAGTCAGGGGCCATGCAAGAGGCAACCGATTGATGTTTTTCTCTTGCATCGATGTTTCTCTCCCTTTCTTTCTCCTTCCCTTCCCCTCTCTCTAAAAATAAATAACTGAAATTTAAAGTTTAACAAGTTTTCTCACATATTTAATCCTCATAACAGCCCTCTGAAGTAGGCAAAGCAGATATCCCCACTTAACAGGAAAGGAAACTGTGGTGAGAGGAGTTGAGTAAAGATCACAGCTAATAAGGGGCAAAGTTTGAATTCGAGGCCATCGGTGGACTCCAAGGTCAGAGCTCTTCACCTAGCAGTTATTAACAAACCATCTCTGATGACTAGAATTAAGAGCCAGAAGGATCTTTAGTAAGTCATCTAACTTAATCCTTTCTTAGTATTCACATATAAGGAAAATAAGCCCCAGAGAAGCTAGGTGATTGCCCAAAGTCACCAGTCACAGGTGACCAGCTAGTCACCTGTGTAGATGACAAACAGGATCTACAGGGACAATCTTCAGACTCCCAGGCCAGTGCTCCCGCATCCAGTGTCTTCTGCTTAGCCAAATGCCACCAAGGAATTAAAATCCTAAAAGTGCAGAATGTTAGAGCCAGAAGAGACCTTAAAGTCCATTGAGGCCAAGTCACTCACTTTACAGATGAGGAAGGTGAGGTCCAAATCTCACCGTTTCTGATGGTCAAGTCTATGCACCTCCACTCATCATATGACTTCCCTTCTGAGCAGCTATAAAAACAATGTGGACAAAGACATTATTTCCTTCTGCAACACTCAGTGTGTGATAGGCCACAGATCAGCAAAGCCGAAGTGAAACTAAACACGGTTTGAATCCAGACATTACTTCCTCATTAACAGATGTCACCCCATGACTTTTCACAAAATAACCTCCTTCTGCTGGGCTCCCCGACTCCGCACCCTCCCCTCCCCACCCAGACAGAGAGAAACCTACTGAAATAGGTTTCTTTGGAAAGGGTACGAATAGCCTTTGGGAAGTCACCCATCCCTTTGATCTGTGAAAATGCAGCTATATTGTTGAGCTAAAGGCTCCTACTCCACAAATCAGCTGGAAATTCTAACTAAAACTAGCAACACATCACCAGGGCTGTCACAGTTTCCTGACCCTCAAAGGACCCATACCCTCCTCCCATTCAAACCAGCTCCTGAATGTAAGCTCTCTGATTCTTCATTTGCCTCATCTCTCTGAGGAGATGAAAAGCTCTTCGAGGACAAGGGACCCCTTCTTCCACTGAAAGCATACTCCACGCCAGACACTGTGCCTGGCAGAGTACGGTGTGGCTCCTACCTTCAAGAAACTTACACAAGGATAAACAGAAATATGTGCAAAACCCAGCACAGTCACAGAGGGTAAACAGGAGGCCCTGGGGCCCAGAAGGCGAGCATCTGCTGGTGTGTGGGGTGGCTGCCAGTGCTGTAACAGATCTGAGTCCTAAAGGGCTAGAGGAATCGTGGGGCAGAGGGAGGTGGCGTGCAGACCAAGCAGGCGGGAGCGTCAGCACCGGCAGGGAAAGAACCGGTCAACGTTGCTGGAACCACAGGTGCAAAGCAGGGAGTGATGGGGTTGAGGCTGGCCTGGTGGGCCTAGCAAGGTGGCAGCAGGAGACAAGCCCGCGTAGTCGGAGCTGACCTGGCACTCCGGCCGCTTACGCAATTCGTGGGTGAACTAGTTCGGGCGCCCACCGCGTGGCGCTGTCACCAGGGTCTGTGGGCCACGCCAACCCCCTCCCTGCGCACCTGAGCGCCTCCGCAGCTGCCCCAGCCACGCAGCCGCCTAACCGTCTCGGTTTCAAGAGCGCTGCCAGCCTCCGCCACGGGCCCTGCCTCGCGTCTCTCCCCCAGGGTGAAGACGCCTGTTGACGCTGGTGGCGGTGCCTGCGCACCGGTGGGCGGCCCCGTGGCTTCCTCTGCAGTCGTCCCCGGGTTCGCCTGACCCCGAACCCTGCGGGCCTCCCGCTCCCAAGCCGGGCGGCGCAGGTCCTCTGCCGCTGCCCTGGGCCCGCACAGCTGTGGGCAAGGGCCGTGACACCTGGGGCTGGCGCGGGGGCGCAGCGCCAAGACTGTGCTCGGGGAGCGCGGCACGGGACCCACGGCGCGGCCCGGGCTCCACACAGCCAGGTTGGGGCCGGGCCCGGGGGCGCAGGCCGGGCCGGGGGCATTACCTGGCCAGTGTTGTTTTCCCCGAGCCGGGGAGGCCTCGCAGAAGGTAGAGGTGTTTCCTAAAGGTGTGTCGGCGCGGGGGTGTCCCACGCGGGGGCGGCGGGGCCGGGGGCCGAGGCTGCGGCTGTTGGAGGCTCAGCCTCCCAAAGGATTCGAGAAAACTCTCCTCCATGGGTGGGGGCTGTAGCAAGGGCCCCGGGTTCCCTGTCCTGAAGTCCCAGCCACGGCCAAAGCTGTTGTTTTTGTGGCGCTCCAGCCATGTGATAGATAGAGGGGCGGGCAATCGCAGCCCAGCCCCTCCTCTCCACCCGCGGAGCTGCGCTGCGGGGGAGGGGGCGTCCCCACCTGGAAGCTGGGGTGGCACTGAGACTGACAGCGGGGAAAGGCGGGCCACGCACCCCGGCTCTGCACACAGCTCCCCATGTCCGGCGCCCTGCTACGCAGGGGAGGACCGCCGAGGACACTGGGACAATGCTCAGCCGCCTGGAAGCCATGCCCTCCCCCGCGCCACCCAGACGGCCTGGACTTTGAAAGTGAAATAATTTTAGTTGACGATTGAAGAACGTCGACAGTGTTTGAATAGTAACAGCAAAGGACGTTTTCTCCCCTAGTTGTGAGCACCAATATCTGGCGATGTCCCAACAGCCAACGCCACTCTTCCAGGCCTGTATCGTTTCATTTTATTTAATCCTTTATCAGCCTGCCAAAAATATTCTTAGAAAGCCTTGTTGCCGCCTACATAACTTTAAATGCCTTCTTTTTCAGGAAAAAGCACCCCTCAAAACTCAGACTGATCCGTGCACAGTAACATAACCTAGGTCTCCTGAGAAGGAAGTGCTACCACGCAGGTCGGTGTTCTACTGTCACCTGCAGAGACATTGCGTCTCTGGGACCCATTTCCGCCCCCACAGAAGGAGCAGCCTACTGGAACCGTTTATGGAGAAGCATCCAGAATTAAGTGCTAGTGTAGGAACTGCTCAGAGCCAGTTGGTTGGTCACCGTAGTACTCTCCAGTATTGCACACTGGAAACGGACAGAGGGATCCTGTCTTCCCAACCAAATTTCAAGATGCACGAGCTGAAAAGAGACACTATTAAAAATTATACCATCGTGGAAAAACCTAAGGTTATTGTAAAAACATTTTTTCTCTGGGAGCTAACATATGAAACTTCTGAAAAGGAATTGTGAAGGAAAGCAATTTTCTTCTAAAACAAAATCCAGAAACTTCATAATAAGCTTTGGAAGGGACTTTGGAAGTAGGGAGAGATCTGTGCTAAGAATTTCACCTTCCTCTTGGGATTTCCCTTTGGGGCAAGGAGATGCTCTCCCTTGAAAATCCCTTCCTAGCATTGGAGTAAGGATAGTTTGTGCTTCTTAGCACAGCTGAGAAACACTGGAATTTCAAAAGCTTCTCTAAATATTAGGGGGAAACCATAAGGAACAGAATATACAAGGTGGGTAGAAGTAGGTTTACAGTTATGAGTACACAAAACACAGAGTTTATTCTTATATTACTTATTAACTATTGCATTATTTTCCATACAAACAACTGTAAACCTACTTTTGCCTCATCCTGCACATGAATCATAAAAACAGTGATGTTTATAATGTATGTCTCCTATCATACGTCTTACAAGGGTGCTTTTGCCCAGCCCCAAATACTACATTTTTCATTCTAGACTTTCACAGCCTAGTACAGGAGCCACCAGCCACATGTGGCTATTGGTCACCTGAAATGTGGCTAGTGCAAATTGAGATTAAAATATACACTAAATTTTGAAGACTCAGCATGAAAAAAAATAATTTTTACACTCATTACATGTTAAAATGATAATTGGCTGTATTGGGTTAACATGTTATTAAAAATTAATCCCACCTGTTTCTTTTTGCTTTCTTAATGTGGCTACTAGAAAAGTTTAACCTGCATACATGGCTGGCATATTTCTATGAGATTCGCACCTATACTTCCTCTGTGGAGGGAGTCCAGGCATCTTGGGCAGCAGAAAGGCACACAGTGCTGGGGGCTACAGGGTTTGGCGGACTCATTCTGCAGAGCCTGGGGCAGGTAGAGTGACCCAGTAGATGCTGGTAAATGTGTTGCTCAAAATGAGATAAGCTCGTAAACCAGGAAGTGGGATAGGGAAACTAAGACAGATAGTTGGCAGCCATCTACTAAATCCTAGCTTCCCTAAATCAAGGACACTTAAGAGTAAATGGCTCTCCTCTGAAATCAGAAGGTAAATAGTTTAAATCACCCTACTCAGGGAGATAGATAACAGAAATCCAATTAGTGCCACTTGCCAACCACACCCAAGGACAGATGAAGTTGAGGGAATAAATCTCATTTTGGCTCATCAGCATAAAGCTGATGAGTATTATATTGAGATCCTCTCCTAAACACCAGCCTTTAAAAACCCTCAAAATCAAAGTCCCAGCACACGCTTGCTCTCCCTCCTGGGAACATGCATATACATTTTCCTTCCTCCTTCTCCCTTGTTCCCCCACAGGCATGCACCTCCTAAACTCTAAGGGACTCCACAAGATCTGCAACCAGGGGAGCAATGGGCAGCAGCAGCTCGTCCCGGGCTGACCCCCTGAACCTGTCTCCAAGGCCCCTTTTTCTCTGAATTCCCAGTGAGTTAAGGCAGCCCCACCAAGGCTCATTCCTTTCCTGTAACATTTCTAGAGAGCCAAAGTAGCCCCGCCTCAGCTCTCATATTGTTTTGATGGGGGACTCAAATGTTGGAAAAAATTTTAGTTGCAGGTGATAGCTAATAAGCGTGGTAATTAATGTATGTAAAAAGCTATTGTTTTAGGAGCTAAAGGTATAACCCAACTTGACTTAGGGAGACCATAAGCAGTTCCATCTTTGTGCCTCAGGAGGTCTGCAAGCAATCAAGATGGTATCTGAGCCACTGTACTCCAGGGTGAGACACCCACTGCCCAGGACACAGATGAGAGAACGCTGCAGATTTTCAGCTGAGCTTTTTCCCTGAATTCCAATCCGCTTACCTACACTTTTCTTCTCCTTATAAAAAGGGTCTGTTTAAAATGGAATTTAAGATGGTCTGTTAGGGTACAAACCCACCATCCTCTCAGATCACCAGCCATCTGAATAAAGAGCCCATAAGGATTCAATCCCTGTCTCTGCTTATTGGGCCTCATAGATGACTGGCAGCACGAACACCGGCTTTTCTGGTTTCACATTCTTCTACCCTAAGCCATTCCTTGTTTCACTGTCCCCACCTTTAATAAATGTACTCTCAAATCACCTGGATTTGTGTTGTGAAATCTTTCCTGCATGAAGTCAAGAACCCACACACTACAGATGGGCCCTAAGCAGATGTGTTAAGATCCAGGCCCCCTTTCCCGTAACAGGAAGAGAGGTCTGAGCTGGAGACAGAGCTCTGAGAATCCTTGCCCTATGAGAAGCAGAAAGAATGGAGCAGACAGCTAAAGAGGGGACCCTAGGGACACCAACATTTAAGGACTGTGCCTTTGAAGTGGATCTACTGATGAAGATCAGCAAAGCAGACAGACCTCATGACAGAGGTGTGTTGGGGCACAGAGAGGGAGAGTTTCAAGGAAGAGAAAATGGTTAGCTGTGCCTGGAATTGAACCCAGGTACAATTTTTCCTTTCTCTCCCATATTTAACTAATCAACAAGCTCTGTTTCCCTCTATATGTTCCTCAAAATCAGACTGTTGAAAGTTATCTGTTTGTGTATCTGTTTCCTCCCATTGGACTGTTAGAACTAACACAGTGCTTGATATTCAGAAGGTGCTCAATAATTGTATGTAGACCTAAACTACTTTCTCAGTAGATAATTTTGAGCTTGGGATTATTTTAAGATAACAAAGATAGTGATAATGCCCGTTAGGAACTAACACAAACAGAGTTGGAGACCGTCTAGGACAGATCTGAGAGCCAGCCTGCTACTGGCTATGTTCAGATCCTTCCCGGCCCCAGCCACATGGGAGCCTCCAGATAGGTGGGCTTCCCTGAGTCAGAGCATCCTTGTGATAACACTCCTGGTGCCTTCAGTTCCTTGACCAACTTTTCATCTTCAGGGTTTGGGTCCATTTCTCCAATACAGGATGACCAGAACAATCTCATTTTGTTGCACTAGAAACTATTACCATGATGCACATAAAATGTGCAAATGACTTAAGTCATTTTTGGCAAATGAAGAAACAGGAGAATGTTTCTCTAATTGTTACAGTTTAATAAGGAGGTATGCAAGGAAAGCTAGTGGAAACCAGGAATTTCACCCTCAAACTTACAGCCCCAAGTAACCCCGGGTTTGGGATGCTTGGTTATAACCAGCCCCAGCTCCTACCCCAAATGTGCCAAGATGAAACCAAGATAAGCTTCCACAGCAGTTGAACCCAAGACCCTATAACCTAGGAGAAACATTTAAAACATACGGCAATCCTCTCTGATCCTATGTCCTTTCTTACCCTGCTAAAAAACTTTTTTCTGATTTTTTTTACCCAAAAATATAAATTAGTCTTATACACATACATATTCATCTTGTTACCTATATGTGATATGAACCAAGAGGACAAAGAGAAGTCATCTTGGCCTATGTAACTCCTTCAGTTGGGGCCCCTGGCTGCTCTGACACCTCCAGCTTGCACATTCCACCACAGACTGCGCAGTCTGGCTGGTCAGAAGTTAGGACTCATCTCCTGCCTGAATCCTACACTCCATCCCTCACTCTTCTTGTCACACTGCTCCTTCACAGTGAGGGTCATGTCTTCCATTTCCACAGCACTTACAATATGCCACTGTGCACAGGAGCACTTGAAGAGTATAAGCTTCAAAGAAGAAGCCTTGGAATAGGGAAGAGTAGCCCCAACCCATTTTCTAAAACTTCATTCTGGAAATCAGGACAAGGTAAGCAAGCCCGGGGCTGGAGAAAGCTGGGGGCACTTGGAACCCAAGCACAAGCCTGGGTGGATAGTCAGCTGGTGTGCATTGGTACAGCACCAAACTGGTCACTACCCACACCATTGTCACTTGTTAAATATTTATAACACAACCCCAGGTTATAGCCATGCTGGTGCAGGTTCCAATGTATTCACTGCACATCCATAAATGTTGCTGCAAACACCCCTAAAAAGCAAGAATTTGCCAGATGTAGAGTCTCCTCTGCAGCTGTCTGTGCTTAGACCCTAATCCTGGTCAGTTCTTCCCTGAAACCATCCTACTCTAGGCCAAAGGCAAGTCCAGATCCACAGATGCTCTAGGAGCCTGCAGAGAGAGCAGGAGCCTTGGGGAGTGCAACCAAACACCAAAGATCTGCAGGTCTCCATCTGGGAGAGACCTTCAGTCCAGTAGAAAGAGAAACTAAGATGATACAAAATGAACATAAGGAAAACATTGAGTTATTTTAAATAAATCACTCAATTTCCAATAAAGATGCCAGATAGAACATAAATATTTAAGGTCCACTCCCCCCATTGAAGACCCACTAAAATATAAAAGGTTTTTTTGTGTGTGGGAGGATGTTTTGTTATGATTTTTAAGCACATACTGTAAGAAAAGAGATCACAACAATAAAATTTTGAAAACTGGAGAGAAAAGACCAAGTATTCATTTGGAAAAAAAATACCCTAAATTATAGAAAGCCAATAAGAAGCACAATTTATCCTGCGTAACCCCTAAAATTTCAGGAACTGGAAGATTATGGGCTGGAAGTGGGACTCTAAATAGGAAAGTCAGGTTGACAGTCTGTTTAAGAAACATGCACAGAATCAGGCATCTGCCCTTCAGGTAAGCTGAAAGGTTTACCTCCTGGAGAAGATAAGATAGGACAGGGAGGGACAGGGTTAGGAAAAAAGATAGGTGAGACTCCCTGTCTGAAAACTGACATACTTATCAGGTATGAATTCTCATATTTGAAGTTTGTTAAGTACAAAGTAAACCAAAACATAATTTTAAAAAGGAACCTGATGTATAGTGCAAGTCCCACAATCTCTAACCAAAATCCTTGAGGTCAGATGTTTCAGAATTCAGAAAGCATGTTGTTTATTTGTTTGTATAATCTTAAACTCTGACTGGGGTTTGGGGGGTGCCCCCAGTAATTAAGCATTAAATAATGCAGAAATCTCCAGTGAAATCTGTGTATAGTCATACTGATACAGAGATCTGATCAGATCTCTGGGAGGAGTAGTGAAGAGCTGTAGGAGGAGGTTGCCCAAGGCAATGGTTAACAGTCTAGGATGGGATTGGCTGAAAAGCTGAACACCTCCAGTGCATGTGGAATTACGGGCTGGAAGAGTTCAACAGTAAGAAGCACAGATTAGCTCTCTTTCACTTCCTCTGGATGATTATGCTGTAGTGACCTCCATTTCCCAAAGGACAGTATTTTAAATGGGAGAAGGAACTCCAGGTACAGGCTAGGATTGTTCTGGCCTGGCAGAGCGTGTCAGGGTTATCTTTCTACACTGTTCTAGAGGGGATGTGCTCTGAGGCAGAAGCCTACTATCCTTCCAAAATTGTGTAGCTTTTGTATCTTCTGTTGTTATTTAGTTTGTTAACTAACCTTATAGAAATAAGATAATTAAAAACTAACAGGGGGAATGATAGAGGAACTCAAGAGTTCAAGATTTTAGCCTTAGTTGACTCAATAAACCTTAGTTGACTAATGCACATGGAAAGCTGTTATTCCAAAATTGTGTAGCTTTTGAATAAAAATTCCTTTCCTTTTTCACCAATCTTCTGACTCCAGAATTTTGCCTAGAGGGTGGTGGCGGGTACTAGGACCTCACTTGCTGTTGGGTAACAACACTAAGTGGGATAAATGAGTATAATCAACCAGTCGGGTCAAGTTTTGCTACAACTTAATTTTAATGACAAACATTTCAGAAACAAAAGAAAACAAAATCAACTTTTTGTTTTCAGAGTTATTTTGGATTTCAGATATCTTGAAATGGAATTATAGGCTGATACTTGGATATAGGGCCTGCCCTCCTATCCTGATGCCATTTTTAAAATATTGCAAGATATTTGAATTTTCTGTGCCTTAATTCTTCTATAAAACAAATGGGATTATAGTAAACATCTTCAAAATTAGATTACAAAATGTTCTAGTTGTTCCCTCTTTTGCTGAGTATTTTATTATTTAGAAAACTAATTGAGAATAGTTGGACAGATTATCCAAACGAGTTTTGCCATCCAGTGCATATATTGCCTGACATAATCCTCTGGGTTGGCACTGAGCACTCTTTATTGATTAGGATCTTCAACAGCAAACAAACACAAGTCCAGACAAAATGGTGATGGAGTTTGCTGTCAGTTTCCCAGGCTATTTCCCTATTGATGCCACTCTGCTGTTATCTAGGGCTTCACAGCGTCCCCACAATTCCCGCATCCTCCCTGGCCCTGTCTCACTCAAGAGCCTGTACTCCTGATGTTGCCTAACTTCCTGTCTCTGAATCAACACCTGTTCTATGTTCCATTCCCTGAGGATCAGCTATGTATATTATAAAGTCAATAATCAATACACTAATTCATGCAAATGCATTAACAAGTTTATTGAGTCAATAAATTTGCTCTCCATGATAACACAATTTGTATTTTGCCAGGGACATTTCAAAACCAATGCTTGAACCTAAGAAGGTATTTAGGGGAAGGGAATTAACCCTTACTGAGGATCCTATTATTTCTCAGGCACTATACTAAGTACTTTGCACAAGTTATTTCATTTAATCCTCATTTAATATCCCCATGACAGGTTGGTATTATAAACCTATTTTTTTTACAGGTGAAGAAATTGAGGCTCTGAGAGGGTAATTTAAGGTCATAACCATCAGTAGCTTCAATATTGAAACCCAGCCTCTTTCCAGTTTCCCAGGCTATGTCCCTATTGATGCCACTCCGCTGTTATCTGCCTGCCACCTCCTTAAAGGAGTGAGGATTTTGAATAGGCAGGAATGTGGCTCCCAGAGCCAACCATGTTCTCCCGCTATTTCCCTCTTTCTAAATTTCTATTTACCTCTTGAGGCCCACTGATCAGTACATTATACCAAACACAAAACATCCATAAATTTCTGTACATAGCACAACACCCATAGACTTCCCCAACAAAACAAGATTAATAATATGGAATTAGTGCTCTGTGAAGAGAAGAACAGGTTCACAGAGAATAGTTTAGCATGAATGTTGCAAATGCACATAAAAAATCACAAGTATGGTCCAGAAAGTGTCCTTGACATAAAACATCCACATTCAGCAGATAGGAAAGACTCCTGAATGGCCCACAGTCAAATGCTTGCTACTGTACTGGTGTCACACTGGGGCTACCTCATGGGGGAAGGGAAAACAATTCCTTCTTAACTTGACTTATAACATGAACCCCATGAGGGCAGGAATGTTTTCACTGCCAGAACCTCCTTAGGTAGAGCAGTGTCTGAATTGAGGCAACTTGATAAATATTTGTTGCACACATGAACACATTTCTTCACCTCCTGTCACTGCAGTTCTGCAGAGCCTCTTATCTCTTCCCATATGACATTTATCCACCATTTTCTAGTGGTCCCTCCAAATCTCTAAACACTATCCTCAAATCTTTACTCCATTTCCTTTTTCTTTAGGCAGAACCAGATTTAAAACAAATGAAAATATTTTTACTGGATATATGTGTATTTCCAGTTTAGAAAGGGAAACACAGACAACTCTTAGAAATGAGTTAAAATGAAGAGAGAAAACATATGGTAAATGCACTGCATTCAATTCTTATCAAATGCAGACACATACACACTGAAATCATAGCAGCTGTGTTTATTTCATAATTTATGCATTGGAAAAAAGTTAAGTAATGCAGTGTGTTTATTTTAATGTCGGCTTGATGTCAAATTTAAAATATAACATGAGTTTTTCTACATGTATTACCTCTTTTCCTAGAGACTCTTTAATATTTAAATATAACCCATTTCCCTAACTGCCAGCCCTCATCACATGTCAGTCAGAGCAGTGGTGAACCTCTCATACACTGTGTGTTGTCAGAATGCTCTAAAATATGTTCTAGCCAATGAAGCTGAAAAACAAATTTGATAGCAATGATCTCAGCTTTGTTGTATTCCACAAGATCTCCATTAAAGGAAACACACAGGGTTGCTGCGGTAACAGACTACATGTTTTATATTTACTATCTAATAGTGGTACATATAAGTTATTACAACCAAATAATGTCAACATCCACTTCTTTCTGATCATATCAAGGTCTCTGGGATAAGTTGTATTTTACAGTTCAAGGAATTCTCATTTCTTAATGGTCCTCTTCTGTCTTTTCTAGAAATTGTAATGTAAAAACATATAAAATGATTAATATTTGGCACTGGGGTTAAATTTGCACTGTCATTTAACTCATGTAGAGATACTCCCAAAATAACAAAAGAACCAGAGTAACCACAAATGTGGATTTAAACATTTAAAGTACTGGATGTGTGTGTGTGTGTATGTGTGTGTTTAGGTAGAAAGAGGTTGCCATGGAGAATGAAAACAAACAAATTTAGAAAACAATATATTTGGTTTTACTAACTGGGTATATAAAACAAATCTACATTCCCAAAGCAGTATTTATGTGAACAGTTAAGAAATACCTACTATCATGAACTATATAATTCTATAATATTTCACTAAACCTTGATTTTACTATTTATTTCAAAACATAAACCTAGCATTACCTCTGAGCACATTTAAATCGCCATCAATTACTGTAAACAGAACCCCAGCCACCCTCTCCCCATTCTGTTATACAGAGGACTGGTTTTTCCCGAGTCTCTATGACCTGTCTACCCTTCCCAGCCTGTCATCCTCCAACCACTTGGCAAATTAACAGACTGTCAGAATAGTCATGTCTTTCACTATGGACCAACAGAGCACCAATAATGAGGCACTTCCAAATCAAATAAACAGGAACCTAATTTATGGTTGTACCTCTATCATATCAGGGTAAGACTGAAGGCTGGAAAAGAGAAAACAACTCTCCTAAATGGGCACCTTGGTCACCCAGTGGGCCCTTATACCAGCTTGCAACTTTCTCTTTGGGACTAATTGAAAGAAACATGCATATATTATCCATCCATCCACATACAGTCTTTGTTTAATTTAATATAAGACATGTGGCCCTTCATATTACATTTGATAAACAGGTTTTCTGCAATTGTTTTATTTTCAGTTAGAGAAGTTCTTCTTTAAAAGCTATAAAAATATACCTTTAGTGACATCTTCTATTGCAAATAGTTCATATTCAGTGTCTTCCAGTCATGGGGAACCACACAATCATCAGGAAACAAAGATTCTGTTAAAAAAAAAAAAGGGGGGGTGGGATTTTATCTATACTGTCACACAGATTTTTACCTTAAATATAAAGGTACGCAAACATGATATCTAGATCAACATAATGGTAAAAGTCAGATTCTTAAGATTTTTTTTTTGCTAAAGCAGGAGTTAGTTTGTCTCAGACCTTTATCCTCCTTTAGTAAACACTATCCAGACTCAATGGAAATGAGTATGTGAATATATATGTAAAACACTGTGTATGATAGTTCATGTTCTCATTAAATATAACTACAAATATATAACAATAACCAACTACTGGGTTGGCCAAAAAATTTGTTTGGTTTTTTTTCCATAAGCTGGTTCTAGTAGTGCTTAGTTGTCTTTAACTTCATTCGAAACAATTTTGTTCGATTGTATTGTGACAGCTGGCATATCAGTGTGCATTAAAAACTTATCAAAATGGGTGAATTTTTGTGCAGCCATTTTAATATAGAAAATGGAAGAAAATATGTAACATTTTCAGCACATTATGCTTTATTATTTCAAGAAAGGTAAAAATGCAACTGAAACACAAGAAAAAGATTTGTGCAGCGTATGGAGAAGGTGCTGTGACTGATCAAATGTGTCAAAAGTGGTTTGAGAAGTTTCATGCTGGAGATTTCTTGCTGGATGATGCTCCATGGTCAGCTAGACAGCTTGGAATTGATAGCAATCAAATTGAGACATTTATTGAGAACAATCAATGTTACACCACATGGGAGAGAGCTGACATACGCAAAATATTCAAATCAAGCATTGAAAATCATTTGCACCAGCTTGGTTTTGTTGATAGCTTTGATGTTTGGGTTCCACATAAGTGGAAAAAAACCTTCTTGATCGCATTTCTGCATGTGATTCTCTCCTTAAACATAACTAAAACATTCCCTTTTTAAAACAAATTATGACAGGTGATTAAAAGTGGATCCTTTACAATAACGTGAAATGGAAGAGATTATGGGGCCAGTGAAGTGAACCACCAGCAACCACACAAAAGACCAGTCTTCATCTAAAGAAGGTGAGGTTGTGTATATGGTGAAATTGGAAGGGAGTCCTCTATTATGAGCAACTCCCGGGAAAACCAAACAATTAATTCCAACAAGTACTGCTCCCAGTTAGACCAAGTGAAAGCAGCACTTGGCAAAAAGTGTCAGGAATTACTCAACAGAAAACACATAATCTTCCATCAGGATAACACAAGACCACATGCTTCCTTGACAACCAGGTGAAAACTGTTACAGCTTGGCTGGGAAGTTCTGATTCATTCACTGTATTCATCAGACATTGCACCTTCAGATTTCCGTTTATTTCGGTCCTTACAAAATTCCCTTAATGGGAAAAATTTCAATTCCCTGAAAGACTGCAAAAGGTACCTGGAACAGTTATTTGTTCAAAAAGAGAAAAGGTTTTTGGAAATTATGAAGTTGCCTGAAAGGTGGCAGAAGATGGTGGAACAAAATGGTGAATATGTTGTTCCATAAAGTTATTGGTGAAAATGAAAACTGGGCCTTTTATTTTTGCTTTAAAACAGAACGAACTTTTTGGCTAATCCAGTTTATTTTTTATATAAATAAACTAGTACTGTCACAGAGTGTAAGATTTAGGTAGTTGTCCTTTCCTGTGACATGTATAAAACATTGGAACTATAGCAAAAGTAGTCTTGCAAATTGGTCCTTCCACGTAAGTGTGGTGGGGGGGGCGTGGAATCCTCACAAACCATTAAGATGCTCATTGAACAAGTCCAAACATTGACATATGCATATCTGCCACACCAAAGCACACAAAATATTTTTCCTGTACTCACATATCTCTAGCAACATGGGTAGTTAGTTTGCTCTCTTCAGGCCTATATAAAATCTACTCTATAATCCCACTGTTCCTGCAGAGCTTCTAACACTTGTTTGAGTTCCCTGACTTATGTACAAGGCCACTGGCCTTAGAGAGACCAGTGCTTAGCTTGCCCCACCGAGCCACACGAATCATTTTACAGTCTCCACTTGATTTTCTCCTCTCCTTTTTAAAGAATATGCCATTTCTAAATGTGAAATTTTTTCCATTTTTCTTTTAAGCCATTTGTATAAACACTGCTTACAGTTAACTTCCACAAATAAGCTATCCTAGACAAAACCATAACCCCATATTTTCTTCCACAACCCCTTTAGTGCTGCTAACCTCACTCATAAAATATTTACAAGCTTGTCATTCATATTTTCTATGTGCAATAATTTTGTTTTGTATTTGTTTTGTCTCCCCATCTAGAAGGTAACCTATTTGATGAATGAGGTCTATTTCCTCTAAAAAGCTTTCCAAAGCTTAATTAATGGGTGCTTGATCATTATGTTAATTATGATGGTATTGTACATGCAACGGCAGGGGAGGTTAACCTTTGTGCTTTCTGATACTGATCGTAGTGCTTGTGAATCTTTCAGGGTCACAGACCCTCCAGAGAAGCTGATAAAATCAATGGACTTTATCCCAGAAAAATAGCACAAAATAACACAAAAGTTTTGCATACCATTTCGGAATATGGACCTTGGACTAGGATCCCTAACCTAAAATGACTTCAGTTATCTTATTAAATTCCCCAAAGCAACAAATGCATTATAATTTTTTAAACTAGCATGTTTCTTTGGTACATCTAGGAGGATAGAAATTGTAGTAAATAGCTGAGATATGATTATTCACAACGTTTACAAAAACGATAAACATGGTGACAGGACTCCAAGGGCAGGCTGAAAATGGGGACCCCCTGGCCCTAAGACAGCCAATCTTGGGTCTGAGCTGCAAGGACTACCTTTGCCCAGAATAGCAGTTTAGGAGCAAAGTAATAAACTCTGAAAGCCTAGCTGATAAGGGTGCAGGGCCCAGGCACCCTGGTGGGAGAAGAGAAAGAATGCCAGGAAGACACAGGGAACCTGCAGGGCTTGGAGCTTTGACCTCTCACCTCTTACAACTTCTGTCCTCAAGGAAGGGGACAAAGTGCAATTGCATGAAATCACTAACACATGCAATTGACTTACAGATAAGGAAATGTTGGCATATGTACTCCATTTTTTCTTAAAGACATTTACCATCTTAAATATGCTTATTATTTAGGAGGAAATTTACTTAAAATAGTAAAAAATTATATTTCCACTTTTTTTATTCACAGGGGAGTTTTTCATTTCCAAGAACAATCTTAAGAACCTGAAGGAACCTTTCAAGTCACCAGTCAGGCCCCTTTCTAATCTTCTTTTCAATGCCCTTCTCAGACAGTCTTTAAAAATTAAATTCACCCTGGGCAGAGTGGCTCGGTTGGAGCATTGCCAAGCAAACCAAAAGGTTAACGGTTTGATTCTCAGTCAGGGTACACACCCAGGTCGCACGTTTGGTCCCCAGTCAGAGTGAGTACAAAAGACAATCAACTGACATTTCTCTCACACATTGATGTTTCTTTCCCTCTCTCCCTCTCTCCCTCTCTTTCTCCCTCCCTTCCCCTCTCTCTAAAACAAACAAACAAACAACCAAACGCATAAACAAACACCCCTCTCATCCTTCCTCTCTCTCTTAAAGCAATTAAAAGAAGAGGTTTTCAGGTTAGGATAAAAATAAAATTAAATTCAACTATTACAGGTGATTTTTTTCATCATTTAATCTTTACTATACCCTTCTTCACTATTCTTATATCTATATGCCATCTTATGACTGAGAAAGGGGAGGGCCATGTGCCAAGCAAGGGAAATGTAGAATGTAAAAAGAGTTTAAAAAAAAAGGCAGTCCCTCCCTATTTGTTACATAATCACTATTTGCCCAACTCTTCCTTCACTCTTCCCAGTGTCTATTTAAATTCAGGGTCCAGGTATTCTACGTGCTCAAATACATTTAAGACTATTGGTCACAGAGGTAGGGACAAGGCATAGGATTCTGAGGATCAAACACCATTTGCTATGAGTCCTCCACTTCCACTGCTGAAAAGCATCACAAGATCGATTAATTGCACGAAATCACTAACACCAAGTAGGAACACCTGAAAAATTATTCACATATGTTAAACTGGACTTTTTTATTTGTAGCAAATAAGTACAATTTACCTACTGGAACTCCAGGAGACCCACAAAGCTTTCCTAGTTGGAAGGTAAACCCTTGTGATAATAGTAGCTCAAGTAAATCAAAGGCAGTGTTTGCTGAGTATTGATTTCCCTCAGTCTGTAAGAACTGTGATAGCTTAGTTCCTTCCCATGGCCTCAGCTCTTCACCAAACCTTTCATTTAAAAAGTGAAGGTCAGAAGTGATCCTGACAGACTACAAAGTATCAGGTGGGTTACTTAAAATTTCTGGAGACATAAACCCTGTGTTATGTAGCTTATTATCTACTCTTGTCTGAGATTGGAAAGTCAAAAGTGGTATCTTCCCTGTACCAGATATCTTTCAAAAGCTGGCTGTAGATTGTAGAACACGAGAAGGAACAGGGTTTTTATAAAAATACTATGCAGAGTGCCTTAGTCTCTTAAATGGCAGGTAATGAGAGTCAAATTGCCCACCAGCACTTGCAGGAGGATCTTTGGTAATATCAGGGCAAACTCAGGATAGATAATGCTGAATGTCGTATGGTTTTGCTAATTCTCCTCTTCATTATTTATTTCTGAAATTCTATCTTTTTCTTCTTCCAAAATAATTTTTAGCACACGGATTTCTGTTAACAAGTCACATTTCTCCCTTTCTTTTACATTGATATGACTCTGCCTCAGTAAGTTAAAGTTTGGTGCCAAATTGAAAATCCTTTTCTGCCTCCTCTTCCTATTCTTTGTTTAGTGAAAGACACTCTCTGCAATATATCCAGTTTAAGTAAGCAGCTTACAAAGAAACCTGTTTCTGTTTCCATCTGTTCTCGGATAGAAGTGACAAACCTTCATTTTTTATCAATAGCTTCTCCTCTATTGATGTTTCTGAACTGCTTCCTGGTTCCCACGCTCCTTCATAAGTGAAGACCAGTTTGGTACATTGCCCACTGCTGTCCAGACCAGCCAGCTTTGGCCATCTATCTTTCTTTGATCTCCGTTCCCTGATAAACTTAGAAGGTCCCTCAGGTCAGCCACCAGAGTAGAGTTATATATCGGAGCTCAGCTATAATTCTTCATCATATAAGTTACTTGTGTGTGTGGGGGGGGGGGAAGTCCAATTGTTTTTGGTTATATTTCCTTCTTGTTCCTTTCCTAAAACTTTATCTGAAGTTCTGGATCCATACTAACAGCTCATATTCATCATGCTTCTTTCAGAAGACTGTCATCTACTACCTCTCTCTTCTGCATAATGAGCCTGCGGTTTCAGCAAATTGGTCTTAGATGTCTAACACTATGGTAAACCCATTCATTTCCAATGTCCTTTTCTACCTTTGTGCCAGAGCAGTGATCATCTGTTACAAAGAAAAGGTTTTGAGTCAATATTGGACAAGTAACAGTGTTTTCATTTGGCCTCAATCACAAACTTAGAAACAAGTCTTCCTTGGGGAGGTAACTCTTTGGTGTATTGGCCTACTCAACTACAGATAAACATTTGGGAAACTGTCTTAAGGATTTATGTTTTCCCACATTTCATCTTTAAGGCTGTTCCCTAAATATCCCAGTTTGTTTCCCAGACTACCAGTGAAGGTAAACTTGATTCTCTTTTGGTCACTTCAAGTCTTCATCTTCCCCTTCATTCTGAGATGGGTCCTGATCACATGGCATAACGTAGTCTAGGGTTTTGAATGAGGTTTCCTCCATGATTTCACTATGACTGTTCTGCTTTTTCTTTCTTTTTCCGTTTCTCTTCTTTTTGGTTTTGCTAAGCCTGTGCCCAGTTTTCTTCAAATCTCCATCTCTGAAACATAAAAGAATTAAGAAAATTTATAACAATTATTTGTAGAACATTAGCAAACCGAAACATTACACTCTTAATGCACAGATTTACAATTCGTTAGTGCCATGGCACACAAAATGCTCCTGGCTAGATGGCTGCTCTCTCGAGCAGCCACGCCCTCTGCTCCCTTTGGGTAGGTCTGCGTATTCTCAAGCAGTCAGAGGAGCTTATTCCCAGTCTGTTTACATCATAGCAATTGTTACTATAATTATGTAGTTTTAGTAAACATTATGTAAACATGGTGTCAGCCAGAGGAATATGAGTACAAGAAAGTTCCCATAAAAAATTAAATTGCCCACATCCTCCACCCCCCAAAAAATTAAATTGAGGTGACTCAATAAAGATGAGGTACTAAACAATTGCTAATCAAATTGGGTATGGTCAAGATAACTACAGCGTGGTCTAAAATCATATTTTGGCCCTGGCCAGTGTAGCTCAGTTGGTTGGACTGTTGACAAGTAACTGGAAGCTTGTGGGTTCAATTACCGGTCAGGGCTCATACCTAGGTTGCAGTTCCATCCCCACTCTGGGTGAGCTCAGTTCCTGGTCCTGGCTCAATACCAATTGAAGCTTCTCTCTCTCCCTTCTCTCTCTGAAAGCAATAAAAAAAGTTTTTAAACTATAATTCTGCAATCATGTTGTTTCAATGATTTCTTTGGGTTCTCCTTCCAATTTACATGAGCAGAAACTACACGTTCTTGACAATGCAAAACAGGTGTGGTTTATGCATGAAAAGGGATAAACTCCACTAAACAGAAACATAAATAAAGATTGCTTAATGAATGTACATGTAGTAAACATGCATTTTAAGTTCAAATAAAAAGTTTAAAGTATGTATTATATCTTACTAATTCCTCACTTTAATTAACTTTTTCAGTGAACTAACCAGATGTTTGTCCCAATTATATAAGCTAGATAAAAGGACTTTTATTATAAGTAAAGCACCTAGGACAATGTGTGGCACATGGTGGATATTCCATAAATGGCAGCTCTTATTTTTACTATATATTAACAACAATAAAAACAACCATATATTTCACTAAGACTCCCAGGGTGCAATTCAAGATTAGGATTGGGCAATTGTTAGTATGATTTATGTAAAAAGGACAGATGAACTAGAAAAGCTGGGAAGTTCTCAAAATGTACTTTATTTAATATAATTGCAAATGACTAGTATAGAATTTCATTTTAAAAGTGACCATATATAGACAAATTGACAAACCCACCAACTTTATCAGATATTAAAAGAGATTTCTCAGTAATTGATAGAACAAGCAGACAAAAAAAGACAAGAATATGGGCCCTGGTAGTATAGCTCAGTTGGTTAGAGTGTTGTCCCGATATGCCAAGATTGCAGGTCCAATCCCTGGACAGGGCACATACAAGAATCAACCAGTGAATCCATAAATAAATAGAACAACAAATGGATGTTTCTATCTCTCTCTCTCCCTTCCTCTCTTTCTCTAAAATCAATCAATAAATAAAATAAAAAGACAAGGATAGAGAAGTTAAAAATAGCATAATTAATAATGTTATTAATTAACATAATTTATATAATGAACAAATATGGAACACTACATCCAAGAACAGGAGAAAATATTATTTTCAAGTCCATGTAGAATATCTAAAGAAATTAGCAAGGTCATCAGGCTAGCCTCCACAAATTTCAAAGAATTACTAATGCACAAACCATATTCTTTGACCATAATGCAATTAACTTTGAAATTAGAAAAAAACATTATTAAAAATGGATCTGCCTTTTGACCCAGCAATTCCACTGCTGGGATTATACCCTAAGAATCCAGAAATACCAATTCAAAAGAACCTATGCACCCCAGTGTTCACAGCAGCACAATTTACAATAGCCAAGAAATGTAAGCAAGCTAAGGGCCCAACAGTAAATGAGTGGATCAAAAAACTTGGTACATTTACACAATGGAATACTATGCAGCAGAAAGAAAGAAGGAGATACTACCCTTCGCAACAGCATGGATGGAACTGGAGAGCATTATGCTAAGTGTAATAAGCCAGGTGGTGAAAGACAGATGCCATATGATCTCACCTATAAGTGGAACCTAATCAACAAAATAAATAAGCAAGCAAAATATAGCCAGCAACATCGAAATAAAAAACAAACTGACAGTAACCAGAGGGGAGGAGGCAGGGGGATGAGAGGGGAAAGGGAGGGAAAGGTTCATCAAGGAACATGCATAAGGACCCATGGACAAAGCTAAATGGGGGAAGGATTGAGAGTGGGATGTGGGGGTGGTTGGGCTGGGGAAAGTGGTGACAGGAAAATGTTGACAAAAAAAAAAGTGTTCAGGGGGAGGCTGGGAGTAGTGTGGGAAATTAGGAAGCCGAAGAACTGGTGTGTGCAGCCCATAGATATGGACTAAGAGGAGTGGGATAGAGTGCAACATGGAGGGGATTAAGAGGGGGTGGAGATGGGACAACTGTAAAAGTATACTCAATAAAATATACAAAAAAATTTATTTTGGAAAAAACATTTTTCTAGTCTGTGACTTTTATAGGCTCCTGACAAATCTGATTCCCAAATGTTACTTAAGTTGTAGAACATATTATTTTTTTAACTCAAAAGAGTTCAGGAAAAATGACAGAAGAAAGAACTATTAGTTTGGCAATCTTATTACGCAAACCCATTCATTGTAGGGTTTAAGCCTCTGCAAGCATTAGTGGTCTCTGCAATTGCAGAATGGGATATTTGCAATTTTTAATTTGAACATGCTAGAGTGCCTGAATATTTGTGATAATAACATTAATAAATAAAATAAATTTTGGTATCAAATTGGTTTAAAAATATATCTGAGAAATGTAAAAGCAAATTTTCTTTTTAAAACATATTTTTAGCCTCGGCTGGTGTAGCTCAGTGGATTGAGTGCCTGCCTGTGAACCAAAGGGTCGCCAGTTCGATTCCCCAGTCAGGGCACATGCCTGGGTTGCGGGCCAGGTCCCCAGTAGGGGCATGTGAGAGGCAACCACACATTGATGTTCCCCTATTCTCACTCCCTTTCCCTCTGTCTAAAAATAAAATAAATAAAATCTTTAACAAAAATACATAAAACATTTTAAATTTTTTTATTTTTTTCATTTTTATTGAATTTATTGGGGTAACATTGGTTAAAAAATTATATGTTTTAGGTGTACAATTCTGTAACACATCCTCTGTATACCGTATTTTGAGTTTACCACCTCAAGTCACGTCTCCTTCCATCACCATTTATCCCTGCTTTGCCCTCTTCTGCCTCCCCCACCCCACTTTTCCTCTGGTATCATCATACTATTGTCTGTGTCTGAGTTTTTTTGTTAATTCCTTCACTGTTTCACCCAGGCCCCCAATCCCTCTCCCCTCTGACAGCTGTCGGTCTGTTCTCTGTATCTATAAATCTGTTCCTATTTTGCTTGTTAGTTTATTTTGTTTATTAGAGTCTACATATAAATGAAATGATATGGTACTTGTCTTTCTCTGACTGGCTTACTTCACTTAGCATAATGCTCTCCAGGTCCATCCATGCTGTGGCAAAAGGTAAGTTTCCTTCTTCTTCTTCTTTGTTTTTTTTTTATAGCCAAATAGAATTCAATTGTGTGAACATAACAAAGCTTTTATACCCACTCATCTACTGATGGACACTTTGGCTGCTTCCAAACTGTGGCTATTATAAATAGTGCTGCAGTGAGCATAGAGGTGCATATATTATTTCAAATTTGGGAAAAAAATTTAAATGTTGAAAAAGTCATAAGTAGGAAAAATCATCAGGTAAGATTAATCAAGAAGGAAAAAAAACCAAACTTGTTTTAAGGATGAAAAAGGAGACACAACTGCAGATCCAGATAAGATTTTAAAAGATAAAGGAATTGCAGCATTTTTTACAATAGCCAATATATGGGAGCAGCCTAAGAGTCCATCATAGATAAGTGCATTTTAAAAATGTTGTGCATATATATAATATTATTCACCATAAAAAGAAGGGAATCTTGCTATTTGTGACAGAATGGTTGAACCTTGAGGACATTGCACTAAGTGAAATAAGTCAGAGAAAGAAAGACAATTTATCATATGATTTCACTTATATGTGGAATCAAAATGAACAAACAAAACCCCCAAGCTTATAGGTCCCTATAGAGCAGATTTGTTATTAGGGTGGTCAAAATGGATTAAGATGATCAAAGGTACAAACTTCCAATTATAAAATCAATAAGTCAAGGAGATGTAATGTATAGCATGGTGACTATAGTTAATTCTGTACCGTACATTTGAAAGTTGCCAAGAGAGTAAACCTTAAAAATCCTCATCACAAAAAAATAACTGTAGCTATGTATAAACTGATAGGTGTTAACTACATTTATTATGGTGAGCATTTGTAATATATACAGATTATCAAATCATTATTTTGTATACCTGAAACTAATATAATGCTATATGTCAATTATATCTCAATTTAAAAAGTTAAACATAAATGAAAGGATGATACCATGAAAAACTTTATACCAATAAAATTAAAAATATAAATGGAATGTATAAATAGCTAGAAAATACAACTTATTAAAACTGACTAAAAAGAACTAGAAAGCCTGAGTAATCCTACAATGGAAAATAATAAAATTTGAGTTTTTTTCCACCAAGAAAACTCCAACTCCAGGTGAATTTTCAGGAAAGTTCTACCAAATATTCAAGGAGGTGTTAACTATAAATATTATGCAAGTTTTTCCAAAGAAGAGAAAAACAGAGAATACCTCCAACTCTTTTTGGCTTGATAATCATGAAGTATACTTTCTAAATATAAAAATCCTTTAAAAATTAGCAAACTTCCTCCAGTTATGATTCAACTAGATAAAACATTATAATGTAGTTGTGTTTATCTTGGGATTTTCAAGATTGGTTTACCCTATTCAGAATAGATCATATGTTAGGCCACAAATTAAATCAATACATTTTAAAACATAGATATCATACAAAGTATCTTCTCCCACCACTCTAAGATAAAGTTAGAAACCAATAAAAGAAGTAAAAATGGAAAATTCATAAGTCTGTAAAAATTAAACAACACATGCTTAAATAACCAGGGGGTCAAAGAACAAATCACAAGAGAAATTAGAAAATACTTCAGTGAAAACAAAAGCAAAACATACCAAAATATATGGGATATAGTAAAAGTATAAAAGTATAAAAGGGAAAGTTTTAAACTTTAAACAATTATATTAAAAAAACAGATTTCAAATCAACTACTTAACTTTACAACTTAAGGAACAAGAAAAGGAAAAAAAATAACTAAACCCAAAACTAGCAAGAAAAAGGAAATAATGAAAATAAGAGCAGAGATACATGAAATGAAGAACAGAAAAATAGAGAAAATTAATGAAATTGAAAGATCTTTGAAAAGATGAACAAGATTGACAAACGCTTAGCTAAATGAACTAAGGAAAAAAGAAGACTCAATTTGCTGAAATCAGAAATGAAAATGGGAAATTTACTACCAATTGTACAGAAACAAAAAGGATTTTTAGAAAGTACTGTTAAAAATTGTATGCCAACATAAGAATAACCTACATGAAATGGAAAATTTTGAGAAACACAAAACCTACCAAGACTTAACCACAAAGATATAGAAATCTGAATAGGCCTATGAACTAGTAAGAACACTAAATCAGTACTCAATAAAATTTTTATTGTTATATTTTACTGATTATGCTATTACAGTTGTCCTGGTTTTTCCCACTTTGCCCCCCCTCGACCCAGCCCCCCTCACTCCCTCAGGCAATCACACCACCATTGTTCATGTCCATGGGTCATACATGTATGTCCTTTGGCTACTCCATTTCTTATGCTGTACTTTACACCCTCATGGCTATTTTGTAACTACCTATTAGTACTTCTTAGTCCCCTTACCTAAAAAAATTCTTGACAAACAAAAGCCCTGGATCTGATGGCTTCACTGGTAAATTTTACCAATAATTTAAAGAACTAATGCCATTCATTCACCAAGTTTTCAAAAAAAATTGAAAAGGAGGGAACACTTTGTAACTCATCTATAAAGTCAGTATCAATCTGACACCAAAGCCAGACAGACATGCAAAAAACTGCAGACCAATGTTTCTTATGAGCATGAAGTAAAAATCCTCAACCAAACTCAACAGCATATTAAAAAGATTATATACCATGACCAAGTGGGATTTATTCATGGAACATAAGAAGGGTTGAACATATGAAAATTGATCAATGTAATATGTCATGTTAACAGAATGAAGGAAAAAAAAATTCACATGATCATCTCGATGCAGAAAAAGCATTCCATAAAATT
This sequence comes from Mormoops blainvillei, assembly GCA_004026545.1. Taxonomy (NCBI): domain Eukaryota; kingdom Metazoa; phylum Chordata; class Mammalia; order Chiroptera; family Mormoopidae; genus Mormoops; species Mormoops blainvillei. The sequence continues at coordinate 664,253 of PVJD01000076.1, read as the reverse complement.
TAACAATCTTTTGTGATTTTTTTTTAAAAAACCCTAAAAAGAAGGAATAGAAGGAAACTACCTCAACATAATAAAACCCATATATTGAAAATCCACAGCAAATGTCATAGTTAATGTTGAAACACTGAAAGCTCTTTCTCTAGGATCAGGAACAAGACAATGATACTCACTTTTACCACCTCTGTTCAACATAGTACTGAATGTTCTAGCCTGAGCAATTAAGCAAGAAAATGAAATAAAAGACATCCAAACTGGTAAGGAACTATTAAAATTATCTGTTTGGAGACAATATGATCTTATATGTAGAAATCCTAAAGATTCACAAAAAATTATTAGAGCTAATAAATTAATTCAGTAAAGTAGCAGGATACTACTATACATAACTCAGTTGCATTTCTACACACTAACAATGAACAACCTGAAAAGGAAATTACAAAAACAATTCAATTTGCAATAGCATGAAAAAGAGTAAAATATTTAGGAATTAACTTAACCAAGGGAGTGATAGTCTTGTACTATGACCATTAAAAACATTGTTGAAAAAAATTAAAGCTGACATTAACAAACATAAGCACATCCTGTTTATGGGATTGAAAGGAAATATTGTTCAGTTATCAGTACTACTCAAAACAATCTATAGATTTACTGCAGTCTCTCTTCAAACCCCAGTGACATTTTGCGGAAATAAAAAAAAATAAACCTATGCCTAAACTCATAAGGAACCTTAAGAGGCCCTTAACAGCCAAAATGCTTTTTGGGGAAAAAAAAGATGGAAGACTCACATTTCCATATTTCAAAGCTTACTACAAAGCTAAAGTAATCAGAACAGTATGGTATTGGTGTAAAGACAGACATAGAAAACAATAGAATAGACAGCCCAGAAATAAACCCTCACATACATGGTCAAATAATAATGATAAGTGTGTCAAGACTATTCGTGGAGAAACAACAGTCTTTTCAACAATGAGTGCTAAGAAAACTGGATATCCACATGCAAAAGAATAAACTTGGACCTGTACAAAATACTGTATGCAAAAATTGATGCAAAATGAATCAAAGGCCTAAATATAAGATCTAAAACTATAAAACTTTCAGGTAAAACAGAGAAAAAGCTTTACAACATAGGATTTGGCCATGATTTCTTGGATATGACACCAAAGGTACAGGCAACAACAACAATAAAAATAGGCAAATTACACTTTCTGAAAAACAAACACCCTGATTCAAAAGTGAGCAAAGGACTTGAATAGACATTTCTGCTTAGAAGATATATGGCCAATAAATACATGAAAATATGCTCTACAGCACTAATCATTAGAGAAATACAAATCAAAACTATAGTGAGATATCAACTCTTATCTGTTAGAATGGTTCTTATTTAAAAAAAAACAGAAAATAAGCTTTGGGAAGGATGTGAAGAAATTGGAACCCTTGTACACTGTTGGAGGGAATGTGAAATGAGGCAACCCCTATGGAAAACAATATGGTGTTTCCTCAAAAAATAAAAATTGAATTATCATATTATCTACTTCTGGACATATACCCAAAAGAATTCAAAGCAAGGTCTTGAAGAGATATCTTTACAAGGTGCATAACCTATCTATTCATTACTATCTTAAATAGAATACAAATATATAAATAGGTAAAAGTAGAGGAAGCTGTTCTGAATGAAGAGTGTGGCCAAATCTCCACTTACCTAGACTCCAACTACCTGCCTGCAGCAGCAACTAAACTTTGTTTCCCAGCTTTATTGGTATGATTGACAAATAAAACCTTAAGCCTTTTGTGGACTGACTTTTTAAAAGATTTTATTTATTTATTTTTTAAGAGAGAGGAGAAGGAAGGGGAAAGAGGAGGAGAGAAACACTGATGTGTGAGAGACATCGATTGGTTGCCTCTTGCACGCCCCCAACCCAGGACCTTACCTGCAGCCCAGGCATGTGTCCTGATGGGGAATCAAACTGGAGACTCTTCCAGTTCACAGGCCAGCACTCAATCCACTGAGCCATACCAGCCAGTGTCTTTTGTGGACTAATTTGAAGCCCATTGCTTAAAGGTATCACCCTTCTCTCATCTGATGAAGCAGTCTCAGACTCATTCACATTCTGATCCAAATCACTTTCTCTGATCTATTTGTACTCTGTCTATCTATGCCAATATACATTTATAGGTATCCAAAACTTCAGAAATGTCTGGTTGTCCATAACTCCCTGAAATTGGAATAAAGTGTGAATATGTATATTTCTAATTTTTACAGGGAAGCGGTCCATTACCAAAACAGCACTGAGCCTGTTTCCAGCTCATATCATATCAAATCATATCATATCATGGTTTTAATTCATACCTCAAACTTACAATCAGGGTCAATTTTCCTCTTTTTCTTTTGCTTTCCTCTTGACTATTATTCAGAACTTTCATAAATATCTCATTCAGTCTAGTTCAGTCTCTGGAGCTTCACATCTCAGTGCAGATGATGACTCTGTCTGACCCCCGCCTTGGTAGCTAGACCCAAATACAGCCTATACTGTCTTTGTTTTGCATAGTAAACTTTACAGTATTCCACAGGTCAAAGCTTAAATACGTGGATGTATGTGTGTATGTGTCCATGAAAATAAATATAATTTAAACCTTCATGGCTTTGTTGTTTGTTGTCTGTATCCTTCAGAGTAAATAGGTGTACAACTGCATTTGGTTCTTTATACTGCTAGTTTGTTTTTCCAGCTGAACACCTCTTCACATCTTCATGTTTATATCAGTATATACAACCTCCAATAACTTTTTCAACTTCTATGAATTTTCTTGTAATTATTTCACTGATAGATCTAAACATTGATGTCTGAAGCACTAGTTATCATCTTAGTTTAATTAGTTCAGTTACAGCCCAGCACTAACGTTTATTGGCAAAATCAAGTTTCATGTTGGGAAACCAACCCTCTTCTTACACAAGGCCAGAGGCTGAATTTCACAACAAGCATTTTCACAACTGTGTGCATTAGAAGACAAGTCTTGTGGGAGAATGTAATGAGCAAAGCAAATTCATCAAGTCTACTAGAAAAATAAATTTGTATGCTGCTTGCTAGGGGGAAAGAAGTGCCAACCTGTTTTTGAAAGAAAAAAATCAGATGGCATTTGATGCCTAGGCTGTTTCTCTTCAGCTTATCTTAACCCAGATAATCTATATTCTTATTAAAATTTTGTTAAGGCTATGGTTCTTGCTGATTGCTTAGCAAGACTACTTAGTGATAAAAATACAATTAATTTTTGTAGGTTGCCCCTCGCTATATTTTGGACACACCTTGGCATCCAGACTGACAACCTGGTGAAAGACAGGAACATGCCAGGGAACCTTTATTTATACTCACCTGTTTGGGGGTGGAGGTAGAATGGGTAATGGTATTATATGATTACTTTTTAAAACTTAATTTCTAAAAAAAAATCCAGTAATTTTATCTCATAGCTTTTCTTACTAACATCCCTCGCCATTTACACATTTACAAGATGGAATTGATACAATCAGGAATTGTGTGAGTCCTAATCTAAGTAAAATCAGTCTGAAGTGCTATACATTGCATTTAACTTCATATATATCACCTGAAGACATTTATCTAAAGGTTTTTCATCCCTAGTAATTTTCTTCTTTAAAATATTATTTTTGACAATTATGATCTAGAATAGTAATTACTAAAAATTAGCTAGAAAAGCTAATATTACCTTATTTTTAAGTATATGAAATACTATTAGAGTATGTTGGATCACTTCTACTTAAATAACCTCATAACAAAATTATTGCCTTAACAGAGAGCAGCCTAAGTATTAAATGCATAAGAAACAATATATAACAATTATAAAAGCAGGAAATTTTCAACTTACTAAATTACTGTTTTCTACATGGCTGTTTTTTTACTTTAAAGCAAAATCACCAGTTGATACAATGCTATAAAATGACATTATTTTATTCACAGGCTAAACACAAATACATTTCATTGAAGATGTATAGTTTGCTTTCTTTGCTCCCTTTGTTCCTGCCTTCCTTTTTCCTTTATTTTTATTTTTCATTTTGCTTGTTTTTGAAAATATGCACCAGAAAAAGAAGTTTTTCCTCTTGACTATTATTCAAATCTTCTGTAAATACCTCATTCAGTCTAGCTCAGTCTCTGGAGCTTCACATCTCAGTGCAGATGATGACCTTGCCTGACTCCAACCTTGGTAACTAGACCCAAATGCAGCCCATACCGTCTTTGTTTTGTGTAATAAACTTTACAGTATTCCACAGGTCAAAGCTTAAATGCGTGGATGTATGTGTGTATGTGTCCATGAAAACAAATATAATTTAAACCTTCATGGCTTTGTTGCCTGTATCCTTCAGAGTAAATAGGTGTATAACCACATTTGGTTCTATATACTGCTAGTTTGTTTTTTATAATTATGTTACAACATAATTATTATCTTTGTCAAATAAGTTTTTTTTACCCACATAAGATGGTATAAAAAAGAGTTCCTAAAGTAAATGAACAGCAGTTAGAAAGGAAAACAAACTAGATTTTAAAAGATGTTCAGAACTTTCCACAAAGAAAAGCCTAGCCTCAAATGGCTTTAGTGACTAATTCTATCAGGTGTTTAAAGAATAAATACCAATTCTTCACAAACTCTTCCAAAGAAATAGAAGGAACACAAATCAATTCATTCTATGAGGCCAGTACCACTCTGATGCCCCAACCAAACACGTCTCAAGAAAACTATAGACCAATAACTATGGATATAGATGCAAAAACGTAAAGCAAAACAAAAACACTAGCAAACTGAATCCAGTGATATGTAAACAGGTTTATACGCCATGACCAAATAGGATGTATCCCAGGAATGCAAAGTTGGTTTAACACCCTAAAATCAATTAGTGTAATACACCATATCAATAGAATGAAGTTCAGATACCACATGGTTATCTCAATAGACACAGACAAAGCATTTGAAAAATCCAATATTCTTCCATGACAGAAATACTCAACAAACTACGAACAGAGAAAACATCCTAAACTTGATATTGGACACCTATTAAAAAAAAAAACCCACAGCTAAGATCATACTTAATAGTGAAAGACTAAATGATTCCCTGTAAAATCAGAAAAAAAGACAAGGATATGTAATTTCACCATTCCTATTCAACACTATACTGAAGGTTCTAGTCAGGGCCATTAGTCAAGGAAAAGAAATAAAAAGCAATCAGATTGAAAAGAAAGAGGTAAAACTATCTTTATTTGCAGATCACATGATCTTAAGTATACAGAAAATCCTGAGGGATGTAATTAAAAAAACATTAAGTGTACTAAACCATAATGAACTAATAAACTAAATCACCAAAGTTTCAGGGTATGAGATCAATATATAAAAATCAATTGTACATCTATAATTAGCAATGTACAATCAATATCATCCAAAAATACTCAAGAATAAATTTAACAAATCAGCACAAAACTTGTACTCTGAATACTATAAAACATAATGGAAAGAAATTTAAGAAGACCAAAATAAATAGAAAGACATCCCATGTTCATAAGTCAAAAGAATTAGTATTCTTGTGCTGGCCAGTGTGTCTCAGCTGGTTGAAGAGTTGTCCTGTAACCAAATGGTTGTGGGTTCAATTCCCTGTCAGAGTAATTGCCTAAGTTGTAGGTTCATCCCCAGTCCAGGCATGGACAGGAGGCACTGTTCAGTGGTTCTCTCTCGCATAAATGTTTTTCTCTATTTTTCCTCTCTTTCTAAAAGCAGTGAAAAAATATCCTCAAGTGAGGATGGAAAAAAGAAAAGATAGTTTTTTTAAGTGTATTTTATTGATTATGCTATTATACTTGTCCCATTTGTTTCTCCCCTTTATTCCCCTCCGCCCTACTCCCCCCTCCCACCAGCATTCCCTCCCCACTTAGTTCCTGTCCATGGGTTGTACATATGAGGTCTGTGGCTTCTCTATTTCCTATATTCTTCTTCTTAATCTCCCCCTGTCTATTTTGTGCCTACCAATTATGCTTCTTATTCCCTGTACCTTTTTCCCCATTCTCCCCCCTCCTCCTCCCTGCTGAAAACCCTCCATGTGATCTCCATTTCTGTGATTCTGTTATTATAGTTGTTTCTTTAGTTTGTTTTTGGTTTTGTTTTTAGGTTCAGTTGTTGATAGTTGTCAGTTTGTTGTCATTTTACTATTCATAGTTTGATTTTCTTCTTAGATAAGTCCCTTTAACATTTCCTATAATAAGGGTTTGGTGATGATGAACTTCTTTATCTGGGAAAGACTTTATCTGCCCTTCCATTCTAAATATTAGCTTCACTGGATAGAGTAATCTTGGATATAAGTCCTTGCCTTTTTTGACTTTGAATACTTCTTTCCAGACTCTTCTTAACTGTAAGATTTCTTTTGAGAAATCAGCTGGTAGTCTATGGGAACTCCTTTGTAGGGAACTGTCTCCTTTCCTCTTGCTGCTTTTAAGATTCTCTCCTTATCTTTACTCTTGGGTAATGTAATTATAATGTGCCTTGGTGTGTGCTTCCTTGGGTACAGTACTTTGGGACTCTCTGAGAGCTTCCTGGACATCCCGGAAGTCTGTTTCCTTTGCCAGATTGGGGAAGTTCTCCTTCATTATTTTTTTCATATAAGTTTTGAATTTCTTGCTCTTCCTCTTCTCCTTCTGGCATCCCTATGATTCAAATGTTGGAACATTTAAAGTTGTCCTGGAGGTTCCTCAGCCTCTCCTCATTGTTTCAAATTCTTGTTTCTTCATTCTGTTCTGGAAGAATCTTTATTTCTTCCTTCCGGTCCAAATCGTCGATCTGAGTCCCAACTTCCTTCCTTTCACTGTTGGTTCCCTGTGCATTTTTCTTTATTTCATATTGCATAGCTTCACGTTTTCCTCTATTTTGTGACCATACTCAACCTTTTCTGTGAGCCTCCTGATTACCAGTGTTTTGAACTCTGTGTCTAATAGGTTGTCTATCTCTTCATCATTTAGTTGTATTTTTTCTGGAGTTTTGATCTGTTCTTTCATTTGGGCCATATTTCCTTGTCTCTGCACTTCTGTTACATTATAAAGGGTGGAGCTTTAGGTATTGCCAGGGCGGGGCAACTCATGCTGTTGTATTTGGGCACTGTATGTGTATGGGGGGGTTCTGAAAGGGAATGCTGCTTGCTCAGCTCCAGACTGGCTTTAAGTCACTTCCCCTGCTACCCACAAGCAAATTGGGCCCTTCTGGTACTGATTCCCAGATGGGTGGGTTTGTGCACATTCTAGGACCCTGTGGGTCTCTCCAACGAACACTCCTGTGAGGCTAGGAGTTTCTTCCGGTGCTGCAGCCACCACAGGTTTTACAGCCAGTGGTTTTGAGGCTTTCTTTTCCCACACCGGAACCCTGGGTTGCGCGATCTGTCACGCTCCCCAGTTGTTCTTCCCACATGTGTGTGGGATTGTCAGCTGCCATCTCGCCCACCCAGTCATCCCGCATCTGCCTTGCTGCCCGTTTCCGCCCCTCCTACCAGCTGGGATGAATGTTTCTTCTTTAACCTCTTGGTTGTTGGACTTCCATACAGTTTGATTTTCTGGCAGTTCTGGTTATTTTTTGTTTTTAAATGTGTTGCTGTCTTTCTTTTGGTTGTGCGAGGAGGCAAAGTATATCTACTTATGCCTCCACCTTGGCTTCAAGTCCAAGATACATTATTCTTAAGATGGCAGCATACTCCCCAAATCAAATACAGATTCCACGTAATTCCTATCAAAATCCTACCTGCATTTTGTACAGAAATTGGTAAACTGATGCTAAAAATTGTACAGAAATTCAAGGAACCCAGAATGGTCCTAAGAATTTCAAAAAAGAACAAAATTGGAGGACTCATGCTTTCTAATTTAAAACCTGCCATAAAGTTATAGTAATCAAGACTGTGTGGTGCTGGCATAAGAATAAGCTTCGAGATCAATGCAACAGAATTCAACGTTCAGAAATAAACTCTTATATTTATGGTCTATTGATTGTGGACAATTAATTAAATGGGAGGAAAACAGTCTCTTCAGCAAATGATTAACAACTGGACATCCACATGCAAAAGGGTCAAAGTGGATCCCACTTTACACAATATACAAAATTCAATTCAAGACAGATTAAATACCTAAATATGAGAGCTGATATCATAAAATTCCTATTAGAAAATATAGGTGTAAATCTCTATCACTTGAATAAGGCAGTGGTTTTTTAGATGACACCAAAGCACAAGCAACCATAAAAAAATAGATAAGTTAGACTTTATCAAAATTAAAATCTTATGGATTTCAGAAGATGTCATCAAGAAAGTAAAAAGACAACCCACAAAATGGGAGAAAGTATTTGCAAATTATGTATCTCATGAGAAGTTTGTACCAAGAATATATACTCTTAAAGCTCAATACAGTAGTCCCCTTTTACTTGTGGTTTCATTTTCTGTAGTTTCAGTTTCCCATGGTCAACTTCAGTCCAAAAATATTAAATGGAAAATTCTAGAAACAAACAATTCATAATTTTTAAATTGCACAACCTTCTGAGTAGCATTATGAAATCTCATGCTGTCCTGTTCCATCCTGCCCAGGACATGAATGACCCCTTTGTCCAACATAACCACACTGTATGTGTTACCCACCTGTTAGTCACTTAGTAGCTGTCTTGATTATCAGATCAACTGTCATGATATCACAGTGCTTGTTTCAAGAAACCCTTATCGTACTTAACAATGGTCACAAAGTACAGGAGTATTGATGCTGGCAAATTGAATATGCCACAGAAAAGCCATAAAGTGCATGAAAGTGTAGGAAAAACTAGGGTTTAGTACTATTGGGTCTTGGAACATATACCCCTTGGATAAAGAGAGGCAAACAGTAATAAAAACACAAACTGAATTTTAAAATTGGCAAAGGATCAGGATTGACCTTCCTCCAAAGAAGATATACAAATGGTCAATAAGCAAATGAAAAGATGCTCAACATATTAACCATCAAGGAAATGGAGGTCAAAAGACAATGAAATATTATACCATTCCATACCTACTAGGATGATTATAATAAAAAAGGTGGACAATAACAAGTATAGGTAAGGATATGGGGAAACTGGAACTCAAAAAAATGTCTAATTATGTCCTTCTTGCTGAATTATGTACTCCATTTGCAGTGAAAAAAAGTGTTTAAACATAAACCTTTTTTTTACATGCAATCGGTAGTTATTATAGTTACAACTAAACTTTATGTAAGATTACTTTAATTAAAATTTTAAAAGTAAGAGATATTATTATAACAAATATACATAAACAAAGTCTTCTGGAAGCAAGATTGTGAAAGAGTGAATGGAAGTCACACTTACCTCCTCCCAGGTCCAATCTGGCATTACAACTAAATTGTGGAGAAATCTCCCAGAATAAACAACTGAACAATAGCAAGAGAGAAGCCTTATAACCTCAGACAGCCAGAAGAATCAGCTTAAGCACAACCTGACTGGTAAGGAGTGTGGTGGCGACTCAAGAAGGCTGATTGGGCACTCACAGACAGAAGCTCCAGATGGATAATTAAGTGGCCGGTTGGATCCCCCTAAGAAGAGCGAGCCTCAACCCTAAGCTTGGATCCCTAGCCTAGAGCACCAGAGCCCAAAAAGTACACAGATAACAACCAGAGGCAAAAGGCAGCAGGGTTGCTCACTGCCAGAGAAAAATGGTTGGAGATTCAAAGAGGCATTTAAAGGGCTAACACACTTTAAATTTTCATTTGCGACCACTCAGCCTGGGCTCTGGCAAAGATGAGGGCAGAGTGGGTTAGAGACACTGGAGGAGAGACTGGGGATGGAAGCTCTGTGGAGAGGTCTCAGAGAGTAGACACCAGGATCCTGGTGCTGGGTCATCTCCTATACTGCAGCAGTCACTGTGCTCAGGTAGGCCACTCCCCTCTGAGTGGCAACAGCCTGAGGGGAAACAATAGCCCTGATTCCAGGAAGGGCTCTACCCTGCCCTGTAGTGCTTAAGCCTGACTACTGAGTGCAGAGTGAATAGATCAACAACTGAAGGAGACAGCCACAGACAGTAGATCCCTGGAAGTCTCATACAGGCTGCCTAAGGTCAGACAAGGGTCAACATCTGACATCACCAGATGTGGATCCTGAAAGGCAAAACTGTGCACCTGCACAACAGCATAAAAGACATGGTGGGCAGACAGATCCTCAGTCAACCGGCAGGAGGGAAGGGCCTACCAAAGAATGACCCAACAACAATCAAAACCCAAGTACATCCAGAGAGCTAACATAAACATCATAAAGGGTATCTCAAGAGCAACAAGTGCAGGAGATCAAGGAGACTGCACCATTGAATCTCATAGGTCTCCTACCATAGAAGTTCACACCACAAAGTCAGGGAGTCACAACAGATCTATTTAATAAGCAGAAGCAAACAAGAGAAGTCTCACAAATAATGGGAAGACAAAGAAACAATTCCTAACTGAAAGGAAAGGAGGAATCCTCAGAAAGAGCACTAAAGGAAATAGAGACAAGTGAACTATAAGATACTGAGTTCAAAACAATGGTTATAAGGAAGCTCAATTAGCTCAGTGAGAACTATCAAAAACTACAGGGAAGCTACAAGGAACTTACTGCAAACTACATCAGCATGAAAAGAACATAGAAACAATCAACAAGAGCACAGAGGAAATGAAGAATACAATATCTAAATTGAAGAACACAGTAGAAGGAATTGAAAGTAGGCTAGATGAAGCAGAGGATCAAATCAGCAAGCTGGAGGACAAGGTAGGAAAAACAACTCCCAGAAAGAAAAGGAAAAAAAGGAAAAAAGAATGAACAGGGGTTAAGGGAACTACAGGACAACATGGAACATAATAATATCCATATAATAGGGATACTAGAAGAAAAGGAGGAGGAGCAAAGGATAGAAAACCTGTTTGAAAAAGTAACAATGGAAAACTTCCCTAATTGGATGAGAGAAAAAGTCACACAAGTCCAGGAAGCACAGAGGGTCCCAATTAAGAGGAACTGAAAGAAGCCTACTTCATGACACATCATAAATTAAAATGCCAAAATTCAAAGACAAAGAGAGAATCTTAAAGGTAGCAATGGAGAAACAGGAAGTAACATACGAGGGAGCCCCAATAAGGCTAGCAGCTGACCACTCACCAGAAAAACTATAAGCCAGAAGGATATGGCAAGAAATAGTCCAAGTAATGAAAAGCAAAGGCCAGCAACCAAGACTACTCAAACCAGCAAGGCTCTCCATTAAAATAGAAGGTGAAATAATGAGTTTCCTAGACAAAAGAAGTCTAAAAGAATACACCTCCACCAAACCAGCATTGCAAGATATGCAAAAGGGGCTAATTTAAGAAGATGAAGAAAAAGAGAGAGGAATACAGGTACAAAGGGAGTAAAATAGCAATGAAAATGTACCTATCAATAACAATTTTAAATGTAAATGTATTAAATTCTCCAATCAAAACACAGAGTACCTAAATGGATAACAAAATAAGACCGGTACATATGCTGCCTACGAGAGACCCACCTCAGAACAAAAGACCTATGCAGACTGAAAGTGAAGGGTTGGAAAAAAATATTCTATCCAAACAGACAAGGAAAAAAAGCTGGGATATCAATACTTGTATCAGACAAAATAGACTTCAAGGCACAGGCCATAAGAAGAGACACAGAAGGACAGTTGATAATACTCAAGGGAGGAATCCATCAAGATTCCTATTAAGAAGACATCAAGAAGACATAAATATTGTAAAAATATATGCACACAATATAGGAGTACCCAAATATATAAGGAAAATCTTGGAGGACTTCAAGAAAGATATAGATAGCAACACAATTATAGTAGGAATTTTAACACCCCACTGACAACAATGGATAGATCTTCTAAACAAAATATCAGCAAGGATATTGTGGAACTGAATGACACAGTAGATCAAATGGACTTAACTGATATATATAGAACCTTTCATCTCAAAGAAACAAAATACACATTCTTTTCAAAGGCACATGGAATATTTTCAAAGACAGACCACATGATAGGATACAAAACAAGCCTCAACAAATTCAAGAAAATTGAGATCATATCAAGTATTTTCTCAGACTACAAGGGCTTGAAACTAGAAACCAACCTCAAGGAAAATAACTCAAAAACATTCAAACTCATGGAGACTGAATAGCATGCTATTAAACAACGAATAGGTTAATGAGATCAAGAAAGAAATCAAAAAGTTTCTGGAAACAAATGAAAACGAATACACAACAGTCCCAAACCTATGGGACACAGAGAAGGCAGTCCAGAGAGGGGAGTTCATAGCAATATAGGCCTACCTAAAAAGGATAGAAACATTTCAAATAAACAACCTAACCTTATATCTACAAGAACTGGACAAACAACAACAAACAAACCTCAGAGCAAATAGATGGAAGGAAATCAGCAAGATCAGAGCAGAATTAAACAACACAGAGAATAAAAGAACAATTCAAAGGATCAATAAATCCAGGAGCTGGTTCTTTGAAAAGATAAACAAAATTGACAAGCCTTTAACCAGACTCAACAAGAATAAAGAGGGAGAGACCCAAATAAATATCAGAAATGAAAGAGGGGAAATTACAACTGATACCACAGAAATACAAAGGATTGTAAGAAATTACTACAAATGACCATATGCCAAGAAATATGAAAATCTGGGTGAAATGGAAAATTTCTAGAAAAATATAATCTTCGAAAATGGGATGAAGAACAAGCAGAAAGCCTGAACAGACTGATAACAGCTGGTGAAATTGAAGCAGTAATCAAAAACTCCAGGCACACAAAAGCCCTGGACCAGATGGTTTCACAGGAGAATTTTACAAAACATTTCAGGAAGAGCTCACCCCTGTCCTTTTCAGACTACTCCTAAAAATCCAAGAGGAGGGAAAACACCCAACCTCTTTTCATGAGACCAGCATCATCCTAATCCAAAAACTAGATAAAGACACAAAGAAGAAAGAAAACTACAGGTCAATATCACTGATGAACACAGATGCTAAAATCCTCAACAAAATATCGGCAAACCACATCCAGCAATACATTAAAAAGATCATAAACAATGATCAAGTGGGAGTTATCCAGGGGATGTAAGGATGGTACAATATTTGCAAATCAATAAATGTAATACCTCACATAAACAAAGGAAAGACAAAAATTACATGATCATATCAATAGATGCAGAAAAATAATTTGGTAAGGTACAGCACCCGTCTATGACTCAGAAAAGTGGGAGCAGAGGGAGCATACCTCAACATAATAAAGGCCATATATGGAAGACCTACAGCCAACATCATACTTAACAGGCAAAAACTAAACCTTTCCTACTAAGAACAGGAACAACACGAGGATGTCTGCTTTGGCCACTTCTATTCAACATAGTATTGAAAGTCCTGGCCACAGCAATTAGACAAGACAAATAAAAGGCACCCAAATTGGAAAGGAGTAAGCAAAACTGTCACTGTTTGCAGATGACATGATTGTGTACATAGAAAACCCTATAGACTCCACCAAAAAACTACTCAACCTAATAAATGAATCTGGCAAAGCAGCAGGATACAAAGTCAATATTCAGAAATTGAAGGCATTTTTGTATACCAACAATGAAATATCAAAAAGAGAAATCAGGGAAAAAATACCATTTGCTACAGCAACAAGTAAAATAAAGTACCAAGGAATAAACCTAACCGAGGAGGTAAAAGACTTGTACTCAGAAAACTACACAACCCTGAAGAAGAGAAATTAAGGGAAATACAAATGAATGGAAGCATATACCGTGTTCATGGATAGGAAGAATTAACATCATAAAAATGTCCATACTACCCAAAGCAATTTATAGATTCAACGTAATCCTTATTAAAATACCAAAGACATATTTCACGGATATAGAATTAACATTTCAAAAATGTGTACGGAACTATAAATGACCCCAAATACTTGCAGCAATTTTTAGAAAGAAGAACAAAGTATCACAATACTTGATGTCAAACTATATTACAAGGCCACCGTAATAAAAAATGTCTGGTACTGGAATAAGGACAGACACATAGGTCAGTGTAACAGAATAGAGAACCCAGAAATAAACTCATGTCTCTATGGCCAACTAATATTCGACAAAGGGGGCAGGAGCATAAAATAGCCTCTTCAAGAAATGCTGTTGGTAGATCTGGATAGCTACATGCAAAAACATGAAATCAACCACCAGCTTACACCACACACAAAATTAAACTCAGGGTGGATGAAATACTTAAAAATAAGTCACAACACCATAAAAGTGCTAGAGGAGAACATAGGCAGGAAAACTTCAGATATTCCATGCAGCAATATTTTCACTGATATGTCCCCTGGAACAAGGGACATAAAGGAAAGAATAAACAAATGGGACCTCCTCAAATTAAAAACTTCCTGACAGTTAAATAAACATCAGTAAAATGAAAAGGGAACCAACCATATGGGAAAATATATTTGCCAATGATACCTCAGACAAGGGTATGGTCTCCAAAATATATACAGAACACACACGACTCCACTGTAGGAAGACAAACAATCCAGTTAAGAAATGGGAAAAGGACCTGAGCAGACACTTCTCCAAAGAGGACATACACAGGGCCCAGACATATGAAAGGATGCTCAGCATCACTAGCCATCAGAAAGATGCAAATGAAAACCACAACGAGATACCACTTCACACCAGTCAAAATGGCCATCATAAACAAATCAACAAACAACAAGTGCCATCAAGGCTGTGGAGAAAAGGGAATCCTAGTGCACTCTTGGTGGGAATGCAGACTGGTGCAGCCGCTGTGGACAACATATGGAATTTCCTAAGAAAACTAAAAGTGGTACTGCCTTTTGACCCGGTAATTCCACTGCTGGGATTATACCCTAAGAATCATGAAACACCAGTTCAAAAGAACCTATGTACACTAATGTTAATAACAGAATTTACAATAGCCAGGTGTTGGAAGCAACCTAAGTGCCCAACAGTAAATGAATGAATCAAAAATCTATGATATACTTACACAGTGGAATACTACGCAACAGAAAGAAAGGAGCTCCTACCCTTCACGACAGCATGGATAGATCTGAAGAGCATTACGCTAAGTGAAATAAACCAGGCAGTGAAAGACAAATACCATATAATTTCACCTATAAGTGGAACCTAATCAACAAAGCAAACAAGCAAGCAAAATATAACCAGAAATAAAGAACAAACTGACAGTAACCATAGGAGAGGGGGGAGGGGATAAGAGGGGGAAAAGGAGAAGGGCCATCAAGGAACATGTATAAAGGACACATGGACAAAGCCAAAAACAGGTAGGATCAAGGATTGAAGGTGGGATGCTTGGGGCTGGGGGTGAGTGGTGGGGAAATGGAGAAAAGTGTACTTGAATAACAGTTGGTTTTTTTTTTTAAATCTCAATAATATACCACTTCACACCAGTCAGGATGGCCATCATAAACAAATCAACAAACAACAAGTGCTGGCAAGATTGTGGAGAAAAGGGAACACTAGTACACTGTTGGTGGGAATGCAGGCTGGTGCAGCCACTGTGGAAAACAGTATGGAATTTCCTCACAAAACTAAAAACGGAACTGTCTTTTGACCTGGCAATTTTGCTGCTGGGATTATGAAGGGGACTTAATAATTTATAATATTTTTTTCTGGAGTTTTGATCTGTTCTTTCATTTGGGCCATGTTTCTTTGTCTCCTCATTTTGGTCGCCTCCCTGTGTTTGTTTCTATGTATTAGGTAGGGCTGCTATGACTTCCTGTCTTAGTAGTATAGCCTGATATAGTAGGGGTCCTGTAGCATCCAGTGGCACAACCTCCCCTATCACCCAACCTGGGTACTCAAGGTGCACTCTCCCTGTGGGCTAAGTACACTCTACTCTTGATTGCGGTTGGTAGGTCAACTGGATGGATTTCCCCCAGCCAGTAACCTGCAAGGGTTGGCTTTGATCACTGCCCACCAACCTTTGCCCTCCATGGAGAGTCTCCTGTGCAGGGGCAGGGTGGACATGCTCCAAGGTGGTCTGTAGCTGTCCATTGGGTATGCAGGCTCTGGGGTTTCCCAGGTGGTGCAGGCCAAGGTCAGTCACCACTTGTGTTCTGCCAGGGGCTACCCAAGATGAGCTACAAAGCAATCTTCAAATGGTTGCTTCTTGTGCTGGGGTTGGCAGTTCCCAGGTAAAGTCAAGCTGTGAACCTAGGCTGGCTGCTGCTAGTGCCAGGTCTCAGGCCACTTAGCAAGAGGTATATGGGCTGTCATTTTGCTGAAGCCAGCTGTTGCTTGAGAGGATTAGGAAGGTCTGAAGCATGAGCCAAGAGAAGCCATTCATATGGAAAAGCCACTGTTAACAGCTTGGGTGGGCCTGCAAGGTGGATGAGGTGGAGCCTCTAGGGATCACCAGAGTAGTGCAAACAGTGTTAGTCAGGTTGATGGAGTCTCAGATATGGCACACTCAGATCTGTTGAGTGAGGGCTCAGTAAAGAAACAATTGCCTCTGCATGCTGTTCTGCCTGGGAGAAAGATGTCTCCTAGCTCTAACCATGATGCCAGACACTTTAGTTCCTCCCCATATGCCACTGGTGCCTTTCAAGCTACTATCTTGGTGCTGGAGCTCAGAGGGAGTGAGTCTGAATAAATCTCTGTGTGGGTTCTTTAAGGGAACTGCTTGGGAACCCAGAAGTTTCTTCCATTGACACAATCCCTGCTGGTTTTTACAGCCAGAAGTTATGGGGATTTATTTTCCAGGCACCAGAACCCTGGGTCTGGGGCCCCTTGCTCCTGAAATATCCCTCCTGAATTTTTATCTACCAAACATGGGTTTGGGACCAGCTCATTCTGCATGTCCACATTTCCATCCTTACTACCAACATGGGTGGATATGGTTTCTTTAATTCTGAGGTTGTTAGACTTCCATTCAACTCAATTTTTGACAGTTCTGAGTGATGGCTATTCTATAGCTTAGTTGTAATTTTAATGTGGTTGTGCGAGGAGGAAAGCTGTGTTCATCTCTGCCTCCATTTTGACCAGAAGTCCCCCATGCTTATTGATTTTAAATTTTTGAGAGAGGGGAAGGGAGGGACAGAGAAAGAGAGACAGAGAGATTGATATGAGAAATATTGACTGGTTGCCTCCTGTACATGCTCCAATCAGAGATTGAACCTGCAACCTAGGCATTTATCCTGATTGGGAATCGAACCCATGACCTTTCAGTTTATGGGACAACACTCCAACCAAGTGAGCCACACTGCCCAGGGCTTCACTCTTTTGTCTCCTAGGTCACCATGCCTTTGTTTCATATCTGTTGACTGAACATATGTTTTCTGAGACTTTCAGTTAAGAACCATTATGGCTCTTTTTACAGTCTTGAACAAGATGTTCACCTGTACTTCAGTCCTGGAGACTTACTTTGGGCTCTGTGCCTTCAGCAGGTCCAACCCAGATTCTGTAAGAAGAGAATGCCTATGACCTACCACACATTTCCTGAACATTTCACATCTGTGCAGGACACAGCAATTTGTCAACACCTTGCTTAGAAAGTCTCAAGGGTTGGTTATTTAAGTAATTAGAAACTAACTTGCCTTTTCTTCTGATTTCGTTTCTCCATTGAACACTATCTACTCTGCCTACATTTAACCTCATTTTCTGATCAGTGAATTGTTTCTAAGTATAATAATTTCCTCTACTTCACTGTAAGAGTAGAAAGTAATCTAAGAAGTGAGTCAAGAAAAATGGTACCTTTTTAAATTTAGTATATTATCACTTTTTTAAAAAATGAACAAATGAGTACCAGTAATTGCATCTTAAAACATTAGAGTTTCCAGTTAAGATGGCTAAGTAAATGTGGTACTCATGTCCTTCCACAACCACATCAAAATTACAACTGAACTACCAAACAACTGTCACTGAGAACTACCTGAAGTCTAGCTAAACAGAAGTCCTAGAACCAAGAATATACGGAAGGAGTCACATTAATACTGGTAGAAAAGATGGAGACTCAGAATCGGCCAGTCCCACACCCACATGTGGTGGTCAAAAATCAGGAGGGATAAGTCAACTGTGGAGGTTCTCCTTGAGGAGCAAGGGGTCCAAGTCCCACATCAGTCCAGGTTTCCAAAGCTGGAAAAAGAAATCCCTATTACTTCTGGCTGTGAAAACTAGTGGGGATTGTGGCTGAGTGAGATGGAAGGCTTTTGGTGTCCTAGGAATTCCTCTTAAAGGGCCTGTGCCTGGACTTACTCAGACTCACTCAGTCTGAGCTTCAGCACTGAGCTAGCAACTTGAAAGGTGCCAAGGACATATAGGAAGGAATTGAATTGTCCAGTAAGGGCTAGAGGGGCGCCTTTCTCCCCAGAGTGCTGGCAGAGGCTATTTTTCCTTTTCTGAGCCCTCCCTCCATAGAGGTGGTAGAAAGGTGCCATATCTGAGTCTTCATCAACCTGGTTCATAGTTTGCCCCACCCTGGTGATTCCCTGAGACTGTGCTCCATCCAACTGGCCGATGTTGTTTCCAGTGGCTTTTCCATACAAATGGCCTGTCTTGGATCATGCTGTGGATATTAATAAAATGGTTCAAAGTCTCACAAACCCCAAACAAGCAGCATCTGGACTTGGCATGTCTTGTACATCTTGCTAAGAGGTCCCATACCTGGCACTAGGGGCAGCTGGCCGTAGTTCACAACTTAGCCTAAATAGCTCTAAGCCATGCATATGTGGCAACCATCTGCAGATCAATTTTTAGCTCATGTTTGGTAGCCCTGGGCAGAGCACCAGGGGTGACTGACCTTGGCCTGTGCTTCCTGGGAGGCCCCAGAGCCAGCACCCAGTGGACAGCTTCAGGCCATGCTGAAACCACCCAACCACCTCCACAGGTAACACTCAAGGAGAGGCTCCAGGGGGTTGCCCCCTACATGGAATATCCTCCACTGCAGTCACAGCTAGTCCTCACAGCTTACTGGTCTGGGGTAAGTCCATAGCACTGATGTGGCAACAGCAGTTGAAGTTAAACTACAACAGGAGGGTACACATAGCCCACACAAAGGTGCACTGGAGCACCCAGTTCCAGCGACCCAGAAGACTGTGCCACTGGGCCATACAGGACACCTACTACATAAGGCCACCATACCAAGACAGGGAGACATAACAGCTCTATCTAATACATAGAAACAAACAGAGGGAGACAGTCAAAATGAGGAGGAAAACATGTCCCAAATGGAAGAACAGAACAAAACTCCAGAAAAAGAACTAAACAGAATGGATATGAGCAACCCATCAGATGTAGAGTTCAAAACAAAGAACTTAGGAAAGAGCAGATGAACTTAGTGACAACTTCAACAAAGAGATAGGAAATATGTAAATGAAGATAGAAAACATTTAAAAAGTACCAGTCAGAAATGAAGAATACAAAACTTCAAATGAAGAACACATTACAGGGAATCAACAGTAAAGCAGATGAAGCGGAGGATCAAATCAGCAATTTGGAATATAAGAAACATAAAACATCCAATCAGAACAGCAAAAAAAAAAAAAAATGAGGATAGTGTAAGGAGCCTCTGAGACAACTTCAAGTATACCAATATTCACATCATGAGGGTCCTGGAAGGAAAATAAAAGAGAACAAGTCATTGAAAACCTACATGAAAAAATGACGAGCCTTGGCCAGCATGGATTGGTTGGTTGGAGCATTATCCCATACACCAAAAGGCTGCAGGTTTGATTCCTGGTAAAGGCACATGCCTAGATTATAGGTTCAGTCTCTAGTCGAGGTATGTATGAGAAGCAACTGATCAATGTTTCTCTCTTGCATTGCTGTTTCTCTCCCTCTCTCTCTTCCTCCCATCCCCACTCTCTAAAACCAATAAGCATGCCCTTGGATGAGGATAAAAATAATAATAAAAAAATAAAAATTCACAATGATGAAAATTCCCCTAACCTGGTGAAGGAAATAGACACACAAGTCCAGGAAGCACAGAGTCCTGAACAGGATGAACCCAAAAAGGCCCACACAAAGATACATCATAATTAAAATGCCAAAGGTTAAAAACAGAGAGAATCTTAAAATCAGCTAGAGACAAGCAGTTAGTAATCTAGAAAGGAGCTCCCAGAAGACTGTCAGCTGATTTCTCACAGAAATTTTCAGGTCAGAAGGGACTGGCCTGAAATATTCAAAATGATAACAAGCAAGGACCAACAACCAAGATTACTATACTCAGCAAAGGTATCACTTAGAATTGATGGACAGATAACGAGCTTCTCGGATAAGGAAAGCTAAAGGAGTTCATCACCACCAAACCACTTTTACAAGATATGTTAAAGGATATTTAAGAAGAAAAAAGATTTAAAAACTATGAATAAAATGGTAAAAAATACATATCTATCAACAATTACTTTCAATGCAAATGGATTAAATGCTCTGATAAAGACATATGGTGGTTAAATGGAAAACAAAACAAACCCCTTACATATGCTGTCTACAAGAGGCTCATTTCAGATCTAAAGACTCACACAGACAGAAAGTAAAGGGATGGAAAAAGATATTTAATGAAAATGGAAATGAAAACATAAAGCTGAGGTAGCAGTATTTATACTAGACAAAATGGACTTTAAAACAAAGGTTATAAAAAGAGGCATGGAAAAACCTAGCAATTTCACTTCTGGGTATTTATGCAAAGAATTCCAAAAACATTTAATTGAAAAGGTTATCATTGATATTTTGATTACAACATTATTTACAATAGCCAAGATATAGAAGCAATCTAAGTTTCCATCAATAGATGACTGAATAGAAAAGTAGTGTATATTTACAAAGGAATATGGATCAGTCATAAAAAAGAATAAAATCTTGCCATATGCAACATGGATAGACCTAGAGAGTATTGTGCTGAGTGAAGTAACTCAGACAGAGAAAGACAAATGCCAAATGATTACACTTAGATATGGAATTTTTTAAAAAGTTAATAAACAAGCAGAAAAGAAACAGACTCATAGATACAGAGAATATTTTGATCGTTGTTGGTGAGAGGGGCTTGGTGGATGGATGAAAAAGGTTAAGGGATTAAGAAGTACAAATTAGTTATTACAGAAGTCATGGGGACATCCAGACAAGATGGAGGCATAGATACACTTTGCTCCCTCGCACAACCAAAAGAAGGACAACAAATTTAAAAACAAAAAACCACCAGAACTGCCAGAAAATCAAACTGTATGCAAGCCTGACAACCAGGGAGTTAAAGAAGAAACATTCATCCAGACTGGTAGGAGAGGTAGAGATGGGCAGCTGGGGCAGAGAGGACCTCAGCAAGGAGGTGGCTGGCAAACCAGGCAGTCCCCACATTCCTGTCTGGATAAACTGGGAGGAACAACTGGGGAACCAGACAGACTGGAGCGCAACCCAGGGCTCCAGTGCAGGAAAAGAAAGCCTCAAAACCTCTGGCTGTAAAAAACTGTGGGGGTTGCAGCGACAGGAGAAACTCCCAGCCTCAAAGGAGTGTTCATAGGAGAGACCCATAGGGTACCAGAACATACACACACCCACTCACCTGGGAATCGGCACTAGAAGGACCCAATTTGCTTGTGGGTAGCAGGGGAAGTGACTGAAAACGGGTAAGAGCTGAGCAACCAGCATTGTTCCCTCTCTGACCTCTCTCATACATACAGTGCTACAACACGGCAACGTGGGTTCCCCATCCTAGTGAATACCTAAGGCTCTGCCTCTTACAATGTAACAAGAGTGCAGAGACAAAGAAATATGGCCCAAGTGAAAGAACAGATCAAAACTCAGAGAAAATACAACTGAGCAATGAAGAGATAGCCAACCTATTAGATGCAGAGTTCAAAACACTGGTAATCAGGAGGCTCACAGAAAAGGTTGAGTATGGTCACAAAATAGAGAAAAATGTGAAGGCTATGCAATGTGAAATAAAGAAAAATACACAGGGAACCAACAGTGAAAGGAAGGAAGTTGGGACTCAGATCGACGATTTGGACCGGAAGGAAGAAATAAAGATTCTTCCAGAACAGAATGAAGAAACAAGAATTTGAAACAATGAGGAGAGGTTGAGGAACCTCCAGGACAACTTTAAATGTTCCAACATTTGAATCATAGGGATGCCAGAAGGAGAAGAGGAAGAGCAAGAAATTCAAAACTTATATGAAAAGAATAATGAAGGAGAACTTCCCTAATCTGGCAAAGGAAATAGACTCCCAGGAAGTCCAGGAAGCTCAGAGAGTCCCAAAGAAAATGGATCCAAGGAAGCACACACCAAGGCACATTATAATTACATTACCCAAGAGTAAAGACAAGGAGAGAATTTTAAAAACAGCAAAAGGAGAGAGCTCCCTACAAAGGAGTTCCCATAAGACTATCAGCTGATTTCTCAAAAGAAACCTTACAGGCAAAAAGGGGCCGGAAAAAAAATGTTCAGTCATGAAAGCTGAGGGCCTACATCCATGATTACCCTATCCAGAAAAGTTATCATTTAGAATGGAAAGGCAGATAAAATGCTTCCCAGATAAAGTTAAGTTAAAGGAGTTCATCCTCTCCAAGCCCTTATCACATAAAATGTTAAAGGGACTTATCTAAGAAAAAGAAGATCAAAGCTCTGAACAGTGAAATGACAACAAATTCGCAACTATCAACAACTGAACCTAAAATCAAAAACAAAAACTAAGCAAACAACTGGAACAGGAACAGGATCACAGAAATGGAGATCACATGGGGGGCTACCAGTGGGGAGAGGGTGGTGGGAGATTGGAGGGAAATGGTACAAGGAATAAGATGCATAATTGGTAGGCACAAAATAGACAGGGGGAGGTTTTGAATAGCATTGGGAATGGAGAAACCAAACAACTTATATGTACAACCCATGGACATGAACTAAGGGGAGCGGATATGCTGGTGGGAGGCGGGATGCAGGGTGGAGGGGAAGAGGGAAAAAATGGGACAATTGTAATAACATAATCGATAAAATATACTAAAAAAAAAAAAGAATAGTCATGGGGATGTAAAGTACAGCTTAGGGAATATAGTCGATAACCCTAACCTCTTATATGGTGTCAGATGCATACTAGATTTATTGGGCGATCACTTTGTAAGTTATATAAATGTCTACTCTCTGGGTTGTACATCTGAAACTAATATAATATTATAATCCATTGTAATTATAAAATTAAAATAATTACAAACTGTCCCTCCTACCCTCTAACATATACCCACTTCCCCCTTGTCTACTCAATCTTGTGACAAACTCTCTCATTTCCCTAATTGTATTTAAAAAAACAGAATGCCAACATCCACTCAAATTGATGTTCCCTTTTTAAATGACTCATTTCATAGGAGCTCAGGCTACAATTAACTAAGAGTTTCGCAAAATCACAGGGAAGTTGATATCACACTGTCACATAAACATTACACAGAATGTCATGTATAAAAAACAAGGGGGAAGTTGTCTCTATGAAAACCAAGAGGGGAGAGGGAAGGCTCACTATTTTCATTATGCTTAACATTAAAAACAAAATTTTTCTTCTTTTCTTCTTTAAAGAAACAGATTCATGTGGTCTGGTCAATACACTGCTCTGTGAATCATACCAAATCCGTCAGTAAGGGTAAGGCTATCAAATTGGTTGGATCATAACAACAGTCCACACGACATAAATAAAGAAATGGTGCCATATTAATCATGATAAAAGGGCACAGGCATCATCACCAATTATTTTGCCCTATTCCACAGCTTAACTCCTGTTGCCTATGCTGAGGAATGTGAATATCTTTGACAAATGACCAAAAAGGTCACTCTACCCTTCTAGATCTCTCACAGCATTTGTAACTAGCATAAAAAATCAACTGGTTTGTTTTCTGCCCATCCCTAGTGCACATCAACAGTAAAGAGGTGAAATCATTAAAATGCAAACATAATCACAGAATTTCAAGGTTAAGCCAAGAGCTATTTCAGATAAAATTCTAACATATTCATCTTGTTTAATCCACCTGATAACCATTTTATAGATTGATAAAGTATTATCCTCATTATGATGAAAAGTTTTATAAGATTAAGTGACTTACCCGAGTTGCAGTCAGAACTGCAACTTACCTTTAAATCCTGTGCTCTCCTAAAATTGGAGGTTTCTGCCCTTCACAACCCCTGAGGGGGCCTAGAATATTCTGAAACTACAGAACTGCATTGTACTGTGGCCATCTCCAGTCTCATGCAACACACTATATACTTCTTAATGAAACACGCTCCATTTTCAGAAATTTTGAATAAAAAAATTAAGAACCACTGGCCCAAATACCCTCATTGACACAAGAAGAAACGGTGGAAGAGATAAGGACCTATCTTACAAGCATTGCTCAACTAGCTAATGTAATAGCTGTGGATTAGTCTCCTAGGGCTGTGACAAAGCACCAAACAACCAACAGAAATTTATTTTCTCACAATTCTGGAGGTTAGAAGTCTGAGATCAAGGTATCAGCAGGGTTGGTTTCTACTAAGGCCTCTCTTCTTGGCTGGAAGATGGCATTCATCCTCCGGTGTTCTTCATATGGTCTTCCCTTTTTGTCTGTGTTTATATCCTGATCTCTTCCTCTAATGACACTAGTCATATGAAAGGCCAGCCATATGACCTTATTTTATCTTAATACCTCTTTAAAGGTACTATCTCCAAATACAGTTGGATTCTGAGGTGCTGGGGGTTAGAACTTCCAACATAAGGATTTTGAGGGGAGATAATTCATCCCATAAAACTCTGCCCTCTGGCTCTCACACAGTTCATGTCCTTCTCACACACAAAACACATTCACCCAACTTCAACAGCCCCCAAAGTCTGAGTTCATTCCAGCATTACTTCTAAGTCCAAAATCTCACTGAAGTGTCATTTAAATCATGTGGGGTGGACTTGAGATATGATTCATCATGATGCAAAATTTCTCTCCAGCAGTGACCCTGTGAACCAGGACAAGTTTTCTGCTTCCAAAATACAATGCTGAGACAGTCATAGGACAGACATTCCCATTCCAAAAGGGAGAAATGAGAAAGAAGAAAGGAGTGAGGTGTCCAAGCAAGTCCAAAACCTAACAAGGTAAACTCCATTAGATTTTACGGCTCAAGAAGAATCCTCTTCAGCTTCATGTTCTGTCCTCCATGCCTACCGGGGTGGAGGTCCTGACTTCCACACCCATCAGTGTGGTCACCCTAGGCCCCTTGTACCCAGTTTGTGGTACTTCTGATCTCATGGTGGCAGTAGCAACACTACCAACCTCTAAAACATCTTTAGCATCATTTTTCTTTTCTTGAAGAAACAACACATGTTCACAGCCAGATAGCACTACTGACTTGTCTGGTAGAATTCCAAACATCTGACAGACTCCCTTCTTTTTGTCCTCTCTCCCATCAGTGCATGGTGGCAGTGTTTCTGCTGGCATAACTCCTATTCTATTCCAGCTAAGATAGCTTAATGGATACACAAGTCACATTCCTGTAATCTCTTTTTTAGAAAATGGTTTTCTAACAACAAAACTTGATGTCTCTAGAACAGACACTTTTTTCACAATATGCATAGGTTGATAATTTTCCAGATCTTCATCTTGTTTCCTTTTTAATGGGAAATTCCATCTTCAATTTATCTCCCTCCTATCACATCTCACTATGAGCAGCAAGGAGATACCAGTCCATACCTTTTAACACTTTGTGCTTTAAAATCTCAGCTACACCTGCAAGTCCATCACTTATAAGTTCTGTTTTCCACAAAACACTGGAACACAATTGAGCCAAGTTCTCTGCCACTTTGTAACAAAACATACTTTCCTTCAGTTTCCATAACTTCATTTGTTTGGTACTTCACCAGAACCTTTAGCATTCATATTCCTACCAGCATCCTGCTCATGATCATATATATGCATTTCTAATATGACAGAAGCCTTCTGAACAGCTCTTTCACAGCCCTCACTAGAATCTCCCTTAACATTCATTATTTCTGCCACAACCTCTAAAGGCAACCTTGGTTTTCTAACACCTATCTCAAAAACACTTCTGACCATCATCATACATAGTTCCAAAGCCATTTCTACATTTTATGATATTAGTTAAAGCAGAATCCCAAGTAACAAAATGTTAGTTTGCCGAAGCTACAAAGTACTACAGATTGGGTGGCTGAAGCAGAAATTTATTTTCTTACAATTTTGGGTGTTAGAAGTCCAAGATCATGGTGTCAGTGGGGTTCATTTCTTTTAAGGACTCTCTCCTTGGTTTGTAGATGACTGTCTTCCTCCAGTGTCTTTACAAGGTCTTTTCTTTGTGTATTTCCTCATTATGAGAACACCACTCATAGTGGATTAGGGTCCAACTATAGGACTTCATTTTATCACAATCACCTTTTTAAAGGTCTTACATACAGAAATAGCCAGTTTAGGTACCTGGGCTTAGGACTCCCAACACATAAATTTTGAGAACAATTCAACCCATTACAAGTGATGACTACACATCCTCATTTATTGTGTGAATATTGAATATCACTCTCTCCCAGCTACTGTGCTAGTTGATAATTATGTAATGGTGAGCAAAACAGGTACAATCTCTGACTCATCAAGTTTTAAAATACTAGGGGAAAATGTATACAGGTATATCTCAGAGATATTGTGGGTTCGGTTCCAGTGTCATAAGGTGGAAAGGCTGTGAAAATGGCTACAATAAAGCAAGTATCATAATAGCGAGTCACTCAAATTTTTGATTTCCCAGTATGTATGAAAGTTGTTTACATTATACTATAGTCTATTAAGTGTGCAATAGTATATCTAAAAAAAAGTACGTAACTTTCAAAAATATTTTTTTAAAAACACTATCATCTGAGCTGTCAGTGAGTCGCAATCTTTTTGCTGGTGGAGGGTCTTGCCTCCATGTCGATGGTTTCTGACTGATCAGGGTGATAGTTGCTGAAGGTTGGGGTGGCTGTAGCAATTTCTTAAAATAAGACAATAAAGTTTGCTGCATTGACGGACTCCTCCTTTTACAAATGATTTCTCTGTAGCATGAGATTCTACCAGATAAAACTTCTTTCAAAATTGGAATCAATTATCTCAAATCCTGCTGCTGTTTTATCACCTAAGTTGATGCAATATTCTAAATCTTTTGTTGTCATTTCTACAAGCTTCACAGCATCTTGAACAGGAGTAGCTTTCATTTTCAAATAAGCCACTCTCTTTGCTTATCCATGAGAAGTAATTCCTCATCCATTAAAATTTTAGCACGAGAATGCAACAATTCAGTCACATCTTCAGGCATCTTCTATTTCCCTTATTACTTCCACCATATGCGCAGTAACTTCCGCCACTGAACTCTTGACCCCTTTCAAAGTCATCCATGACTTTGGGTTGGAATCATCTTGCAAACTCCTGTAAATGCTGATCTTTTGACATCCTGCCCATGAATCATGAATGTTCTTAATAGCCTCTAGAATGGTGATTCCTTTCCGGGTTTTCAAATTTGCCTAGATCCATCAGGAAAATCCCTATCTATGGCAGTGATAACCTTAAAAAAAAAGTTATTTCTTAAATAGTAAGACTTGAAAGTCATTACTCATTGATCCAGGGGCTGTAGAATGAATAGTATGTTAGCAGGCATGAAAACATTTATCTCATTGTACATCTCCATCAAAGCTCTTGAGTGATCAGGTGCATTCTCAATGAGCAGTAATACTTTGAAAGGATTTTTTTTTTTAATGAGCAGGTCTCGACACTCTGTTTAAAGTATTCAGTAAGCAATATTGTAAACAATGTGCTGTCATCCAGGCTTTGTTTATAGCACACAGGCAGAGTAGCTTTTGTATGATTACTAAGGGCCCTACAGTTGTCCGCATGGTAAATAAGCACTGGCTTCAACTTAAAAGTCACCAGCTGCATTAGCCCTTAACAGGAGTCAGCCTGTACTTTGACACTTTGAAGCCAGACATTGCCTCCACCTCTCTAGCTATAGAAGTCCTAGATGACTTCTTCTCCCAATATGAGGTTCTTCTATGTTGAAAATCTGTTGTTGACTGTAACCACCCTCATTATTTTGGTTATATCTTCAAAGATAACTTGTTGCAGCTTCTACATCAGCACTTGCTGCTTCACCTTGAACTTTTCTGTTATGGAGATCACTTCTTTCCTACAACTCCATTAACCAATCTCTGGCAGCTTCAAAATTTTCTTCTGCAGCTTCCTCACCTCTCTCCAGACTTCACAGAATGGAAGAGGGTTTTGTCTGAATTAGGCTTTGGCTGAAGAGAATGTTGTGGCTGGCTTCTATCCACACCACTAATACATTTTCCATATCGGCAATAAGGCTGTTTCGCTTATCATTCGTGTGTTCACTGGAATAGCACTTTTAATTTCCTTCAAGAAATTAATTTCCTTTGCATTCACAACTTTGGCTGTTTGGTATAAAAGGCATAACTTTCTAACTCTCTTGGCTTTCAATATGCCACTCTCATGAGCTATTTCTAGCTTTTGATTTAAAGTGAGAGACACACAACTCTTCCTTTCACTTGAACACTCAGAGGCCATATAGGGTTATCAATTAGCCTAGTTTTAATACTGTTGTGTGTCAGGAGGTACAGAGAAGCCTAAGGAGAGGAAGAAAGAGGAATTGTAGACAGTTGTAGTAGTCAGAACACAAGTTTATCCATTATTTGTGGTCTTATATGGGTGTGATTTGTCCCACAAAATAATAATAACACTGAAAATCACTGATAACAGGCCATAACAATAATGATGAAAGTTTGAAGTACTGCAAAGTTTACCAAAATGTGACACAGACACTGAGGAAATGCTGTTGGAAAAATGGCACTGACAGACTTGCTTAATGCAGTTGCCACAAATCTTTAATTTGTAAGAACACCCCCTGCCCCAGTATCTGCAAAGAGCAATAAAGTGAACCACAATAAAATGAGGTTTATGCCTTTATTCATACAAACTAATGAAGAAAAAGAACATGACAACATAACATCTAATTTGAACCTCACGAAACCAGCAATGTCCAAAAAAGCTTCCTTGAAGAACTCAAATGTGAAGGATCGGTATGAAAGGAGTGTGTGCATACTGATTTTTCCAGCAAAACAGAATAGCACATTCAAGAAATAAGAAGTGCCCAGTAGTGGTGGCATACAGAAAGTAAGAAGACTAATAAGCAGAAGATTGAGTAGCAATGTAGGGGATACCACTAGCCAGGTCTTAAATATCAGATTATGATTTTTGGTCTTTATCCTAACAGCAATGGGAAGCTCCTGAAGGTTTTACGCATGATCATAATTTCATTTTACAATGATCACGCAGGCATGGAGGAGCCACTGAGAGTTTCTAAGGTGCTGGTAACATTCTATTTTTTGGTCTGGGTTCTGGTTATATATGTCACAAACCTATTTAACAAAGGGGAAGGGGCAGGAGAAAGAAAAAAAAGAAAGAAAAAGGGCAAGACTGAAATCACAGAGAGAATAGCTGACAACATATAGATTCCTGAGAAGGTAAGAGATGCAATCTGGAGTACAGGTGAAGACATTACCTTAAATGTGAGGAGGGCTACTCTCTCTACCAAAACAGAAGAGAGAATGGATACAAATGGGGGTAGAACAGACTGCCCAAATATTACAATAATGTATCCTGTCCACTGAAACCATGCTACAAACATCTTGAAAACTATCCCAACTATGACAACAAACTAAAGTTAAATTGAGATTTAGCATAAAGACAAACAATGTATATTATTTTTCAAAGAGTAAAACTATACAAAGATATGCATCAATACCAGCTATTCTTTATTGCCAAATAAAGATAAATGTTTCACAATAAAAAGTTTTAAACACTTGGTTTAAAAAAATTTATTGAATTTACTGGGATGACTGGTTAATAAAATTATAGAAGTTTCAAGTGTACAATTCTATAATACACCATCTGTATATTATATTGTGTTCACCACTCAAAGTCAAGTCTCCTCTGTCACCATTTATCCTCCCTTTATCCTCTTTTACCTTCCCCCAAACCTCTTATCCTCTGGTAATCACCATATTGTTCTGTGTCTGAGGGTTGTTGTTTTTTTATCCCTTCACCTTTTCCACTCAGCCCTGAGAGTGGACTCAATCCCCCTCCCCTGAGAACTGTGAGTCTGTTCTCTGTTATATATGTCTGTTTCTATTTTGTTAATTTTGTTCATTAGATTTCACACAAAGGAGAAAGCATATGGTTAAGCACTTGATTTTTTCTTTTTTTAAGTTACCCCTGGAAATACAGTTCATTGGAAAAAGGGTTCCAAAAAATGACAGTCTTGTTGTTGGACCATTTTAAGATTTAGATAAATATCTAAATTATTTAAGTATTTTTCTCCGATTGTCTGAGAATTCTTCAGCAGTGTTAAAATCTCTAAATGACCCTAAATGAAATAGATAATCATAAGCCTCAAGGTTGCTTTCTTTATCTGTATTTTAGGATTTAATTTCTTGATCATAAATCACAAATCTAAAGACTACTGGTGAAGTTCAAAATCTAGAACAAAACCTCTGGTGGTGTTAGATATACCCACTAGTTAAATGATGAGCCTTCCTTTGTGCTGGTCTGAACACTCTCTCCCCTAGCGAGTATCAAACAAAATTAATTCACATTCCATCTCCATGTTTCCTGAATTACAAAGTGCCCTATAAAGCTGCTCTATTTAGATCAATGTGTCCCTAATATCAAAAGGTTGTTGACTGTTTTGACAATAAATAAATATTGAGTCATTAAAGGACAAACCTCCAAAACCAGTAGTGACTGAGGAAGAGAAGGAAGATGCTGCTTCCATGCACTTAGGGTAAAAGATAACCTTTCTTAACATAATATCATGATTCTACAGGTCTTTAAACAGCAAAAGGAAGATGGGGAGGGAGAAATACCACTTCCGACTGCCTTCTAGCCTTAAGAGTTTCTTTCCTATCATTCTCCAGAATTAAATTTTCCTTTACTTTTTAGTTAATTCAAAATGTCTTCCCCAGCTCTCCCATTACATTTCCTGTAAATACTTCAATTTACTTGTAATGGAAATGAAATGCTTTAACCATATCTTGTCAGTGTTACATTGCAATATATTCTAATAAACTCAATCCCATAATACACTCCTTTCTAGTTTCCTGAGCTGACAACTACCATCATGAAACCAATGCTATTTCTTCTTTCATGAAGTCTTCCTTATTCTAACAAAATTCCATCTCTGACTTCACATTTAGAAACAAAGAAAAAAACCACAAACTACTCTTAAGAAATAATAAAAAAATCAGACAAAATCCAATTCTCCTATTTTTAAAGTTAACCAGAACAAAATAAGGCAAATACTCGACATTAAGAGTTCTTCATCTGCAAAGGTTTTTCCCTGCAAAACCTAATTAATTCAATGTATTATTTATATAAAAAATTAAAGTAACTGGCTCCTTAAAGTTCTTTAATTTTGGAAATTAACATAAACAAAAGGAAAAAATGCTCAATTCTTCAGAAACTGAGAAAACTGACATTATTTACATGACATCTACTACTAGTACACTTAATAAGTGGACATTTAAAAAGTTAAGATCACTTACAAATAGTGTTGATTTATTTTAGGAAGTACTGCCTCAAGATAAATCAGCAAAACAGTTTATGTAATTTAACAATCCATTTATTGAATACTACATATTTTAAATGCTATTTAAAATCAGAAAATATTAAATATGTAATACATTTATTAATATAAATTTTACATATTAAAGCACAGCATATGTAAAAATTCGAAAGATGCTGAAACATGATTACCAATTACATCAATATTTTTTGTAGAAAGCATTTACACACTAAATTGTATAAACCTCTTTTTAATCTTGACTTGGAAAAATGCATTCTAAATAAATGCCCACTTACAGCTTCACTCAACTTCACTAATAAATCAACATACCTTCTAACCCTATAAATCAAAGGTAAAGAGGCATTCTTCATTGAAATTTCTTTCCTGCCTTAGAAAACTAAAAAACTGTAGTTTAAAAGATAAAATGGGATATAATGAGGAATATGTGTGGGAGATCTGAATCCCAGTTTCATCTCTCCCTAAAGAAATTACATTGGATAAGCCGCTTAATCTCTGTAAGTTTTGTTTCCTCTTTATAAAACCCTCATAGATTGTTACAAAAAATTACAGACCATAACAATCACATTAAATAAATAAATGGAAGCTACCTAGATGAATATTATTAAATTAAGACTTGCTGCTATTAACTTTTTCCTATTGATCGTTGTAGCAACACAGCAGAATATGAAGACCGATCTGTAGAAGCTGAACTCTAAATAGCTATCAGCTTGCCTTCAAAATCATTCAGTTCTTTAAGGGCACATTGGAGAATCATGATAAAACAGTGAATCTCAAACAACTACTTTACTAGTCTATCATCATGATGCTTAAGTACTAAAAAAGAATTTTTTTTTCTCAAATCCATACATCCAAATACTACGCCATGTTTATGGGATTCCTAACAAATGAGTAACACACTGATAGATTTTTATAAATCTTCCCAAGTACTTTCATATCAAAGTTCTACCTAAACAATTAAGCCAGGAAACTGACTGCAAAGCCATGGTCTGTAAGTTTAACATGGTAAAATAAGGTTCATAAGAAACTGAATTCAATGGAACATAGGAGGGAAAAACAATTTACCCCCATTTTGTCAGTCACTTACCGTCCATCAACTTTCTTAAAAATGTTATGAGGTTACAAAAGGCGGCTGAGCAGAGAATGAAAAGAAAATGTGTACAGAAAACGATTATGAAAGAAACATGATTTCTAATATTATTAAGACAAAAAAGAAAAAACCAAAGAATTAAAGGAAGACCCACAATCCCTTCCCAAATCAAATTTTCTCTCATTTTGTTATACTTAAAAACCTGAGACTAAAAAAAAGTTTAGAATTACAACTGAAGAGACAATAACAAAGTTTTACAATTATAATTACTAGTTGTAGATGAACCAAGCCCAAGAATAGTAAAACTTTAGTTTTATATATCCTACTTGAGAACACAGTTAAAACTGCAATACAAGAAAAAATCCAAATAAAGTGTTTTTCAGTTAACTCTACTGAACTTGAACACATTTTAACCACGAATGAATAAATTATTTTTTTCCTTAGTTACAAATAAAGTTGAGAGGCAAAAGTCCAACAGCTCATCAAAAGCTCTCAATCTTTTCATTAATTTACAAAAAGTTCAATTAGAAAACACAACATGGAAATATGAACTGGACAGCACTCCTAAACGAAGTCTTTAGTTACTTGCCAAGTAGGTACAATGTTTGTGTCTAGTTCTAAGATTAGGGGAGACTATGGATGTGTCCATGCAAAATAAAAATAATCTATTTTACTCATATTTAAATTTAAGACAGCTTATAGAAGTTACTGGTTTCTATATTGGGAAGGGTATTACATATGTAATTACTGCAATCATCACACCTGGCATGTGACAGGGTTATTCAAAAAACAAAATCTGTAAGGAGAAAAGGGAAAAGAGATGATTCTAATGTAAATGACTAGAACAGACTTTTAAATGCATCAAAAAGTCGACTTCCCAACAGACACTGTCTTAGCTTTGAGAATAACTATTTACTCTTGAGGATCTCTTTCCAGAGTTATTTGTGTTACTCATTCCCCTTGTTTCTGTGCATAATATTACAGTGACAATACATTATGAATTTCCATAGGAAATATATTCAAAATCAACACACATGTATTATATTACAAAAATTATGCCACTCAGTACAGTCAAAAGATAGTGTAAAATATAACCGTTCTATTACAACTTCTCTGAATTTACTGCAAAAATCCCAATTATGTATTTTTAAAGGTCTGGTGTGAAATTTACAAATCATACAAAAGTGAAAATGTTTTAGACTTAAAGCACTTGGTAATTTGAATCAAATGAATTGAAATAACTTAATTTGCTTTGCAAAATAAAAGGAATCAAAAAGACACACAAGACAATCACCAATTATTCCTCTTTCAGAGTCTATGTGAAAAAATTTAATACAATGATTGTGTACATAGAAAATCCCATAGACTCCACCAAAAAACTACTTGACCTAACAAGTGAATAAACAAAGCAGTGGGATACAAAGTCAATATTCAGAAATCAAAGGCATCTTTGTACACTAAAACATGAAATATCAGAATCAGAAATCAGGAAAAAAATCCCATTTGTTATAGCAACAACAACAAAAAAAGTACTTACAGGAATAAACCTTACCAAGACGGTAAAGGTCTGTACTCAGAAAACTATACAACACTGAAGAAAGAAATTAAGGAAAATACAAATAAATACAAGCATATAACTGTATCGAAGAATTAACATCATCAAAATATCCATACTGCCCAAAGCAATTTATGGATTCGACATAATGCCTATTAAAATACCAATGAAATATTTCACGGACATAGCCAACAAACAATTCAAAAATTTATATGGAACCATAAACAACCCCAAATATCTGCAGCAATTCTGAGAAAGAACAACAAAGTCGGAAGGATCACAATACCCAATATCAAATTACACTACAAGGCTACTGTAATCAAAACAGTCTGGTACTGGAATAAGAACGAACACACAGATCAATGGAACAGAATAGAAAACACAGAAATAAACCCATGTCTCTATGGTCAATTAATATTTGACAAAGGGGGCAGAAGAATAAAATGGAGTAAAAATAGCCTCTTCAACAAATGATGTTGGGACATCTGGACAGCTACATGCAAAAAAATGAAATTCAACCACCAACTTGCACTATACACAAAAACTCAGGGTGGATAAAAGACTTAAATATAAGTCACAACACCATAAAAGTCCTAGAGGAGAGTATAGGTATGAAAATCTCAGATATTTCACACAACAATATTTTCACCAATACGTCCCCTAGAGCAAAGGACATAAAGGAAAAGAACAAACAAATTAAAAGTCTTCTGCACCGGCTAAAGAAAACATCAGCAAAATAAAAAGGGAACCAACCATATGGGAAAATATATTTGCCAATGATACATCAGACAAGGGTTTGACCTCCAAAATATATACAGAACTTACATGACTCCACTCTAGGAAGACAAACAACCCAATTAAGAAATGGACAAAGGACCTGAACAGACACTTCTCCAAGGAGGACATAGAGGGCCCAGAGACATATGAAAGGATGCTCAGCATCACTAGCCATCAGAGAGATGCAAATTAAAACCACAATGAGCTATCACTTCACACCAGACAGAATGGCCATCATAACCAAATCAATAAACAACAAGTGCTGACAAGGTTGTAGAGAAAAGGGAATTCTAGTGCACTGCTGGTGGGAATGCAGACTAGCGCAGCCACTGTAGAAAACAGTATGGAATTACCTCAGAAAACTAAAAATGGTTTTTAGTTTTTGACCCAACAATTCTACTGCTGGGATTATACCCTAAGAATCCTGAAACAACAATTCAAAAGAACCTATGCACCCCAATGTTCATAGCAGCAAAATTTACAATAGCCAAGTGTTGGAAGCAACCTAGGCGCCCATCAGTAAATTAGTGGATCAAAAAACTGTGGTACATTTACACAATGGAATACTACGCAGCAGAAAGAAAGGAGCTCCTACCCTTCGTAACAGCATGGATGGATCTGGAGAGCATTATGCTAAGTGAAAGAAGCCAAGCGGTAGAAGACAAATACCATATGATTTCACCTGTAAGTGGAGACTAATCAACAGAACAAATAAGCAAGTAAAATGCAACCAGAGACATTGAAGTGAAGAACAAACTGACAGTGAGCAGAGGAGAAGGGAAAGGGTAAGACAAGGAAATGGGGGAAGGGTGGGTGGGTGGTCAAGAAACATAAATGGGGGACTCAGGGACAAAGTCAATGGGGGGTTGGGTCAAGGGTGGGGGGAAAATGGACAAAACTGTACTTGAACAACAAAAAAAAACATTGAAAAAAAGAAATTTAATAAGGCCTCTTACTACCCTAAGAATACCTTTAAGGAGAAAATCTGGTATACATACAGAGACTAACTGGTTTGATAGTAGTATAATTTTATAAATAAAAATTGGGATGATAATCTTATTTAACAGGTAAGGAGAAAGAAAACCATCACAAAATATTAATTCCTTAATTTAATCACTCCTTTCCCTGTAAGCACGCAATTACAGCTAATAATTTTAATGGAAAAAAACTTTTATTTACAAATTGTGACCCATAAAACTTAACTGTAAAAACCACTAAACTCAATCTGCTCTTTCTGTTGCCTCCAAATATTCTAAAAGGTCACTGTAACAAAACTAAGCAATAGTTTTTGATTCTAAACTAAGCAGCTTTATTTACTATGGGTTGCTGACGTTAAACCAAAAATACACATTAAAAAATTCAACCCTGTCCTGACCAGTGTGGCTCAGTTGGTTAGGTGTCATTTGGCAAAGTGAAAGATCACTGGTTCAATTCCCAGTCAGAGCACATGTCTGGGTTGCTGGCCGGTTCCAGCTGAGGTGAGTGCAAGAAGCAACTGATCAATCTTTCTCCCTCCCTTCCCCTCTCTCTAAAAATAAATAAAATCTTTAAAAAAAGCAAAACGAAGAAACTTCAACCCTAATAAATGAATTCTCAGTTACTGCATTCATATTTGGATACTACATAAAATTGCAATAAAGGTTATGAAGGCCATGAAATACTAGCATGTAAAAACATATGAACGATCATAATGATTTTTTTTTTAAAGACCATCTGATTAGCTGGGGGTTTTCTTCCATAAAAAAGAGTAAATGAAAAAGATTAGGATGAATTACAAGATCACTGAAATGAATTTTGTCTCAGTTTTATCTAACAAAGAAGCCTATCCAGTGAAATATATGGTTGGCTCTACAGAAAAATTAAAACCAGGAGAAATGAAATACCCTACAGGACTAATTCTCTTATAATTAATGCTGGGGAAGTGCCTGATATATTTGTTACATTAGAATTATATGTGCTAAATAGAGAAAAGTGATACATCAGACTAGCCTGAGGAGTTTTTCGTAATTATATAGTGATTCCCCTATTTGTCCATTCCAGAATCAGAGAGCAGTGGAGAAAGGGATGGCTTCGGAAGGGTTAAAAATCCAGATATCTTCTCTTATAAATATGTATATTATGGAAGAAACTCACCAGCCAACTAATACACTTACTGTACAGCATTTGATAAAGAATTCTGTTTTAGCTAACTGATATACTAATTATAGCTTAAAAATATTTCTGTCACACAGATGAATTTACAGAAACATAATTTTACCTATATAATAAACAGGGGAATCAACTATGGTGTCTATAACAAGTTAGTATTTCTTATATATTTAAGGTACTTAAGGAAAAATACTAAAGTTTTATGAAAATTTAGTTTTAGGTATGAACTATAAAACTATTCAACATTCTGTACAAAATACATAAAATGAATCTAAAATTCAGTTGTAGAAAACATTCTGGTTCTTATCCACTCAGATGTCTGTCTTCATACTAACCAAAGGTATTACAAGAAAAGATTATAAAAACATTTAAAATACAATTTTATGTAATTTTTATTTATGCTTTAAACAACTGCTGGGAACATCGTCTGTGAGGCAACGTAGTCTTTTTTCATTTGAAACTATTTAAACTTCAAAAAAGGTTCACTAATATTTTTCAAAGGGGAGCAACAAATTTGTTAGCTGAAAACAGCCACCTTAATGATTATACGTGACAAAGGCTTGATTGTGTGAGCCTAGAGAGCTTCCCCACCTCTGTCTCTCCTCTGAAGGAGGAAGTCTTTGTGTGTTTTTATGCACTGGTTCCACAGAATTCATTACAATAGAGATGGACATTTGATATTCATAATGATCCAACATCTGAGCAATCTTCTTTCGAGATACACCGTGTTTATTCCTCCTAAAAAAAGAAAAGGATTTTAATTCTTTAAAGAATTTATAGGTTTAGAGAATAAGTTGTTTTAGCATAATAGAGTGCTGACTTTAAACTGTATTTTGCAAATAAATACTGGAAAATACATCTCATTTACCCACATTTTATAACAAAAATTTATACTGGCTCTCCCAAAAATTTTAACAGTACTTTAAAAAGGCTTAAAGATACCATAAATCAGAGGAAAATATTAACTGGTCATACCTCCATCACACAGAATCAACTACTGATTCATTGAACCACTGAGCTAATCTTCCTCTTTTTATACAACAAAATCAAAGACTATGAGAAACTGTTTTGAGAATTATAGAATTCAGTAGACTTGTAGGACTTATAAAAATCAGTATCAAATATTTATCACTTTTTAAAAAGTTATTTTAGGACACACCCTATTGCATTTTTAAAATTTATTAATCAGTACAAATTATTAGATATAACAATTTGGATATATCTCACAAACATTATGTTAAGTGAAATAAAATGGACATAATAAATATGTACTACAGGAGTCTATTTTCATAAAGTTTGGAAAAAAACCCAAAATTAAACTACGGTGTTATGACAAAAGATGTTTTAGGGAAAAAAAAATGCTTTAAAGACAAGCAAGAAAGTAATTACCAAAGAATTGTAACTGGGAAAAAAAACTGGAAGAACTTCTGAGGTGTTGATAAAGCTCAAATGACATGAGTAAATGATTAAATAAATATGATAAATGATCAGTGATAAATGATTAAATGAATATATGACTTATAAACAATTTGTTAAGCCACATGTTTATATTTTATGTATTTTTCTGTGAGTTTAATTATGGAAATCAAAAGTGGTTTAAAAATTATTCTTGACCCTCAAACAACTTTTTACACTTTACCCTCATGGTTTTCCATAACTTGACTGGGGCACACAGAAATACCCTGTATATTTAAAGTTTTAGTTCTAGATCTACTAATTCATAGTTTTGAAAAGTAAACAATACAGAAGGATTGTTTACTTTTCAAAACTACTGATGCTTATGTTCAAGTTGAGAAGAGAAAGGAAAGAAGATAAAAGACCAAAAAAGATATCTCAGGTTGAAAATTGGCAAGATATGACTAAATCCACAAGATGCCAAATTTGATGATTCAATCAATTCTGTACAAAAAAATCAAACTACACTAGACAGCAATTAAACTGTAGTTTGTAAAGTCAACAGTCCCTCAAATGCAGTCTAACTGTATTTCATCAGTTCACTGTGCAAGCCACATCATTTTTAGTGTTTAAACTTCTGTCTCTACTGCCCAAGGAGCAATACACTCAGAGCAGATAAATAATACCAGATATTAGTAAATCTATCAGTTTAGTTAGTCAAATACGAACACATAGCACACAAATCAGAAAGGAAAAGTAAGGTAACCAAAGGAACGAAGGGCAAGAATTAAATTAGTCGGACACCACACAGAATAACACCTTAAGCTGGAAAAGGACAAACTGAGGGGAGAGAAATAAAAATGGTTTAAAAAAAAGGGAAGTGATGGTTGCACAACTCTGAATATGAGGTCTGTCCAGAAATTATCCAGCCATGTACTATGAAAAATATTTATTGAAGATACAAGAAACAAAGCAGGCACCTTGGGACCTCATACAGTTCTCCAAGCATCTCTTCCACTGTTCAAAACACTCTGCAAAATCCTTTGTTGGAATCACCATCAGCTGCCCCGTCATATTTTCCTGAATCTCTTCGATGGTCTAAAATCTCTTCCTTTTCAAAGGTGATTTTAGTTTTGGGAGAATCCAGAAGTTGCAGGATACTAAAACTGGGCAGTAGGGGTGCTGAATCACCTGGGTGATTTGATGTTTTACCAAAAAACCCTGCATGAGACATGACGCATGAGTGCGCGTGTTGTTGTGATGAAGCTGCCAATCACCAGTTGACCATAGCTGCGGCCCTCTGAATTATCTGAATAGCTTCCACAAAGGAATGGTCAAGCTTAATGCAAAATCTGATGCAGATTCGTTGCTCTACCCGCTCGTTTTGAATATGGAGTCCACACAATACTCATGCTCACTGAATAGCATCTACCACCCTGACTGACAAGCACAGTGAAGTCATCATTGTTCACGCATGTGCATTCCAGTCCACTCTCCTTGGCTGCCAGGTTACACTGAAGTTGTGCAAACCATTCTTGTTATGTTAACAACGGCTGGACTTTTTCCGGACAGACTTTGAAAAACACTGAATTATACACTTTTAATGGGTGAACTATAAAGTATGTGAATTATATCTCAAAGTTGTTACCAAAAGGGGGGCAGTGGGAGTGAAAGTGAAGGAAAAAAATCAGTCATAGTCAAAAAACCAGTGTTGGAAGGAGAAAGGGATAAAGGTAAACACAAATAGAAGTGCAGGGTTGAAAGTAGTACAAGTCCACAATCCCTTACCACAAATTCTGAAACCTAAAGTGCTCTGAAAAGTGTTTTCTGTTGACTCACATGGCAGCAAAATCTAACCGGATCTGTTCTCATCTGGCAACACGATCTACTTGAACTGACAGCAGATTATGTAGAGTCTTTCTTATCTACTTTAGACTACTTAGTCATGATTTGCTGCAGAAATAATAAGATGTTAGATGATGACAATCTGCCCAAAATCTGCCAAGGGGTGTTACGATTAGGTACATGCACTATATTACCTAACAACCAAAAAAATTAAACAATTAAAAAATTTTAAAAAAATCTGAATTCCAAAATACATTGATTCTAAGGAAAAGAGGGAGCAAGATGAAAGCATCAGGTAAAAAGGTGATAGAACCTAAAATGGGAAGGCAATGATGCTGGACGGGTTATCCAGAAGGGGCCTACCTAAAAACTGGATGGAAAAGTCCTAATTATCCCTCAAACACAATTAACAAGAAAAATTTAATTAAACAAGCAAGGTGCCTCCAAAAAAAACACTGAGTTAAAGTCAATGTTCCTCTGAACAGAAAGACGTAGTAGTCTCTAATCATAAGTAGCAAAGACATGACAAGCAATGCTAGTAAAGACATTGATATGTAAAGGAGAAAAGAAAAAAAAATTCAAATAAATTTGAGTGTCTTACTTTTCTAATTCTTCAGGATCAAATTTCCACCAAGTGTCAGGTTCATGAAACTCTACTCTGTATCCTTTTCCTATGGCCTACACAAAGGAAAGGAAGAAAACACAAACGCAGGGAGTACTTCTTAAAGTAAAAAGAAGGCAGATATAAATTTCATTCAGACAATACTTCTAAATTTGCTACACCAAGAAACATTTTACTTTTAAAATAATACAGTTCACAAAAATTTTAAGACCACTTAACTGGTTGTCAAATTCCAATTACTACCCTCACGTCCAGGCAAAATGAACATGATAAACATTATTTCTTAATAAACATCATTCCTATATTTTTAAAACTAAGTAAACAAACATACCTCTTTAGAAAACAAGGCAATGTTTTAATAATATAGATCGAAGTAACCAAAATCCCAGAATATATAAAAATTGACAAAAATAAAATATAAAAATGTCCCTGTATCTCATATTTACCATTTCCACATATGGTTTCATTTCCCAAGCTTGTGTGTTAGTGTTGTCTATTATAACTGGAGATCTCCCCTGATTGATAGCTTGTTTAGCTGAAATAAAAAATGAATTTAAAAAATAAATAATATTTAAACTTTCATTACTAAGAAATTTTCTACACAGAGACATTGAAATAAAGAACAAACTAACAGTAAACAGAGGAGGGGGGTGAGGAGGATAATGGGGGAAAGAATGGGAAGGGTCATCAAGGAACATGTATAAAGGACCCATGGACAAAGCCAAAGAGGGGAAGGACTGAGAATGGTGGCAGCGGAAAGTGGTGGCAGGAAAATGGAGACAGCTGTACTTGAACAACAATTAAAAATATATATATATATATATATATATACACACACACACATATATATGTTTATATATAAATTATATGTAAACATATAATTATATGTAAACATATAAATATGTTTATATATAAATGTTTTATATATATAAATTTATATATATATACACACACACACACATATGTTTATATATATAAACATATGTGTGTGTGTATATATATATAAATTTAAAAATATAAAAATAGATCCATGTACATGCTAAAATTTAGTATATCATTAAAGTGACATCTCAACAAAAAAGAAAAAGAAGAAGAAATTTTCTACATCTCTGTGCCGAAAACCAAAGCTATGCAATCTCTTGAGTCAGTGCCATGGAAACAAAAGAACTATACTAGATTAAAAGGGAATTAGGAGACATAACCACAAGCCATGTGTATTCTCCAGACCAGATGATGGCTTTGACTAACTGTAAAGTACATTTTGGGAAAAAATTTTGTGCTTACGGTTAATGAAGAGTATAGTCTGGAGCTAACTTTCATTTATAGGAAACACAAGAATAAGTTACACTTGAATATGGTGTGTATATGAAAAGAGGTCAACACTTATTGGAAATGGAAAGTTGGGAGATTTGTTAACTGAAAATAGCAGGTTGCAAATCATATATAAGTTATGATCTAATACTTTGGTTAAAATACAAAAATCTGAGAAGAGTTATTAAAAAATCAAACAGTCATCTGTAGGTACTGACTGGTGTGTCTCAGTAGGTTGGGTGTTATCCCACAAAGTGAAATGTTCTGTCCCTTGTCAGGGTATGTATGAGAGGCAAACCAACTAATGTTTCTCTCTCACACTGCTGTTTCTCTCTGTCTCTTTCTCCCTCCCTTCCCCTCTCTCTAAATATAAAAAAATAAAATCTTAAAAAAACACAGCAGTCATCTGCTGGTGGTGAAAATACAGGCCATTTTATGCTTATCTGTATTTTCCAATGCTTTACAATTACAAATAATGTGTTCGGTGTATCAGGATGACACTGTTATCAACTAAGCTACCTGATCAGGGCACAAATAATGCTTTTGAAATAAGACTTGTTAATGAAAAAAAAGTGCTATGGATTTATCATTACTTACCAGCAAAACTTTATATGCCAACTAGCGAAATACCACAGTTCAACTGACTTTGTGGTTAATTTTATTTTCTATTTTTCAGTTACAGTTGACATACAGTATTATATTAGTTTCAGGTGTACACCCCAGTGTTTATGTTATATAACTTAGGAAGTCATCATCCCATAAAATCTCAAACCCATCTGACACCAGAAATAGTTATGACAATATTACTGACTATATTCCCTATGCTGTACTTTATGACCCTGTGACTATTCTGTTAATAGTCAATTTATACTCCTTAATCCCTTCCCCTTCTTCACCCATATCCCCCAACCCCCTTCCATCTCGCAGCCATTCAAAATGTTCACTGTATCTATGAGTCTATTTCTGTTCTCATTGTTTATTTTGGTTTTGGATTCAAGTCCAAGAAGCACAGACTCCCAAACAAGATGAACTCAAAGACCCCACACCAAGACACATCAAAATAAAAATGCAAAATGTTGAAGACAAAGAATCTTAAAAGCAGCAAGAGAAAATCAGTTAGTTACCGATAAGAGATCTCCCACAGACTGTC
The DNA here is from genome assembly GCA_004026545.1 of Mormoops blainvillei. Taxonomy (NCBI): domain Eukaryota; kingdom Metazoa; phylum Chordata; class Mammalia; order Chiroptera; family Mormoopidae; genus Mormoops; species Mormoops blainvillei. Next base: position 620,692 of record PVJD01000076.1, on the reverse strand, counting down.
AGCTAATTTCTGGACAGAAACTTGCAGACCAGAGGGAGTGGCAAGAAATATTCACAGTAATGAAAAGCAAGGACCAGGATTTTGGTCAAGATGTAGGCATAAGTAAACATGGCTTGCCTCTTCACACAACCACATGTAAATTAAAACTACACTATAGAACAACCATTACTTAGAACCATCAGAAATCTAGCTGAATGGAAGTCTGACAACTACGAAATTAAAGAAACCACATCCATCCAAATGGTAGGAGGGGCAGAGACAGAAAGATGCTAAATGGGCTGGTTACACATACATGTGCGTTAGATAATATTCAGGAGGGATATCTCAGGAGCAAGGGGTGCCACCCCACACCAGGACCCCCAGCCCAGGGTTCCAGTGCCAGGAAGATAAGTCACCATAACTTCTGCCTCCAAAAACTAGTGGAGATTGACTCGATGGAAGAAAATGCTGGATACCTAAGCAGTTCCTTTTAAAGAACCCACACAGACTTAATCAGACTCACTCCCTCTGGTCTCCAGCACTGGTATAGCAGCTTGAAAGGCACCAGTGGCACACAGGAAGGAAATGAACTGCCTGACATCATGGTGAGGGCTGGTGGACAGCTCTCTTCCCAGGCAGGAAGGTGGGCAGTGGCCATTGTTCCTTTTTAAGCCCTACCCACACACAGCCACAAAGCCAGCAGGTGGGTGCCATATCTGAGATTCCATCAACCTGGCTCACACTGTGTGCCCCACCCTGGTGATTCCCTGAGGCTCTGCCCTACCCAACATACACACCCACCCAAGCTGTTAACAGTGGCTTTTCTATACGAATGGCTGGTCTTGGTTCATGCTTCACAATTTTCTAAATTCTCTCAAATAAGCAACAGCCAGCCTTAGCAAGCCCCCAGCCCAGTACTTCTTGCTAAGTGACCCCACGCTTGGTACTAGCAACAGCCAGCCTAGGTTCAAAGCTTGGTTTCACCTAAGGACCTCCAAGCCCAGCACAAGTTAACAGCCATCTGTAGATTGCTTTGTAGCTCATGCAGGATGGCCCAGGGCAGAACACAGATGGGGGCTGACCTTGGCCTACAACACCTGGGAAACCCCAGAACCTGCATACCCAGGGGACAATTACAGATCATGTTGGAGGACCACACCCTGCCCCTGTATAGCTGATCCACCATGGAAGGTGAAGGTTTGTGGTCAGTGGTCACCAACCAGTCCTTGCAGTTGACTGGCCTGGGTAAATCCCTCCCACTGATCTGCCATCAAGAATCAAGACTCAACTACAAGAGGAGGCCGTACTCAACCCGCATTGAGGGTGCACCTCGAGTACTTGGTTTGGGTAATAGGGGAGGCTCTGCCATTGGACCCTACAAGGACACCTACCACATTAGGTCACACTACCAACAAAGGGAGTAATAACAACTCTACCTAATACATAGGAACAAACACAGGGAGCTGCCAAAATGAGGAGACAAAGAAACATGGCCCAAATGAAAGAACAGATCAAAGCTCTAGGAAAAAAATAAATAAACTGGAGATAAGCAATCTATCAGATGCAGAGTTCAAAACACTGGTTATAAGGATGCTCGTGGAACTTAGTGAGGACCTCAACAGTATAAAAAAGATCCAGTCATAAATGAAGGATACAATAATTGAAATAAATAACAATTTACAGGGAATGAACAGTAGAGTGGATGAAGCTGAGAATAAAATCAATGATTTGGAATGTAAGGAAGCAAAAAACAATCAATCAGAATAACAAGAAGAAAAAAACCTAAAAAATAAGAAGAGTGTAAGCAGACTCTGAAACAACTTCAAGTGGCCCAATATTCATATAACAAGGGTGCCAGAAGGAGAAAAGAAGGGCAAGAAATTGGAAATCTATTTGAAAAAATAATGAAAGAAAACTTCCCTCATTTGGTGAAGGAAATAGACATGCAAGTCCAGGAAGCACAGAGTCCCAAACAAGATGGATGCAAAGAGGTCCACTCCAAGACACGTCGTAATTAAAATGCCAAAGATAAAAAGGGAATCTTAAAAACAGCAAGAGAAAAGCAGTTAGTTACCTATAGGGGAGTTCCCATATGGCTGTCAGCTGATTTCTCAAAAGAAGCTTTGCAGGCTAGAAGTGAATGACAAGAAATATTCAAAGTCAAGAAAAGTGGGAATCTATCCAGCAAAGCTATCATTTAGAATCGAAGGGCAGACAAAGCGCTTCCCAGACAAGAAAAAATTAAAGTTCATCATCACCAAACCATTATATGAAATGTTAAAGGGACTTATTTAAGAAAAAGAAGATCGAAAGTATGAACAATAAAATGGCAATAAATACATATCTATCAACAATGAATCTAAAAAACAAACTAAGAAAACAAGTACAGAGACAGAATCATGGATACGGAGAACGTTCTGATGGCTGCCAGATGGGAGCGAGATTTGGGGGAATAGGTGAAGGGGTGAGGATATTAAGAAGTACAAATTGGTAGTTACTGAATAGCCATGTGGATATAAAGTACAGTACAGGACATGGAGTAGCCAAAGAACCTACATGCATGACCCTTGGGCATGAACAAATGTATGGGGACTGCATGAGGGAGTGGGGGCTACTCGATAGAAGTGGGGGAAGGGTGAAAAATTGGGACTACTGTAATAAAAACTTTTAAAAGAAAAGCAAGGACCTACAACTAGGATTACTTTACCCATCAAAGCTCATTATTTCTTAGGAATATGTCTCTTAAACTGGGAGCTGAGATAGAATGGAACTTTTAAAAACTCTATCTCCCTGTTCCTACACCGTCTCTTCCCCCATGAGGTAAGAATCACTGCCACAGTGAGCCACTGTGATGACAGGTGTGTGTATACCTTAAGTGTAAATAGGCAAAAAATATAATTAAGAACCCAAATAAAATTTAAAATGCTGAGGCAAAATGCAATGATATGGAAATGTTCTTGGGATTTACAATTCAAACCAGTAAGTTCTACATAATGAAAACATTTATAGACAGGTCCAGGACAGACACAATTATAAAGGTTAGTTAGCTAAGTAGTAATGACTATGATTGAGTACATATTTGGAGGATGTCTCTAAATACCAAAAGAAATTTAGAATTTGGGTAATAAACAGGATACCAAGAGCTATCCACTTCCCACTGCTCTATTCCCAATCATAAAGCGATAGAGTCTTTAATTTTAAAAAAGCATAGTAAAGTAATTCTCCTAATGTCTGAGAGTCAGGCCTACACCTTCGAAGAGTTATGTTCCAGAAGAGTTTATCAACCAAATAATGGGGAGATCATCCCCTTTCCTGAATCATCATCATCAAATACCACATTCCAGGGCACTCCAGAATAGAGCTCCTAAAGAAACAATGGTTAAATATGCAAATAATGAGTGTCATTTTCTTAAATTAACCACCATATTCTAAGAAAGAGAATAATGACACCTTGGAGATGTTTTCAATTTATAAGCAGTCTAAGATGAATTTACCATATTTTGCTGTGTATAATGTGCACCCATGTTTATGGCCCAAACTTTCAGGAAAAAAAGATCTTTCGTTTTAACTTTTAAATTCAATATTTTATTCATTTATATTTAGGTATTTGTACAAACACAAGGTACAAGAAATTTGGTACTGCAAAACTGATTATTGTATTCCGGGGTATTATTCTGCATACAGCTATTGTTATTGCTTTCTAGAGTTACACTTTTAAAGTATAAACATAAATAAAAGAATTAAAAATATTTATACAGATACGGAATTTGTACTGCCCATGTAAAATGCGCATCCGTATTTTTCCCTCAAAAATTTGGGCAAAAAAGTGCACGTTATACACAGCAAAATACAGTAGATTCTTCTAATAAAAAATGAGGCAGACAGATATTCCCATAATGGTGTCTTGCATTTAAAGTATGCAATAAAAATTTGCTGGAAAGAGAAATTCTGCCCTAAATAAGTCATGCTTTAATTTCAAAATGTCTAATAATTACTAATTATCATTACCTGAAAAAGGTAAATTTTACTTTAAAAAAGCCCATATTTATTATACTAATAAAACCAGCAGTTTATCTAGAAACCACTGTTTTGTTTTGCAGTATTAATTCGCATGGCACAAACCTTTTAATAAAAATTCTGGGCTAGCTCTCCAAAAAGAAAAACTGTCCCACACAAACAAGCTTCCCAGTACACCAAAGGTGTACTAGCTGCCCAGTACTCACTCCACTTATCATCTACTCCTATTCCCCTAACATTAGGCTCATAACACCAAACTTTTTTTTGGTGGGGGGGGGGGATTGTAATACTAACATTATTTTGGCAATAATGTCTTATGGCAGTTTTTGACAATCAAAAAAATTCCTATTTTTTGAGGTTTTAATGCCTGTCTCTTTAACATATTTGGAGAAATCCTAGAATGTCATAGAACCAATACTAGGAAGTAGTCTTGTAGTCAAACTTATCTGATATTTAAACTTTCCTATGAAACCATGGACTGTAACAGAGTGAAACTTTTTACTCAAAAATATCCTCCCTGAAATTTCTTACTCTGAAAATTGACAATTAGAAAGAAAATCCTTTATTCTGTTTTTCCTGTACATACTGTACTTTAGGGTGACCCCAGTCGCTAGTTCTAGCTGAGAGGAAGGTCTCATTACAGGAGACCTTCTAGCTACTAAATACAGAAGAGTAGACCTAGAAAATCACCATTTTACAACCCTTACTGAAATAACTGATTCAGGAAACATTTTATTGTTAGATAAAACCATTAGATATAAGGTTGATGGGAAACTTGATAACGGAGGGTGCAGGCTGTCCCTCTGAAGTGCTTGATCATTCCTAGCATCACTAAAAATGGGAGAACCAGGCTTTCCTTACCCCCTGCAAAAAAGTTGAACTTAATGAATGCTCCAGTCTAGAGTTACTGGTAACTTCCATTTAAGGTAATATGGGAGAAAGAGTTAAATGGTTACCACAAATGGGGACGAAAGGGGCCACATACAGGCTCAGGGAGGCAGCTTACAAATTCAGAGACTTGAAGTAACCACATAGGACGGTCTAAAATGAAAACTTCCTAATAAAAAGCAAGTCGTGGTGGGTAGTCATATCCTAAGCCAGGATCTTCCTTGACAAATGTCAGTCTCTACCTTAACTGAGCCTACAGTCTTTTTCCATCTACCATTACATGCCTTTGGAATGTCAGAGTAATCCCTTTTTCCTGACCCCTAAGGGCACAACCTCAAGACATTGTTATCTTGTTCCTCTGCATTCCATCTCTACCTGCTATAAACGTTAACTATCTCACAAATGTAAAAGTGTGGGCTTTACTTTTTATCCAATCTCAGTTATTTCCTTTGCTTTCTCCCATTTCCCTAATCTATTACCAGTGGACTTCATGTAACACACTTACAGTCTTCCTCTTTGATTCTGATGTATAAAATAAGTGGTAAAACTGGCATTTTCCTGAGCATTTTCTCAATTCGTTGATTTTTTACTTCCTAGCAACTGTAATCAGTTTGACTTAAATAAACTCATAAAAATTCTTAACAGGTTTGGACATTTCTTATGTTGATACAAGGAAGCAAATAGACAACTACAGGATATGGGATATTCTACAGGAAAAACAATTAAGTTTCTTCAACAAGTTAATGATATGAGGGTGAAAGAGGGGAAATTGCTACAGATTAACAATGAAAAGAAACATAAAACCAAATGTACCATAAGGGCCTTGTTTGGATCCTGATTCAAACAAAATAACTGTAAATAAACAGTTATGATGATTGGTGAAATTCAATTACAGACTGAGTATTACATGACATCAAGGGATTGGGTTTTGTTTCGTTTTTTAACAAATGATGGCACTGTAGTTAAAGAACATATTAAGTAAGAGGGTGTTTAATTTGAAATGCATAAAGTATGATGTCTAGAATTGTTTTAAAATACGTTAGTAATTAGAAAAGGGGAGGGGTGAAAACAAAAAGAATAAAATCAATACACCAAACTCTTGGTAACTGACAATTCTGAGTGATCGGTATATGGGGTTCATTGTAATCTCTCAACTGCAGGTTTAAATTTTTTCTTTAATAAATCAATTTGATTAATCACTATGTAGTCTTCATCTATTAAAAAAAGAAATTAACTTATACTACGTGCATTTACTTACACAGTTCTAGATCAAGTTTTCAATCTGACTGCAACATGAGAATATCTGGGTAACTTTCAAAAAAAATACCAATGCTTAGATCCACTCCATACCAACTAAACCAGAATCTCTGGGGCTGACTCAGGCATAGGTCTTTAAAAAAGGTCCCTAACTAATTCAAATGTGCAGCCAAGAATTAGAACCACTATTCCAAGGTGAAAAAAAAGTAACTTATGTGCCTCTAAAAAATGTATTCAATCGTTTTCACAGAGTAGTATCAATGAGAAAAACTTAATATCCACAGGTATTGTATCAAGTCTTAGAAAACATTAGCATTACTCTTGGAAAAATAACTTTGGTGAATACTTAACTATAGTATCAGAACTCTTTGAATTTATTCAAGAGATATAAAATAAAGCCTGCCAAAATATCCCACCAGTTTATATTGGTACACTACAAAATATTCTATCTAAATTCTCTGATTTTCACAACAACCTTGCAAGTATTACTGCTTCTAACAGGTGAAAATTTTGGGTCTCAAAATTGTTCAAACAGCTTGCGAAAGTCATTCAGCTGGTAAAAGTCAAGTCAAAAATAAAAAACCAGGTCCTCTGACTCCTAGTTAAATACTCTATCCCAGGAGACTTGGCCCAAAACAAACCTCTGTTCTGGTTCCAGTCATGGGCATCACCAAGTTGATTAACATTATACCTGTACCCATCTTGATGGTGAAAATAGTCATCAGTGCTGAACACAATGCCATCACGACTCTGACCCAGTAGAATTCTGTTAATAAAGAAAAAAATCATAAAGTGCCATTTATAAAATCTACAGCCATTAGAAATAAGTCACACAGAAAGGAAAGTTTATTATGAATTTTGGGTACATACCTATAGGTATATTGCACACAGAATAGCAGAGGAGTTGAATATTAAAAAGCTTTCAGATTTCAAATATCGCTTCACACTTAAATCTACATAGTTACATAGCCAGTATCAAAAAACTTTTTTAAAGTGACATTTATATTAAAACTTTTAAAAACAGTCTTTCAACCAATCACAAAATTATGTCAACTACTGTCCATGTTTTAACTTTGGTGACTGTGTACTAGGTGTCTAAAATTGCCTAAATTTAGCATAGCAGGTAACCTAAAAGGCAAATAAAGCTAAGCAAGCAAAGGAAAACTGTATTTAACCCAAGACAGGTTTAATAAACTCATTTCCATGAAGCACAAACATAAAACCAGCAAGTAGGAGTCAGAAATAGCTTGAGGCTTAAGGTTGTGAATCAACCTATGATCCTCCACAGTATACTCAAATTTTAGGTTTTTAAGAAATCAAATTACTAAATGAAATAACAATACCTCCCCTGGCTGATGTGGCTCAGTGGACTGAGTGTTGGCCTGCAAACCAAAGGGTTGCTCGTTCAGTTCCCAGTCAGAGCACATACCCAGGTTGCAGGCCAGGTCCCCAGTAGGGGACATGGGAAAGGCAACTGGTTGATGTGTCTCTCACACATCAATGTTTCTCTCCCTCTTTTTCTCTCTACCCCTTTCTCTAAAAATAAATAAAATCTTTTAAAAAATAACACTAAATAAAGAACACACTCTCAGAACAAGTCAATGGCAATCAAGCTTTGTTCTCAAAATATGATCATCTTAAATGTCTAAGCAGTGAGATTAATAAGCACTCAAGTGTCACAGAATTCCCATAACTAGTGACTCATGAAAAAGACCAGGTACGCTGAGAAAAGGGAAAACAAAAGTAAAAGAATGATTTGCATCCAACAGTAACAAAAGCATTTTGTTTTTTCTATTCTCTCCCTCAACCATTAGGCAAGTGGATATGGTTCTATAATTTTCTGAGAGAGGGAGGGGAGTAGAAGGTGGCAGAGGGGGTTGAGAGTAAAAGAATATTGTCCTGGGATGTTTCAAGAATATGTACTTCCTAATAAGTAACAAAAGGATTTCAACTATTACAATAAACATATTGTCTCTCTCCTTTTCTCAGTGTATAATAAAATCATATGCATTTATAATAAAAAGAGAACTGCATACATTGAGATAAAAAATTTTAAATATGCATTTTCACTCAGAATTATGGTTCAAATTACTTCAAACAAACCAAATGAAAGTAAATGGTTTAAATTTGTTTGGGAAGTTGGTATTGGATTTCTTTTTTTGCAGCAATAATTTTCCCAAAATATTTCCATCTAATGTATTTGGTATCTTATTTGCTTAAACAGATAGCCTAGAATATAAAAATGCTACATTATTAGCATTCCAAACCAAAGCTCAATCTTCTAAAAAGATTATGAGCAACCATACAGTACCTAATTGTATTTTACAGCACCAGAAGAAGACTGATACCATCTCTCTCAGATTCATTTTTTCTTTTCCATTACTTGATTAGCAGGTAACTTGAGATGTTAATAATACCATACTACAAGAGTAAAGTGGCTTTTGTATTCAAGAAATGTTTTAACCTCTCCCAAATTTTAAAAAAATGGGGGTGGGGCAGTAAATTAATTTATATCATTAGACCAAGTCAACATCAAGCATGAATAAACCTTTATAAAGAGCATCTTAAATATATAAATCATAATTATAACAAATAATTTTAGCTTAGAAAGACTTTTTCTTCCCAGGCAGTATAGGCTGCTTATGCATCCTTTGAAAATTCTCTGAATTCTCTCAAACCATGAAGCTCTACTTGAGGGATTTATATTTAAATGCCTATACCAATCAAATACATCTGATGTCATACTAACCACCTAAACAAAAAAATAAAGAATGTTAAGTGTTTTTTTTTTTAATTCTCATAGATTCTACCAGAATTCTTTTTTTTTTTTAATCTTCTCCCAAGGATATGTTTATTGATTTTAGAGAGAGAGGAAGGAAGGGGGGTAGAGAGAGAGAGACAGAGAAATTGATGTGAGAAAGAAATGTCAATCAGTTGCCTCATGTGCTCGCCCTGACCAGGGATCAAACCTAGGTATGTACCCTGACTAGGCACAGAACCTGCAACCTTTTTGGTGCATGGGATGATGCTCCAACCAATTGAGCCATCTGGCCAGGGCTCTATCAGAATTCTTACAAGTCAGATACTAAAATAGATTCTCAGAATATCAAAATTTAGAACTTAGAAAAATCAAGTATCTAACAGAAAAATCAGGTATCTAATAAAAAAATCAGATGTGGGTCCATTGGCTACTTGGTTTGTATTTTTTTAAAACTTTTGTCTTTTCGAGAATTTATTGGGTGCCAAGTATTTTTATATGTATTTATGATCTCATTTAATTCTCATAGCAACCTTGGTAATTTGATATATTAAACAAATCAGAAAAGAAAATAATTCAGAAATCAGGCCACCAGAATTACATAAATAATGGTGGGAGAGGCAAAACCATTAGGCTCACAATGATTCCTGACTCATGGTATTAACACCCTTGTGTAATCCCCTCCTTGGGTGTGGGTTTCAGTCAGTGACTAGAGTTTCTAACAGAATATGGTGAGGTGATGAAATGCTGCTTCTGACATCAGGTTACTTTAAAAAGTAGCTTCTGTCTTGGGCTCAGGGCTGGCTCGCTTTCTCTCATCAAGTTGTGAATGGAAGAGGTCCAAGTAGCAAAGAACTGAGGGAGTCCCCAGCCTGCTGCCAGCAAGGAACTGAGCTCCTCAATCCAAAAGCTCACGAAGAGCTGAGTCTTGTCAACAACTTCGTGAGAGACATTCTAAGCAGATCCTCCCCAGGATAAGCCTTCAGATTGGAACACTGCTCTAGACATCTTTTATCACAGCACGTTAGAAACCTTTAACCAGAAGCAGCCAGGTAATTGCACCCAGATTCCTGTCCATTCAGAAACTGTGAGACAATAAATGTTTGTTGCTTTAACAACTCATTTTTACCCTAATTTGTTATATAGCCATGGGTAACTAATGCACTATGTGCTTATACTTTTTCACTTAAGGAACAATCCTGTTCCTTAAACCCTGTTTTGGAAACCCCATTCCAAAATGGCCTACTAAGAGAGCTAATTTTCATGGTTTATTTTTGAAATTTCTAAGAACTATATATTATTTTCTTAAATACAATGTGCATTTAAAAACAGAAGTGACTTTCCCAGAAAAATCTGACACTTCACGAACCCTTTACGCCTCCTTATGTACCGAGTGGACTTGCTTAGCTCTAGCCCAAAACTGCTTCATGTGGGCAATTCACTCTGCACATTCTGAATTAAGAACAGAGACCTACAGAAGGAAAGGTAAATCTTTTCTCTGAAGTTTAAACCAAGATCTCCCCCAAAGGAAGAAAGGGCGGGGCGGGGGGGGAATCTCTTCCTATCTCTCTTTAAACTATGATAAATTGTAGTAGTTTCCCAGATTGCTGTAACACATCGCCACATACTTAGTGGCTTAAAACAATACAGATTTGTTATCTTATAGTTCTGAAGGTTAGAAATCCAAAATCTGTTGCACTGGGCTAAAAGAAAAGTGTGGCAGGATGGCATTCCTCCTGGAGGCCCTAAAGAAATATGTTTCCTTGCCCTTTCCAGTTTCTAAAGGCCACCTTAAATATCTTGGATCACAGCCCTTCCTTCCATCTTCAAAGCCAGCAGTGTAGTATCTTCCCTCCTCTCTGACAAGTGCTTCACCTATCTTTTAGCTGTGATCACTCCAGACATTTTGCTAATTAATAATGAAATTAGTGGCTTGTTTATGAAAATACTCTCTTTCATTGGTGAAGACAGTTGAGTATTATGGGTTAACTAAAATATTTTAGAATCAATCCTCCTCCTTGCATGAACAGAGCATAAGAAACTATCAAAATCTACAGCCCACACCCCTGGGAATGACACTCAATGCATGATCCCTAAACATCCCCGCGTCCATCCACTGAGTCAGAGGATTGTGTTTGGCTGTTGCCAGTTACAATGGTAACAAAATTCTACCTCAAGAATATTGTTGAAATTGTCTCAAATGAACCTTTCATCAAAGTGCTGTCAGTTTGTACTTTATCATACCTACAAAGATTGTGTGAACTATTTTGCACTAACTTACTCATAAATATTTAAAGTCTGTACTTGTGTTAGAATCTAATCTAAGACTGATTTCATTAAAATGTATTATCAAAGTTGTGAATAAACAACTAAGCCTCAGCCACTTATAACCAAGTGTCTTAGGTCAATTATCAGTGAATAGAAAAGTAAGGAATTGTGCAGCTTATGCTGAAGGCAAAGAATGATAGAGGCAAATACTGAGTTCGGAAGGATTACTGGGGGCTAACATAAGCCTAAACCTTGAAGAGCGGAGGCACTTAAGAGAACCTATAAATAAGCAAAGTCCTGAGAACAAAGAACGGACAAGTATGTCTCCTGCAGTGGAAGGCAGGTACCAGTCTAAATGCAGGTAAGATGGAAAAGTGGGTAAAGACTAAATTAAGGAAGAAGCGGGCATGAATAATGCCCCAAACAATTTGAACTTTATCTAATTCCCTACATTCATTATCACATATCAATACAAAACAATACTATCTTTTAATTTAGTACCCCAAATCAGCTCAACTCTGATCTACCAAATCTTTGCTCCTTTCTTTCTTCAATGCTCATTTTGAAAGCTAACTCCTATGTGAAGCCATTCCTCACAAGAGAGTATGTGGTTTTACACCCAATCCCAAACAAACAATCCTACTTCATTCAAAAATTGTTGACCTACAGTGATACTGACACTTCTTTAACCAAGCTCCTCCAAGTCATGAGTCACACACAGGGCTACTCACACATTAGATACTAAAGTGAAGGAGCAGGAAAGAAACACATTCATTTATATCCCTAGTTTGCTCTTTTACCAGTTTTAGGAAATTCTCCCAAGTCCCTTAAATTGAACTTATTCTCTTTAGCTTCTATAAAATGAAAAGAAGACAAGCCCATATCACAAGATTTTATATATATGAAAGTGCTCTTATAAATCGTGATACGAATGGCAACTGCTACTATTAACTTCTATTCTTACAACATATACCTAATCCCTCAAATAAAGAAATATACATATTACATACTATTGCTTCTATCATCTCCCGTTACAACTACCTCTCTGAAATTATATCAAATTATCACTACTTTATTCACCTTCAGTTTCAACATATTCCAATATGTTGCCCCAAATCTAATCTTTTTTCCTTTATGTTTATTCTAAAACTTAGTCAGCTGTCCCTAGCTAGATCCCTTGAACAAATTTCCAAATTTCAACTAATGCTTTTCTGATATATTCTACATCTATAAGATTGTCCATGTTTGCGACAACTTCACTCTTAATTTCTATCCTTTAGAGATGAAATTTCATCTTTACAAAATCTTCACTAAAGTGAAAGGAATCATAATGCAAAGACTTAAACATAATGTACAATGATCACAGTTTATAATCTACTTGAAATGTCTCTATCATAAATTTAATCTTTGTCTAATGTCTTGCTTTTAAAGAAACTTTTGTTTAGGTTGTTTACCTTGTCTTGAGAGTGAATATAAAGCATTTACAAAATGGTTCCTTGGAATTTTTTATTCTCGCCCAAAGATATCACATAAATTTCCCTTGTCCTCTTATCTGGCATAAAACTTCAAACATCCTACGTAAACTGCAAAGAATTTGTATTGTCTTTCTTTGTGCTATTTTTCACAACTGTACAAATGTACTCAAGTACAACAATATTCTGTTTAAAAAATGTTAACAAAAACATGAATTTGAAATACTTTGTCTCAGATAAAACATTACCAGTTCTAACGCCATTTTAATTCATACAAGAGTAGGCAAAAGCAGGTTTATCGTTACATAAAACATTTTATTCTTGAATTATTATTTATTGTATTATTTTCCATATGAACAATTATAAACCTACCTTTGCCCATCCCTGTATATTGCTCACCTCAAACTCCTTAAATTTAAAGAAACCAAAAAAGGGTTCCCTCTGACAGTCAATGGTATAAACAAGGTACAGTGCTTAAAACATGCTAAAAATTCTTTTCCTTGGGTTATCTCATTTGCTTCTCAAGTAATTACTCATTCTATTAATAGATAACAAAATCTGTCCATTGTCATAAAGTGAAGTAACTAAGTCAAAGCCAAGTCTTCTCGAACTGCTGACTTAAAACTGAAGGCCAGCATGGTTCTCAAATAGTATTTGCTTTCACCATTGCCATAATTATACAGTGTATCTATTTTTAGAGGCCTAAGCAAATTCTTATTATACATGCCAATTCACCCTTTCTCTATCAGAAAACATCAGATGCCACTCTCAAGTATGATACATTTTCTACTAGAAACATGAAAGCACTTGTCATTGATTACTATCACTTGTGATTTTAAATTAATGAATTACCAAGTATTCACTTGGTATCCTTTACTTACCGAGATAATGTCGTTTTCCCAGAACCAGGCAAGCCTCTTAAAAGAATAAGTAACTTTTGTAATTTACCTAACTTCTCCTCTTGAAACTGATGGTTCATAAACCTATCTGTGCTATTATGCTTGTCTATAGAAGGTTCTTTCCAGCATCCTTCACTGGGTTCACAGCAACCATTACTCAAGTACGCATCTTGTACACTGTAACCATTTCCAAAGGGAAGATCACTACTGATATTCTCACTACAGTCAGTATATTCATTCTTCTGATTAAAAGTCAAACAATTCCAATTAACATGACAGTTATTCATATAACCTCCTTTTTGAATCTGAGAGCCATCTTGGAAATGGAAAATATTTGATGGTGGGCTTGGTGGAGCACTGAATCTTTGAATATTTAAATGATAGTTAGAACTGGGAAGAGGAGGACCTCTAGGTATTATAAAAGAATGCATTGATTGCCATTCACGCCTGAAGGAAGTAAAGGACACGTCACAAAATGTAGGTATTACTTGTCCATAACAAGGATATCTGCCTGGTTCATTCCCCACATCCTGTTGATAACCATAACGTGACTGAAGAGCACTACTAAGATCTCTTTTCTTTTCTTCTACGTACTTGATCAGATCATTATTATGGCCCTGATAATATGAAATAAATTGTTCCTCAGAGGGTTTGGGTTCCTTACAACTGCCTTCTAAATCATCTTTTTCATTTTCAAGCTCTTCGATTTCTTTGTAAAACTGGAATAATTCATTATCAATCTCTGATTTTTTGCAGTTAAATTTCTGTTTTTCATCTTGTCCTCCTTCACCGTCTCTACCATTGATATTGTCTGCTTGCTTCCTCCTTTCATTACATTTCTTTTTCTCAGTGGGTTTGTAAATTGGTCCTATAAATGCTTTACTTGTGCTATATATCTCATCATCTGTGGACCCCGATGGAGAACTTGTAGCCTGTAAAGCCTGTGAATTAATGGACTCAGTAACAGCTGGTCTATTACCAGGCATCTCATCATGCACAGGTTTCAGCAAATCTGTAGTTTTGGTTTTGTCCTCCTGAGGAGAACTATGTCCTCTGACATCAATAATGGTCACAGGGATCCAATCATTTCCAGTTTTCTCTAGGACTCTGTGAAAATTAGAAACACCATGATGGGGGAAAACAAAAGACTCTTCAGTTGACTTCAATTTTTTGTAGCATGGTTCACTTGTTAGTTCTTCCCCATGTCCCAAGGATTTAGCTTCAATTTCACCATAAGGCATCTGAGGAGCACATAAATCACACAATTAAAAGCTAATATTTTAAAAATATTTTAAAAAGTCTAAGCAAAAGTTCCTTCAGAAACAAGAAAATAGAAAAAGACATTTAAATTTGTGAGATTAAATGGTAACATTTTCCCAAAATACAAAGATTATAAAATTGTAATTTTATAGCCACTTACTATTTAAGTATTGTTATAACATAATAACTTGCCAGGGGTCTCGCTGAGTAAATGTGTGTGTGTTTTTTAAAGATACATCTCACCTTTAATCTAAATGGTGCATTTCTGAATTAAGAGAATTTAAAAAGCTTATTAAGTTTGGAAAGTTGAATCAGTAACATACATTTTGATGATATAGATACAGAAATGTGTACCAAGGAGCGTAATCTGCCAACTAAACTGACACATATCCAAACTGGCTGCAATAAATTACACCATAAACGTCTTCTATTTAAAACTATTACGTGCTTAGGAGTTAATGGATCCGGTTCCCCACACTCAGACAAGCACATCTCAGGAACTATCAAACAACAGGTTAACGGAAATGCCAGTCTTTGTGGGCTCCATTCCTGCTAGTAGTGTCAAAGTGATTTCCAACGGGTGTTCTGCGTTTATTTAAAAGAAAAAAAAAACACTTCAGTTGCACTAGAAATGACGCAAATATGTCATTTATTTACAGAAAAACCTCTGGCAGCTCCCCAGATCAAAGCGCATCTCTTTTCCAGATGGTCGATAAATCCTGAAGATTAAACTCTGCTTCACTCGACATTTCTAAGGAGCGCTCTAGAAAACAATCCGAAAGCCTGTTTTGCTCAGTCATCTTCGTTCTGTCCGCTCTCTGCTGCTCCTGCACCACGAAGAAAAAGGAAAGGACAAAAAGACGAGCAGAGAATGGCACCGATAGGTCAGAGGCTCGAGGAAGACACAACTAACTGTAAAGAACTCCGAACTCCCGGAAACTCAACTCCGCCACCTCTCAGCTTCTCCTTTCCACGTTCGAAACGTCAGAAAAGTCCACCGTGGGATTGTGGTAACCGAGCGCGGCCTGCACACGACTTGTGACCCAAGACCTCCCGACTGGAAGGCCACGCAAAAGTACGTCACCGCTCTCTCTGTCTCAATGGAAACAGGTTCAGGTTCTGCCAAGAATTCGTTTATAGATAACGGAAGGGTCCACTCGCCGACGAGTATCCACGTCGCCGATGGAAGAAGGAAAAAGTCGAAAACGTCACCACTACTCCTCCCCGACAGACACACACACACACACACACACACACACACACACTTGAAATAAGATGTTTACACACCTTATCCGCAGCTGCGCATTGACTTCCACTTCCCAATGAAATCGACTTCTGGAAAGACAAGGGCCTCTAACACGCTGAAGCGCTGAAACGCAGAAACACGGCCTCACAGCAAAAACCCGGAGGGCCTGAAAGCGCTGCCCTAAGGATTCCGGCCACAAGCCACACCTCAACGCCCAAGATGGCGCCCATCTCATGGTGACCCGGAAGAAATCGCTGACTCTCTCTGGATATTGTGGGAATTGAAGTCTGGAGTCACGTCTGTCTGCAGATCTCTGCAGACGGCGACCGGTCTCCCAGAATACACTGCGTCATAGGCGCGCAGATTTGACAATAAACTTAACCCGGAGGTCGTTCTCAGAAGGGGAGTGGGGGAATTGATTAGAAACTCCAGCTTTGGCCAAAAAAGGAGAGCGTCGTGCTGTGGGGTTCACCTCCAGAGGAAAGGGGAATGTGAGTGCCTGCACCCAAACGTATATATAAGCGACTTTCAGTGCTTTTAAGTTTTAAAGCTTTTTAACAAAGAATCAGATTTTTCAGATGGAACTCAACGTTTGATAATTGCAAAGTAGGAACGCCCACGTTCTTACAAAACCAACCAACCAAAAAAAAACTACTCAGTAATTGTAGGCTCGTGTTTTTCCACTGAAAGACAGGATCGCTGCAGCAGAGCCTTGACAACAGATAAAAATGCTTATGAGAAAATCGTGTATTATATCTGTGTTTTGTTTGGGGAGATAAAGACCAATTACTGAGCTTTTCCATTAAAAAGTCAATGTGTAAAAAGTGCTTGGAACAGCGCCTGGTAAAAATAAAGGCTGTGTAAGTGTTTGTTAAATTAGAAGTAAATATGGCCCTGGCCAGGTAGCTCAGATGGTCAGAATATCACCCAGATAAGTCAAGGTTGCAGGTGTCGGTGTTAGACAGAGGGCGTGGCCTGGTCATGAGCCGTCTGCCTAGGACCAGTTGTAGCGTGGGTTCTTGACCGGGTGTAGGAAAGATTTCAACACAGTCCAGGTGATTATGAAGATACATTTATTAAAGCTGTGAATAGTAAAACAAGAAACAGCTTAGCACAGAGAACTTAGGCTGGGCTGCCTTAACTCGCTGGAAAGTCAGAGAAAAGGGAGCCCTGGGGACAAGTTCAGGGGATTAGCCTGGGACATACTGCCAGCTGCCCATTGCCCTAGAGTTTAGGAGAAACATGCCTGTGTGTGGAAAGAAGTGGGGAGAAACGAAGAGAAAGGAAATGGGGCTGGCTGCTTCCAGAGAGAAGGCGCATACCCTGGGTCCCTAGTCTTGAGTCTCTTCTCTCTTGCAGGTGGGAATCTGAGGGGAGGCCTCAAGGGAAGGTTTCAGCAGAATAATCATCAGTTTTCCAGTGTGTCCTTTCAGTGTTGTGGTCTCCACTGATTGGTCAGTGCCAGGGCAGGGGGTGTTAGTCATTAAAGCTGATCCTGGCGTTGCCCACATGGTTTTGTTGCCTTTCCCGGCCTGGGGCTGAAATACAACTGAGGCCTAGATGTTATCTTTAGGGAGGTGACCTTTTGTATCTGGCCATTTTTGTCTAGCTTTCTCAGTTTCCCTGTTCCACTTACCAAGGAATTTTCTAGTTTCTTACTGTCCTCTCTCACTATCCCTGGTCAGGGCATATGCAAGAATCAACCAATGAATGCATAAATAAGTGGAGCAGCAAATCAATGTCTTTCTCCCTCTCTGTCTTCCCTCTCCCTTCCTCTCTCTCTAAAGTCAATCAATTAAAAAAATAATTTTTTAAAAGGAAAAAAATAAGAATGAAACAATGGGTAATGCTCAGCTCAAGGTCCCCTTTGCCTAGATTCTTTCTTGTCCTTACCAGGGAAACCGCTTATCTCTTCAGAGTTAAATAAATCTTCATTGACAGTATTTTAATTTATGAATGAAGTAGTTAAGATCACAGTACCGAATGTTTGCATTTGATTATTTAATGACCTTATGACTACGAGGGCTCAGCAAAGCAATGCATTCCCTTGCAAAGAAAGAATCTTCCTCAAATACAAATTCCCACATTGGCATGTGTTTCCTCCTGACTAGGTTCAAGTTATATATCCTCCCTCGAAACAACTACATAAATGATGTGTGTCCTTCTTTCAAGGTGTTATATCTGGAGGCATAGGATAGCCGTCCACTGTAAGGTGATAGTAATCTTTACCACCCAACCAAGGTGTTATCCTCTTTCTCCACTGTATATTTTCCTCAGTGCAACTAATGAGCAATTTGTAAAGGGTTACTTTGAGAGCAACATTATCTCCAACCTGATCAAAGTCTACCTTATGGTTCAGCCTCCATTGATGATTCTTGCTGCAACCAATATTTACCAGGTTGGTTACAAAGTGTTGATTTTTTTTTTAAACTCATTCAAGCCCTTCACGTTTATTAGTCCTGATGCTGCTATAAAGAAGACACTTCCTTATTTGTTTCTTTACTGTCAGTGTAAATTCATGTATTCTGTTCAAGAAGTTGTAATACATTACTGTCTGTATCTATTTTTAGACTTTTTAGTACAGTTTTAGATTCACAGAAAAATTGAGTAGATAGCACAGAGAATTCCCATGTAACCCCCCCCAACACACTACAGAGTTTTCCATATTACTAACCTCTTACATTATGATACGTTGTTACAATTGATTAACAAATATTAATACATTAATATGGACTACAGTTCCTAGATTTCCTTAGTTTTCACCTGAGGTCCTTCCTGGTCCAGGATCCCAAATTACAGGTAGTTCCATTTCTCCTTAGGCTCTTCTTGGCTGTTAATAGTTTCTCAGATTCTACTTGTTTTTGATGACCTTGGCAGTTTTGGGGAAAATTGGTCAGGTTTCTTGTAGAATACCATTCTGTTAGCAGTTATCAGATGCTTTTCTCATGAATACACTGTGGTTATGGGTGTTTGAGAGAAAGACCACAGGGACAAAGTCATTTTCATTTTATCACTGCAAGATACCTACTACCAACATAATTTATCATTGTTTATATTGAACTTGGTCACCTGCTAAAGTTTGTGTTGTCAGGTTTCTCCACTGTGAAGTTACTCTTTCCCCCTGCCCCTTGGAAGGAAGTCACTCACATGCTTCTAGAGTGGGCTGCCTCCAGCAAGTCACTGTCCCCACTGCAACCATAAAGATTCCACTGACTGACATGGTTCCTGAGAAAAGTGAATGAAACCTGGCTCACGGTGGGGCCACATGATGCTAACTGGTTTATAATAATGGTGTTTGTGATAGCTTCCTGTGGACTAGTCCCATAGCCTTTATCAATTTATTTACTTTTAAAAAGGTTTTACTCATTTATTTTTAGAGAGAGGGGAAGGGAGGGAGAAAGAGAGGGAGAGAAACATTGATGTGAGAGAGAAACATCGATCGGTTGCCTTTCATATGCTCCCTGAGCAGGGACCAAACCCACAAACCAGGCATATACCCTGACCAGGAATCAAGCTGCAACCTTTTGGTTTGTAGGACAGCGCCCAACCGACTGAGCCATACTGGTTAGGGTATCCCATAGCCTTTAAGTGAAGCCCTGGGGACCTGAGTCAGTACTTATACTTCCCTGCCCCTTGTATGCTGCCAGGGAACAGTGAATGCTCAACAAATGCTCAGCGAATTGAGAGGAGTTAGTGAAGATGCTGAGCATATACACAGGCACTGTTCTGAGGATTCCTTGAGTCTCTTCAACCCTACTGCATCCCTGGGGTATAGATACTCTTGTCACCTGTTTTACAGACAGAAATTGAGACAGAAGAAGAATACATTCCAGTATCACAGAGCTGGTAAGTCTCACAAGGGCATCAGATCCTGGAAATCTGGCTCTTCTCGCTGCCACCCGGAAGGAGAGGGGCGGGAGAGCTGGACAAAGGGCATGTCCCACCTGTCTTCATCTGATGCTTTCAGGGAGGCCAAGTTTCCCAGGGGACGTTGGTAGGGGGGTGGTCCAAGGCAGCTGCAGAGGGTCTGGTTACAGCAGCATGGGTTACATGCTCCAGCTTGGACAGACCAAGGATTCGGAACATTCTCTAGCCCAGCCGTTCCCATTCCCTGCTACAGCATGCTGCAGCCTGGGTATTTGGTGATCCTCACCCCTCTGCTGGCTGCCCTCATTGCAGGTGAGTCAACAATAAGATCGGTGAAATAGCGGCCATGGAGTGCATGCTGTGTGGTGGGACCCATTGCCTCAACCTGTTAGACCTCTCATCAGCCCTTCACATGTACAAGTAACACTTGCTTTTCATATAAGGACACTGGGGCTCAGAGGGAGTCAATCATTTGGCCAAGAGCATGTCATCAGTGTGGAGTCTTGGTACGAACGCAGTCCATAGACTTCATCCCTGTTGGGGCAGTGCCCTGAAGGAAGGGTTGGAAGGGGCAGGCACTGCTGGCCTCCCTCTGCAGAGTGGGTTTTTTGTGCTTCCCTCGTCTTCAGGCTCCCACTCTCTCCATCACCCAAGTGAAGCCACCTTTTGCACACAGCCTTCCCCTACCCAGGTTCTCAGGACTCACACTCCCTTTCTGGTCCCCTCGTCCTTTTCCCTGCATCTTCTCTCTGTCCCTGGATTCACATGCAGCCCAGTGGTTCTGTAGGCCCTAATGGCTATTAATTTTCTCAGTGAATTGTCCACCTCTTTGGGCCTCCTGTAAAACCAGCACTTGTAGTTGGCTATATGATGTGGAAGGTATATATACTCTTATATCTTTTACTGATTTATTTAAAATGTAAATCTCATATATATAGCATCTAGAAAGATATATGTACTTATTTATTTAATATATAAATCACATATATCAAATCTTTTTCATTCATTGTCCAAAATTCTCTGAGGCAGGTTTTGCATCTCAATAAAACAGGATAAAACTGAGGTGGAGAGATATTGCTAACTGGTAGTGGGTGGAAGACCTGGGATCTGAACCAGGCCTGTCCGTCCCCAAGACCAATGGCTTCCTCACTGGAGCCTTTTGGTGTCCCCATCAGGATTTGCTGAGCAGTTTTGAGGTAAAACTCCCACAGCCCTTCCTTTGGTCTTTAGCCCAGCAGAGTTTTCTTAGGGGGGAAGATGGGGGTTCAAGCACAGGGAGGAACCTCTGGAACTGCAAGTCAGCACAGACCAGAGCCTACCACCCATGCCCCAGCCCACACCAGTCTACCCCAGGCCTCAGTGTGATCAGTCCTGCGACCTCCTTGGGTCCCAGCTTCTTTCCCCACATGTAAAATGAGAGGGCTAACCAGATGAAATGTCAGACCTGCTGTTCTATGATGCTGGTGACAGGGCACTCTGAGTGCCTAGAAATTGTAGAAGGGGAGAGTGGCCACAGAGTCATGAGGCTTCTTCAGAGCATCGGGTTTCTGGGGTCAGTGGGGTTGGTGGGGGGGACTCTCAGCAGCCTGCAGCCCCTGTTACAGAATCTTTGTGCTTTTTCTCTTTCCATGTCTCATGTTGGCTGTGTCCAAGAAAAGCCATCATCCTCAGCACCAGCTGCTGAACCCACAGTTTTCAGTGAAGACCCATTTGTAATGACAGTTTGTTAAGAGTTTGTCAGTAATTGTAGGCTTTTGCTAAAGTGACATCTGACATCATTGCACGAGAAGGCACAGCTCAGGAAGGCCCTCTAGAGACTACAGGGGCATACTGTCATGCCCACCCCACCCTCCTCTTTTTTGTGCTCTGCAGGGATAACCACCCTCTCTCCCTGCAGTGGGGCCTGCTGCTACCTTCTGTGCCATATTACCCGCTTGCCAGGCCAGCACTGTGGCTGGGACCTGCCTGCAATGCCCTGCATGCTTTTAGTAAGGAGAAGACACCCTTGTACCCTGCGAAGAGAGAAGGGAAAGGGCTGAAAGGGCAATGTTAGGGTTAGGCTGAGGGTGCCCCAGGCCAAGTGTGAAGGGCCTTTGAGATATCTCTTCTGTCATTGAGGTCCAGCTGTCCTTTGGCTCGGCAGCCTCCCTGGCATGTAGGGCCTGCCCTCAGTTGCTCAGCTTCCTTTGGCACTTGCAGTCACCTGGGTATCAGGACAGCTCTGCGGCTAGGCCCCACTGGACCCTGCAATGTGCTCCTGGGACTCACAGAAAGCAGAGACTGCCAGGTGACTGCCAGGGAAGGAGCACTCCTTTTCTGAGCCCTTCCTGTGTGGGGGCCTTATAAAGGTTATCAGGAAATCCCCAGAAGAGGCTAAATCAGTCAGGAACAAGCTTCACCCTTGCTGACATGGGTGAAAAAACATCCTCTACCCACCTCTGGCCCAACACCTAGGGACTTGCCTAGCTGGCTAAGCCTGGAAACAAGTGTAACCCACCTCTAGGCTGCTGTGGGGAATCATACAAAATGATGTACATGAAATGTTGGGAGGTTCTGAGCCACTGTTCCCACGTGACGTGCAGCTACGATAGAAACCATGGAGCTGTGGAGCAAATAGTCACGGCACCATCATCTGTCACCAGGAACCTACTGTGTGCTGTGCTGGATACGGAAGACTGTGTGAGGCAGAATTCTGTTTCCCAGGAACCTGCCATCCTTCATGCCCTAGCCACAGCTATAGCTCCTGGTGCCACCAAGAGTTAGCAGAAGAGGAGGGGAGAACCTCTCTAGATCATGGAGCTCTCGGGATCACAAAGGTTATTTCCTTCTTACCATGACACATGGAGGCAATGCTGCCAGCGATTTTCTTTCACAGATGAAATCAGAGAGACAGAGGTTAGGGCATCTACAAACACACTTTGCCAAGTAAGCACCTGAGCTGAGATTCCAACTCTCAGCAGTGTCTAGGTACAGGTGTTAGTCACAACCTACCTGCTGTCTCACCTGGTCTTTTCCTGTTCTCCCTCAGCAGTACCTCCCCAGATAGGAGCCACACTTGCAGCACATGGGCTCTGTCTTCTGCCTTCTGGCCTACTTCACAGACAGAAGTCTTGGCTGGCAACCCTGCCTCACAGGTAGGTGAGGGTGGATTGGGGACCCTAATGACATTGGGAAGGACAGGCATGGTGGCTGAGGAGGGTGCTGAGGTCCATGGTTCTTGGATTGGCTGTACACACCCAGAAACCCAGGTGGCTGTGAGGAGCAGAGTCTGCCTACTCCTGGCCCCAAACACACACACACGGGATGGTAGGGAAAAGAAAATGAGTGAGACAATGCAGAAGGAGGGGAATATGCAGAGCTGGGAGGAGTGTAAGTGTCAGAAGACAGTTCAAGTACCCGTCTTGCTCCTTGCGGTTCTTACTAAGAACTGTAAAACTTAGTATACAGGGCCTGGACATATTTTGTTAAATTTATCCCCAAGTAGTTCATGTTTTCAGGTACTACTGTAAGTGGAATTATATTTTTATTTCAATTTCTAATTGTTTGTGTCTAGAATTGAGTTTTTTTACCCTTACCTGAAGACGTTTTTTTTCATTGCTTTTTTAGAAAGTCAGAAAAGGAGAGAGGGAGGGGGAGAGAGAAACATAGATGCAAAAGAGAAGCATCGATTGGTTGCTTCCCGTATATGCACAGACTGGGGATCAAACCTGCAACCTAGGCATGTGCCCTGACTCAGAATTGAACCCACAGCCTTTTGGCAATGGGATAATGCTCCAACCAACTGAGCCACACGGGCCAGAACTGTATCTAGTATTGATTTTTTCAATTTGTTTTCATTGCAGTAAAATACACATAACATAAAATTTACCATTTGAATCATTTTTAAGTGTACAGTTCAGTGGTATTAAATATATTCATAATGTTGTTCAACCCTCACCCCCATTCATCTCCACAGCTCTTTTCATCTTGCAAAGCTGAAGCTTTATATGCATTAAAAAAAAAAAATACCTCCCCATTTCCTGTGCCCTTATCCCCTGGAAGCCACCACTCTACTTTCTGTCTCTGTGAATTTAATTACCCTAAGTACCTCACAGAAGTGGAATCATGCAGTAGTTATCCTTTTGTGACTAGCTTATTTCACTTAGTATCATGTTCTCAACGTCCATCCATGCTATAACATAAGTCAGAATTTCCTTCCTTTTTAAGACTGAATAATATTCTATTGTATTATAGACCACATTTTGTTTATGCATTTACCCAAGAGTAGACACCTGGGCTGTGCTCACCTCTTGGCTATTGTGAATAATACTGCTCTGAACATGAGTGTGCACGATCTCTTCAAGACCCTGGCCAGTGTTGACTTTTTCTATTGACCTTGTATCCTTCAATCTTACCTGCTTCATTTATTTGTTATAGCGGCTTTTCGCATATGTATAGATTTCTTAGGATTTTCTCTTTACACAATCATTGTACCTGTGAGTAAAGGCATTATAGCTCTTATCTTTGCAACCCATACAACTTTATTAGTTTTTCTTGCCTTATTTCACTATTAACTTGAATAGTATTTTGAATAGAATTGGACATTCTTGCGTTTTTCTAAATCTTAGGGGAAAACATTCAGCCTTTATGTATGATGTTAGTTCTAGTTTTTTATAGATGCCTTTAATCAGATTGAAGAAGTTCACTTTTATTTCTAGTTTTCTGAGAGTTGTTATCATGGATGGATATTTAATTTTGTCTTGTTTTTCTGTGTTGATTGAGATGAGCGTATGATTTTTCTCCTTATTTTGATTGGATGATATGTATCATTATTTTTTTAATGTTAAGTCAGCCTTGCATTCCAAGATAAACTCTACGTTGTTGTGATATTTTATCCTTTCTGCATATTATTAATTTGATTTGCTAATATTTTTAAGACTTTTTCATCCATGTTCATGAGAGATATTAGTCTTGTTTTCTGGTTTCAGATGTATTGGTGAATATGGTTTCCCATTCCATGAGTTGTCTTTTTATTACGTTGATGATTTCCTTTGCTGTGTAAAAACTTTTTAGTTTGATGTAGCCCCATTTGTTTATTTTTTCTTTTGTTTCCCTTGCCTGGTGGAATATATCAGATAAACTATTGCTATAAGCACTGTCCAAGATTTTACTGCTTATGTTTTCTTCTAGGATTTTTATGGTTTTGGTCTAATATTTAAGTCTTTAGTCTATTTTAAATTTATTCTTGTGCATGGTGTAAGAAAGTGGTCTACTGTCATTTTTCTGCATGTATCTGTCCAATTTTCCTAGCACCATTTACTGAATAAACTATCTTTAGTGCATTGTATGTGCTTGCTTCCTCTGTCAAATATTAATTGACTATAAAGGTGGAGGCTTATTTCTGGGCTCTTTAACCTGTTCCATTGGTGTCTGTGTCTGTTTTTATGCCAGTACCATACTGTTTTGATTACTATGGCCTTATAGTATAGTTTGACATTAGGTAACATGATTCCTCCAACTTGGTCTCATTCTCAAGATTGCTGTTATTTCAGGGTCTTTTGTGGTTCCATAAATTTTTGGAAATATTTGTTATAGTTCTGTGAAACACATTTTGGGAATCTTGATAGGAATTACATTGAATTTGTAGATTGCTTTGGGTAGTATAGACATTTTAATGATGTTAATTCTTCCTATCCGTGACCACATATATGCTTCCACTTATTTGTATCTTCTTCAGTTTCTTTCTTCAGTGTCCTATAATTTTCTGAGTACAGGTCTTTTATGTCCTTTGTTAGATTTATTACTAGGTATTTTATTCTTTTTGAGGCAATTGTGAATGGGGTTGCTTTCTTATTTTCCCTTTCTGTTAGTTTGTTATTGGCATATAAAAATTCTAGACATTAATTTTGTATCTTCCCACTTCACTGAATTCACTTACCAGTGTGAGTAGTATCTTGGTGGAATCTATGGGGTTCTCTAAGTACAGTATCATGTCATTGGCAAGACAGTTTTATTTCTTCCCTTCATGTCCATCCAGATTGGCTTTACATATTTAGGTGCTCCTGTGTTGGGTACATAAATGTTTACCAGGGTTATATCCTCTTGTTGCATTGTTCCCTTTATCATTATGTAGTGTCCTTCCCTGTCTCTTACTATAGCCTTGGTTTTAAAGTCTATTTTGTCAGATAGAAGTATTGCTGTATCCCCAGCTTTTTTCCATTTCCATTTGCATGAAATATCTTTTTCCATCCCTTCACTTTTAGGTGTATCTTTCAATTTCAGCTGGGTCTTTTGGAGACAGCGTGTATATGGATCTTGTTTCTTACCCATTCAATTACCCTATGTCTTTTGGTTGGAGCATTTAATCCATTTACACTTAAGATGATTATGATAGATAAGTATTTATAGCCATTTTATTTTAAAACTATTTTCCTCTGTTTTTCTTTTTCTTCTTCTTAAAGCAAGCCCTTTAGCATTTGTTACAGTGCTGGGTTTGGTATCAACAAACTCCTTTAGCTTTTTATTGTCTGAGAAACTCTTTATTTCTCCTTCAATTTTAAATGATAGCCTCCCTGGGTAAAGTAACCTTAATTGTAGGTCCTTGCTTTTCATCACCTGGAATATTTCATGACACTCCCTTCTGGCCTGAAATATTTCTGTTGAGAAATCAGATGAAAGTCTAATTGGAGCTCCCTTGTAGGTAACTACCTGCTTTTCTTTTGTGGATTTTAGGATTCTCTCCTTGTCTGTTCGCCTTGCCATTTTAATTATGATGTGTCTTGGTGGCTCTTTGGGTCCATCTTGTTTGGGACTCTGCACTTCCTGGGTTTGTGTGTCTTTTTCTTTCACCAGACTAGGGACATTTTCTGTCATTATTTCTTCAGCTAGGTTTTTGATCCCTTGCTCACTCTCTTCTCCTTCTGATATTCCCATGATGGAGATGTTGTTATGCTTCATGTTGTCCCAAACATTTCTTAAGCCCTCCTCATTCCTTTTAGTTTCTTTTTTTCTTTCTGCTGCCCTGCTTGGGTATTTTTTTCTACCTTGTCTTTGAAATCACTGATTTAGTCCTGTGCTTCATCTCACCTACTGCTTAATCCTTCCAATGTATTATTTATTTCAGATATTGCATTCTTTATTTCTGACTGGTCCTTTTTTATTGCTTCTATGCCTTTTTTTTGCACTGTTGAGTATCCTTATAATCATTACTTTAAATACCCTATCTGATAGATTGCTTGCCTCCATTTCATCTAGTTCTTCTTCTAGAAAATCCTCTCATTCTTTCATCTGAGGACTGTTTCTTTGTCTTCCCATTTTGGCTGCCTCTTTGTACTTGTTTCTATGTATTAGGTAGATCTGCAAAACCTCTGCTATAGAGCTATGTCAGATGCTGTCTGTGACTGGCCCTGGGCAACCTGTTTGGAGCTATCAGTGATTCACAGCTTGTGACTTCCTCCGCTGGGCCTGTTTGTGTGCAGAAAAAAGCCAGGCTGAGCACCAAGGCCAGCTTTTACCAGCACTGCACCCAGGGGCGAGTCAACTAAGTCTCAGATCTCCCAGAAATAACCTCCAACTACACTCAGCAGCCTGGCTTAAGCTCTACAGGGTGGGGCAGAGTGATTCATGTGTGTAGGGCTATTGCTTCCCCTCAGGCTGATGCCATTCGGAGAGGAGTGCTGTACCTGAGAAAGATGGCTCCTGAAGTATGGGAAATGACTCAGCACAGGGATCTTGGCAGCTGTTCCTTCAGTTTTCTCCCCAGAGCTACCAGCCTAAGACTTGCCTCACATGTCTCCAGTCCACTCTGCCCTCCCTCTTCCAGAGTCCAGGTTAAGTGGCTGCAAACAGAATTTTGTGCATTGACCCTTTAAGAGGCTCTCTGTGTCTCCAGCTGTCTTTCCTTGGTGGACAGAGACCCTGCTGCTTTTCACAGCTGGATGTTATCTGGGTTCCTTTACCAGCTCTGGTGCTGTAGGCTGCGGAGCCCAACTTGGGGTTTAGACCCCACACTTCTCAGGGGAACCCTCAGCTGCTGAAATATCCCTCTTGAACTTCAGTTGCCATCTGTGGGAGCTCAGCCAGCCTTCTTGCACCTCACTCCCTACCAGTCACATTGTGGTGAAGTGGTTTCTGCTGTCTGTCCCTGCTTATAAGGCTTCTCTCCAGCTCGTGTTCGGTTATTGAGGATGATTTCCCTACAATTTAGCTGTAACTCCAGATTGGTCCTGGAAGGAGGCTTGTGCAGCCCCCACTTACTCCTCTGTCATCATGGATCTTGTGCCTCTGATTTCCCTTATTTTTTTTTATATTATTGATTCCTGATAGTATTATATCCTTTCTTTTACTTAATTTGGTTTTAATTTGATCTTCTTTTTCTAGCTTCCTAAGGTGGAAACAGATCATTAATTTTGTACCTTTCTCATTTACTAATATTGATCAGCATTTAATATTTATAGGCATTTAAGCCTATAGATTTGAATCGATGCACTCTTTAGTTATATCCAATTACTTTTATGATGTCAGGTTTTTAGTTTTGTTCAAGTTGAAAGGTTTTCTAATTTCCTTTTTAATGTTTTTTGACAGTTTGTTTAGAAGTTTGTTCTTTAATTTCCGAACATTTAGGGGCTTCTATAGCTGTCTTACTGATTTCTATTTTAACTCCACTGCATTCAGAAAACATATTCTCTGAACAGATATAGGAAATGGGCCCAGAAGGTACCAGGATTTTCTCAGTCAGGCATGGAGAGCAGAAAGAACCCCCCAAGCAGAGGAAGCAGCTTTTTGGAGAACCAGAGAGCAAAACCTTTGGTGCCCTGACCTTCTCTCCCTGGCAGTGATGCCTCCCCAGGGCCCTAGGTAGAGTCCAGCTACATGTTGGTTGGTCCAGACCCCTCACAGGCCTGCACTGGTGCTGGGCTCCCAACTCACCCTCCCTCAGCTTGCAAGGTCCTTCCAAGATGAAGCCTGCACCCTGGTGGGACCCATCAGGAGGCCTTTCCTCACAGGCCACTCTGCCCAGATGGCGCTGCTACTGTGCCATGCCTGGCCTAGAGCTTAGAGGGCAAGAAGGCAACACCACACCCTAGTAGCAACTGCCTGCTGGGCAGTTCAGTTCTGAACTCTGTGGGAAGAATGGCTTTGCTAATTAGGTGCTTATCCAAAGACTAACAGAGGCTGACTGTAAGAGGTAGACACGGGGTACTGCACCCTCAGGTCCCCAGCTGTGGGAGCTCTGCATTCTCCACTTAGCTAAGAAAGTCAGGATCCACACAGGAAGTTCAAAGGCAGCTGGATTATTCCACTTAGAGGTAAATACAGAGGGGAAATGTGTCTAAGAACCACCATTGCCAAAAACATGGAGGAAAACAAACGAACACTGAAAAATGAGTGGTGACAGCACAAGGAAGGCCTTTCCTAGGAGGGCAGGATTGTGGGTTGCAGGATGCCTGCTTTTGAAATCTCTCTTGAAGCAGTTCCCCACGTAGCCCCACATTCGACCACACTAGCTGCATTCTCAACCTGCCCCAGGGGCCTGCTGCCTGGCTGAGACTGGCCCTTGAACCCTGTGAGTGAGGCTGGGGGCAATGGTGGCTCCATATGGCTGTCGCAGCTCCTCCCCTGGAAGGCTATGGGCACCCACACCCTCAGCCCTCTCTGCTTCTTTTTCAGGGGAACCTCCCGCCAAAGTCCAGGTGTGAGGCTGGGTGTGGATTGTGTGCTGTGCCTTGCTGGTTACCATTGCCCTGAACTGGGTACCACCATTCCACGGCCATGTGGCTCTGACAGCTTCTCAGTAAGTGTTCCCAGAGCAGACTTCATTCCTCAGAGGGCCCAGAAGTGGAGAGGACCCTAAAGTCAGGGGGTAGGGAGCCCCTTCCTCTAGGCTTTGACAATCTGGAGACCAAGCCAGAGGCCCAGAGAACACCTCTGTCGTACTGACTTAGGCCCTGTCTGAGCCCTCATGTGCCTGGCCCTTTCTAAGGAGCAAGAGACTTACACACAAGTGCCTGGGCCTGGCCAGCAGCTTTCCCAATCCATTTCAACACATTTCCTGAATTCCTGCCCTGCACGAGCCCACCCAAATGTTAGGGGTACAGAGAAACACCAAACTTACCATCAACCCCCTTTGCAGGGTCCCGGCCATCTCTGGTGCCAGGAGTGCCCAGGAAGAAATCTCTGCAACCAGACAAAGTTGGCTGGCCCCACAGCATGTCCTCCCGGGCACTACTGCCCAGCCCAGGGTCTCTTGTCCATCCCCTGCCCCGTGGTGAGAAGTTCTCTTGGCCCTTTTGGTATCTTCCACTTTTGCATAGGAAAGCTCTGGGCATCAACCCTATGCTGGTGGTTGAGGTGGATGAGATCTCTTCACGAGGACATGACGAAACCCTAGCCCTTCACCTTCCACCGCACTCAGATGAGGACTGGACTACTCACTTCCCTGCAGCTGGTTTCTGGTCTGCTAGACCAGAAAGCGACAAGGGACAAAGTAACCCAGGCTTGTAGAGGTGGGAGGGAAGCAGGGGAAAGGAAGGAGGAGGGGTCAGGGAGCCATGGGACCTAGGCTCAGAGGGAGCTCCAGGCAGGGGCAGGGCTGGGGTGCAGCTTTTCTTCTCCAACCTCCGGAAGCCCCTCTCCCCATACTCCCCCATCACCCAGCTATGGCTTCATCTCCCAAGATAGAGACACCTCCTTGGATGATCTAGTGGCCTCTATGTTCTCTTCCTACCTACTCTCAGAATCTGCTGTGAATGAGTTCTAGTTCCAACGTTCCTTATTGGGTGGGTGTTCTGTAGTCAAATGCTTTTGGCCTATCAAGTAAACCCACTCACACTTCTTGGAGTCTCAGCTCTTGAGTGAGTCATCTATCTCCTTGTCCCCAGCCCATCTGTTTAGGGTGAGGGTAGAGAGACCCTGCTCCTTTCCCCTCCTGGTGAGTCTCCATTCTGGCCTCTAGGACTTTGACCTTGACGATGTGCTTCTTTCTGTCCAGGGCACTTTCCGAGAGGTCCCAGGGGCTACCCGTGTGGAGGACTGCCAGCCGTGCCGCCCCGGGACCTTCTGTGGCAGAGAAGGCCTGGCCAAGCCCCAGGGGCTGTGCCGTGCTGGACATCACTGTGGGCCTGGTTCCAACACTTCCTCCCCAGTGAGTGTAGGCCAAGATGAGCCTCCCAGAGGCAAGGCTGGTCTGAGCACAGAGGCCTGGGCCAGGTCAGGGGAAGACAGCAGTGCCGAGGCCCAGAGCCTGCTCTGGGGGACGCACTGCCTCGCAGGGTGACAGAGAACTCCCAGCAAAGATGGCCTGAGCTATATTGCAGAGATGGAACTGATAGAACCTCAACATTAAACATGGCCAATAAAAGCATGAACAAGTAAAGAAAGGGCCCGAGTGTCTAATGTCACTTTCCAGCTTCCACCTGGAAAGGGACTCAATGCAATTTATCAGTTAGGAAAAGGTGCAGCTGGGCTGACAATGAAGGACACATGAAGCAAAGTTATTTTTGTACACTATGCATCTAATTGTCATCAAAAGTAAACACAACTGCCAAAGCCCCAAGAAGGCACTGCGAGGGTCAGAGTCCCTTCCCATCATGCGATCTGTAGCAGGAGCCTCAGTCAGTTCAGGTTCTTTGACCCAGTATTTCAAACTTTGGAAAAAGGTCACTTATGTAAAGATGTTCAAAACACCACAAATTTTATTAGAAAAACAAAAACAAAACAAACACAAAACACCACAAAGGCCCAGTAATAGAAAAATATCTATGTAGAAAATATGTCATGTCGACCCCGTGGGATACTAGGCAACTGTTAATAACAAGTAGATATGTGTATACTGCACTGATACATAGATGATTGATAGAAGATAGATGAGAGAAAAGATAGATGATAGGTACATAGATTATGATAGATGTAAATATGTACATATTTATAGATGGGTATGTACATATTTATAGATGGATAGATAGATGATATATGGATGGATGATAGATGATGGATGGATGGATGGATGGATGGATGGATGGATGGATGATAGATAGATAGATGATAGATAGACAGATAGATAGACAACAGATGTATCTTATTGCAATGAAAGCTGTGTATCAGTACTTCTGGCAAACAGGCAGAGAGTTGGGATTGCTTTAGCTACTTAACATTAAAATTTGTTTTATTTTTCTGAAAAGTTAAACTCCCAGAGCTGTTCTCAAAGGGAGGTGTAAGTGCAGATCAGTACATTTAAGTGAGCAGGGATGGCCAGCCCGAACCAGGCAGGCTTCCTTAGAGAGGGTTCAGGAAGGGTCGGGAGGGTACCGGTGAAGAGAAACCCTTGCTCTCGACTTTTAAACCTTGACAGGCCCCTCTTTCTCCAGGAGGGACTCCCCTTTGGTGACCTCTGCCCTGCTGGCCATTTTTGCCCAGCTGGTACCAAGGACCCCAGGCAAAGGCCCTGCCCGGTTGGCACCTGGAATGCAGAGAGAGGGGCTCCAGACATGAGCTGGTGCCTGCCCTGCCCACCTGGTCTTTTCTGTGCCACAATGGGCCAGGCTGCCCCCAGGGGCCCATGTGCACCAGGTGAGGGCTCCCGAGCTCCCCCATCTGCCACCTGAGCCCTGGCTCTGGCCTCCTCAGCTTTAAGGCAGAGGCATTAGAGAGAAACAAGGGAGGCGTGTCCAGTTTAGTGTGACTGGGCTTGGCTGAAATAGGAGGGAGGCCACCGGTGGGGATTCTAAATGTGATAGAGTGGGGACACACCACCGTGTGGAATATGCCAACCCCCGGGTGAAGGGAGAGGGTGAAGGAGGAGAGGGCAGGGGACAAGGGAGGGCGATAGCATCCCAGAGGCTGAGGAAGAGACTGCCTGCTCAGCCCCAAAAGGCCCATTTCCTCAAGAGAAAGCATTGTCTTGGCTGTGGTTGGGCAACTCCATGACCACCCCACGACCTCCAGAATGGGAGAGTCCTGGATACCCATGGGGTTGGTTGGGAGTAGTTTGGATGAGGTTTAAAGCCTAATAGTTCCTCTGGGACACCCATGGAACCTGTCCCATCAAAGCCATTATTGCCCCGTGGTGAGAAGTGGTGGGACCCTTATGGACAGAGGCAGGGAGCTGGGCTGCAGCCTGAGTGCTTTCTCTGCCTCCAGGATTTTACTGCCCAGGAGGAGCACGAACCCCAAGACCCCTTGGTGGGCTCTGGGGAGGTGTCGGTACTGAGCGCCATGCCTGCTCTGAAGCCTCACTGGTGGCCATGGCCCTGCCAGACAGGCAACACAGCAATGGCTCAGGTACTTGGGCTGAAAGCAGAGTGAAATTGCCATGGAAATTGTCACAGCACAGGGTGGGCAAGCCAAGGCGTGGCCAAAGTTTCTTTGTTTTTTAGGCCAAGAAAGCCACCAGGAGAGGACCTGTCCCCTGGTCATAACTGCCCTCCTTACTGGGGGAAATCACCCTGTTTCTTGGGTGCCCAGTAGGAACACTGAGAGTACAGTAATGGGTGATATTTAGGAAAAATTAAATAAGACAGAGCACAGAAGGGCAATAAATCAACATTTACCTTAACTGAGGGTGAGAAGTGCCTGTACCAGATTCTGTGGAGGAGACAAGGGGCTCAGTGTGGACCTGGGTGATTGAAGACACGTGCTCAGTGACCCTGGGCTTTCTGCTGAGTGTGGCTCCCTCCACAGAGGGTGGGGGCATTGTAGATCCACCCCTAGCCCTCTGTGTATGCTGTTATTACCATGCCAGCATCAGGAGACCCTCTGGAGGGTGAGCTATTAAATGTAGAGCTAAGCAAGGGGGACCATGATAACATGAACTACAGAAGCTCTGGGCTCTGGAGGAACAAGGCTTCCCACCATGTCGTCCTTACTGGGGAAAATCACTCTTCCAAAGATAGGACAGGGTCCAACTGCCTGCGTGACCCTACCGAGGCTCACCAAGGCCTTGTATCTCCTAAGACCCTGCCCTTGGGACCCCTGTAGCCAGGGCTGGCACTGAGCCATGTGTGGA
Organism: Mormoops blainvillei; assembly: GCA_004026545.1. Lineage (NCBI taxonomy): Eukaryota > Metazoa > Chordata > Mammalia > Chiroptera > Mormoopidae > Mormoops > Mormoops blainvillei. The sequence continues at coordinate 586,800 of PVJD01000076.1, read as the reverse complement.
GCTGCAGGGCTGGGCTGCAGGGCTGCCAAGTGGTACCTGTGCCCCCAGGCAAGTCCAGAGCACAGTAGGGAGGAGGTCTTTGGCCCAGAGGCTGATAGAACTATCCCCCAACCCCAGCCCTCCCTCATCCCAAGAGGCCTCATGATGTGAAGCAGCTTTTCATCCTCCCCTTTGTTAGATCAGTTGTCCCTGGGGTTGTGGAGATGACTTCCATGCACGCTATAGGATCATAGATGTTTAAAAATGTGTAGCTCTGCCTCCTTCCTCCACCCTAGTGCCCTGTTTGGGGAGGAAGTATGACACACAGCCATGTAGTGCTCTCATGTTTCCTACACTCACACATGTGAGCAGATGGGCACATGCATATGCTTCCACAAACAAATCTTCCAGCTTTGGAGGAAGTCACAAAAATGATTGTAACACCTCTCATTCTTTCTCCTCCCATAACAATATAAGGTCTTTTCTCCTCAGAGTTATTTATTCTCAGTGTCGCACCTTGTTCCTGGGCGATGTGAGCAAATAGAAAACAGACTTGACAAAGATGGGAACAAGTTGTCAAGAAAAACATCAGAGACTTTCATGGGATGGGCCTTGAGCCCCTCGCTCTCCTATCCTGTCTGGTGCCCTCCATTCTCCAGGATAGGCCAAATGCTGGCACCCCCCACACTTTCTCCTGTCCCTGGGGTCCTAAACAGGGTCCTTCCCAGATAGCCTAATTAATTCAGAAGGGGACAGATCTCAGGACCCCAACCCTACCTCTAGGACCCACCCACACCCTGCGGAGGTCAGGGTTGGGTGAGATCCTAGACTTGAGAGCTGCCTTAGCAGTTGAGGGCACTGTTACTCCAGCTCTCAAGCTCTTGTTCCAGGAGGCATCCTACTAGGGAAGGTGAGCAAAGTAGGGGCTGCTGGCTTCGGGCCAGGGAGGGGCTACTCTGTGATCTCACCTACTCCTGACTGGGCAGGAGCTGAGGTCGCCCACCCCGATGGAAAGATCTGTGCTACAGCAGGAGGCCCCTGCCCTCCAGGCCACTTCTGTCCAGTGGGCACAGGGATGCCCCTCCCCTGCCCTGTGGGCACCTTCTCAGATCGGTGAGTACAACCCCAGGCCCATGGGGTCAGCTGAAGCTGTCGTCCTCCTGGTCCTTCCCATGCTGACCATCTTACCAACAACATCCCTCTGCCACGAAGGAACATGGGCCCTAGAGAACAGGACTTCCACGTGGCCCGTGAGGGCACAAGCCTGTGATGAGCAGTAGAGGGAGGAGGGAGCTGGCCCGAAATGGGAGGGCCATGTGAGCTGCTGGGAGCCCAAGGAAGCAAAGCCATCAAAACTCCCATGTGCCTGCCTATGTCCCATTTGAGAGCAGAGTCCCATCCCCCCAATGTTTAGGAATCTCCCAGCCCCCAAAAGAGGACACCCCAGAGCAAGGGGACAGCTGCGGAGCTGTTGGAAGTTCTGACTGCAGCTTCCAGGCCGAGAGATCTGTGACCTGGAGAACCTGAGTTTGAACTGAGGATTAAGATGATAAGGACTATGACCAGGCACCTGTCTGCCACTCCTTGGACCCCTTGTAAACAGGAGGAACCCAAGAGAACCTAGAACAGGAGAAATGCAAAAGCAGTCCCAGAAAGCATGTCCCTTGCCAGGACATGGTCCCTCCACCCTAAAAGCGTCCTGGTCGCACTGACACCCAGGTTTCTCTCTGCCTCTCCAGAATGTTTCTCTCCACGGCCTCTGAGTGCCTTGCCTGTCCCTCTGGCCATTTCTGTGGTGCGTCTGGCCTTGCTGCCCCCTCTGGACCCTGCTCTCCCGGCCACTTCTGTCTGGCAGGAGTCACTTCCCCGACCCCAACAGGTAAGAGGCCTCAGGACAGGAGCGGCTCCTGAACTGGCCAGACTCAGTAGGTAGATGGACGTTCTGGTGATGGGAGGCTACAGGGTGTGGGGCACTTTGAGGACAGAGGGCAAGTGTGTGAGCAAGGTGGCCCTGGAGATAATCCTTGGCGAGAGTGTTTAGGGGCCTGACCACTGTTCCTAGACATGCTGGCCTCTTGTCCTCCTGTAGCATTTCTCACTGTGCTGTGGCTCACTGCCCTCATGCCTGCAGCTCCAAACCCACCTCAGTCCCGCCTGACCTCCTGAATCATATCCCCACTGGCCTGAATACAAGGATGTCATAGATTTGCAGGATGGCAGGCAAGGAGGACCAGGGGTTTCTGAAGACCAGCCAGTGGGTACCCAAATGGTGCCCTGGGGGTTACCCAGAGGCGAACTGAACATGGCCCTCATCTTCCACAGGGACTAGAAAGAGTGCCTTGTGGGAGGTAGGGTGCAAGGCCAGGCTGACAGGGCAGACCCTCTGCATCCCCAACAAGGTGCAGAGGGGTGTCAGGGTCCTGAGTCCCTCCAGTGACCCTTGGCCTTTCCCTAGGAGCATAAAGTGCTCAGCTGCAGCTTCAGTGAGGGTCTCAACACCCCTCTTCCTGAACACTTCTATTTATTCAGAAGACATCTGAGGCAACAATCCAGCTCCCAAATGGAAGGCTAAGTTCTGGGGAGTTGGGTGGGGAGCCATGTCCCCAGTGCAGGGCTGGTGAGAAAGAGGGGACAGAGGGGATTATTCAGCAAGATCAAACCACCGAAAGCAGAACCAGCTGTCCTGGTTCAGTATAACCACATGCGAAAGCAATGTGTCTAAATCTATTTTATTAAAAAATAAATAATCAAAGAGCATATTCTTGAATGAGCAGTGGTGGAATGCCATAACCAGGCTTTGAGTTGGACAGAGCACAGAGAAATGCTGGGTTGGACGTCATCCCCAGTAACACTGGGTCATTATTTCCAAGGCTCAAATAAAATAACACATGTGTAAAGCACCTGCTTTTTCTCTTCTTTTTAAAACAATTTTTGGTATATTTTATTGATGATGCTATTATAGTTGTCCCATTTTTTCTCCCCTTTATCCCCTCGCCCCTGCACCCCATCCCATCATCCCCACACCTCTTACTTAGTGTTTATGGGTTGTACATATCAGTTCTTTGGCTTCTCAATTTCCTATACTATTCTTAGCCTCTCCCTGTCTATTTTTTTGGTCAACATTTTCCCACCATCACTTTGCCCAGCCCCACCCACCCCCACCTCCCTCCCTCAATCCTTCCCCCATTTGGCTTTGTCCATAGGTCCTTTATGCATGTTCCTTGATGACTCTTCCCCTGTCTTTCCCCTGTCATCCTCCTCCCTCCTCCCCTCTGGTTACTGTCAATTTGTTTTTTATTTCAATGTTACTGGTTATATTTTGCTTGCTTGTTTATTTTGTTGATTAGGTTCCACTTATAGGTGAGATCATATGGTATCTGTCTTTCACCACCTGACTTATTTCACTTAGCATAATGCTCTCCAGTTCCATCCATACTGTTGTAAAGGGTAGTATCTCCTTCTTTCTTTCTGCTGCATAGTATTCCGTTGTGTAAATGTACCACAGTTTTTTGATCCACTCATTTACTGTTGGGCACTTAGGTGCTTCCAGTTCTTGGCTATTGTAAATTTTACTGCTATGAACATTGGGGTGCATAGGTTCTTTTGAATTGGTGTTTCAGGATTCTTAGGGTATAATACCAGCAGTGGAATTGCTGAGTCAAAAACCTGTTCCATTTTTAGTTTTCTGAGGAAATTCCAAACTGTTTTCCACAGTGGATGCACCAGTCTGCATTCCCACCAACAGTGCACTAGGGTTCCCTTTTCTCCACATCCTCACCAGCACTTGTTGTTTGCTGATTTGTTTATGATGGCCATTCTGGCTGGTGTGAAGTGATATCTCATTGTGGTTTTAATTTGCTTCTCTGTGATGGCTAGTGATGCTGAGCATTCTTTCATATGTCTCTGGGCCATGTGTGTGTCCTCCTTGGAGAAGTATCTGTTCAGGGCCTTTTCCCATTTCTTAACTGGATTGTTTGTCTTCCTACAGTGGAGTCGTGTGAGTTCTGTATATATTTTGGATATCACACCCTTGTCCGATATATCATTGGCAAATATATTTTCCTATGTGGTTGGTTCCCTTTTCATTTTGCTGGTGTTTTCTTTAGCCATGCAGAAACTTCTTATTTTGATGAAGTCTGATTTGTTTATTCTTTCCTTTATGTCCCTTGCTCTAGGGGAAATATTGGTGAAGATGTTGATGCATGGAATATCTGAGATTTTCCTTCCTATGTTCTCCTCTATGACTTTTATGGTGTTGTGACTTATATTTAAGTATTTTATCCATCTTGAGTTTATTTTTGTGTGCGGTGTAAGTTGGTGGTTGAATTTCTATTTTTTGCATGTAGCTGTCCGGATCTCCCAACATTTGTTGAAGAGGCTATTTTACTCCATTTTATGTTTCTGTACCATTTGTCAAATATTAATTGACCATAGAGACATAGATTTATTTCTGGCCTCTCTATTCTGTTCTATTGATCTGTGTGTCTGTTCTTATGCCAGTACCAGACTGTTTTGATTGCAGTGGCCTTATAATATAATTTGATGTCAGGTATTGTGATCCCTCCTACTTTGCTCTTCTTTCTCAAAATTGCTGCAGCTGTTTGGGGTCGTTTATGATTCCATATAAATTTTTTAAATGTTTGTTCTATATCCACATGCTTTTTGATCTGGAAGGTGCTATACAAATGCTAGTTATTGGCATTATTTCTTTATAAAACCCTTGAATCTCTGACTTAAACCCAAGTCCACAATTGGTTCTGGTGGCACCAAGCAAGTCGTTCCAGATTCCCGCATGCTGTGCTGTGACTGGACCTGCATCCCTCATTCAGCTTCCTTCCTCTCCTCAGGCCACTTGGAGGTGGGGGGGCTCTGTCCCCAAGGCCACTTCTGCCCCAGGGGCACCAGCCTCCCCCAGCCTTGCCCTGCCGGCTCCTACAACAACCTGACTGGCCAAGCCTCCTGCTTCCCCTGCCCTGCTGGCTACTACTGCCCTGAGACTGTCACCACCTACAGTGGGCACCCATGTCCCTCTGGCTTCTACTGCCCCAGAGGTGAGTGCAGAGACTGCAGCTCCCAGGGGTGAAACTGGCAGTGAGGGCTAGCACAGGCACTTCAGGTTCAGTGGGGGGCTTGGTACTGGCTACTCTACAAACTGCTGTGGCAACTAGGGAGCACCCGGTGTCTAATGCTTCCGAGGCTCTCCCATCACCCATTCCAAAGACCCAAGGAGGGACCTTCTCATGGGTTGAGCCCAAAGCAGCCTGCCGTGAGCACCAAATTTCATACAACTCTTGTTTTATCTTCAAAGTTCATGAGAATTTCACTTTCTATTCCACATGTCCACATTGGCTAAAAAATAGATTTTAAGTTACCAGTACATCAAAAATTTGGGCCCGATGCCTTTCAGTAAAGTTGACCACTGGGAAGATGAGTTTTGCCTCTTCTGTGGCTGTGTGGACCCCAGGGCCAGGTCCACTCAGGTTGGGAAGTCTGGTGTAAGCGATTCGTGAGGCGGTAACTCTTGGGTGGAGGCCAGGAGTTTGAAAGAGAGGCCCTGCCAGGGGGTGCTCTAACAGCCCGGCTGGTCCATGTCCTGCCCTAGCCCTGGGCCCAGCTGTACTCCAGCAGGCTGGGTTCCCATCTTTGGACTTTGTTTCTCAGGCACCAAGTACGCCACCCAGTTCCCCTGCCCTCGGGGCTACTACAACCCAGACCCACTGACCCAGAGCCTAGATGGTTGCTTGCCCTGCCCCCCAGGCCACTACTGTGGGCAGGAGAATCTGACACAGGCATCTGGACTCTGTGATGCAGGTATGTTTCCCTAAGGTGCTCCCACCCACTGTTGCTCCCAGACTTGGGGTGACCCGAACTGTCTCCTGGGAGCACTGGGCCTGAGGCCGAGGTGAGCTCAGCCTTTGACTCTGGAATCACTGCCAGCCCTCCCTGCTGGTCTCTTCCCAGGCTGGTTCTGCGTGTTGGCAGCATGGACGCCCCGCCCCTTCGACCTAGACAACTATACCAGTGCTAACTGCCTATGTCCAGCTACAGCCACAGGAGGGAAGTGCCCAGCTGGCTCCTTCTGCCCCACGGGCAGCCCGGAGCCCACACCCTGCCCACCAGGCTCTTTCTGTGCCACCTCTGGTAAGGACCTCGAGCCCTCTCCAGCCCTCGTACTATGAACCTCAGTGAGAGAATGATGTGGGCCCACCCTGCCCTCACCAGCCATGTGACTGCAAGCTTGTAGGCCTCTGCAAAGTGAAAGCTGATGTCCGAACCTGCCTCAGGGCGGTGTGCTTGCTTGCTCACTGGCAGGGCTGTGCTACATAAATAGTCACCATTGCCTTCATGGTTGAGTGGAAGCACAGATGAGTCACCAAAGAATAACATGGGGAGCAAGGAAGGCCTCTCTGAGGAGGGAAGAGCTCAGTGACTCCTATCTCATCCTCTCTCATGTCTAAGTGACCACACCTCCTGAGCACCTATGTAGCCAGAAAATACTGATCACTGGTAATACAGACATGAACTAGACCCTTCCTGTCCCTGCGATGCTCTCAGCCCCCTTTCTGAGTACAGAGTATAGTAAGGTCAAGACCCCAGCCTGAGTCAGCTAAACTTGTACTCAGCTTTCAGCTCTGCCACCTGCTGACTTGCCCTCAGGCCCTCTGAGGTGGGAGTGGTCTCCTCATCTGTCACAGGGTCAGGCAGAGGAGAGCCCCAGCCCACCTGAGGCCCAGCATCCTCAGAGGCCTGACACTATGTGACCTCACCTACCCGAAGGACCAACCTCTCCTCATAATGAGCCTACCCAGCCCCAGCTTGGCCCCAACCCAGCTCTGCTGTCCCCACCAGGCCTCTCTACACCCAGCGGGTCCTGTCAGGCTGGTTACTTCTGTGCAACAGGAGCAGCATCCCCAACTCCAGAAGATGGGCTGACAGGAGCCCCCTGCCCCCCAGGAACCTTCTGCCGTGAGTGTCTCCTCAGGCCTCCCTCCCAACCCATCTTGACCTCCCATCCTGGGCCAGGGACAGACCCTATTTCTTAGTCTGCATCAAGACCCTGGGGCGATTGGGAGGAAGCCAGAGGGAAAGGAGGTACCACAGGTGTCCCACAAGGCCGAGAGGTACTGCCGAGGGCTGGGACCAAATGCACTGAGGTCCTTACTGTGGTGTGAGTTGTTTGGTGTGGACAGCTGAGAGATGATGGCAGTGGCCTTTTCACAGAGGACACTCATTCGCTCTTGGTGTTATGAGCCCAGATGATGCCCCTCCAGCTACAGATGAGGGTTGATCTGGGGTCTCTCTACATGTTGCATGTTTCAAAAGAGTGGGGCCCCAGGGAGGCTGGGCAGAGGTAGCTTCTACAGGCAGAGCACTGATGGTCCTGTCCATATCTGAGTCTGGGTCGGAACCTAATACCCACAAGGAGCCCACTCTCCAGAGCTGTGCCCTCCCTGTGCCCTCAGCTTCAGCATCACGCAGGCCCACCCTGTGTCCCCCCGGCACCTTCTCCAGCCTCCCAGAGCAGACTGTGCCATCTGTGTGCCAGGCCTGCCCACATGGCTTCTACTGCAAGGAGGCTGGTCTCCGGGCCCCCAGCGGGCAGTGCCCAGAAGGTGAGAGGCAGCTGGGGGTACAGGCAAAGGAACGCAGCTCTCTGGGTACTGGGTCCCCCGGGGTGGCCATTTAGGGCCCTTGTGGCAGGAGAACCTCCTAGGACTAAACGTCCCAGGGAGGGGACAGTCTTGAGCATTCCTCACTCCTAGGAAGGTTATTACTGCAACTCCGGTGCTGGGCCCATCCAAGACTTTAGCCTGTACCCTTGTCCTCAAGGTTATTACTGCCCCCTGGGCACAGCCATGGCCACACAGCACAGCTGCCCAGTAGGCACTTATGGTCCTCGGAAGGGGCTGAGGAGCATCGCTGAGTGTCAGCTGTGCCCCGCTGGGAAATTCTGTGCACTGGCAGGGCTCGAGGCACCAACAGGTATGTCCCAGAGGGCAGCGGTGGGTTGACTGGTGGGTCCTAGGCCAAGCCGAGGAGGAAAGAAAATATACAGACCTGGATGACTGGTCAACATGAGAACGCAGTAGCTTGGGCCCCTTGGAAATCCAGGGGAGGGCTTACATTGCCTTCTGACATAAAACCCCTTATGTCAGTGTCCCCGCAACACAATGTCCCCATCCCAGAAAGTCAGGAGGTGTTGGGCCTGGATGTCTAGTTTCAGAAAGTTCTCCATGTGGTTCTGATGTCATCCAGGGTAAGAATTCCTTATTACTGCATGCCTGCCTCACAGACCACAACCCAAAGTTCTAAGCACGCAGGTCACACCACTGGCTTCAGGGTCCTTCTGGCGGGTCTAAAGCCTCCCTGCACCCCCACCCCATTAGCTGATTTGGGTAGGGGGAAGAAGGAGGTCCCATTATGAAATGGCTGGGAATGTTTTGATCTGTAAAGAAAACATGGGCCTGGCAGTTGACAGTCTCTGAGGAGAGCAAACCTCAAACTACCCCAGACTCCACACCCCCTTTCACCCAAGACTTTGGTACTGAATGGAAGGGCCATTCTGGACCCCTTGTCTCAGGGCCTCGGATCCCTCCCTGTCTGTGGTTCAGGGACTCCTGTAGCCCTGATGGGGGACAAAGGAGTGGCTCTGTGCATCCTACTGTGTTCTCCAGTGAGGGCCATGGCAGGAACTTGGACAAGAATTCTCTCTTCTAGGAGACTGCGCCGCAGGCCACTGGTGCAAGGGAGGAGCCACCAGTAAGGACCCCCCCGACCTCCTCTGCCCCGCTGGGCACTACTGCCTCAAAGGTATCTCACCAACTCCAGGGCCACTCCAGTCATGCCAGGGCAGAAAAAGGCTAACTCTCTTCCAGGCCTCTCCTGGTAGGACGCGGGTCTCCACAGGCCTTGAGCCCCTCTCTCAGCACAGGCCACAGTGGCCCCGAATAATGGGCGGTGTGAGCTGTGCAGGGCTGAGTGCAGGACCCTGCTCCACGGATGCCCTCCCCACTCTGCCCAGCAGGCTTTACCCCTTCCCTCCCCAAGAGCCCACCCCCAGCCCAGACCTCAGGGAACCTGACTGGAGTGGCTGCCCCTTCCTTCTTTGCCCCTCAGAGCTGGTCACCCCTCCCCTACCTTGGTCCCCACTTGCAGGAGGACACATGTCGTTTATTCAATAAGGTTAACCCAGGATTCCAAAACTGAGCTGGTACCTGCCTTCTGGGAGCTGAAAGGGGGTGGCATTCTCATCTGGTGTGCAGGAGGGAAAGATCCAGGCCGTAGGAGCCTAGTGCAACCCAGTGTCTCCCTCAGGCCTCCGGGAGCCAGCAAGGCTGCCTGGCCTCTTCTGTCTGTCACCCTGACTTCTGCAGGAGCTCCTGCCCCAGCCCGATGCCCACCTGGCACCTGGTCTGAGGAAGGGAACAGAACCCCAGAAGGATGTCGGGATTACTCTGGAAGGCAGCTCTGCTCTGATAGTCACCCATCAACCTGGCCAGCACCCTGCCATCCAGGGTGGGCAAACAGTTTGTTTTCTCTGATGGACAGGGACGGGTAGCCACAGAGTGAGGAGCTGGCTCCATGCCAGAGTCTGGAACCAGCCAGAGAGCAACAGGGAAGAAACCCGACCTGTCACGGAGGGGTCACCCCCACTGGCCCGCAGGCCACTGTCAGACATACAGGGGTCAGGCCATGCTGGAGGCATTATGTCCGCCTGTTCCACCCCTAAGCATGGCCAGGCTGACCATACTGGGGGCCAGGCTGGAGGACAGGAGACCCTAAGGTGGGAAAAGTCAGGAGTCCCTGGCCCTAGCTTTGAGTCCACCCATTGTCCACAGCTGTGTTCCCCTCAGCGGCTCTCCACAGCTGAGGCCTTTGTACTTGGCCCACATTTTTCCAGTGTTTCCTGCAATGAGGGGACTGTCCCTGCCACCCCCATGGAGGGGCCCACTGGGAGATCCTGCCCCCCTGGGTACTTCTATCCCCTGGGATTGGCTGACCTTCCACCGTGTCCTCCCGGCTCCTATGCCTCCAGTACCCACACAACAAAATGTCGCATCTGTCCCCGTGGCCACTACTGTGTTCCAGGACTCAGGCCACAGCTGTGCCCGAGAGGTTAGTGCCCTGCCAGCAGACTGCTTCGGCGGGTGGGGTGGGAGGAGTCACCTGCAGGGCGGTAACAGACCTGTTGATTTCCCCCGCTTCCCTCAGACAAAGGCCTGGGCTGCCTCTGTGGTCGGTAACCCTGCATTTACAGAGTGTTTTCATTCCCCTGGCTGGAGCCCCTGCAGAGAGGCCAGGCCCCCATGCCAGACCCTAGCCCAGCTCCCAGCACCTTGCCTCCCCTAGCCTTGCCTGCCTCCTCAGGCTCTAAAATTATCCCTGCCCACCCCCTTCACAGGTTTCTACTGCCCTGAAGGCTCAGGGTTTACCTGGCAGCCCTGTCCCCCAGGCACCTATGGCCAGGTGCCTGGCCTGAGCAACCTGGCGGGATGTCGAGCCTGTGATGGGGGCAAGTTCTGTCCTGGGGCCAATGCTACAGAGGCAGGCGGACAATGCTGGGAGGGCTTCTTCTGCTCCAGAGGGTCCACCCGGCCCAACCCAGAGGCTGGTACGGAAGGTACTGGCACTGCCTTCTGGACACTGAGCCTTGGCTACATCTTCTGAGCCCCACCTGGGAGTTGGGGAACAGAGTCAGGGCCCTCTATCCACTCACTGGTAAACCAGGGGTTGATGAGTCTGTTTTCGTGGTGACACCCAGGCCACCTGTTCTGGGCCACCATGCTCTAGGGCTCTTGGTTTTGGCGGACAGAACATCATGGCCCAACAGTGAACAGAGTGCGGTGGCATCTGTCTACTCTACCCACTGTCCATCCTGGGTGGGACCCCCACGGACCGCCATATCCCACATATGCCAAGCTGAGGACAAATTCCAGGGCAGACCCGAGGAAGCCCATGGTAGGGGCTGTGGCGAAGTGGTCCTTGACCAGACCGCACATTTGAGTCTCCTGGTACATACTGATGCTGGGGTAGGGGAAGGGCAAGTCCATGAGAGCAGAGCGTTTAGGGTGAGGACTAGCCCAGGTCTGATCAATGTGTTAATCTTCCCAAGTGATTCTCATGTATGGCCAAGGGATCATTCTAGGGGTTTTCATCTTTTGAGGGTCAAGTCCCCTTTGGAATCCTTGGACCAAAAGACAAAATCCCATGATCCAGTCCAACCCCTATCTCTGGCCAAAGAGGAAACTGAGGCTCAGGAAGAGGGTCTGCTCTGCCTAAGGGCACATAGTCAGTAGGCAAGCTGGACACGCAGGCTCACTGACCATGGTTCAGCTTTCTGCCACTTTGCAGTTGCCCTTGGGCCCCAGGGGCCACACCAGCTGCAGGGAGGCCTGGGTGCTGGTGGAGAAGCTGATGCACAGCTCCTCACTCCCAGCTCCAGCAGCTGTATCTGCTCAACAATAGCCCAGAACCGGCCAGCTCCATCCTCAGTGACCACATGGCCCTGGTGGCAGGCCACTTGGAGCAGGTCCAGTGTGGGGGGAAGGAGGTCAGAAGAGAAGCCACAGATGGACAGCTCCAGAAACCAGGAACACAAGGCAACACAGGGAGGTCTGCTCAGGCCTCTGAGACAACAGCTGAAGTGGGGGTTACCGTCAAACTACTACCCCTAGACCGCAGGGATTGAGCCTTCCAAGGGGCCCCACTTTCCTCAGGCACTCCTCCCAGGTGCCACTGCCCATAACAGAAGAAGCTCCCCCTGACCGCTTCCCATCCATGACGGCAGCATTGGCTGTAGTGGAGGGCAGGTGCAGAGGGTGTGGCCACAAGAGGGACGCCTCACAAGTATGCCTCGGGAACATGCTGCCCAACTCCCCTGTGCCCAGAGCTTGTATCAGGGACACAGCAGGGATTTCTCAAGCACCCATTCCTCACCCTGGGCTTCCCAGTAGCAGGGCTAATTTGTCCCTTGGTTCCAGAGGCAGCTGGCCCATGTCCTCAGGGCCACTACTGCCCCAGGGGTTCGGCCATGCCCCAGCCCTGCCCACCTGGCACCTTCAGCACACGCATCAAGCTTGACTCAGAGGTAAGGAGACCCCAGCCCAGGGAGGAGACTGGGTGTGGGAAGGGCCCTATTTGGATCTAGCCCCCAAGGCCAAAGGCTGTCATGGGGCTTGGAGGAAAGAGCCACCTGTCCAGCTGCCTTCTTTCCTTCAGGTCTTGACACAGAAGTCACTTTCTAAAGGAAGCCTTCCCTGGCCCTCTTTTTTTTTTTTCTTTTTTTTTTAATTTTAAATAATATTGTATTTATTTGTTTTTCGAGAGAGGGGAAGGCAGGGAGAAAGAGAGAGGCAAAAACATCAATGTGCGGTTGCTTCTCCCATACTCCCTACTGGGGACCTGGCCAACAACCGAAGCGTGTGCCCTGACTGGGAATCAAACCAGTGACCATTTGGTTCTCAGGCCAGCACTCAATCCACTGAGCCACACCGGCGAGGGCCCTGGCCCTCTTTAATGCATATCACAGCTTAACAAAGTGCTTTACTCCTTGGCCTTACTTCTTTTCTGTATCCCCTACTAACACACAAAGCTAGGGAGTTTGTCTTTTTGCTCACCTCTCTGAAGTTAGAATGGTGCCTAGCACATAGCAGGTTCCTAGCACGTGTTTACTGGACATGGGCAAAACTAGTACAAGCTGATTTCAGAAACTTGGAGGGGGTAGCAAACCCCCATGCAGCGGGTGCATTTTGGAGGTTATCGGGAGGTGCTGGGTGAGCGTGAGGCAGCGGGAGCCAGGGGCCAGCTAAGCAGTGCCAGGTGCTATTATGTAAGTGAAACAGAGGCCAAAGGAGGGTTGTGAGCAGAGGAGTGATAAGCCATTACTTTATAATATAATATATATATTCATCTATAATTTATAGAGGGCCACCATGGGATGCACAAAATCCTATTGAAATTGCCAGATTCCAAAAGTAGCTTTAATATCTGGTTCTGTTCCCAAGCTCCTCCAAATGATGGATTGCGCTGCACTTAACCAGCAGCCTGCCAGCTGGGAAAGAACTATCCCCCAAGCCCGTGGCTTGCTGAGGGCCACAGGAGCCCCAGCCTGGGGTGCTTGCTCCTCTGCACCCTTGCCTGGAGGCAGATCAGGGTAAAGGCAACCCCCATTACTACAAGTTAAACTACAGAAGGCCATGGAAGCAAAGAGAAAAGAGAAAGCAGGCAGAGCAGTGTGTGGTAGAGTGTTTGGAGAGTCCAGTCCTGGTGACTAAGGGCCCATTGACTTAGCAGGTGTGTGCGTGTATGCCCCCTCCCTGAAAATGAGTAAGCACCTGTCAGAGGTGTTGTGGATGGAAGAATGAGAGCTAGGATGAGACTCTCTCTGGTTTGGAGTCCTTTTAGTTCTCCTGGTGTGGCCCCTACATCCCTGTCCTAATGGGAGCTGGGGGCCAGCACCTTAATTGTGGGTCTTCTGCAGGCTGCCTGTTCCCCCTGCCCACCAGGCCACTACTGCAACTCCCCTGGCCTCACCAGCCCTTCTGGACTCTGCAACTCAGGCTTCTTCTGCCTCAGTGGGGCCCTCATCCCCAACAACTCACTGGAAGACCAGACTGGTGGCCCATGCCCTGCAGGTACCCCTGGGGGCTGACCTGCGGAGATCCCGAAGGGGTGGACATGCGTAAGGCTGCCATCTGGACAGGGGCCAAGGGCCACCAGGTTTCCAGCAGTCCCCTGGGCTCTGCAGGAACTGGGTTGAGCATGGGGCCACTCAGAGTGCCAGGGAGTAGGGCTTGCTATGGCACTGACCTGTCTGGACCCCTTCCCTTTCAGGACACTTCTGCCCCCCAGGCACTGTTATCCCCAGGCCCTGCCCAGCAGGCACCCACAATGGCCTGGCTGCCCAGGGCCACTGCGAGCCCTGTCCTGAGGGGTGAGTCCTGAGAGGGCTTTGAGCTAATGTGTCCAACTGGGTACAAGTTTACTTTCCTGCTATTGGAGGAGATAACCAGATGCTCTCTAAGACTGCCTTTAACCTGCATTTTCTATGACTTTGAGAAGGCACAGAAAAACTTCTATAAGTTCTCCCAGCTGTCCTTCTTTATGTCTCTCAACTTCTGTGTTGGATGTTGCTAAGTCACTCCCAATTTCAAACCTGTGCTCTCTTTTGCTATAATTTAAGCCATTTAGCCTCTGCCACAAAACTCCCCACCAGTGCTTCAGCTGCAGCAGAGCTGTATCCTCAACCTGGGCTAATCCTGAGACCAGAGATGGAGGGGGAGACTAGCACCCATCTCCTCCCCACTCCCCTGAGTTCTTTCCTCCCCACTCTTCTTCCCTGCAGCTTCTTCTGCCTGGCAAACACCTCCTCTGTAGCTGGGAATGAGTGTCCAGCTGGCCACTACTGCCCTGTCTCCACCTCCTTTGCTTCTCAGTTTCCCTGCCCAAGGGGCACCTACAAGCCACAGAAAGGGGGTGTCCAGCAGTCAGACTGCATCCCCTGTGAGCCAGGTAATGGGGCAGGGACAGACCCTTGCCCCAGCCACATTATGCCCCATCCTCCCTGGCCAGGGAGGGTAGGATTCTGGCCTGGCTCAGATGCGGATGCTTTGACCACAACCCACAGGGTCCATCAGATCAGCCCACATTTGCTGGTTGAGGGGGATGCCGCCATCCCTCTACCCTCCCAAGTTCTGGGGACCCTGTCATTTCATCTCCTCTACAGGCTTCTACTGTCTCCTGCCTGGGCTGGCAGCAGTGTCTGGGCCCTGCAGTGCAGGGTTCCACTGCGCTCGGGGGTCATCTGTCCCAAATCCCACAGACGGGATCACAGGAGACCTCTGCCCTCCAGGCCACTTTTGTCCCCAGGGCAGCCCCAGGCCCATTCCGTGCCCCCCAGGTGAGTCACCAACAGGTGAGCACCAGCAATGCAGGGCCCGCTCTGGGCTCCTGAAAGGGGAGGAAGTGGAAGCCTGGATTTGGGATACCTAGGAAGGATACAGAAGAAACCCCCGACATCCATCCTTAACCCATGCAGCGTTACGCTGAGGGGTGGAAAATTTGTGGGGGTGGAGGGTGGATGGTAGAGGCACAGTGGGAAGTGAGTGATGCCTGGGCGTAGAGATGGAGGATGAAATGCACCTCAGCTGTCAACTGAGTCCAGGCTTCAGCACACCAGGTGACAGTGTGGCCTAGGAGACACCAGTGTGTGCAGCTCTGCCATCAAAGATGGGCCACCGTAGGTCTCCATCTGGGAGGCCTCCTGGTGGTGACCACAGTGTGTGGACCTGCAGGCTTCCTCCTGCCCATCCCTGGGGCCATATCGCTGGACGACTGCCAGCCCTGCCCGGCCGGCTGGTTCTGCTCCCAGGCCGGCCTGAGCTCTCCAGAGGCTGCATGTGAAGGAGGCTGGTTCTGCCCCAGGGCCTCTGTCTCAGGGCACAGTCCAGGTAAGGGTGAACCCTCCTCCCCATCTGGGTGCTATGGGACCCCCTGTGGGCCAGCCTGGAGGGAGGCATGCCCATTTGCCCTCCCTGTGCACTCAGGCCCATGTCACCCTACAGCAGTGACAGGGCCCCTCATGACCTGGACCAGCTGTAGGAGGGGCTAAAGTGCTGGCAAGGCAGGCTCCTTGGGTGTCCAGAGCTCAGAAAGGGAAACAAAGATGCTTAGGACGAGTGAGCAGAAGGGAAGAAAAAGCATTTGACAAGTCAGACAAAGATGGATAATCCAATCTTTGGGGGACGGAATAAATGTACTCTGGGCCACATAAGACCTTCTAGTGAGGGGATAAGAAGGATGTCCACCCCTCCTGTGAGACCCAAGGCCCAGTAGAGAAGCAGCAGAAGGTCAGACTCCAAGGGCAAGATGCATTTGAGCTCCCCTAAGCAAAGCGAACACAATTCTGTCTTCTGGGGTCTCAATTCTCAACTGTAAACTGTGAACAGGATGACCTAGGAATGGCATCCATCACAGACACCATGAATTACACAGTCCATCGCTCAGTCACACTTACCCGGAGGAAGAAGGAAGGTCATCCTGGGCTCTAGCTGGGGGGAGATGAGGAGTATCCAAGGAAGAAATAACTGTGTCTCTTGGCTTTTCCAGGCACTCTCTGCCCCACTGGGCACTTCTGCCCCCAGGGAAGCCTGGAGCCCCAGCTCTGTCCCCCGGGGAAGTACCAGGATGAACCTGGGCAGACTGTCTGTAAGACATGCCCGGCTGGAAAGTGAGGAGCCACCACTGGGGCTGAGTGCCTTCTTTATCTGGGTGACATCTGACTTTTCCTGCCCAGCCCCTCCTCCACTGAAGCCAGAGGGGCCCAGACATGTTGCAGAGACCAGTGACTACAGCACTGCAGCCCCCACTGCCCTGCAGAGCACAGTGTAACAAACACTGTCATGCCAACACAGGGGTCTTGGGGGGCTGAGGACATTCCTGCACAAGACTCAGTGAAACAGGAGGCTGCTGTCCACCTTGGCATCCTTTTCCTCTGACCTCAGATGGTCCTGTGAAGGTTTTGCTTCTGCCCAAATCCTCCATGTCCCTGGAGCTGCCTTCACCTGGTGGAGTGTCATTTTCTGGAAAACTCGGGGATGTAGGGGCAGCAACTCCTTCATTCCTGACTACCCACTGGCTGTGTCCACAGGTTCTGTCCCTTCGGGATCCAGGGGCCAGGAGCCAGGCCAATTTGGCTAGTAGACTGTCCTGCTGGCTACTACTGTCCTTTGGGTACCCAGACTCCCACACAGCACCCGTGTCCCAGGGGCACCTTCCGAGAGAGGCCCGGTGCACATGGCCCTGAGGATTGCAGGCCCTGTCCTGCAGGCCAGTTCTGCTCAGATTCAGGTGACAACAGCCCCCTCTGGGATTTGGCAAAGTCCTTAACTGATCCATTTGTCCTGCGGGTGGACATCCTAGGTCCCCTCGCATCATGCATGACCTGCAACCCCATATAGGGGACACTGCTTTCGGCCTGGGAATAGGGATGTGGGGGTTAGAAAAGGTGACCTGGCCCCAACCCCACATATTCACAGTGGGAAAGGAGATTGAGAAAAATATAATATGAAGGCCCCAGCCAGGTACACACTGATTTCTGGCAGACGGGGGGCCCTGCTGGCTTAGGAAGGGGCGGTGGATGCCTCTTGGCGTGCTTGCTGCAGGCTTTGGAGGTACCCAGACTTGTTCAGGAAGCAGAGGCTTCGTCTAGAGCTGCCAGAGCAGGACTGCAAGGGAACCTTGCCAGGAGAGAGCCTGAGGATGAGAAAATGAACATAGCAGTGACCATGTGGAGAGAGGAAGGGCAGAGAGCGTGATGTACCTCCTTGCCAGCTTTGGTTGTCTAGTCCATATTTATAGAAATCGCATAGAACAAAATGTAGCTGGGCAGGGAATGGACAGTGGGTGATGCTGGGAAGCAGAAGAAAGGTGTGAATTTCCCCAATGGCCCCCAGGTCCCCAGGAACCCCTACAGAGCATGGTGTGTCACACCAGAATAAAGCTGGGGGGAGCAGGTAGTGAGGCACTGGCTGGGGCAGCAGAGCCCCACACACCTCAACTACCATAGCACAGCCTGTATTTCTAGATTCCTAAGGCAATGCTGTCTCACTTTGGCTCTGCATGATCCATGGGATGTGCCTTCAGAGAGACCTCCTACACAGTTGCGTAGGTAGTGAGAAGCAGAGTTGGGGAGGGAATGGAGGAGACACACAGTCTGGCTCCAGAGACTTGTGTCCTAAGCTCCATGTCACCCTGTGTCTCTAAGCCTGGGCACAGCATTAGGCACTTCCATGTCCCCTTTCTCCTCATTTGAAGCCAGACCCACTGTCTCCATCCCTCTGCACAGGGGCTGGGAAGCGCTTCCCAGATGGACCGTGCGCAGAAGGTTATTACTGTCCCCCCGGCCAGACTTCAGCCACCCCCACATCTTTCCAGTGCCCCCGTGGCTTCTACTGTCCTAAAGGGTCTTCCCAGCCAAGGGCCTGTGAGAGCGGGACATTCCAGCCACAGGAGGCCAAAGGGTTCTGTGAGCCCTGCCCTGCCGGATTCTACTGTGAAGCCTCAGGCATAGGTGGGTTCACTGGCGCTGAGCACAAGGCCCCTTTGGTGTGCTAGGTCCTCTGTAGAAGCAATGCCACCTTGTTAGAGAGAGAGGGGAAGAACCACCCTGAGGTGGCACAGGGATATGGCTCAGGGCAACACAAGACCCTTGATGTCCCTGTGTGCATTCACTCAGATTTGACTTCAGAATATATCTCAGGAATCCTTAAGCCAGAAGCATGGTTATCACCATTAGTGTCATGATCCACACGTAGCCCTTGACAACTGAGCGGAGTAGAGGGAGACCACGTCAGGACTCAGCCAGGAAGGGGCTGTACAATGACTCATTAGGACGACAGTGCCCAGCATGGTGGCTCAAGGGGCAGGACAAGACAGGTTTAGCTCTGGGGCCCTTGGGATGTACCTGGGTGTGGCCCAACTCAATTTTCCCAAGGCATATGCTACAGATGTGATGCCTTGGCCATCTCTACTGTCCCAGCAGATAGGCCTGAGCAAAGGGGTCTGCAGGCCACTGAGTGAACCCAGGCGTGGTGGCCCTAGTGTGACCAGAGTGGGAAAGCACCACATCCTGGAGAAGGGAGCTTTATGCTCAATAGCCAGGGTTCCTTGAGGCTGGAGATCTCAGGGGCCACAGAAGTTTTCTGGGCATCATACTTTCCCCTGCAATGGCAGATGGTCAGCCACTGAGGAGCCCCTCCCAGACAATATTCCCAGAAATTAGATGAAGAATAAAGCACCTTGACTGAGGGCTGACCCAGGGTAGGTTCAGAGCCTGGATACTCAGGTAGGGCTCCCACTGCCAGCTCAGGCTGACCCTGCCATTGTCCCCTATGCCCGACAGCCAATGGCCCCAGCCTGTGTCCCCAGGGATACTTCTGCCCCCTTGGTTCCCACTCAGCCACCGCCCACCCATGCCCTCGGGGGACATTTGGGCCCAGACGGGGAGCCGCTGCCAAGCTGGACTGTGAGCTGTGCCCACCAGGTTTGTGAACTCTGGACAATGGGCCCTCAGGAAGCCTGGGCTGAAGGCTAAGAGAAGGAGGGGAAGTAAATAGGTCCATAAGGGAACAAGTTCAATACCTGGTCCAGGAAAGAAAATTCAGGTCCACATAGGGGCCAGGGCCCAGCAACCTCCTCACACCTATGCCCAGTGCTCCCACATGTACTTCTAGGGCCTGGGACAAGACCAATTCTCTGTTCTCTTCAGGGACCAGGTGTTGCTGAAGAGAGAGCACTGCCCTGGTCAAGGCAGCTCCCTGTCTCTCTAGATCGTTTTGCCCCTCACTCCCTGACTCTAACATCACACCAGCACCCTGGGCCAGTCTGAGTCTGGGGGTGGGAGCAGTGCCCAAGAGAGGTAGGGCTGCTGCTAGAGCTAGAGGGAGGTGAAGTGGTCTCCTGCCACATGCCCCTTGGATCTGCTTCTTTAGGGATGTTCTGCGCGTTGGAAGGGCTGTCCCAGCCATCAGGGCTTTGCTATGCTGCCCACTACTGTGCAGGGGGAGCTGTGTCTGCCACCCCCATTAAACAAAAGGTAGGTGACTCTGGGTATGGCAGTCCACCCTGCAACACCGATGTGTTATGGGACCACAAAGGTGGCTGGAGTCCTGCTGGGCTGATGGGCTCTCTAGGATTGAAGTGACCTGAGAGCAGGACCCTCCCACCTTTGTGTCTCCAGGGCCCAGTGTGGGGCCCAGTGATAGCTTATTTCAATGATTTAAATGTGTACCTGTTTCACATTTAACATCTCTAAAATCAGCAGCATCTTATAATCCATGACATCTGGCAATCATAATGGCAGTGATTTTTCCTTTGAAATCATTTACCTTTCAGTAGATGACATCTTGATTTGAGGACTCAAGATAGTCACAGCAGGTAACACACACAGAGACTTTACTCAGACTGCTGTAGCCACACTGACTCAGCATCCTCACAGCAGCCCCTCTGTAGACAAGAAGGCACTGAGGGGCACGTGGGCAAATTTATTTTCTTCAGGCCACATGGTGAAAGATCAACCTCATTATACTGTAAGGCAGGGTAGTGGGGAGTCAGCTGAGTGGATGAACACACAGATTGGTGTTGGACGGACGGGGGGCGGGGGGTGGGTGATTGCCATTTGTGTGTTAGTTGGCTGACTCATTTTGTTACTGACTTGATGTGTGACCTGAGACACACGTGCCCCTTGCCTTCTTGTCCCAGCTTCCCTTTTAGAGTAGAGACTGCTCCTTCCTCTGGAAGCCCACAAGGATACCACAAAGAAGAGACCAGGCTGGGAGATGAGGGAAGGAGGCGAGGGAGGACACTGGGTCAACGCTATGATTTACAAAGAGACATCTTGCAGGCCTTAGCTGGCAGAGTTAAAAACATGTTTTAACAGAGCTTTGCATGTTTTGTTATTTGCAATGTAACCTCGTTTTATAACAATGCCCATGTGTTCCCTACCAGGTGCCTGCCTCAATGTTTGCAGACTGAGGCCCTAATTTGAAGCCCTTTCTTTCTTCTTTCTGGCTGCACAGGTTGAGGCCCCAGGACTTCCTGGGAATGACATCTGCCCACCTGGGTTCTTCTGCCCTAGGGGAACAGGTGCCCCAGTGCCATGCCAGCCTGGGTTTTACTCCTCAGCTCCAGGCCTGGCCAGCGAGGACCAGTGCCAGCCATGCCCCCCAGGGCACTACTGCAACAGCCCTGGGCTATCCCACATCTTGGAGGCAGGGCTCTGCGATGCAGGGTGAGGGAACCTGCAATGGCCTGAGAAGGGAGGAGATTCCATAGCTCAGACCTGCCAGAGCCCCCAAGTCATAGACTAATCCTAAGCTCTCAGGGTCTCTCCCAGACCCTCTAAGAAGCCCAGGCCAGGGTAACTATATCCCCCAGGCATATGGGTCCCACCACCTGCGCCACCTAGATACAAAGCTGAACTCACAGGCCCTCCCAGCACTGACCTTCCAAGTCCAAGGAGCTCTGGGTGTGCCAGCCAGCCTGTGGTCTTTGCTTGGCCCCAGGGCAGCCTCTCCACCCTCCATGGCCCCAGCCAGACCTTGATCTATATCCCACTGGCCAACATTCTCAGCCAACAGGCATCCCAGACTCCTGCCAGGTGCATTTTCCCTTTTTGTTAAAAGGGCCGAAGACTGACCATGGACACCAGTAAGCTTGGTCAGGTCCTGTGTAAAGAAAGAACTGCCCTATCTGCTCAGGTGCTCTGAGGACAGAGAAGGTGTGAAGGGTGTTGTGCTTATTCTAGAAAACGTCTCCCCTTCCCACACAGCCTTCTTCAGCCCCTACTACTTAGTTTCCTATTGAAGGGGCCAGAAGTAGGTTGAGAGTTGAGAGCCTTTTATCACCAGGACAGCCTGTGGTGACAGTGGCCTCACCCTTAGTATACTCTGATGACCAGACTCCAAGACTACCCCACCTCTTGCCTTCTGCCTGGCCAGGACTTGTGATTACGTGGAGGTTCAGCCATAGCTTCCCGTGTTCTTAGGTACATCTGCCTGGGAGGCAGCACCGTTCCTTCACCGTCTGATGGTGCCCATGGATACAGATGTCCCCCTGGCTTCCGCTGTCCTCCAGGGGCACACAGCGAGCTGCCCTGTGAGCCTGGCACCTTCAGCCCATTGTCTGGGGCTGAAACCTGCCTGCCCTGTCCAGTGGGTACCTATTGCCCAAAGGCCGCCACCATGGAGCCCACCACCTGCCCCAAAGGTAATGAAGGCCAGTCTCTGCTCTTGCTCTCGGAGGCACTGGGATATTGGGCATGACTGCAATGGATGGTGCACCTCAGGGCTCAGTATAGATGAGACCCTCCATTCCCCAGGCTGGGCTCCATCCTGGAACTCCATGCTGTCAGTGAGGCCAGTGAGCTACCTATAAAATGAGACTGGTCATGCCGCAGAGGGAGTACAGGGGGAAAGTTGTCCAGGTAGCCACACTCCACAGGGATAGTGCCAGTACCCTCCCTCACATGACCAGCCTTGTGTCTATACCTTCCTGCTTACCTGGAGTTCCCAGTGGGTGTCCAGGGGATGTACACGTGTCATAGAGGGAAGACACAAACCTGAGACGTAGGACATCCCAGTCAGTCCCTGCCCCTGTCCTAAGGGGCTGGTATGCCTGGGCAGCCACAACCTGTCTACAAAGTGAGACCAGAGGACCTGTGAGAACCCTACCCCAAGGGACCAACTCTCTTTCTCTCTTAGCTCTACAGAGCCAGAGCATAGCTGTCACCTCTCACTGAGTAATGACCCTGCAATGTCAGTGCTGACACCCCGGTGCAGGCATACCTCAGCTACCCAGACAGACCACCACCA
Organism: Mormoops blainvillei; assembly: GCA_004026545.1. Classification (NCBI taxonomy): domain Eukaryota; kingdom Metazoa; phylum Chordata; class Mammalia; order Chiroptera; family Mormoopidae; genus Mormoops; species Mormoops blainvillei. The sequence goes on along the minus strand of PVJD01000076.1, from coordinate 564,451 downwards.
GATCCCCTTCTCCACAGGCCTGGACTCTGAGTCCTCCCTGCCTCCCCCCTCTGCTCCTTCCTCACCTTCCAGCTGTGCCCTCTGCACCTCTCAGGGCTACCCTGACATCTGTGCCATAAATGGTAGAAGGTGTGGGGCACAGGAAGCAGGTATACAGCCAGATGCTCAGTGTTCATTTACTCTGGCCTTCCCCACAGGTCACTACTGCCCAGCAGGAACACCCTCTGCACTTCCCTGCCCAGAGGGAACCCTAAACCCACGGGAAGGTGCTGTCCATCCCAGGGCCTGCCAGCCCTGCCCTGCAGGGAGATATTGCCCTGGGGAGGGCAATGGACAGCCTGAGGGTAGGTACCAGTGCACAGCAGAGCTGTGTCCTGGCCCCCTGCACAGCTTCCCAGGGCTGTTCTCACAGGCCATAGCGCAGTCCTGGTCTGGCCTCCTGCCACCCCCTCCCTGGAACCCTGCTCCTCTCTCCCTTCGTCCTTCCCCTAAGAAGGCTCAGCTTCACAGGTGTGACCTGGACAAATCACATGTCCTTTGGGGCCTCAGTCTTCCCCTGTGTGATGGGGCGATAATAGTACCTACCTCCACAGTTGCTATGGAGAGGGCAGACTGAGAACAGCACCTGGTGCCCAGGAAGAGCCCCGACCTGCTCTCCTGGTTTGGCCATCACCCTAGATTCCATGGGGAGTGGCCAGTCTTGACCAAGAACACCAGCTGCTCAGCAATTCCTTGTTTCTCTGACATTTTCCTTCTTCCTGCTTGAATTTCCACGGCTCTCCCGGGCTAGGGAACAGCAGGCAGGGTGCAGAAGATGGCAAGATAGTGGCCTCCCATAGTATAGGTAGCTGCCCTAAAAGTCCATGTTCTTCTACATCCAAGGGCCCTGCTCGGCTGGGTACTACTGTGAGGCAGGGTCAGCCAGCCCCACTCCTGGGAGAAACTCTGCCCTTCCCATCAACGGACCCTGCCCCGTCGGCCACTACTGCCCGCAGGGGACCCTGCACCCTGTGCCCTGTCCCCTGGGGACAATGAGGAGCAGCCCAGGTGAGGCTCTGCCCTATGCCCTCCCCCCACTCCCAGCTGTGGGCCCCTCTTTCCAAATTGGGCCCCAGCCCCTGGGAACAGACACAGACAGCACAGTAGTAGCCTCTGTTGGTCAGGGCTTCTGGGGTTCCCACTGGGGTGGACTTCGGAGCCCACAAGCTGTGCCCAGTGCAGGGCTCTGCCCACAGATGCCAACTGTGCTGCTGGGCAACCCAAGGCAGAGACACCCTGAGGGAGTCCGTGACCAGTGGCTGCTGCTTTCATGGAACATTGTACTCGGGCTTTATTCTGGCACTGGGGCATAGCAGTAAGTGAGGTGGTGAAAAGGTCCCCGTCCTTGGGGCTGAAATCCAGTGTAGGGACGTAGAGTCTGTGCCCTTCCGCCTCCCTATCCAGGTGGCATCTCCCAGGAGAGCTGTGAGCCCTGTCCAGCCGGCTCCTTCTGCCCCCGCATGGGCCTCAGCTCTCCCAATGGCTCCTGTGTGGCGGGCTCCGAATGCCCTGTGGACCCCAAGGACTCTCGCTCCATGGCTCTCTCCTGCCCTGAGGTACCTTTCTGGGAGATGTGGGAGGGATCCCAGTCCCCAAGGCTCTCCAACTATGGACCGCAGGAGAAACTTCAGCACTCACATCTCTTGGCCTGGACTCTTTCCTCAACAGCCCCCCAGCCCCCCAGCCTCCTGGCCTCCAGTCATCACGGCCCAAGCGGCCAGAAGACAGGACAGCACAGCAACCCTCCTAAGCCCCCGAGCACCCAAGCCACACCCCACCTGGCTCTCAGAGGTGCCATTTTGTGTTCAATTTCCAGGGTCACTCCTGCCAGCCAGGGGCTGTTGGGCCTGCCCCATGTCACCAAGGAGAGCACCGGCCCTCCCTGAGCTCAGACACCTGCCTCTCATGTCCACCTGGCTTTCACTGCTCGAATCCTGGCTCCATAGTGCCCAGGCTCTGCCCAGCACATGCCTACTGCCCAGCTGGTATGCCCAGGAGACCTGATCTTTCTCCCTGATACCCTCCTCTTCCTTCCTTTCACTCAAACTCCAGTGCCTACTGCATACCAGGCACTATATTGGCACTGGGAACACCAACAGCGTAGAGCATGCTCACAGCATCCAAACTTCCCTCGCCTGCCTCCCCCACTCAGGTCTCAGCCTGCCCCACCCCATTTCTCTTCTCTTTATCTTCTCTGAATTATGCTCAATGCCCTGATCTTCCCTACACTCCACCTGGGGCCCAGGGTGAACACCTGCATCAGAGGTGAGGGCACACAGGTGTTGTCACCCATGCCAATCTGGGTTGACAATCTAGGAGTGGCTCCCTGACCCCAGCATGGAGAAGGATTCAGCAATGGGGTCAGGATGCTGGGGAGGCAGAACCAGCAGGGCAGGTAGTGGTGTCACTGTGACCATGATTTGTTGTCCATGAGTCTGAGTCCCCTGTCACCTTGAAAACCCTGAGCATGAACCCACACTCACACACAAATTCACACATGCACACATATACAGACGTTCATGCTATACACAGGCACACACAAATCACACTAATGCACACACAGAAGTGTACACACACATACATAGGCAGTCTCCAGGCAACCCGACAGACAAATAGGTGTCTGCAAATAGGTGTTCATAGACTTTGTCATGCCTTAGGAGTTGTGCCTACATTACCTCTGCCCGTGTTTGATCCAGAGGTGCTGGTTCTCCCCAGGACTACGGTGTGAAAGATATACGTGCCCCTTTTACCCCAGAACATTCAGGACATTCCCAAGTTCAAAGAGCATGGCCTGCTGCCCCCGTCATTACTTGTGTGTTGTAGTGGTCACATGGTCCCTCTTTGGGAAGCACTGTTACCCTGGGTTCCCAAGCCCTTCCTTAGTGAGGTGCTGACTCACTTTAAACCTCTCTAACTAAATTCATATCTTTCAGCCTCTTAATCCTGGTCAGATTTTTTGTCCCCCAGTAGATCCATCTACTCCCTTTAAACGTTTTCCCTGTCATGGGATTTCTTCACTCACTTCTCACTGAAAGTATATATGCTCACTGGTGTACACCTGGCACTTATCAGCACAGCCCACATGCACCAGGAAACACTGAGGCCCACAGGAGATTGAGGGCTGTGGATGCGATGGGGGCACAGAGATTGGAGGAGGAGGCTCAGGCACATCCCACCCAACCAGGCAGGGGCTCCCAAGTGAGATGCACTCAGTGTGGTCCCAACATGTTTCCAATGCACCCAAGAGCTGACAGTGTAGGCACCTCGCTGAACCCATTGGCAACATAAATGGCCCCTCTCCCAACATAACTGCACAGGTCTCTGAAAATCCTCCACTAGGGAGTTAACTCTTGTGAAATGATGGTAATCCTAGGGAGACAAACTGAGGCAGCAACATTTGATCACTCCACTGTCTTTGAAAAAGAACGCAAAAAAATTCATACCACCCAGGGCGTCAGGGACAGAGTGCCCTTCGTGGATTAGTAGGTTCTGACAGGAGCAGGCACTGGTATGACCCCGGCACTCTGCTGTCCATCTTCACCAGCCACTCTTCTCCTACAGGAACGTGGTCCCCTCTGCCATGTCCACCAGGAACCTTCACTCCCCAGGACACGGTGGGCCTCCGGGAAAAGGGTGACTGTTCTGTGTGTCCCCCTGGCCACTATTGCAGGTCAGTAACAGCCCGGAGTCGCTCAGCTCTGGCTGCTGCAGTCAGACTGCCCCCTCTGAGGAAAGAGGCCCAGCAGCCTGAGGCGGGTCCGAGTCTCACTCTGTGGGTGAGAGGCTGGCTTTAGGACCACAGGGGCAGCGGGGCCCACCTTCCACTCTCTGCCACACAAACCTGAGCAGGGAGGGAAGAGCCCGACAATGAGAACCAGGACAGCTAGTGCAGACCTATATTTTAACAAACTGAAGGATCAATAGGAAATGAAAAGATCTCTATTCAGACTCAGACTAAAAACGCGGAAAAGTCCTTAAAGGCAAAACTTCTTTGTGCCTCTAGGTGATGCCAGTGTTGTGTACATACACTCAAGGGAAAAGATGGACCATTCTTCCTTCCACCTCTATTTCAGAATTTTCTACACTAGTTCAGCTTTTGTAATGGGTCAGTCTGGAGAGATAGCACATGGTACCTTTAAATAGTACCATCAGAGGGCAGGCCTGGGGCACCCAATGTCCACATGAGTGTCCTGCACCCACTCGGCGTGTGCCTGGCTTCCACATCTATGCAGTGGGGGCATTCTTGAGGCAGCAAAAGTCACTGGGAGCATACTGTACTTGGGATTCAGGGGCTCTCCAGCTTCCAGCCTTTCTTAAGATGATAGGGGCAGGCTCAGATTTCAAGTCCCCAAAGTAGCCAGACAAAGGAAAGCACACTGGAGACTTTGGTCCAGGGAAAACTCCCAAGACTTGCTACAATTTCCTGAGACTGGGAATAGGGTCATCAAGAGAAGACTTAGTTCACATTTCCTGCAGAGGCGAGCCTGCTCCAAAGCATATTCTTTTCTATTTAAAAAGTGACAGCAGAGGATTGATTCCTCAGACTCCCTGAGAGGTTCATCTCCCTATCTCAGAAAGTTCACCCCTAGATATAGCTCTCCTTCTCCTGCTGCAGAGCTGGAAATTAAACTGGTGGCCCTCAGAGCCCAGGTCCTGCAGACCCCAGACATTCCCTGGGGCAGCGCAGGAAGCGGGTGGAAAGTTGGTCCCCTCTCCCCTCATTCCCACAGCGAGGGCAGCAGTCCCCACAAGCTCCTCTGGAGGGACGTGTCCTGCTGTTGGCAGCTCCAAGTCACACTCTTTCTCCCCTGAGCTCCACAAACTCAGGGGAAAGAAGTCCAGGAATCTACCTTTTGCTAAAAAGGGCATACAGGTGGGGAGCTTTGGACCTCATGCCTCATTTTACCATGGAGGGAAGTGTCTCATCTTATTCTCTTCTTTATGTGGGTATATTGCTGCTTTCTTCTGGGGCACAGGTCCAAGGTACTTTACACTGTTGGTCACAGTGAGACCATCTGGGGCCCAGGCTCAGATCAGCCCTCCACCCTGGTCTTCTCATTCCTGTCTCCTCTTCCTGGCTGTTAGAGGTGGACAGGTATGGGGGAAATGTCCTGCTGGCTATTTCTGCCCACCTGGGACTGCTGGACTGCCAACACAACATCCCAGGGACTCTGAGACTCTGTGTCCCCGAGGACAGCTGTGCGCCAGGCTGTGCCCACCAGGTACCCGTTTCTTGCCCTTGGAGTGTGAAAGAGGCAGAGATCAAGGCTACCCAGCTGTCACCATAGGACCCACCCAGGCAAAACAGATTCTAAAAGCCCAATGCTGTATATCTAATATATGAATATGCATGTGTATATGATTATGTATATCATATGTATGTAATATGAATACACATCTAATGCAGTTAGATGGTTGCTGATTTGACAAACACAAAAGCAGGCGGGGCCAGAACTCACATCTGGACCTCTCAACTCCAGAGCCAGTAGTGTCTTCAGGACCCCTGGATGCTGTTCCCCATGGTGGGGAAGCCTGCCTGCCTTCCACAGGGCCCAACGTGAACACATGTGCTTCAGGTTTTTACTGCCCAGAGGGCAGTGGAGAGCCCACCCTGTGCCCACCTCACACTGTGGCAGCCACCCCCAGGGCCAAGCAGCAAGAGGACTGTGAGCCTTGCCCCCCTGGGCACTGGTGCAGAGCTGGTGAGACACCCGTGCCGCAGCCTGCAGTGTGCTGGTCCTCCTGACAAAGGCACTGGGAGGCCCTTTGGGAAGAAGGAGAAGGATGGGAAGGGAGCATGGCTATTGCTCTCCAGGGGATCCAGCCACCTACCCCTGCCCTGCTGGCCACTACTGTCCTGGAGGGAGGGAGACCCACACAGGAGCCCCCCAGGCCTGCCCGGAGCACACCTACCTGGCAGCAGAAGGTGGCCAGAGTCGAGCAGAGTGCCGCCCCTGCCCAGCCGGGTACCACTGCCCACTCCCAGGTGAGACACTGTCTCTCGGCCAAATGCTGAGGGCTTAGGAGGGCAGAGGCCTGTGTAGCATCTGTTTTTTGCCTGATGCTTTTGCTCCAGGTCTCTCTTCCTTTGAAGGCCACCTGTGTCCTCCAGGTCACTGGTGTCCAGATGGTCAGGGTGCATTGTTCTGCCCACCGGGCACCTTTCGGACAGAGCCAGGGGCAGCATCATGGAAAGACTGTGAACTCTGTCCCCCTGGCTTCTGCTGCCCAGAGCCTGAGCTGAGAGGCCATGCAAATGTGTTTGCAATCCCATGCAGAGCTGGATCTGAGTGCCCTGCAGGTAAGCCTGCCAGCCCTTTCCCTCTCAGCCCCATGCCCTCACCCCTGAAGCTTAGCACAAAGCATATCACACAGTCTCCCAAGGCTCACCCAGTCTTTGGTTGGGTCTGTGTCACCTGGATCTCCCCCAGACCAAGGTGCCTTGCTCTGCTCCATCTCCCTCAGGTGCTGTGGCTGAGGTTACATGCAGGGCTGGCTCCTACTGTGGGCCCCGGACTGGGGTCCCCCCGCTCTGCCCTGGGGGTTATGCCTGCCCTGCTGGCTCCTCCACCTACACCGGCCCAGGGCAGCTGTGAGTACCCTGCCCTATCTGGGTGAGTCAGAGCACTCCCTTGTCTCAGCGTCTCAGCCTCTGGGCTCTCCAGACAGGAGTCAACCACTCAGTGTCCCAAAGAATTCAGGACCAGAAACCAATACAGGGTGTGCCTTGCTTTGGCTTCCCAGCTCCTGCCTCTGTGCTGGGAAGGGGACAAGGAAGCAAATTGCACTCAGGGGCCCTTCAGCAGTCTCTAGGGTGATCCTGTGTGGGGCAGCCAGGTTTAGCAAATAAAAATACAGGAAACCCAGTTTGAATATCAAGTAAACAACAAATACGTATTTAGTGTACATGCGGCCCAGGCAATATTTGAGTGTACTTGTACTCTGTTTATTCGTTGTTAACTACTTGGTGTCATGGACTTTATCTGGTAACTCCAAGCCTGTACCTGACACTCCTGACTGTGTCCCCCACCCCAGATAATCAGATCCAGTCTACTTATCCCTTAGCCCAGGTGAGGTAGTCAGGGAGCACAGGCCTAGACACTGCTTGATGGCTTGGCCACCTGGACATGGTTCAGCTTCTTCCAGGAAGGCACCCTGACCTGCTTAGGCCCCCCCAGATGCAAGGCAACCCCAAGGCCCCCATATGGGTTACTATTTTAATATTATAATAAAGATTTGCTCCCACACTAGCTTAAGGTCCAAGCCTGGGAATATCAGGGGCCCCTGCTAGCAAGATGAGACACACAAAGACCCCATCAGCATTAAAAGGGCCGGGGGGTTGTGTCTCTGTGCAGCTGTGTGTTTCCCTACTACTGTCCCCCGGGCAGCACCCATCCGAGTGCATGCCCTGGGGGCTCTGAGGCCCTGAACCAAAGTGGCCTCAGAGTCTCTGAAGACACTTGCTGCCGACTCTGTGATGCGGGCACCTACCGCAGCCAGGCCCTGGACGCCCTGCCCTGCCAGCCCTGCCCCGCTGGATTTAGCTGCCAGCAGGGTGAGTTTGGGTCCTGGGCCTCGAGTCAGGATTGCGCAGAGCCTGGTGAGGAGGGTAGATATAGCAAGTGGGGATGGGACTCATCTGCAGAGCCCTGGGGAGCAGGGAGCATGCCAAAGAAGAGTTGGTCCTGTGGTCTTCCTCAGCTAGGCCAGCCAACCAACCACCTGATAGGAAGAGACTCAAGAATGTAGGGATAATACCAGAGAAGAAAGGTGCAGAGCAGGTAGGTGCCACATCTGTCTGGATGTGAGGGTTAAAGACCCATGAATTACAGGCTGTGCACATACCATGCCAGTATTTGGAGCCAGTAGCCCAGGTCTTCTCAAAAATAGGTCAACTGTTGCCCGGTGGTCAGCAGTGCTGGTTGTGTTGCCCATGTCTGCTGAGATGGAAGCATGCTCCAAGGGGCAGGATGGAGTGGGGTAGATACAACAGGGTACAGAGCCTCTGCTATCCTTCCTACAATCTAGGCTCTCCCCTGTATTCGTTTTGCTGTTCCCCCCACACCTCATCCCCTGATCTCAGCATGTTCATTCTTACCCAGGAGTCTCTGCCATTTCTGTCAGAGCCCACAGCTCAGAATTCTCCTCCATTTCCCCGCAGGGACAGAGCAGTACCACAGCCAGCCATGCCCCATGGGGCACTACTGTCCTTCAGGGACTCAGAGTCCCAGGCCCTGCCCTGCGGGAACCTTCAGAAACAGCAGCCAGGCAAGGGTGGCAGGAGAGTGCCTGCCATGCCCTGCTGGCACCTTCAGCGCTGGGCCTGGCCAGACTGGCTGCCTCCCGTGTGGGAGCTCTGCTTTCTCTCTCCCTGGTGAGTATCACCCACACCCACCTCCTCCAACTGGGTAGTCACCCTTGTGTCCAGATACAGGATTCCTGTAATCATCTCCCTGGGGCCCTGCAGCTTTGAGGGTCAGTGGTGTAACGTTTTGGAGAATGACCTCGTTGTTGAGAGTAGTTGTTTCCAAGTAAGAGAATGGGCATCATGTGGCTCCGCTGTCCCAGTGCAAGTGTTTGGCACCTTTATCGAAGGATCACTCATGTTTGTCATTTATCAAGCATCCTGTATACATGTGGGTCTGTTTGGGAATCTCTGTTCTGCTCCACTGGTCTTTTGTCCTATCCTTGTAAAAATGTCATCCTGTCCTAATCACTTTAGCTCTATAATAAATTTTAATGTAGTAGTCTATGCCTTCCAATTTTGTTCTTCTTTTCAAGATTGTCTTAGCTATTTGTAGCCCTTGAGTTTCTGTATAGTCAGGTCACATCCACAAAGAAACCTGCTGGATTTTCTATTGGATGGCATAGAAACAACAGATCCTTTTGGAAAGAAATGATATTTTTATCATGTTGAGTCCTCTAATCGTTGATCATGGCTTAAAGTTCCTTTTATTTAGGTCTTCTTTATTTTTTGAAGTAATGATTTCTATTTTATTATATTTTCTGGGTAGAACCTTTGCCTATATCTCATTAGCTTTATTACTAGGTATTTGATGTATTTTGATATTGTTGTAAAAGTTAGGAGGATTTTTAAATTTCATTGTCTAATGCTTTGTTTGCCTAAAAATGTCTTTTTAAAGCCCTGTTCTTGAATCATATTTTAGCTAAGCAGAGAATTTTAGCTTGACCATTATTTTCTTTCAGCATTTCAAAGATATGCTTCCACTGCTTCTGGCTTCCATTATTTCTCTTGGGAGTCTTATGTTTGCTTGTTGGTAGTAAATGTCCTTTTTCTCTGGTGCTTTTAAGAGTTCCTCTTTGTCTTTGGTTTCCAGGAATGTAACTAAAGTTTCTTCCTGTAATTTTTCTTTGAATTTATCCTATTTGAGTTTCTTTAGCACTTCTTGAATTAGTGGTTTGATGTTTCACCAATTTCGTGAAATTCTCAACCATTATATTTTAAAAATATTTGTTGTGCCTCCTTCTGTTTCTAATTTCCTTTTTGGGTCTCCAATCACGCACATTATTTACTTATTTCTTTTTATCATGAGCATGTCCCTTGCACTATTTTCTACATTTTTCATCTTTTATTTTCTCTTTCTCAGTTTCAATCCAGATAGTTTTTCCAGACCTATATTCCGCTTTATTAATTTTCTCTTCAGCTTCATATAATCTGCTATTAAATATATGTATCAACGTTTTATTTTTTGCTGTTGAATCTTTTAGTTTTAGAATTTCTATTAGTCTTTTATATTCCCTTTTCTCTGTTGAAATTCTCCACCTTGTCATTTGATTTCCCCCAACAAACTAATCACAGTTTATTTTATTTCATTTCATTTTATTTTATTTTATTTTATTTTTTAGAGAGACAAGAAGGGAGGGAGAAAGACAGGGAGAGAAACATCAATGTGAGAGAGAAGCATCAATTACTTGCTTCTCATACACACCCCATCCAGGGACCAAACCTGCAACCTAGGCATGTGCCCTGACTGGGAATCGAACCAGTGACCTGTCACTTTGTCAGATGATGCCCAACCAACTGAACCGCACCAGTCAGGGTCAAAATAATCACAGTTTAAAGTGAACATCATGTGTTATAATTCCAACATTTGGATCTCTTGAGGGCATGTATCTATTTTCTGATGTTTTCTCTTGATTTCTTAACAGTTCTTGTGGGAATGTTTTATATGCCTGGTTATTTTTGTTACTGAATGCCAGACACTGTAAATGAAAATTTTAGAGAATATTTGAAATTCCAGAAACTGTTCCCTTTCTCCATAGAGGAATTACTTTTGCTCCGGAAGGCAGTTACAGTATGAACAAATCAGCTCAGTTCATCAGGGGTTCAGAAAATTAGACTTTGACAGGGTTGGGTTTTTTGCAGTCAGTACTTACTAGGGGATAGCCCTTCAGCGGTCCCACTGAAGGCCTTTGCAGTTTCCCAGGGGCCCCCCTTCTTGGTGCACCCCATTTTCGCCTGTATCCTTATGATATATCCTGAATCCCCATATCTAGGGCTTATCCCTCTGGATTTCCTTTCTCTCCATAACTTTTTCCAACTCCCCAATTAAGTTGTTTAGTCCCTCAAATAGATGTTTTCTTGATTTTTTCCCCCTCTGTGCTCTAGTTGTAAGTCATCAGAAAATTGGCCTGAAATAAACTACTCTGCTATTGCCAAAGGTAGAAAATGTTCTTGTAAGTATATATGCTTTTTAAAACTTTACTTATTTATTTATTTTTAGAGAGAGGGAGAAAGAGAGGAAGAGAAACAATTGGTTGCCTCTTGCACACCCCCAGCTGGGAACCTGACCCACAACCCAGGCATGTACCCTGACCAGAAATCGAACTGATGATGCCCAACCCACTGAGCCACACCAACCAGGGTAGTATATGCACTTTTGTAAACTGCCTTTTTCCCTTTTGGGATGAAGTGGATCATTTTTTAGTTAATTTATTTTAAAGGTGATCTCACAAATACTAACCTTCAATTATTGTTAGTACCGCAAAGGCACTTTGAAACATACTAAGATAGGTTTAACAGGAAGAAAGAGAAAATATATAAGTTGATGGAAGTATCAAGTGCTGCAAGGAAAGAAGTTCAGATCATTCAAAATAGAAAGAAGTTGCTTCCACATGGCAGGATCAGGGAAACTTATGGAAAAGTTGTATTTAAACAGGAATGAGGATGAGTAAAATCTTGTTGGGTTGAGATTGTGGGGGAAAGGTATTTTTTAAATGATGCTTTTAATAAATATCTGTGGTCCTGGCTGGTATGGCTCGGTTGGTTGGAGTGTCATCCCATACACCAAAAGGTTGCAGGTTTGATTCCTGGTCAAGGTGCATACCCAGATTGCGGGTTTGATGCCCAGTCCGGGTGCATATGGGAGGCAACCTATCCATGTCTCTCTCTCACATCAATGTTTTTCTTTCTCTCTCTCTCTCTCTCTCTCTCTCTCTCTCTCTCTCTCTCTCTCAAAAGCAATGAAAAAAGTCCTCAGGTGAGGACATATATACCTGTGGTTAATTCCACAGTCATCATCACCTGGCCAATGGTTCAGACTTTTGTTCAAAGTATTCTTTAGCAACAGAACACTTTTTTAAAAGAGTTCTCATTTAAGGAATTAATATAAAACATGTATTGATAAAATCAAAGTGTTTCAGACTGAACCAAGGGTGAGGTCTCATAACTGTACCCACTTAGTCACTCCTACACCCAGGAAGTCCCCCAAAGACCTCTATGACACCACAGGGCTCCACAAAACCAAGATTGAAGGCCAGTGCTCTGGACAAGGAGTCATGGAAAACTCCTAGATCATGCCCAGGGTCTCGGCAGGGAGCTGATCCAGATAAGCCAAAGAACATTGTAGAACCAGAATGTTAAAGAGGGCTTGACCATTGAGAATCTAACTGGTGGGAGAATATTCTCTGTCACTTTAGTAGAAATAATTTTCTCTCTTATTAATGGTCCCTGAATTCTTTTAGGGAAATAATATGACCCCGTCAGAAAAAAAAGTAGACTTTCAATCAATTCATTCAACTAATGCTGCTGTGGGTCCATTGGTCATGACTCACTGGGTATGAGCAGTCACTTGCAACAAACCAATGAGGGCTAAACTTCATGTGAGTGTCTTTATTTTCCATGAACAGACTTAAATGCCAATACGGGCAAAAAGGCCAGAATTGCAGTGGACCCTAGTCCACTATGAGGGCCCAAACACACCTCTCTCCCAGCTCCCTCTTCCAGAGAATACTTACCTGGACTCTTTTGTCTTCCAAATAAAACTTGAACTTTCTCATCCACTACCTTCTTCTCTGCTGAAGATCCCTATTCTCCCACCTCTTTCCTCTCCAGTCCAGTTCATCCTTCAAGCTTCCCAAGAAGCATTAGTCTGTGCAGCACTCTCTCCTCTTGTCTCCTGCAGACAGAGGCCTGTGCCCATCCTTTAGGACTGACCCCACGTGGCTTCATGTGATTGTGAACAAGAACCATGCCTTCCACAAGGCATCAACTTTTTCATCTACAACAGTAGTTCTCAGCCTAGGCTACACCTTAAAACACACAAGGGACTTTTTAAAAGGTAGATGCCCTGCCTCTCCTCAGAGACCTGGACATTAATGTTTTGTAAAAGCTTCCCAGATGAATCTAATGCAAAGTCAGAGTTTAGAGTCACTAATTTAGAAGATCTTATTCAACCCATAAGGCCACAAAGACCATAAGACCAGTGTTGGGTAAAGGTAGGTAGCTGGAGCACAGACTCCCTGTGGACAGGGATAGAGAGTCCACTGTTTTCTCTGGTTCATTGTCAAGGGCCTGTGACAGGTGACAGGACCTCTCTGTGCCTAGGTGCCTCCCACTGCACATGTCGAGGCCTGAACAGGGTCTTTCAGAAGTCGGATGGGTCCTGCATCTGCCAGGCAGGACACAAATCCTACAATAAGAGGGGCCCAGAGAGTGACGAGAGCAACAGCAATGAGGACTGCCAGCCTCAGGTACCAGCCACCCTGCAGCCATGGGGAGAAAGGCCTGAGTGGAGGGGGGACAGATAGCATATGTGGAGTCCACTGTATGCCAGGCACTTTTCATGGGCTGTTTGGTTAACGTTTGGTCCTTTGTGCTGAAAACTCACACCCTGACAGGATAAATGCCCTTCCTTATAGAGCCAGTCTCAGTATTGTGCAAGATGGTGGATTCATTAGGTCAGTCCCCATTCCCTTCAGTGTGCAAGTCTCCTGTTTGAATCAAGGAGCATTTTATGGAAGCTTACAGCAGTCAGGGTGGTTCTGGGAGCCACAGAGTGAGCATCAAGGGGCAGACAGTGCCCCTGGAGCACTGTAACACCAAGAGCTAGGGCACAGCATCCCTCCCTGGGCACGCAGCCCTGGTGGCAGCAAGACCCAAGTCCTACCACCCTCCTCCCATGGTCAGCTCTGCAGGCTCAACATCTGATTTCTTTTTAAAACATAGCAACATCTTTAGAGGGAGTCACCTCATCCAGCCAGCCATGTGGCACAGAAAGCCCTGACACGCTCTGGTCTTTCTGACCTCTGCAATGTCCTGCCCTTACAGCCTTCAAAACCAGTCTCACCATCACCTCCTCCAGGAAACCTTCCCTGACCAGCCCCCTACCCCCTGCTTCACTCCAGCTGATCCTTCCTCACTTCCTAGGAAGTGATTTTAACTGTTGTGTGTGGATCTGGGTCAACCCTTCCCAGAGCTGGACCTCCCAATTATCTCCCCAAGGCAGCAGACTTCTCTTCTATTACTTTTATGTACTAAAGCCTAACCCTAGTTTTAGCACATTGACTAGATGGGCTCTCAGAGGAGCCTGGTTCCCCAGAGGCCCTGCCTGTGTCTCTAGAATATTCTCTGATGCTGAGACAACCCCCACCCTGTACTCTCTGACATGTCTTACAGGTCGCTGAGCGCTGCTCTCCTGGAGACATTCGCCTGGCTGCTACTGGCAAGTGTGTGTCCCCCCAGCAGTACAACTGTTCCTCCTTCTGTCACGTGGTGGGCGGGGAGCTCAGCGCAGAACTGGGCATGTGAGTGACGGAAAACTGCTGAGAACAGAATGAAATCACCATATCCAGACAGGTCCTGACCATCCCCAGAGGCCCAAGCAGAGGGTGTTGGTAGGACCCCACCTTGATGGGGAGCCCAAGCTGAGTGCAAGGTCCTTCCAGAAGCTGCCCATGGCAGCATCCCCAAGAGGGGAGCCAGACCACACCAGCCGGGGGGCCAGCAGCCAGGCCTGAGCAGGTGCTGCATCAAGGGACAGTGAGGTCCACACCCAGCTGCCAGAAGCAGACCCTGACTTGATGCCAAGCCCATGGGACCCCTGATTTTGCCCTGAGTTCTATTGCTCCAACTGACCTGTGACCTGGATAGAGTCACCTAAGCAAGCAGGGGAGGGGAGAGGGGACTGCTGTGCCAGGAAGTCTGCTGAATAAACAGGACTATTCCAGGCTGAACAGCTCTGTGTCCTCACTCTTACCTCAAGAGGATGCCCAGAACAAAAGTACGGGGCCTCTCAACCAGAGTTAGGCACTCTGTCCCTGGCAGGTCTTCTACTCTGGGATATGCCTGCTGGCACACAAGCAGGAGCAAGAGAGGACATGTTAGCAAGTCATTGATGGTTCTCCATTACACATGCAGTTGCTCCTGAGGAAGATTTGACAGCTCAGTCTTTGTTCGGGGCGTGGGCATCTAGGATGGCTGAGGGGCATCAGAGAGAGGACAGCTCGCCCCCTCTGGTCTTCCACAGCTGCCAGTGCCGGGAGTATGTCTCAGCAGAAGAGCTCTGTGATACCCAGTGTCTGGCCAGGGCCCCCCAGCTCTCCTTGGCGTGGGGCCCCAACAGAAAGCTCATCCTCAGCATGAAGGGCAAGGCAGGAGACAGCACCCAGAGGGTAAGCCCAGCTCACAGCAGGGCTGGCTGGGAGGGGAGCCTCTGCTTGCTGAGGATGGGGAAGATAGAGCCCCTGGGCACCAAGTCTAAAGAAACCAAGCACCAGAAGGGAAGGCCCATGTGATAACTGGTTGTCTCTGCCTAGAACGCTGCTATCTGTGCGGATTTCCATTTTGTGAGCTGGATGAAGGGCAGGAAGGAAGATGGAAGTGGCATTTCTTATGTCAACGTTACCCATCCAATTCAATCCAGAAGGGACCTTAAAAAATATCAGCTTTACTTTACAGAAGTGGGGCTGAGGCCCAGGGGTATGAAACTGCTCACCATGGTCACAGAAATGGTGAGCTGCTAGTTCTAGCCCAGGCCTCTCACCACAGGACGAGGCCATCTCTGGGCTGCCTCTGTGGTGGCTGTGGCTCTCTTCAGGGCCTTGAAGTTTTGTTGAGGTGGGAAGGGCAGAGGACCAGGGCCTGTTTGTCAGCTCACCATGTATGTCTGTCTGCCAGAAGGTTCTGGGTGGCTGTGTCTGCTTGCTACTGAAAGGGTGGGGACTGGACAGCAGATTAAAGTTGATAGGGGATGTTGCTAAGTTGTTCTGTTAAGTAGGATGTTTGTAAGTTGAGAGAAAAGAGGAGCAAATGATGACCCAGTTCAGGGGTGTAAGCTGAGTCAGGGGTGTTTTCTGAAGATGAGGAGTAGCTCAGGGTGCAGGAGGCCACCCAGACAGGTTTTAGTGAAGAAGGAAATATGTCCAGAGGGAGGCTGACAAGGGCTGTGCTGAGGGATCAGTCTAGATTTCTGTCTGTCCACCACTACAGCCTCACTTTTCCTCTTCCTCTTCCTCTTCCTCTTCCCCTTCCTGAGCACATAATGTTGTGCTGTCTGTTCTCAGGAAGTAGCAAGTACTCTGGGCCCAGACCAATTCTTCCATGGGAGTGCCCGGGTCCATCTGGTCCAGTGTGGTCCCCATGGCATCTTTGGCTTTGTCATCTCCAGAGAGGACATACTTGGCTCCTTTCTCGGTAAGGGAAGCTCCCAGTAGTCAGACTGCATGTAGCCCAGGCTTTCCCAGAGAGGGTGAGATGGGTGAGGGGCATGGCTGCACCCTTCCTGAAAGGGTTTGGCATGGGGTGCTTTGGGGGAAACCTCTAGCCCTGCCTCAAGAGATGAGCACCTGGCAAGCCACAGAAGTGCCATGGAGGAAGGCAGTCTTTGAAAGCAAGGGCCGAGGAAGGGTTGGCCCTGCTCTTAAAAGGGAAGGAAGAAGGATGGAGTCAACATGTGGGTGTGGTACCCACCAGATAGGTCCAGGTCCTTCAGCTCTCCTTCCCCAAACTCTCCAGGACCACCTGTGTCCAGCCCCCAGCTGCAAAGACATCATGGGACTTCAGGCCCAGAGCACCCTATCTCCCAGGACTCCAGTGTTCATCCCCAGATTCCAAACCCAGTGATCTGCCTGGTAGAGGGGGACGTGATTCTTTTCCAGCTTCTTATTCTTCCCCACAGTGAGTCCGCCCCTTGGGCCCTACTTCCTGTCTGGGTTGTCATCCCGCCCTTGCCTGGCTATCCAGTGAGGTCACATACAGTCCCAAGCCTGCAGCGTCCCCCTGCTGTCTACCTGAGGGGTCACTTCCTGTGGTCCCTCAATTTCACATTCCAAAGCACGTGCTCCAGCTCTAACACTCTGTGACCTCTCCCTGCAGTCCACAGGGGTGTCAGAACTCTGTGCCTGGTAGGGGCAGGGGAAGGAAGGAACCCACTGAGGTGAGCTCTGACCTGGACTCCAGTTCCCCTGCAGGCCTGCTCTCCGCCAGGCAGTCATCCTGCCAGGGCCTGAAGCCCTTACAGGGCCAGGCCCCTCCGCCTCCCAGCAGACCCCTCCCTCTGAGATGCCTTGATTTATAAGGACTGTCTCCTTCCCTATGACTCCCACCCCAGAGATCTCACAGGATAAACCTGAGTCCTCTCCTGAAGATAGCCTTTACTGACAGTGGAGGACCTCACCTGACAGGTTCAGGTCCACACCCTGAGCAACCAAGTGATGGTCTGGGCCCTCAGTGGACCTGACTCCCTCCCATTCTCTCACCTGGCACTCCCTGCTGTGTATGGGTGGGCACCCCATCATCCCACCCATCGGTTGCCACTGGTTGCTACCAGTTGCCACCAGCTGCCCGGCACTGGGGTGGATGAGACAAGGACAGGCCTGCAGTGTCAAAAGAACAAGAGAACCCAGGCTCTGTGTGTGTGTGTGTGTGTGTGTGTGTGTGTGTGTGTGTGTGGATTTTGGGGGGAAAGAAATGGATTTTGAGGAGACAAACTATGGGGCAAAGAGGTGCGGAATAGAAAATAAATACAAAGTTAGGCTATTTCGCTAATTGTCTTTTAACCCCAACAAATGAGTACAGAGAATGCCCTGCACAAAACAACAGAAGAAAGGCTCAAAGATAGAGGTGTCCCTCAGTCATGGCTCAGAGCTTTTGTATCTGGTTGAGGAATTTAAGGTGCAGTCCTGGTGTTGGGACAGGCCCTGGGGTGTGTGGCACAGCCCATGCCTTTAACCAGATGTGAAGAGAAGAATGGCCATTTGGCCCAGGGAGAAGTCAATAGAGTCTGGCCTCACATGTCACATGAAAGCCTAACTTCCTCCCAAGGAGTGCCAAGACCACAAACGTCAAAGGAGGAAACCAATCTCAGACAATGAACTCCAAAAGGGACCTCTGTGCCCTGGGCTCCAGGTCAAGCTTTCCCATAAATCACAGGATCCGGGGCAACCTCAACCCTCCCTGTGAAGTGAGTCCAAATTGTTCACCTTCACATGGTGTGGAGGTGAGATTGAAGCCCAATCTCAGGGATAGCCTGGGACAAGGAGCTGACACCTGTGCACAGGAAAGGCCTTCTTAGGCACAGGGAATGGTCAGGTGATGTCTGCCTGTGTTTCTACCAGCAGCCCTGTCCACTCTCATAGCTGTTCACTCTCTCAGCCACGTACAGCCTGTATGGAGTGCCTAGTGTATGCCTGCCCTGTGCTGCCTGCCAGGGGTACAGAGTTAAATAGGTGCCACCTCTGAAGGTGCTAGGGTATATTCCCATCTTTATCCACAAGGGGCATTAGAGCCTGGGGGCCCTACTTAGAGCAAGCCATCATGTGGTGGTGTGCTTGCTCTGCAGGCTGAAGGAAGACAGATCTTGTCCTGGCACCAAGGTTATCAATGTCCCATTACATACATGAAAGGATGGAAAGTCACTTCATTGGAAACATTTCATGGAAACTAAGGGCATAACACCAAGTTCCCTGCATGTGGGCCACCCACAGCTGGGGCCTGGGGAGCCTCTGGGACCCAGCCCAATCCCAGCTCATTCTCCAGATCGCTCAGCCAGTCACTACCCTGTGTACCAGAAGCAACACCTGTTCAACAGCAACCCCCACTGGGACTCTGGGGCCTTCAGGAGACTCAGTCACCTGGTGCATGAGACTCGCCTCAACTTTTCTAGGTGACCACAGTGGGGCTACCTGGGAGCTCAGAGGGTCTCGCTGGGTCCTCAATATAGGTAACAGCCTCTTCCTCAAGGGGTGAGAGGAGACCTGGGAGGATGGGTATCTGTAGACCATGAGTAAGCATGGCCTTCTGAGTGCATGGGTAAGAGGGGCAGGGGTTACAGGAAGCTTCCTGGGACCATGTTACCCTGTGTGGGGAGCAGTCACCCAGACTTGACCTTATATGAGCAGCCACCTCTCCCCATATTCTGGCCTTCACTCCCAGGTTTGCCCACCAGTTCCTAGATCCAGGCACGTATGTATTTCAAGACAACGGTCTGCCTGAGAGCATGGTTGTGGTGCTGGTGAAGAAGAAGGGAGTGGCTTGTGGCCCAGGCCAAGCCCCCATGCAACCCTCCTCCCCATATCAGCTTGCCAGGCATGGCATCATCAGGCACAGGATGCCAAACCTAGGCCCCAATTGGACAGCAATCACAGGTATGTACCCAGGCCAGAGAAGCCAGGACATGGAGGGACCACATGTGTGTCCAGCCTTCTCTGTGACACTGGCACTGCCCTAGAGATGGCAGATGTGCACAAGGATGAGCCTGTCCTTCAACTGGGACCTCATTACCAGGCGAAGAAAATTGGACTTCCTTTCCTGGGATCATCTTCCTCAGCCTCACTTCCCTCACTTCCCTCATTTCCCTCACTTCTAGGACCTGTCCTGATAAACAGAGTCCCTGCCCCAGTGCATGGGATCACTCCACAGTGAACAGGGCCTCAAGTGAAATCACAGGGCCACAGAGATGCCTATCCTTACCTCTTCTCTGGTTTCCCTGTCTTTATTTAAATTATATTTTTTGTAACTACCTATTTGTGCTTGGTAATACCCTCACCTCTTTACCCATTCCTCCATACCCCCTCTCCAGTCTGGCAACCAACAAAATTCTCTCCATATCCATGATTCTGTCTCTATTCTTCTTGTTTGTTTAGTTTGTTTTTAGATTCAATTGTTGATAGATATGAATTTATTGCCATTTTATTGTTCATACTTTTTATCTTCTTTTTCTTAAATAAGACCCTTTAACATTTCATATAATGATGGTTTGGTGATGATGATCTTTAGTTTTTTCTTGTCTGAGAAGCTCTTTATCTGTCCTTCAATTCTAAATGATAGCTTTGCTGGGTAGAGCAATCTTGGCTGTAGGTTCTTGCTTTTCATCACTTTGAATATTTCTTGCCAATCCCTTCTAGCCTACAAAAGTTTCTTTGGAGAAATCAACTGACAGTCTTATGAGAACTCCCCTGTAGGTAACTAACTGTTTTTCTCTTGCTGCTTTTAAGATTCTTTCTTTATCTTTAACCTTTGGCATTTTAATTATGATGTATTTAGAGTGGGCCTCTTTGCATCCATCTTGTTTGGGACTCTGTGCTTCTTGGACTTGCATGTCTATTTCCTTCACCAAACTGAGGAAATTTTCTTTCATTATTTTTTCAAATAGATCTCCAATTTCTTGCTCTTTCTCTTCTCCTTCTGGCACCCCTATGATGTCAATGTTGGACCTCTTGGAGTTGTCCCAGAGGCTGCTTAAACTATATTCATTTTTTTGATTCTTTTTTCTTCTTGTTCTAACTGGTTGTTTTTTGCTTCCTTACATTCCAAATCATCAAATTGGTTCTTGGCTTCATCCACTCTACCGTTGTTTCCCTGTAAATTGTTCCTTATTTCAATTAGTGAATCCTTCATTTCTGACTGGGTCTTCTTATGCTGCTGAGGTCCTCACTATGCTCCTTGAGCATCCTTATAACCAGTGCTTTGAACTCTGCATCTGACAGATTTCTTATCTTATCTCCCTTTCATTTAGTTCTTTTTCTGGAGTTTTGATCTGTTCTTTCATTTGGGCCATGTTTCTTGTCTTCTCATTTTGGCAACCTCACTATGTTTGTTTCTATATATTAGGTCGAGCTGCTGTGGCTCTGTGTCTTATTAGTGTGGCCTAATGTAGTAGGTGTCCTGTAGGGTCCAGTGGCACAGCCTCCCCTATCACCCAAGCTGGGTAGTTGAGGCATGCCCTTCCTGTGGGCTGAGTACAACCTCCTTTTGTAGTTGAGACATGATTGCTGTTGGCAGATCAGTAGGAGGGATTTACTCAGGCCTGTCAGCAGCAAGGATGGGCTGTGAACACTGACTACTGACCACTAACCTCCACCCTCTGTGGAGGATCAGCTGTGCAGAGGAAGGATGGTGATGCTCTGACATGGTCTATAGCTATCCACTGGGTGAGCAGGCTCTGGGGTTTCCCAGGTGGTACAAGCTAAGGTCAACCCCCACCTGTGTTTTGCCTGGGGCTTCCCTGCCTGGGCTATAAAGTAATCTGAGATGGCTGCTACTTGTGCTGGGCTTGGAGATCCCCAGGAAAAGCTGAGCTATGAATCCAGGCTGGCTGCTGCTAGAGCCAGGCCTGTGGCCTCTTAGCAAGAAATATGGGGGCTGAAGGCTCACCGAGGCTGGCTGTTGCCTGTTTGAGAGGATTTAAGAAGTTGTGAAGCATAAGCCAAGACCAGCCATTCATATAGTATAGTCTCTGTTAACAGCTTTGGTGGGCCTATAAGTTGGGTGGGGTGGAGTCTCAGGGGATTTTCAGGGTGGGGTAAACAATGTTAGTCAGGTTGATTGAGTCTCAGACATGGCATCTGCCTGCTGGCTCTGTGGCTCTGTTGGAGGAGGACTCAGAAAAGGGACAATGACCTCTGGCCACCTTTCTGTCTGAGAGAAAGCTGTCCCCCAGTTCTCACCTTGATGCCAGACACTTCAGTTCCTCTCTGTATGTATGCCACTGGTGCCTTTGGAGCTCAGAGGGAGTGAGTCTGAGTAGGTCTGTGTGTGGGTTCTTTAAGAGGAACTGCTTGGGACTCCAGAAGTTTTTTCCACAAACTCAGTCCCTGCTGCATTTTGCAGCCAGAAGTTGTCAGGAGTTATCTTCTTGGCACTGGAACACTGAGCTAAGCAGCCTGGTGAGGGACTGGGACTCCTCACTTCCAAGATATCCCTCCCGAATTTTTATTCACAGCATGTGGATGTGGGACAAGCCTGTTCCATGTCTCCACCCGTCCTACCAATCTGAATGGATGTGGTTTCTTTCATTCCATAGTTGTCAGGCTTCTATTCAACTTGGTTTCTGACAGTTCTGAGTGATGATTTTTCTATAATTTAGTTGTAATTTGATATGGTTGTGCAAGGAGGCAAGGCATGGTTACCTATGCCACCATCTTGACTGGAAGTCTAACTAATTTCTCTCCCTGTCTTCTTTCCTTCTCGTCTTCTGAATTCAGCTCTCCAGGCTTAGCCCCAGACACAGGGACAGCTATGGTCCCTGCCCAGTGGGCCACATAAAGGCAACCTTGTAGTTGCTGAGATACAAGGCCATCTGGGCATGGAGCTGCCAGAAAACCACATGGAGCAGACCTAGTGCTGGGACATGCAGGGGGAAAGCCAAGCAGCAGTGTCCTAGAAGGGCCTACATATGAGGGGTGCTGACTCAAGTAAGACCCCCAGTGACCCATGACATCATAAAGCCCCAGAGCAGGAAGCAGCAGAACATAGAGACCAGGGACACAGAGTCAGATTCAAAATGGGACTCTCTAGGGCCCCACAGCCTGGCAAAGTTCTGAGAGGACACCATGTGGCCCCCATTTCTCTCCCCCCATCTTGCAGGAGTACTATTGGCTCTTGGCTTGACTACCGCGCTACTGACAGGCCTAGGCCTAGTACTGAGACCCACACTGGCCCAGGTCTGCCCCTTGAGGGCTCAAAGGCCTCAATGGAGGGTCCTCAAGGAGCCTCACGTGCCCACTGCATATGTGTCCCTCAGGAACAGGTGAGCCCCCTTCTGCCTCTCACACCTGCCCCTGCCCCAGCCATGAGCCCCTTGCAGGCCCTGTGAATAAGGGAAAGGATACCCTCCTGAGCTGATCTGGGATTGTCGCTGGCACTCAGGGCCACACCAGCCATGTGCTGCTTATATACTGAGGCTGCTGCTTCTTTCCAGCCCTCCATTCCATGAAGGCCGGTGTCCTTGGGACTCTGGGGAAGGAGCTGATTCCCAGGAGAGAGCCATTACCCGGGGCTCAGGTACCACACTGGGGTGAAGCACACCCTTTCTCTGTCTACCTGCTCTGTACCCCCTCCCCACCCAGGTACATGTTCTGAACAACATACAGTACTGATAATTTGTGGGACTCTCATGCTGTCCATGTGGTTCTCCCAACAGTACCCATAGCTGGGTGTTTCCTGGTGTGCACTGCCCCATTTCACAGACAAAGAAACTGAGGCTCAGGGAATGTGAGTGAGTTGTCCACGGTCCCAAGATGGTCAGGGTTGAAGAGAGGGTACTTCTAGGTTTGAGGCAAGAGCTCTTTGACCCTGCTGTGCTGGTCAGGAGTTCTTAGGGACCAAAGGGCTATCAAGTCCTGGTTAGCTGGACCTCACTTACCACGGGGCA
The DNA here is from genome assembly GCA_004026545.1 of Mormoops blainvillei. Classification (NCBI taxonomy): domain Eukaryota; kingdom Metazoa; phylum Chordata; class Mammalia; order Chiroptera; family Mormoopidae; genus Mormoops; species Mormoops blainvillei. Next base: position 541,520 of record PVJD01000076.1, on the reverse strand, counting down.
GGAATGAGGACTGTCCACAGGGTCTGTTTGTGGGATCACTCACCTGCCCTGTTAGTTCCTCTTCACACCTGGAGAACCAGGGACCCAAGCTTCCCCACCCTACCTGGCCCCCAGCACCTGCTGTGAGCAGGAAGTGGGCATAGAGGAGCACAGAGAGGAGGCCCTGTGGTGGGGAGACCCTTCACTTGCTGAGGAGGAACAACCAGGCTGCCTCTTTTTGGGCAATGTCAGATGAAGGACCCAGTAATTCTCGCTGGCCTGGGGTCACACAATGTAGTTGTTGCCTCCACTGTTGTTCTTTTTTAAAGAAGGAAAATTAATACTTACCAGGTTCCTACTATATGCCAAGTACATATTCGTAACTGCAGAGCTGCAGGGACCCCAAGCAGTGAGAAGTGGGCCAGGGCCTGGAAGAGGCAGTGAAGCAGGTGGTCATGAGCATGGTCATGGGGTCAAACCAGCGCTGGAGTCTTGCCAGCTGTGTGAACCTGAACACAGGCCCCAACACACCACACACACACACACACACACACACACACACACACTATCCAGGGTGGGCCTGGCTCTGCCTTGGCATGGGGCTTAGAGGTCAGTCATTGCTTTCCTGGTGAAGACTCTGAACAGGGAGGGCAGGGCCTTCCTGGGGGTCAGTAACCCCCAGATGTAGCCCCCGTTAAGGCCCAGGGGCTGGGGACCCATTGCTGGGAGCTCCAACAGGAGGAGATGGGCCAGGTAGGCCTCCCCTGGGGTGCCAGGACAGGGTTCTTTTGGTTAGAGGACTGGACCTTTAGGGCAGGGTGAAGAGCCCTTTCACAGTGGGGCGTGTGACAGCACAGTTGGAAGGGAGGATATTGATGGGGAGGGAGTTCGTTTTTCCTCTTCTGAAAAGTTGCCCTTCTACCCATCTGACTGGCTGGGAGCTCAGGGGACAGACCCCCATCCTGGCCACAGAGGGCAGAAATGCAAAGCAGACTCTGCACGGGCAGGGACCCTGGGTGTTGCTCAGAATGAACCCCATCACTTTGTTGGCACTGATGGGGCTCCCACGTGCACCCACCTGGCCTAAAAAAGGGTGGCATGAGGATTGCAGTAGACGCCCACTGAACCTCACATTTGTTGCAGCAGAGGCTGCCCTGCTAAGCACAGTGCAGCAGAAGGCCTCACTCCCTTCCTTCCTTCTTCCTCAAGACCCAGCTCCCCAGGGGAAGGACTTCCCTCCATCCTGGGTCCTACTAACAGAGCGAGGGAGAAGGAGGTCAAGGGCTGTTAAGACCTGATTCAAAATTACTGCTCTCCTGGTGCCAGTCTGGGCCACTATGCAACCTGAAGGCTGGAGGAGGTGCCTCAGCCAAACAAGCACCTAGTGAGCGCCTGCTGCCTATGAGCATAGTGGGGAGTGCTGTGGGACACCTCTCAGAGAAGCTCATGGGGGAGCCAGGAGTCCATAGAGCAGTGGGGACAGTCCAATGAGAGCTGCTACTGGAAGTACAAGACAGTTATGGCAACATGGGGACAGCAGACAAATTCGGGTGGAAGGAAGGGCTAGAGGTCAGACTCAGCCTCGAGGACCCAGCAAACAGCCTCCTCAAGTGGCTGACAGGCAATCAAGACAGGGAGACCCCTCCTCAGTAAGGAAGAGTGAGGCCAGGACCCAGGACAGAACAGTCAGAGTCTGTGAGGCCCCACCAGTCACATCACAGTGGGGGCTTTCTCTGCAGTCACTGCTACCTCCTCCCCTGTGCCCACCAAGCCTGGCCCCACTTTCTTCTCCAATGTTACCCCAACCCATGAGCATCCTGAACATGCCTCCTCCTGCAGGCAGCACCCCACATCCTCTAGAGCTCACACCCTGGCCCAGGGCCCTGCCCATACCACAGTATCCCTCCAAGGCCTCTCCTGCAGGGGGACCGCTCCCTGCCAGGACCTTGGAGGACTTCAGCATCCAAACGCTCTATGACAAACTTGAGGACCAGAGTCTGCATGTGGTGGCCCAGCTCAGCAAGCACAGGAGTGATTCCCTGGCCTTCTACAGGGGAGCCAGTCAGCTGCTCTGGGGGCTCAAGGTGAGATAACCAAGTCATTGTCATCCCTACTCTCCCAGGGGACAGCCACACCCACTTCTGGAGTCTGCCTGAGCCAAGAAGGATACTCATAACTGAGTGAGTGACGCATCTCTGTCTCTTCCAGGATCTTTTGCAGGGCCTCAGCACAACTGAGACTGGGGTCAAAGCCCCCACCAGGACAGGCACCAGGCAGTGTGAAGAATCATGGGGCCATACCACAGCTTCTTCCAGGGAGCGCTGGCAGCTTCCTCCAGGTGGGAGGCAGGTGCAGAGGTGGGGCCATGCAGGCAGGTGGAAAGTTATTATATTAACTCTTTTTTCTTACTGTTGTTCTATTAGAGTTGTCCCAATTTCCCCCTGTTGCTCTCCCCTGCCCTGCTGACACTCTGCCCCCACAGTCAATCCCCACCCTGCTCTCCTTGTCCATGGGTCATATATATCTGTTCATTGATTAAATCCTTCCCCTTCTTTTCCCCCTTGTCCCCCTCCCACCTCCCCTCTAGTCACTGTCAGTCTATTCCTTGTTTCCACACCTCTGGTTCTATTTTGCTTGCTTGCTTGTTTGTTTTGTTCATTAAGTTCCTCTTATAGGTGAGATCATATGGTATTTGCCTTTCACCACCTGGCTTATATCACTTAGCATAATACTCATGGTCCATCCATGCTGTCATGAAGGGTAGGAGCTCCTTCTTTCTTTCTGCTGTGTAGCATTCCATTGTGTAAATGTACCACAGTTTTTTGATCCACTCATTTACTGATGGGCACTTAGGTGCTTCCAGCCTTGGCTATTGTAAATAATGCTGCCATTAACATTGGGGTGCTTAAGTTCTTTTGAATTGGTGCTTCAGGATACTTAGGATATAATCCCAGCAGCAGAATTGCTGGGTCAAAAGGCATTCCATTTTTAGTTTTTTGAGGAAATTCCAAACTGTTTTCCACAGTGGATGCACTAGTCTGCATCCTCACCAACAGTGTACTAGGGTTCCCTTTTCTCCGCAACCTCGCCAGCACTTGTTGTTTGTTGATTTGTTTATAATGGCCATTCTGACCAGTGTGAAGTGATATCTCATTGTGGTTTTAATTTGCATCTCTCTGATGGTTAGTGATGTTGAGCATCCTTTCATATGTCTCTGGTCCCTCATTTCTTTCTTGGAGAAATGTTTGTTCAGGTCCTTTGTCCATTTTTCAACTGGATTGTTTGTCTTCCTGGTGTGGAGTTGTGTGAGTTCTTTATGTATTTTGGAAATTAAACCCTTGTTCGGGGTATCATTGACAAATATATTTTCTCATATGTTTGGTTCCCTTTTCATTTTGCTGATTTTTTCTTTAGCTGTGCAGAAGCCTTATAATTTGATGTAATCCCATTTATTGATTCTTTGTATCCTTCGTTCTAGAGGACATATCAGTGAAAACATTGCTGCACAGAATATCTGACATTTTCCTGCCTGTGTTCTCCTCTAGGACTTTTATGGTGTCATGGCTTATGTTTAAGTCTTTTATCCATTTTTAGTTTATTATGGTGTATGGTATAAGTTGGTGGTCCAGTTTCACTTTTTTGCATGCACTGTCCAGTTCTCCCAATACTGTTTGTTGAACAGGCTATTTTTACTCCATTTTATGCTCCTACCCCTTTGTCAAATGTTAATAGACCATAGAAACATGGGTTTATTTCTGGGCTCTCTATTCTGTTCCATTGATCTATGTGTCTATTCATATGCCAGTACCAGACTGTTTTGATTACAGTGGCCTTATAATATACAGTTTGATATCAAGAACTGTGATCTCTCCTACTTTGTACCAAAAAACTACTCAACCTAACAAATGAATTTGGCAAAACAGCAGGATACAAAGTCAATATTCAGAAATCAAAAGCATTTTTGTACACCAACAATGGAATATCAGAAGTAGAAACTAGGAAAGAAAATCCCATTTACTATAGCAACAAGAAAAATAAAGTACCTAGGAATAAACTTAACCAAGGAAGTAAAAGACCTATACTTTGAAAACTACAGAACACTGAAGAAATTAAGGAAGATACAAATAAATGGACTCATATGCCATATTCATGGATTTGAATAATTAATATCATTAAGATGTCCACACTACCCAAAGCAATCTATAGATTCAACGCAATCCCTATTAAAATACCAATGACGTACTTCACAGATTTATAACAAATATTTCAAAAATACATATGGAACCAACACAATCCTGAATAGCCTCAGCATTATATTAACTCTAACTTTGCTGAGCACCTAGCTGTGCATCTCAGGATTACCTTCTCACTTGGTGCTTAGCGTGCCATGCTATAACACAAACCCTCATCACTTATGGCCCTGGGCCCAGGCAGGCATACTCTTTGCCAGGAGGAGGGGGAGACTCAGGTAATGTGCAGCAGGTCAACGTCCCACCTCGGCTCTCCAGTTGGCACATCCACCACCATGTTTTAAGTCTGGTCGTGTGTGGGACGTGAGAGTGACCAGGGCCCTAATGTTGTTGACAGTCTCCCTGGTTTATATCTTTTGTTTTGTTTTTCTAAATGACTATGCACAAAAGTTATTAGGTACAGAAGGGTCTACAAATAGGAACTGAAGTCTACACTGGGGTGACTGCCTAGAAGAAAGAGAGACATGGAAATGGGTTTTAGGACAGGAGGCACAGATAGAATGAAGGGCAGCAGGCACACAGGCTTCAAAACTGGGGAGCAATGAATAGATATCAGGCCAGGCATCTGTGGTCAAGAGACATTAATGTATCTGAGGTCATTTGGTGTTTTCCTCCCCAGATTGCACCCCCAGTATCTCTCCACTGGGCTTTCAGCTGGAGCTTGACGGAGTGATTTCGGCCCTGGCATCTGCACTTACTCACGCATGCGAGCCACCAGCTGGGGCCACCAGGAAGGTGATGGAGCCCACCTGTGTGTGTAGAGCAGCTCTGCCTGAACCATAAAGACTCGTTAGGCACACATGCATGTACACATGACCACATACATGCACACACTCGTGTGCATGTACACACTACACACATGCACTATACTATACACTCAGGCCACATACAGTCATATATACTTGTGTGCACATATAAGCATTCACACACAGGTTCTCAACCATACTTGTGCACATTTACATTCACACACTTACACATGTATATACATCATATAGTCACATATCACGCTCATACACACTCACATATACCCAGGCTTCTGAAGGTGGCTCTGCACTCTGGTCACAAACCCAGGTGCACAGACTATGCTCAAAAGTTAGCCCCCAGTTTCTTTTCTCAATCACCTCCAACAGCTGGTGGAGACAACTTTCCCAGTGCGCCTGTGATCTGGCCGCTCACATGGAGCTCAGGGAGGCTCCAGGCACAGATCCTGCCGTGACAGCAGCATGTCAGAGGGAAGGCAGACACAGGGGGCCTCTGTTCAGCATCCCCAGTGCAGTAGGTCAGAATCCATGGCCATGGCAGGTGTCCTCTAGGGGCCTGGAAGCATTAAAAGGGAGGTCAAAACCCTCATTGGGTCTTAATTGCTACTGGGTAGATGCCTGGAGCCCCCAAGGGAACCAGGCCATCAGGCTCCAGGCCACACAGAGACAGGGGCTCCCAACTCAGATCAGTGCATGTGCCCAAGTTGATTTAGCAACGCTTTCCTTATCCACCATTGTCCTTTCCTGGGCCCAGAACTGAAGGAAAGTTAAAGGAATATCTGTTCTTCCAAGGCCTCTGGTCGGATTGATGAACAGCCTCTCTCCACCTGTCAACAAGACCCTCAACTGATGAATGACGTGCACCTGAAGCCACTGCCCCTGACCTCAGATGAGGAACACCAAAATGCAAGGTGGGGACTGGCATCTCACTGAGGTTTGCCCCAACAGCTGTGTTCTTAGGGTGTGGCTCTTAGCTCCCTGGCACTGATAATCTTATTTCTCCTAACCAAAATCTGCTTTAAAGCCTTAACAGACTCAAATCCAATTACAAGTTTCTGGGGCTTCCTGCCTGCAGTAACTGTCATGGCCACTCTGGTTTGCCAAGGAGTTCACTGATTTGAGTCAGTCATCAGAACTCATGTCATTTACTAGAGTTGTTCCCAGCTGTTGGGATGAGGCCACATCTGCTCTGGCTGACCCCAGACTTCATACTTCCGCCCACCTTCTAATTCTCCCTCCTTGAATGCACTTTTTCTTCTGGAACAGGGTAGCCACATGGTCTCTTTGTTCTTCCCACAAGTCGACCTGAGGTTGAGGCTGGCTTGTTTTGCTTATTTGACTTGATTTCTGTCCATGTGCTGCATACTGGTCTCAGCCCATCAATAACCAATGTTGTGACTGGACCAGCCCTTGTGGTTCTTATTATGACTATGAGATGCCTTCAGCAATAAATATCAAAAAATGTTGAAAAGATACAAGTGTAGCCCTGGCTGGGTGGCTCTGTTAGTTAGAGTGTCATCCTGTTATAACAAGGTTTTGGGTTTGATCCCCAGTCACAGCACATGCAAGAATCAACCAATGAATGTATAAATAAGTGGAACAACAGATCGATATTTCTGTCTCTCTGTCTCTCTCTCTAAAAATCAATCAATAAAAAAGATACAGGTATATTGCTTAAAGGACCCAAAAATTATGGAGTACATCTGGAGCCACACAATGAGGTCTTGGGCAGTCCTTTCTTCCAGAAACATCTATCCTATTGGTTTTCTTACTTAAGGTACTTAGAAAGTATATCCAAATAATCCAAGTCTCCTAAAGGGAAGGGAATCTGAACTCTCCTGCTAAATTCCTGGGGCCTGGAGGATCAAGACAGAAGGAAGGATAACACAGGGAATGGTGGGTTTGGAATCCAGAGATCTGGATCTGGCCTGTATGCTTCCTTGAACATTGTAAATCTTGAAGAGACATGTTTCAGCCAGTGACATGAGCTACAACCTGAGGATGTTTGATGCCGTTGATGTCAGGGTGAGGAGTCAAAAAGAACAAATGATTATAATAAAAGCTCTAGAGGCTTGAATAAGGCTATAAGAATCAGGAAAGTTTTGGTGAAGTGGTATCATTTGAGAAAGGCTTTACAATAAGGGTTGGGTGCTAACCAGCAGAGGTATTGGGAAGGGTGCTCAGCGTCAGAGGGGAAGAGCATTGATGGAAACATGGAGATAAGGCTCAGGAACTGAGGCTAGTCCTAGAAGCCCCAATGCTCCAGGAGACATCCAGTCCTCTCATTTCAAGGCGCAGAAATGAGATCCAGGATTGAATTGCCCAAGGGGCATCTGAACAATACAGCGATGTATTGCCCAGAGACTCAGGAAGAAGCAAATGGGACATTCTAGATGGAATTTTGAGGAGGGTATATATATGTGTGTGTGTGTATATACACACACACACACACACACACACACACACACACACATCAGGTACATGTAACCACTCAGGTTAACCTGGGGGACAGGGAACGCAGGAGAAGCACCATGTGGAGAGGCCCTAATGGGTGCAGCCTTCTGCAGGGACACAGCCAGCCAGATGTAGGGAAGGAAAAATTCCTTTTCCTCTACCCTTCTGGGGCAGGGCCCTGTGATTGACAAAGACTGATCATAAGAGAAAAACTAACAGAAACTAGTGCATCTGGGACAAGGTTCTCAGAGGGGTGATTAGAATGGAGGACATAGAGCATCTTCACAAAAGAACACATTTTAGGAAGAATGACAAGACGAAAGAAAAGTACTTTGAGTTTCTAGGGTGGCAAATCATGACAAGGCAAATTATGGGGAAGCAATGGTTGTTAAGGGCTAGTTTTAGGCAGGTTTCTATGTAAATTCTCTGTTGGTGCCTGGTCTCTTAAGGGTCTAGAGTTACCTCAGGTGATTAACTTCTGTCCTCCCTGGTAGAGAGGTGACACCTTGAAATGTATGTTGTGCTTTTAGGCAGATAGCAGGAGAGCAGAGAGTTGTTCTTGTATCAGCTTCTTCTCATTGCTTTTAGCTGAAAATAATCCATGTGCCATATTTGGGGTGGTGGGGAGGCTGTGTGGCTGGTTAATCCAGCTTCAGGGAATCTGAGGGTTTGTCAGTGTCCCAGTTACATGACTATTTCTTCCTTTTCTAACCTCAGGCACCTGGGAAAGGAGTTAGGAGTGGCCAATGTCTTTTTATTCTGGTTGTGGGGTTTTGGGATTTGCTACTAAAGGTTCATTCCCCTTATTCCCAGCACCCAGCAGGACCAGGGACCTGGACAGCCCCCACAGATTGACAGCAAAGGAGGAGCCATGAGCTCATGCTCCAGACACGGACACATGCATGGAGGCTTTCCTGAGCTGCAGGTAGGAAGGAGCCAGCTTGAGGCCAAAGCCCCCTTCACAACAGGAGCGCTGGGCCACCTGTTCTCATTGCGGCCTCTGAGGGTGCTGTGCAATATTTGGAGGGCAGGTCAGAGCCTGTGGAGATTTAAAAGAATCTCCAAAACAATAGAAAAGAAACTCCAAAGAAAAACATCAACAGATATGATTCCATAATAACAACAAAACGGGATTTTCTGGGTCAGAAATTTATCCCAAAGAGATACATTTGCTCTATTAGAAAACTGTGTAAATGGTTCTCAGAGAAAGGAAATACAAACCAGTAAAATTATATGAAAAACATTCAAAGAAGCAAAGAAATGTTAATTAAATTAAATACTCTACTTAAAACATTTAGGTACTTCCAGCCAAGATGGAGGCATAGGTAGATACACTTTGTCTCCTTGCACAACCAAAAGAAGGAAAACAACAAATTTAAAAACAAAAAACAACCAGAACTGCCAAAAAATCGAACTGTATGGAAGTCTGACAACCAAGAGTTAAAGAAGAAACATTTGTCCAGTCTGGTAGGAGGGGCAGAGTCAGGCAGCTAGGAGAGGACGTGCAGTAAGGTGGCAGCTGGAGCACTAGGTGGGCAAGCTGGTGGTTGGTGGTCCCACGTTTGCATGAGGATAAACCTGGAGGAACAACTGGGGAGTGAGACAGATTGCACAAGCCAGGGTTACAGCATGGGAAAAGAAAACCTCAAAACCTCTGGCTATAAAATCCTGTGAGGGTTGTGGCAGCAGGAGAAACTGCCAGCCTCACAGAGGAGTTCATTGGAGAGACCCATAGGCTCCTAGAACATACACAAACCCACCCACCTAGAAATGAGCACCAGAAGAGTCCAAGTTGGTTGTGGGTAGCAGGGGAAGAGACAAGAGCTGAGTGAGAGCCGAGCAAGCAGCATTGTTCCCCCTCTGACCCATCCCTCACATACAGTGCCACAACACAGAAACATGAGTTACCCCACCCCTGGCAAATGGCTCCACCCTTTACAATGTTACAGGTGCTCCGAGACAAAGAAATATGGCCCAAATGAAAGGACAGATCATAACTCCAAAAACAGAACTAAGCAATGAAGAGATAGCCAACCTAACAGATGCAGAGTTAAAAATTTATTTTTAAAAATAAATATTTTTTAAATAAACAAATCTTTAAAAAAAAGAAATTACATATATCACAGGTGAAATCCTGTTGTGTCTGCAATTGTCCAAACTCATCTTTTATTTTAATGACATTAAAAATTCTCCACATCATATTTAGGAGAGGCATTAACAAAATTCATGCTAGGGCTCTCCCGCAATTCAGGTGACCCTTATACTCTTGGAAACTTAAGGCATTTCCATTTACGTTTATACCGTAAAAATTGCAAGGAATATGTTTCTTCATGTTTGCTTGTATTTAAAAGTTATTTTTCTTAGATTCTCAGAGTTGGAAATACTGAGGCAAATGAAATTAATAGTTCAGAAGCTTTTGATGCAAAAGATTTTGACTTTTACCTTTGACTTTTACCAGGTGGATATAGAATTGTTAACCTCTTTTATCCTCAGAATTACTTAGGACTTTAAATGTATTTTTTAACTTCCTTGCTTTTTTTTAAAGTATATTTTATTGATTATCTTATTATAGTTGTCCCATTTTTTCTCTCCTTTATTCCCCTCTACCCTGCACCTCCCCTCCCACCAGCATCCCCCCCGCCTTAGTTCATGTCCATGGGTCATACATATAGGTTCTTCGGCTTCCCCATTTCCTATACTATTCTTAACCTCCTCCTGTCTATTTTGTGCCTACCATTTATGCTTCTTGTTCCCTGTACCTTTCCCTCCATTCTCCCCCCATTCCTCCCTGCTGATAAACCTCAATGTATTCTCCATTTCTGTGATTCTATTCCTGTTCTAGTTGTTTGCTTAGTTTGTTTTTGTTTTTAGGTTTAGTTGTTGTGATAGTTGTGAGTTTGTTGTCATTTCACTGTTCATAGTTTTGATCTTCTTCTTTTTCTTAGATAACTCCATTTAACATTTCATGTGATAGGGGCTTGGTGATGATGAACTCCTTTAACTTTACCTTACCTGGGAAGCACTTTGTCAGCCCTTACATCCTAAGTGATAGCTTTTCTGGATAGAATATTCTTGGATATAGGTCCTTGCCTTCCATGACTGAATATTCCTTTCTAGCCCCTTCTTGCCTGTAAGGTTTCTTTTGAGAAGACAGCTGATAGTCTTATGGGAACTCATTTGTAGGTAACTCTCTCCTTTTGTCTTACTGCTTTTAAGATTCTCCCCTTGTCTTTAATCTTGGGTAATGTAATGGTGATGTGCCTTGGTGTGTACTTCCTTGGGTCCAACTTCTTTGGAACTCTGAACTTCCTGGACTTCCTGGGAGTCTATTTCCTTTGCCAGACTGGGGAAGTTCTCCTTCATTGTTTTTTTCAAATAAGTTTTCAATTTCTTGCTCTTGCTCTTGCTCTTCTACTTCTGGCGCCCCTATGATTTCGGATGTTGGAACATTTAAAGTTGTCCCAGAGGTTCCTAAGCCTCTCCTCATTGTTTTGAATTTCTGTTTCTTCATTCTGCTCTAGTAGAATGTTTATTTCTTCTTTCTGCTCCAAATCATCGATTTGAGTCCCGGTTTCCTTCCCTTCACTGTTGGTTTCCTGTATGTTTTGCTTTATTTCACTTTGCTTAGCTTTCAATTTTTCCTCCACTTTTTGACCATACTCAACCATTTCTGTGAGCATCCTGCTTCCCAGTGTTTTTAACTCTGCATCTGTTAGGTCGGCTATCTCTTCATCACTTAGTTCTATTTTCGGAGTTATGATCTGTTCTTTCATTTGGGCCATATTTCTTTGTCTCAGAGCACCTATTACATTGTGAGGGGTGGAGCCTTAGTTGTTGACCAGAGTGGGGCAACCCACATCACTGCCTTGTGGCATCGTATATGGGGAGGCGCCTGAGAGGGAACAATGCCACTTGCTTGGCTCTAGGCCAGCTCTCAGTCACTTCCCCTGCTACCCTCAAGCAAATTGGGCCCTTCTGGTGCTGATTCCCAGGTAGGTGGGTTTGTGTATGTTTTAGGACCCTGTGGGTCTCTCTAATGAACTCTCCTGTGAGACTGGTAGTTCTCCCATTGCTGCAAACCCCACAGGTTTTTACCAGTAGAGGTTTTGAGGTTTTCTTTTCCTGCACTAGAACCCTGGGTTGCACGGTCTCTCTCACTCCCCCATTGTGCCTCCCAGCTTATCCTCATGCAAATGTGGGACTGCCCGTCCTCTGGTTACTGCCTTGCCCACTCCCATCCACCAGCTGCAGCCTTTCTGCACGTCCTCCCTACCCCATCTGCCTGTCTCCACCCTTCCTACCTGTCTGAATGAATGTTTCTTCTTTAAATCCTTGGTTGTTGGACTTCCATACAGTTCGTTTTTCTGGCAGTTCTGTTTTTTATTTTTGTTTGTTTTAAATTTGTTGTTGCCCTTCTTTTGGTTGTGTGAGGAGACAAAGTGTATCTACCTATGCCTCCATCTTGGCCAGAAGTCGAGATCTGAATACATGTAATTTCCCACGAAGGGAACAACAGAGATAGAGAGGGCCATAAAAGCAGGAGTGAGACATCCTTGTGTAAGAGAGTGAGAAACAGAAATGATTACTGGTTGTATCAGTTAGTTTTGCTACAGGACAAACAGAAGAGAAGAACAAGCCTTTATTGTTTTTCTTCTGGGGGCACAGTTGCTCTGCCTGGCTCTCTCTGGCAGTTCTGGGTGTCTGGGATTCACCTGTGCCCCAGTTCTGGTCTGGACTTGCCTGGGACACTGTATCAGAGGCAACTGTGCCCCAGTCCTGTCAGAGTAAGTGGGCTAGCCTGGATGTGCCCTTCTCTTGGTGATAGCAGAATCACAAAAGACCTCTTGAGGCCTAGGCTCAGGACTGGCACAGGGTGATATCTGCCTGTCCTAATGGCCAAAACGAGTCAGATGGTAGAGCTCAGTATCAATGGGTGAGATAAAACAGCACCCCTCAACACACACACACAGTGGAGAGCCCTACAAGAAAACAGAGCAAGGCATAGCACAGAGAGGAGAATGGGACCCTCAGGATATCTACCTCAGTGGTTATGATGATATTAACACACTTGTTCAAAAGTTGGTGTTCTCAAGCTAGTTAGAACAAGGTCAGAAACATTTCCTCATGCCTCATTCCGCTTGATTTTAGTAAGTTAGCAGCTTGACCATAGTGAGTCCATTTTATTTCCTTGCTCTCTTCCTCAAGAAATACGGATGAAGCCGAGGTAGAATATCTCGCCCTAAGCCCGCTGTCCCTTATCACCAGGGTGGAGAGAAGAGGGGCCAGGTGAGGGAGTAGATCATCCAGATGTGACCAACCCAGTGCTGTACTCCAGGAACTCACATTACTTCAGCAAGGTGTCCCAGAGGCCAGTGAGATGACAAAATGCACACATGATACAGGCACCTGTAGAAATGTGTATGTAAAAATCATCATCTAGTGCTGTATACTGTCAGACAAGACTTAAAATTTCTACATCCATATTTCTTCACTTCTCCCTATGTTTTCCATCTGTTTGTCTCCCCAAACTCCATCCCAGGTAATTTCCTCACAAGTTTCTACAAACTCACCATAGCTTGGTATATCTACAATCCATCAATCCCATCTCTCCTCTCTTGACTTTTTTTGTTTGTTTGTTTCTAGATTTCTCTTTTTATCCATAATGTTCCTGGTCTTGCCAAATGGGTTTTAATCCTTCTTTTGTGTTCTTCACACTTTAAACATGCTTATATGACAATTGTGCTCAGATCTCACTGCAGTCTCTAGTCTCTTGGGTGTATTTTCATTTTGCCAGCTGGCCCTCATGCCATTGGGCTTCCCTGTGTTTTGTGTTTTGTCTATGAGTCATGTCTAGTGAGGTTTTTTCCTGCCTAAGCAGGCCACCCTATGGAGCAATTGTGTTTGTCTCTGCTCACACACAGTGGGCTCTCTGTCCCCCAACTAAGTGGAAATTTCTTGCCTCCTGATGTGGCTGCACAGCCTCATTGTTCCAATTTGTCCATCAGCCCTGAGCAAGATGCCTATTCAGCTAGAGCCACGTGCTTATGCCAGTTTCAGGATTTTTATTCTAGTGAAGGGAAGGGACAGCCATTCCCTGGGTCCAGGCTTAAATAAGGCAGCCCTGGATACTTCCCCCACCACAGACTGCCTTGTGGCCTCAACACCTGCCCAAGGTGGAAGTTAAGGTCTGAGCCTCTTCGGCCAAATACCTGTATTCCATGTGCCTTCAGCTTCATCCTACCCCTGACTCACCTTTTCATTTCTGGCCTCAGGAGAATCCCCATTCAAATGTGACTCTATATTTGTATTTGTATTTTATATGGTGTTTCACATGTGGAACAAAAGGTAGGCTTTCTGTGACAGCTGAGTTCACCATTCAGCTGGACAGTGAATGAACTCATGGGGCACCCCATTGATAGCCTAAATCAATATGTTCAAAAGCAAACCCATCAGCATCCACGATGTCCTACCAACTCCAGGATGCTTCTATCCTTCTGCTTCACAATCCTTAGCACACAGCTTTCATCTGTATGGTCACTTGTGGTCACAAAATGGCTGCTAGAAATGTGGGAAGGTAAAAGGGCACAGGCCAACTAAGTCAACTAACTATCTTTTCAAAGAAGTTTCCAGAATCATTCTTTCAATAACTTTCTTTTACATCTCATTGGCCAAAATTAGTCACATGATCACCTCTATCTACAAAAGAATTGGAGAAGAGCAATTTTTCAGGTATGCACATTGACCTCTTTTAAAAAATTGAGGGTTCTATTAATAAAATAGTCTCAGCCATAATAGCCAAGACTAACACACAGGGCCCTTCATGACCTGCAGTCCCCAGCTTCTACACCACCTCCATTTTGTCAGGACCATCTCCTTTCACTTTTCCTAACAAATTCCATGTTATCACCAAGCTGAGCTTTAACTACTTCCCATAGCAACCTGACATTCCGCTCAGGTAAGCCATTCATGCTTCCTTGTTCCATGTCTGCCATTTTTTTTTTAAGTATATTTCATTGATTATGCTATTACAGTTGTCCCATTTTTTTTCCTCCCCTTTATCCCCCTCTGCCCTGTACCCCTCCTCCCTCCAGCATCCCCCCAACCATTAGTTCATGTCCACGGATTGTACATATAAGTTCTTTGGCTTCTCCATTTCCTATACTATTCTTAATCTCCCTGTCTGTTTTGTACCAATCAATTAAGCTTCTTGTTCCCTGTACCTTTTCCTCCATTCTTCCCCACTGATAACCCTCCACGTGATTTCTATTTCTGTGATTCTGTTCCTCTTCTAGTTGTTTCCTTAATTTGTTTTTGTTTTTGTTATTTTAGGTTCAGTTGTTGATAGTTGTGAGTTTGTGGTCATTTTACTGTTCATAGTTTTGGTTTTCTTCTTTTTCTTAGACAAGTTCCCTTAACATTTCATATAATAACAGCTTGGTGATGATGAACTCTTTTAACTTTACCTTATCTGGGAAGCACTTCATCTGCCCTTCCATTATAAATGATAGCTTTGCTGGATAGAGTAATCTTGAATGTAGGTCCTTGCCTTTCATAACTTTGAATACTTCTTTCCAGCCCCTTCTTTTGAGTAATCAGATGATAGTCTTGTGGAAACTCATTTTGTAGGTAACTCCTTTTACCTTGCTGCTTTTAAGATTCTCCCCTTGTCTTTAATCTTGGGTAATGCAATTATGATGTGCCTTGGTGTGTGCCCCCTTGGGTCCAACTTCTTTGGAACTCTCTGAATTTCCTGGACTTCCTGGGAGTCTATTTCCTTTGCCAGATTGAGGAAGTTTTCCTTCATTATTTTCAAATAAGTTTTCAATTTCTTTTTCTTCTTCTTTTCTTTCTGGCACCCCTATGATTCGGACGTTGGAATATTTAAAGTTGCCCCAGAAGTTCCTAAGCCTCTCCTCAATGTTTTGAATTCTTGTTTCTTCATTCTGTTCTGGTTGAAAGTTTATTTCTTCCTTTTGCTCCAAACCACTGATTTGAGCCCCAGTTTCCTTCCCTTCACTTTTGGTTCCCTGTATATTTTCTTTATTTCACTTTGTATAGACGTCACTTCTTTGTTTTGCATCTGTACTCAATCACTTCTGTGAGCATCCTGGTTACCAGTGTTTTCAACTATGCATCTGAAGGTTTGGCTATCTTCATCGCTCAGTTCTTTTTCTGGAGTTTTGATCTATTCTTTCATTTGGGCTATATTTCTTTGTCTGGGTGCACCTGTAACATTGTAAGGGGCAGAGCCTTAGGTATTCTCTGGGGTGGAGCAATTCATGTTGCTGCATTGTGGCACTCTATATGGGGGAAGGGTCAGAAAGGGAACAAGGCTGCTTACTTGGCTCCAACCCCATTTTCAGTGACTTCCCCTACTACCCGCAAGTGAATTGCACCTTTCTGGTGCTGATTTCTGGGTGAGTGGGTTTGTGTATGTTTTAGGGCCCTGTGGGTTCCTCCAATGAACTCTCCTGTAAGACTGGGAGTTTCTCCCACTGCCACAGCCCCCACAGATTTTTACAGCCAGGGGTTTTGAGGCTTTATTTCCCTGCGCTGCATACCTGGGTTTCATGGTCTGTCTTGCTCCCCAGTTATTCCTCCCAGTTTATCCACACACGAATGTGGGAATGCCCAGTCTGCCAGCCACCACCTTGCCATCCTGGTCTGCTAGCCACTGCCTTGGTGCACACCCCAGCACCCCAACTGCCCATCCATATCTGCCCCTCCTACCAGTCTGGATGAATACTTCTTCTTTAACTTCTTGGTTGTCAGACTTCCATACAGTTCAATTTTCTGACAGTTCTGGTTGTTTTTTGTTTTTAAATTTGTTGTTGTCCTTTTGGTTGTGCAAGGAAGCAAAGCATATCTACCTACACCCCCATCTTGGCCAGAAGTCCTCCCCATGTCTGCATTCTTGATAGCCTGGAAACTCCATGGAAGTTTACTAATGAGTCCCAGAACTGACCAATGGCTTAACATATGCTTGGTGCTCAATAAATATTTCTTTACTTATGAGTGAATGGACGAATGAATGGGTAAATGGATGGATGGATGGAAGGAAGGCTGGATGGATGGACGGACTGATAGCTGGATGAATGTTCCCAATACTCTCTCATATCTCTGTGTTTTTGCACATGCTGTTCCCTGTGCCTAGCAAGCCTTTCTAACATTGCCCACCCAGCTCATTACTATTTATCTGTTAAGATTCAGGTTTGATGTCCCCTCTTCCAGCAAGTTCTCCCTAACCATACCTGCCTGGGTCAGGTGTCCTGCTTGTTGCTCTTGCAGCCTTCACAGTAGCCTTCACTGTGCAGGATTGTGGGTCTGGGTTTACTTGTCTTTAGGCTCTGAGCTCTTTGAGAACAGACTTGACCTGCTCTTCTCCAGCACTGATCCCACTTCCTATGGTGGAGCAGGAGCTCCATAGACTTTTAATCAAATTAGAATAAAACTGAAAGTAATAAAGACAAACCCCTTGTTTCTAGAGAAAGATATGGCAGGCAGAAGACACTTTGGATGAGCTGAATGAGGAGTTCTTCCAGCTCACTGCTCATGCCCTAGAGCTCCAGAGAGAAGAGGACAAGCCAGGCCAACCACCCCCAAGCAAGAGCAGTACATTTGAGGTAAGTCCCACTGACTACCCTCTCAGTTCCTGAGCTGTCCGCAGCGTTGGGCCTGTGGGGTCACAACCCCTCCCGTAGAGAGGGGTTGGGGCCAGAACAATCATTTTGACAAGAAAGCCCACAGGTTTAAGTCTGGTTTTGCCTGGTTTTTTTTGGCAAATGTGTCTAAAGGCAGGGAAGTGCACATAATCAGCTTGGGCTTGCAGGTGTCTAAGCAAATTGATGTCCTAGAAAGATTCAGGACGGGCATGAAAATAGAGCAACAAAATAGCTCATCTAGACACAACCTGACTGATGTGCCTGGTTCTAGAACAAGGAGTTTTCCGTGGGAAACATCTCCCATCTGGATCACTCCCCATCCTCACTCAGGTCTCTGGAGGTATTGACATAGGAAGGTTGGAGGTGACAAAAACAAGAGATAGAAGTAATCATTCTGTTGTGTCTGTACTGAGCTCAATAGAACTTTATTTTCTAAAACAGGCAACTGGCTGATGGGCCTCAGTTTGCCTGTTTGATTTTTAAAAACACTGTGTTAAAGTACTATTTCTCTTGGCCTGAGTTTTTCCGGGGAACCCCTAACCTTTGAGCCTACAACCAGTGCCCCCTCATCTCACCTCATTCCCACCCTGCTGAGGTGGGCAGTGCCCTGAGTGGTAGAGAGGCATGGGCAGGCATTGCCTGTCACTGGGCTTCCCAGAGTTGGCATGTGCAGGGTTGCCCTGTGTCACCACGGAGTACCCTCTCCATGGCCAGGGAGGCCACCTGCCAGTTACTCTGGGAGTGGGGGCCCAGAAGGGGCTGATGGCAAGGAGAGCTGTGCTGCTCCCTGAATTCAGAGAATTCCACAAGAACATCATGTGTGCCTGAGTCTTGATGTTAAAAGGTCTAGAAAATCAGTTTTTCTTGGTTAAACTGACCTCTCTCAAGATAAAAATGACAAGACACCTGCACCCACAAAAAAATGGAAGGAAAATTTATCTTGTGTGCAAACAAGGTATGAAATATACAGATGACTTTCCCAGCAGGGCTGCAGGACAGAGGCGGATTTAATGGCGGGTGTACCAGGCGCGTGCCCTGGGCCCCAACTTCTGAAGGCATGTATGTTTATTTTCCCTGTCTCTCTTTTTTTTAAGGGGCCCTATATTTTCTTATGTGCCCAGGGCCTCAACCAACCTTAATCTGCCTCTGCTGCAGGAGCTATGTCTCCTGAGGCCCAAAGGGTCCCTGAACCCCTGAACCACTGAGGCTGGTCCTCCTTGTGAAATCCAAATGCAGGGGTCAGCCTCCTCTGTGTTCTAGTCTCAGCACATCCAGCATTCCTTCCCTGAGCTTTATGGCCATCCCACTGTGGGAGGACCAAGGGACTCAGATGATAGTGATTTAGTGACAATAAACTAATAGGAAAACTTCATGCTTGAAAAGACATTATATAAATATCCCTGTTATTAAGAAAGGAAAACACAGGATGAGCTGAAGGTCTATAAAATGCAGCAAGACTTAATTACTCAATAATTGCTCCAAATTATTAAACATGACAATTGGGCAATGATATAATTAGTTGTTGTTATGCATTAATGTGGCAACATAAACTTAGGGGACACAATGTCTTTATTAGAGACTCATGAGGTCAGTTACTGGAGGTAACTTTTTGTCATCTTCCTCAGTGTTCCGGTGGGTATTGTTGCCTAGAAACTATCAGCGTAATAACAGTCATGCCAGGGTCACATCATGGGTCCAGGGCAGAGTGAGTTCAGAACTCTCTGGGGTCACCTCTCCTCTTTCCATTTGTGTCCTTCTCAGGTTGTTCCCACTGTCTTCCCTTCTGAGTGTCAGGAAGACAAACCCAACCTACCAGAGGCAGGTGGCCCAGATGGGGGGTATCCGAGAACCTGGGCCCTGAAGAGTGACCAGGCCCTGATGCTGAAGGTGAGGAGGGCCCACCTGGCTCAGAGGATTGAAGACCTGGAGTGGGAGTTGTCCCTGCTCCTCCAGGTGGCAGATGGCAGCGTGTGTCCCTGAGTCATACAGGATGCTGCGGTGGCCACCTATAGGCGTGCCTTCCCCATGGAGAACATGGCCAGGTGAATCTGCTCGCTCCTGGTAGGAAGGAGTGGGTGTCTAAAGAGCCACCTGGCCCAGGAGTATGTGCCTGGGTTTCTGACACTCAGATTTCTTTTGAAGCCTGGACTTTGGTTTGTGCTGATACTCGTCTGTGGCCCTTTGGGGTAAAAATAAACTTACACAAGTTGAGAAAATCAATGTGCGTTTCTAGCCAGTGGGTGCTGTGATCTGGGCCATATGCCTCCAAAGGTTTACTTGGTGCACTTGGCTGCAGGGGTAAGAAGGGCTTGGGGTGGGAACCACTAGAACTGAGGTGCAGCTGAGCATGGAGCTTCCACACCCCTGTCCTCCATGGCTGCTTAATACTCATAGGAAGCCCAGGAGTCCATGTTCTTTTTCTGGTGACCTCCTGGAGGACAGAGAGGCAGGAAGTGATCTTGGGGCCACACTGAGGGCCTCCAGCACTGGAGAAGAAACTGCTTCTGCAGAACAGCTTACGCTTCACTCCCAACTGTCACTCTAGTTGAAACTCTCTTCCCCCTCCGAGACCTACCCCAGAGGCCACTGGTTCCAGAAAGCTCTTCCCACCCTCTTCCAATCTCTCCTTCCTTGAATTCTCATGGAGTCTCATGTCTACCATTTGCCTGATTCCTTTGATTAGTCATAGTGTGACATTTTAGTCTACCTAATAGAATGTAAGCTCCTTAAAGGTAGAATGTGCCACACAAGTACACACACACACAGAGCTCAGCACACTGCTCTGTACCTACAGGGTACTGGGTGACCCAGAAATGCTCCATGAATGTAACTGACAGTCTGGGGTACAGACACTAACCTTGAGCACATGCTGTCACATCAGGGCCACCTCAACACATGGGAAACTACAAATACACAGCAAAAAAAAAAAAAAAAAAAAAAAAACCAGCACAGAACTGAGTGCCAGCCTGGTAGACAAAGAAGGATGGAAGAAGGCACTCAGAGGCCAGGGAGATGGAGCTCCAGGGCTAAAGGCCTTGAGACAACTTCAAGGAGGGTCTGGGACCCAAGACTTGCAGGGTATGAAATATGCATGGTTGAAAAGAGGCAGGGGGAAGGGAGAGTAGCTCAGGTTAGTTAGGTGGGTAGAAAGAGGAAAGAGTAGGCAAGGCATTGGCCAAAAAACAATCAGGGCAAGGTCAGTGTAGGAAGAGGAAACCATGGGAGGAATTAGGGGGAAATAAGGCAGTATCTTGAAGCCCCAGGGAACCTTGGCTCCAGGAGCTCCCCTCCCTTCCCTGGCTAAAGCTCCTTGGCCCACAGCCAGGCCACAGAGCCATGTTTACCTCTTCTGATGGCCCTCACAGTAGCCAGATCAAGCCACACCTGGACTCTGATATCTTCTCAGCTTGGTCCAAGTGACCAGGCCCCTCCATGGAGCTGGGCTCCAGGCAGCAAACCCAGGGGTTCTGAGCAAATGTTCACACAGGGCCCAGAAGAGCAGGCCCTCTCCGCTTCTCACTGGGTCCCTCAGTGTGGCCACCCCTGTCATGCCTCCCACATTTCAGGAGCTGCAGGACGGTATAAGTCTCCAAGGTCTCTGCTACCCATGAAATCCTATAATCAGAGCTCCAAACCACTAAGGAGGGACAAGCAGCTACAGAGGCCACAGTCCTTGATGGGGTCCTCACTAGGGCCCAAAGAAAGATGAGTTGGTCTGCTGATCACCATTGGTTTTTGCTCTTCTGGCTGGTACAACCTTCTCCAAAGTATTCATCACTGCTCTCTACAGAGGTGAGTGACCACTGTCCCCTTTAGTAGCAGCAAGTCCCTGGGCCAGGACAGAAGGAGGGTCACTCCCCACTCCAGGCCAAAAAAGGAAAGCACCAGTGATACTATCTCTCCCCTGCCCAGACTCCAGGCAGCTCTTTGTGTATTCAACCTGCTTCCCATGGCCTCCAGGAGGTGTCCTGCCTGTGGTCTTAAGGATCCACAGCCGGAAAGAGCCAGCTGGAGTAAGAGGTCTGTCCAACCAGACCTGAGCCCAGGGCCACCTCTTGAGGGTTCTAAATCAACCATCAAAGCAGCCAGTAATTTGGCAAACATAGAGCCCATCTTTTATTCAAAGGGAACCAAGGTGGGGAACGGTGGCTGGCCCAGGTTCTCACAGTGTGGAGCTCCTATACCGGGAGGAGATTGAAGAACTCAGAGTGGAGGTGGGCTCAGGAAATAACTAACAGCATGTGATTATAGAGGT
Organism: Mormoops blainvillei; assembly: GCA_004026545.1. NCBI lineage: Eukaryota > Metazoa > Chordata > Mammalia > Chiroptera > Mormoopidae > Mormoops > Mormoops blainvillei. The sequence goes on along the minus strand of PVJD01000076.1, from coordinate 520,159 downwards.
CCAGAGCATCTGTATTAATAACCAGCTCTAGGACAGACACCAGGATGCTGGTCTGTGGACCTCATTTTGAGTCCAAGGTCACAGGCCATTGTAAGGAAAGTGGATGTTATTTTAAGGTCACTAACAAGGAGAATAATATAGCCTGAGGGCCATGAATTCCATTTGTTTCTGAGTGTGAGCTGTGTATGTGGACCTGGGTACAGAAGAGCCCTTGACTCGACAGTCATCCATGACTCCAGGCAGCACCTAGCCTGCAAGTGCTCAGCCCATGCCAACCTCCCAAGCAGTTGATCTCACTGCCCACTAGCAGGTGCTTTCTAAATGCTAACACCTGGGGCTAGCAGTTTTAAATACACGACCTCTTTTAATCCCCACAGAAATCTTACTGGTTAGATGGTGCCACTTCTGTTCAGAGGGTGGAGATACATGGCTAAGTGACAGGGTTCTTATTCTGCCTGTCAACAAAACCTATGTTCTTAACCACCACAATACAGTCATTCTCAGCAACAGTTTCACCAGGGATGGTGCTGAACTCTACATGTGATTAGTAATGAGCAGCCCAGCAGGTGCCTAGAGTCCTGTAGGAAGTGGTCTTTGACTTGCCTGGGCCAGTGGTTCCAATGCATGCTCTGTGGAAACTGAGGGCCTGCCCCAGAAACTACCAGAGTACTACAAAGATTCACCTCCACTTCCTAAGTATAATTTCTCAACTATTTTTAAAACTGAAAATTAAAAAAATACATTCAAAGATGCAACAGCCAGTGTACAACTCATTGGAATTACCAAAGTTTCAACTTCAACTGCTATGTTAGTGTGTTTGAATGTAGACTCTGGAATAAGTCTCCTGCCCACTCAAATTTTAAAATATCCTGACATGGCAGAACAAAGGGCAGAGACAATGGTGATCCAAACCTCCAAGCCTTCAATTCTGGTCGACTAGAGTGGAGAGCAAGAGTTAACTCTCATTAAAATGGAGTACAGGAAGGCAAGAAAAACTTAGAGTAAAAACAAACCGAGGACTTTCCAGTCAAGATGGTGACATAGGTAGACATGCATCACCTCTTAACCACAACAAAATTACAACTATAATATAGAACAACCATTACTCAGAACCGACAGAAATCAAGTTGAATGGAAGTCTGACAACTATGGAGTTAAAGAAGCCACATGAATCCAGAATGAACCAGCAGACTGGAGCCATATCTCAGATTCTATCAAACTGGCTAACACTGTTTGACCCACCTTGGAGATCCCCAGAGACTCTGCCCACCCAACTTACCTGCCCAACCAAGCTGGTTTTCTATATGAATAACTGGTCTTGGCTCATGCTGCACAGCTTCCTAAATCCTCTCAAACAAGTAGCAGCTGGCCTCAGTGAACACCAGGCTTGGAACTAGCACCCCAGATTCACAGCTTGGCTTCACCTGGAAATCTCCAGGCCCAGCACAAGTGGCAACCACCGTCAGGTAGGGTGGCCCCAGGCAAGACACAGGTGGGGGCTGAACTTAGCATGCACCACCCAGGAAACCCTAGGGCCAGAACACCCAGTGGACAGCTACAGACCACATCAGGGAACCACTACCCTGCCCCTGCACAACTGATCTGCCATGAAGGGAGGAGGTTGGAGGTAAGTGGTTACAACCAATCTTTGTAGCTGACTGTCCTGGGTAAATCCCTCAAACAGATCTTGCAACAGCAACCAAGGCTCAACTACAAGCAGAGAGTGTACTCAGCCCACATGAAGGATGCACCTCAACTACCCAGCTTGGGTGACAGGAGAGGCTGTGCCCCTGGGCCCTACAGGACACCTACTGCATTAGGCCACACTACCAAGACACAGGGTCACAGCAGCTCTACCTAATATATAGAAACAAACACAGGGATGCTGCCAAAATGAGACAAAGAGACATGGACCAAATAAAAGAACAGGTCAAAGCTCCAGAAAAAAAGATAAACAAAATAGAGATAAGCAATCTATCAGATGCAGAGTTCAAAACACTGGTTTTAAGGATGCTCAAGGACTGGAGGACAAGATAGGGAAAAACTCCCAGGAACAGCAGAGAAAGGAAAAAAGACTAAAAAATAATGAAGAGAGGTTAAAGGGACTGCAGGACAACATGAAACAATAATATCCATATAATAGGGATACAAGAAGAAGAAGAGGAGGAAGAGGAGCAAGGGATAGAAAAACTGTTTGAAAAAAGTAATGATGGAAAACTTCCCTAATTTGATGAGAGAAAAAGTCACACAAGTCCAGGAAGCACAAAAAGTCCCAATCAAGATGAATCCAAAGAGACATACTCCAATACACATCATAATTAAAATGCAAAATTCAAAGACAAAGGGAGAATCTTAAAGGCATCAAGGGAAAAACAGGAAGTAACATACAAGGGAGCTCCGATAAGGCTAGCAGCTGACTTCCCAACAGAAACAATACAACCCAAAATGGAATGGCAAGAAATATTCCAAGTAATTAAAAGCAAAGGCCTACAACCAAGACTACTCTACCCAGCAAGGCTCTCAATTAAAATGGAAGGCGAAATAAGGAGTTTCCCAGGCAAAAGAAGTCTGAAAGAATACACCTCCACCAAACCAGCATTGCAAGATATGCTAAAGGGACTGCTTTAAGAAGAGAAAGAAAAAGAGTGAGAGAGTGAGGAATGCAAGTACAAAGGGGAAAATGAATAAGTACCTATTAATAACTTTAAATGTAAATGGATCAAATTCTCCAATCAAAAGACATAGGGTAGCTGAATGGATAAGAAAACATGACCCTCACATATGCTGCCTACAAGAGACCAACTTCTGAACAAAAGACCTACACAGACTGAAAGAGAATGGTTGGAAAAAAATATTTCAAGCAAATGGACAGGAAAAAAAATGCTGGGGTAGCAATACTTATATAAGACAAAATAGACTTCAAAACACAGGCCCTAAAAAGAAACACAGAAGGATTCTTCATGATATTCAAGGGAAGAATCTATCAAGAAGACATAAATATTGTAAACATATATGCACCAAATGTAGGAGCACTCGAATTTATAACGAAAATCTTGGAGGACTTCAAGAAAGATATAGACAGCCACACACTTATACTAGGGGATTTTAACATCCCACTGTCAACAATGGATAGGTCTTCCAAACAAAATATGAAAAAGGATATTGTAGAACAGAACAACACTTTAGATCAAATGGACTTAACTGATATATATATAGAACCTTTCATCCCAAAGAAGCAAAATACACATTCTATTCAAATGCACATGGAACATTTTCAAAGACAGACCACATGATAGGACACAAAACAAGCCTCAACAAATTCAAGAAAATTAAAATCATACCAAGCATTTTCTCAGACCACAAGGGCTTGAAACTAGAAACCAACCTCAAGAAAAAAACTCAAAAACAGCCATGGCTCCATGGGTTGTATGCCAGCCTGTGAATCAAAAGGTTGCCAGTTCAATTCCAAGTCAGGCCTCATGCCTGGGTTGTGGACCAGGCCCCCACTTGGGGGCATGCAAGATGCAAACCGATGGATGTATCTCTCACACATGGATAATCCTCTACCCCTCTTTCTCCCTCCCTTCTCCTCTCTCTGAAATAAATAAATAAATAAAATCTTTAAAAAATAAAAAAAGGAAAAATTCAAAAACATTTAAACACATGGAGAATGAATAGCATGCTATTAAACAATCAATGTGTTAATAATGAGATCAAGGAAGAAATCAAAAAGTTTCTGGAAACAAATGAAAATGAACATACAACAGTACAAAACCTATGGGACACAGTGAAGGCAGTCCTGAGAGGGAAATTCATAGCAATACAGGCCTACCTAAAAAAGATAGAAACATTTCAAATAAGCAACCTAACCCTACATCTACAAGAACTGGAGGAACAACAACAAACAAAGCCCAGAGAGAGTAAAAGGAAGGAAATAATCAAGACCAGAGTAGAATTAAATGACATAGAGACTAAAAGGACAATTTAAAAGATCAATAAATCCAGGAGCTGGTTCTTTGAAAGACAAGCAAAATTTACAAGCCATTAACCAGACTCATCAAGAAAAAAAGAAAGAAGATCCAAATAAATAAAATCAGAAATGAAAGAGGAGAGATTACAACTGATACCACAGAAATACAAGGGATTGTAAGAAATCACTATGAACAACTATATGCCAGAAATTTGAAAACCTGGGTAAAATGGACAAATTTCTAGAAAAATATAATCTTCCAAAACTATATCAAGAGGAAGCAGAAAGCCTTAACAGACCAATAACAGCTAGTAAAATTGAAGTAGTAATCAAACAACTCCTGGCACACAAAAGTCCTGGACTGGATGGTTTCACAGAAGAATTTTACAAAACATTAAAGGAAGAGAAATAACTGCTTTCATTCTCAGACTCTTTCAAAAATCCAAGAAGAGGGGAGACTCCCAAACTCCTTTTATGAGGCCAGTATCATCCCAATCCCAAAACCAGCTAAAGACACAACAGAAAACTACAGGCCAATGTCGCTGACAAACATAGATGCTAAGATCCTCAACAAAATATTGGCAAACTGCACCCAGCAATACATTAAAAAGATCATACACCACGATCAAGTGGGATTCATCCCAGGGATGCAAGGATGGTACAATATTCGCAAGTCAGTAATTGTAATACATTACATAAACAAAAGAAAAGACAAAAATCACATGATTATATCAATAGATGTGGGGAAAACATTTGATAAGGTGCAGCACTCATATATGATAAAAAACAGTCAGCAAAATGGAAATAGAAGGAGCATACCTCAATGGATAAAGGTCATATATGAAAAACCTACAGCCAACATAATAATGGGTAAAAACTAAAAGCTTTCCCACTAAGATCAGAAACAAGACAAGGATGTCCACTTTCATCACTTCTATTCAACATGGTATTGGAAGTCCTAGCCACAGTGATCAGACAAGAAAAAGAAATAAAAGGCTTCCAAATTAGAAAGGGGGAAGTAAAACTGTCATTATTTGAAGCTGACATGATAGTGTACATAAAAAACCCTATAGACTCTACCAAAAAACTACTCAACTTAATAAGTGAGTGTGACAAAATAGCAGGAATCAAAGGCATTTTTGCACACCAACAACGAAATATCAGAAACAGAAATTAGAAAAGAAAATTTCATTTTCTATAGCAACAAGAAAAATAAAGTACCTAGGAATAAACCTGCCCAAGGAGGTAAAACACCTGTACTCAGAAAATTACACAGTACTGAAGAAAGAATTAAGGAAGCCACATATAAGTACAAGTATATACCATGTTCATGGATCAGAATAATTAACATCATCCAAATGCCCATACTACCCAAAGCAATGTATAGATTCAATTCAATCCCTATTAAAATACCAATGACATATTTCACAGATATAGAACAAACATTTCAAAAATTTATATGGAACCATAAATGACCCTGAATAGCCTCAGCATTCTGAGAAAGAAGAACAAAGTAGGCAGGATCACAATACCTGATATGAAACTATAGTACAAGTCCACTGTGATCAAAACAGTCTGGTACTGGCATAAAAACAAACACATACATCAATGGAACAGAGTAGAGAGCCCAGAAATAAACCTATGTCTCTATGGTCTAATAATATTCAACAAAGGGGACAGAAGCATAAAATGGAGCAAAAATAGTCTTTTCAACAAATGGTGTTGTGGACAGCTACATGCAAAAAAATGAAACTCGACCACCAACTTACACCATACACAAAAATAAACTCGAGATGGATAAAAGGCTTAAATATATGATGTAACACCATAAAAGTCCTAGAGGAACCTAGACAAGAAAATGTCAGATATTCCATGCAGCAATATTTTCGCTGATAAGTCCCCTAGACCAAGGGATATAAAGGTAAGATGAAACAATGGGACGACATCAAATTATAAAGCTTCTGCATGTCTAAAGTTAATATCAGGAAAATGAAAAGGGAACCAACCACGTGGGAAAATATATTTGTCAATGATACATTGAAAAAGGGTTTTACCTCGAAAATATATAAAGAACCCACACAATTCTACTCCAGGAAGACAAACAATCCAACTAAGAAATGGGCAAAGGACCTGAACAGATACTTCTCCAAGGAGGACATACACAGGGCCCAGAGACATATGAAAGGATGTTCAGCATCACTAGTCATCACAGAGATGCAAATTAAAACCACAATGAGATACTACTTCACACCAACCAGAATGACCATCATAAACAAATCAACAAACAACAAGTGCTGGCAAAGTTGTAGAAAAAAAAGAACCCTAGTGCACTGTTTGTGGGAATGCAAACTGGTGCAGCCACTGTGGAAAACAGCTTGGAATTTCCTCAAAAAACTAAAAATGGAACTGCTTTTTGACCCAGCAATTCTTCTGTTGGGATTATATCTTAAGAATCCTGAAACACAAATTCAAAAGAACCTATGCACCCCAGTGTTCATAGCAGTGTTATTTACAATAGCCAAGTGCTGGAAACAGCCTAAGTGCCCATCAGTAAATGAGTGGATCAAAAAACGGTGGTACATTTACACAATGGAACACTACACAGCAGAAAAAAAGAAGGAACTCCTACCCTTCATGATAGTATGGATAGACCTGGAGAGTATTATGCTAAGTGAAAGAAGCCAGGTGGTGAAAGACAAATAACATATGATTTCACTTATAAGAGGGACCTAATGCATGAAACAAAAAAGTGAGCAAAATAGAACCAGAGACTTGAAAATAGAAAACAAAGTGACAGTGACCAGAGGGGAGAGGGGAGGGGGATAATGGGGGAAAGAAGGGGAAGGGTCAAGTTAAGGAACATGTATGAAGGACCCATGGACAATAACAATGGGGAAGATGAAAGTGGATGGTGAGGTGTGGGAAGGGCAGGGGACAGTAACGGGGGGGAAATAAGGACCACTGTAATTAAACAACAATAAAAAAATGAAAAAAAATCACTGGTCATAGTGAAAAAAAAATGATGCTCAAAGGACTTAGTGAGGACCTTAACAGTATAAAAAAGATCCAGTAAGAAACAAAGGATTCACTAATTGAAATAAAGAACAATTTACAGGGAAACAGCAATAGAGTGGATGAAGCCAAGAATCAAATCAATGATTTGGACCATAAGGAAGCAAAAAGCAACCAGTCGGAACAACAAGAAGAAAAAAAAATTTTTTTAAACAAGGGTAGTATAAGCAGCCTCTGGGACAACTTCAAGAGGTCCAACATTTACATCAGAGGAGTGCCAGAAAGAGAAGAGAAAGAGCAAGAAATTGGAAATCTATTTGAAAAAACAATGAAAGAAAACTTCCCTAACTTGGTCAAAGAAATAGACGTGCATGTCCAGGAAGCACAGAGAATCCCAAACACAACGGACACAAAGAAGCCCACCCCAAGGCACATCATAATTAAAATGCCAAAGGTTAAAAATAAAGAGATGTGTTGGGGGTGGCGAGGGAGAATGGGTGAGAGGTGAGGGGATTAAGTAGTACAAATAGGTAGTTACAGAACAGCCATGTGGATGTAAAATATAGTATAGGACAGGGGGTAGCCAAAGAACTTACATGCATGACCTGTGGACATGAACAATGGTGGGGGGACTCCCTGAGGGAGTGGGGAGTGCTGGGTGGAGGGGAGGAAAGGGGGGGGAAATCAGGACAACTGTAATAGCATAATCAAAATATAAATAAAATAAAATAGCCTGACATACAAAACAAGACACTTTAGGAATGTATAATTGTTGATCTGTATGAATATAGATTTTTCTCAATATGTGCCAACAAAAACGTAGAACATAAGGCATTGGCATGAATCTGTCATCAAATGCCACCCATGCTTCCTATTTAAAATGTTTGTATCTGTCAGAGGAGCCTCCTTATTCTCACTGACTGCTTTATAATAAGTTACTTTTATGAACTTGAATCCATAATATAACCTATACAACTAAAAGGTGGCCTTTTTTTTTAACTTCATACAACTGCCTCCTACTAAGCTTTTGTTAGCAGTAAGACACCCCACTTAGAGAACTCTAGGTATGGGGCTGGCTCTGCAGTGACACATCTTGCCCTCTCTGGGTGAAGCCCTAGGCCTCAGCCACTTTTGTAAAGGCCTGCCATTTCCCCACTGCAGGCAGCATCTCTGGGGAAAACACCTCAGTATTTCCATGTTTGGAGGAGCTCCTAGCCTTGTCCACCCCTATTACAGAGAAGTCCCCAAACTCATCAGGGCCTGGGTCATGGCCCTGACCCATCTTGGCCTGCATTCCTTCCTCTAAGTGCTTTTGACAACATTAACTCTTAGCACTGATGTGCCAAGGACAGTCCTGACTGCCAGCATGCCACCCAGGAACTGCTAGGGCATCAGGAAGGCCAAAGGACTGAGACAGAGCCATCCTTGGGATGGGCAACCCTTGAATCCCCTGCATGTAGCTTTACAAATGGAGAGGACCTGCTGTAGAAGAGAGACAGGAAAGGCCTGTGTTGTGAAAGATGCTTATGCTCCAATGTGGGCAATGGATATATTAATGAGGTTTTTGCATTTCACACACAGGTAAGGCTGGGACAAGTGGCAACTCCCTGCAGATCCCAGAACTGTGGCTCCCTCTTCTACTGGGCAGAGCTACAGCCTGAGGTAGACCTCAGCTAACTGCTAGCCATGCCACCTCCTAGGTGAGTGGCCAGGAGCAAGTGACTTAAACTCTCTGCACCTCAGTTTCTCCATCAGTAAAGCAAGGGTGATTCCTTTTGTGGGGAGGTATAGGAGGGATTGATTGTGATGGACAGAAACTTGACCTGGGGTGGTGAACACATAATACAATGTACAGATGATGTGTTATGGAATTGTGCACCTGAAACCTTTATAATTTTGTTACCCAGTGTCACCCCAATACATTCAATAAAAAGGGGTGGGAAAGGGTGATTTCCGATACTTGCACTGCTTGATTCCCAGTGCTGGTACTGTTAAAGTTAGAAATAGTATGCATAGAACTTTCTATGTGCACCTGGCATTCTATAAGTGGCAGGCTAGTTGGTTTACCATTTTCATTTTGAGGAGATTCTGAAATCACTGAAAGTGAGGATCCTACCCCTAATACAAAAGGTGGGTAGGGACCCAGAGCTGACTTCAGGTGCCAGGACAAGCCCTCTCTTCCTTTTCTTCTGTACCTGAGAGCCCAAAAGAATTTGGCCTCTATTTCCAGGCTCTCTCTGGGCTGAGGGCAAGGGTGAGTGCCCGCCTTCCACAGAGTCATTGCACATCTCCGGCCAAAATGAAGACTAGCAAAGCAAAGGCCAGTTTTGACTTAATTCAACCTCATCTTAGAGCCAAGCCTTCTTTCTTGGGGGAGGAAATACACATACAGCTCTTAGGGCCCAGGAACTTGTCCCTCTCTTAGAGACAGCAGAGAAAGTAGTTCAACCCCAGCTCTACCTCTAATCAGCAGGTGACCCCAGACACATTACTTAAACTTAAATTTTGCTTTCTCACCTCTGAGATGTGGACAGAGATGGGACCTAACTCACAGGCTGGAGATGAGGACTATGTGAGATGTGCAAAGCTTTTAGAACAGAGTTTGACACACAGAAAGTGCCAACAAATGTTAACTTTTACTATTTTATTTGGTCTATAATAAGAATTCAATTGGATAAGCACTTTATTGAGAATGTGCTGTATACAACAAGGCATTCTTCTAGACTCTGAACACCATAGGCTGACATGAATGCGATGACTAAAACATTCATTAGGTTGCAGTGACATGATCCTTTTTTATTAAGTCATGAATTGCAGGGGAGAGGGTCCAAGAGAGATTCAGGAAAACTTTGGTAGACATGTTGACACTGAAGCTGAGCCTTGAAGCAGGGTTTCTGCAGTTGGAGATGATGGAAGGATATGGAATTTTCCAGGCAGACAGACAACATGTGCCAGCCTGAAGTCTGGGAGGGAACATGTTCAGGGAACCATGGTTTGGTGCAGGATGGGATACATGGAGGTGCGCTGAGCAGAGCAGGACCTGCATCCAAGGAGCTGCTTTGAAGCTCAGTTTTGCCCCTTACTGAGAGGTCTTTGATGTGTCATTTAATATCTGAACTTCTGACTCCACAGATGTAAAATGGGTGATATAACACACCCACCCCATGGGTAATTGCAAAAATTGAATGCTTAGCTATGTCTAAGAAGCACTGTAGAAACTGTAAAGCATTATGCAAATAACAGCAGTTTCTGCTGTGGGCCCTCCCAGGCATCAGGGGAAACAGGCCAACCTTCTAGGCTCCATTGCAACATGGGGAGGGGAGAGAAACTGCCTAGGCTGATGGGCTAGGAGCATTTCCTGCTTCTGCTGGGTGCTCCCCTCCTTTGCTGTCATCCTGAACTCTGGTGCCAGACTTGAGGCAGAGCCAGGACACACTGAGTTTGCAATCTGAATTCACAGGCTGAGTTCTCGGTATCAGAGTACATTTGTCCAGAAGATGGCAAAACCCTGAAAGAAACTTGGGTCGAATGCTTCTCAGACAGATGGATTCCAAGTTCAGTTTCTCCTAGTCATTGGAACATATTTCAAAAATGAAGGAAAGAGGGAAAGAAGGAAGGAAGGAAGGGAAAAAATGAAGGAAAGGAAAGAAAAGGAAAGGAGAGGAGAGGAGAAGAGGAGAAGAGAAAAAAGAGAAAAGAAAAGAGAAGACGAAGAGAAGAGAAGAGAAGGGAAGAGAAAAGAGAAGAGAAGAGAAGAGAAGAGAAGAGAAGAGAAGAGAAGAGAAGAGAAGAGAAGAGAAGAGAGAAGAGAGAAGATATTTATTTACCTGGCAGAGGAGATACCATGGTCACAAAGGTGGTTTTCCTAGGGTGAGGCTCGCCCACGGCATCCTGGATGTGCCCACCCCTGCAATTTTCCCAAATGTGGGAAACTTGACAGCATAATTTGTGGTAGTGGGGGACTGCATTCGTATTCTCCCCTGAATGAAAAAGAAACAAAAAGGAAAAGCAAAAAGTTTCTAGCAAAAGATTACTCCAGAGGTGTAAAGCCTTTTTTCTCCACTCCCCTATATATCTGATTTGATTTGCACAGTAGGGGTTGGGACAGGGGAAAAACTGAAACTGGAAAAGCAGGCATTCATACTGCCTGTCACCTACCAGATACAATTCAGGGAAAAAGTTAATTAGATAAAAAGCTGCAGCGTTCTCTCATCTGTGTCCTGGGCAGTGGGTGTCTCACCCTGGTGTACAGTGGCTCAGATACCATCTTGATTGCTTGCAGTCCTCCTGAGGCACAAAGGTGGAACTGCTTATGGTCTCCTAGAGTCAAGGTGGGTCATACCTTCAGCTCCAGGAACAATAGCTTTGTACATACATTAATTACCAAGCTTATTAGCTATTACCTAAAACAAAAATTTTTCCAACATTTGAGTCCCCAGTCAGAATCAGAAAGTTGATGGCTTCAATGAAGTCAATTGCTGATTTAGAATTAAAACATGGGTCTGTCAAATAACTCCCCATCCCTTAGCCCCCACTTCAAGGGTTCCAGTGTTGAAACATCAATGATTATTAATAAAAATAAATTAATAATAGGAAAAAGCATAGGATTTAAAATCAGGATGGCTGGTTCTACTCACAGGCCTGTAATTTTCATCTCCCCTTTGCTGGGAAGGCTGTTTTCTCTTTAGAAAAATGGGAATGATCATGTAACAGGGTACAGGGCAAGGGGTGCCCATGAAAATAGTAGAAAACCTCTACCGCCCTTTGTTGGGGGAGAGAGGATGATAGCATTAAGATACTTTACATTACAATGACAACTTGGTAGCTAGGTTAATAGCCGTGCTACCACCTCAGGGCAAGGTGGGCATGACTTTAAGGGCATATTCTGATGCATGACATAGCAAGGGGTGGTAGTTCCCCCTGGATCACTAAGTCAGTCACTCTTGCCCTCACTGGGGATGGCAGCTGAGAGAATGTAAACAATATAGGAGAACTGGCAAATGTAGCTAATTGTGAGAGGAGTTTGAGATGAGGTCATGCAGGAGGCTCTGGGTCAGGATTAAAAACTAAGGGTGGACAGCCATGAAAGGAGAGCCAGGCTGCCAGTAGTGAGATAGGAGCCATGCAGGCTGTAGGAGCTGGTCTGCCATGGGCTAGTAAGAAAGGAGGCATGCCGCTTTGATCGTGCCCACTCTAGCCGAATCTGAAGCCACCAAGGACTGCCTTGCAAGACACTGAACTGGTGCCATGCAAACCTGGACTCTATTTGGACACTTGGGACTTGTGTCCTTCCTGGATTTTACCGTAATCCAGAGTAACACAGTACACGCTTTCCTGGACTATGACACAGAGGCTGATGACAATGTATCCCAAACCCTGAAGAGGAAAGCTGTTGCGTGAGGATGGCGACTTTGGTACCTTCCAGAAGGACTAGACAACTGTTTATGTAGCTGGCTTAAGATAAGGAGATGGGGAACTTTTGGGGTTTTTGGCTTATGGCCTTTTGGGGAGCAAGGGAAATGCTGGGTCTTGTGGGAAAGAAGGGCTCCCAGCTGAAGTGCTCTCAGCTCCCCTACAATTAGAATATTATAACTAAAAACCTGTTTCTTCCGGTATTAATTGTTGGGTCATACACCAACCAAGGTGCCACATGAAGGGAACCCTGCCTGCTTGATCACCGTCATACCTGTGGCCCTGAGCTGCTGAAAGGTGGAAATAACATGTGTGGATGCACAATAAATAAAGTCTGGTCCATGATGAATTGTAAATGAAAGCATGGATGCCAAATAAACTTGGGCAGCAGCTGTTTTTAATTTTAAATTAGTAACCAGTGAGTCTGTATCAATTGCTAGGCACTCTGGGGAAAGAAAAGAGAAACATCAGTCTCCAGTTCTGGCTGAAATGGACTCTTGTCATTCCATCAGAAAAGACACTAATAAAGTGAAAAAAATTAATCCTCATGAGCAAGTCCTGATTGGTCAGGAAACATCTTCTCTAAGCCTACAAGACTGTCTCCACCAGCAGATGGCAGTGTTGCACGAATAAGAATACTGCCTGGGTCTGCACCAGGTGTAGGACCATTGCAGAACATTGCGCAGTGAGGAGCAGGAGCTGTCTCCATCAGACTTGTTCTTTCTGGTTAAAGAATATACAACCTAACAAAAAGCACCAAAACAGGCATAAAAAATTAAGAGGCAAATGTGTAAAAACTGCAGGACTACACATAGGCAAGTGGAAGTTCCAATCAGGGCAAGAACTATTAGGAGGCTTCATATAGTGTGGGACAGTTAAGTGGGGGCCATATTACAAGGGGTTTAAAGCAAAAGGCAAAGTAGTGCATCCTTGGTGCAGTAGCAGGGAGTCCCTTTAAGTTCTAGGCAAGGCAGTGACTGATGAAAATTACATTGTGGGAAAATAGCACTAGGCCTGAAGCAATAAGGGTGTGTGTGCAACACGTAAGAAAGGAGGTAAGAAAGGATGGAGGGAATTGTGAGATGAGGGAAAGGTGCTTGAGGAGTGGTGAGGGGGTGCAGGTAGGAAGGGAGGTGATCATTCTCACCACCTGCACTGTCAGCCCCCTGGGAGCACAATGCCATACACACAGTATGTATGTTCACTGTCCAGCTGGAAACTCTGTGTCCCAGTCCCCTTGTAGTAGCTGGCTCCATGTAGGTCAGTGTGGGCCACCCAGAGTGGGTTGGCATAACTGCCCATGGCACCCTCCTAAGAGATCATCCCACTCTCTTCTTCCTTCCCCCCTGCTGAATTGTCACCCAGAGCAAGGCCATGGCAGAGCCTCCCTCAGCCTGGTTTTGGGAGGACTGTGAGGAAATCCCCCCTATTCCCAGCCAGCCTCTTGACCTCCCCCACTGGGCATCACAGGAGAAATCAACTTCACTTGTGCTAAGCCACAGAAACTCAGGGGCTTAGCAGAGAGAATAGCAAGGTTTAGATAAATCTGCTGAATTTATGTGATTTTAACTGAAGTCTAGGAGTTTTACATGATCTTAGGTCTAGCTAGCAGGGGCTATAGCTTCAGTCTTCCTGGGAGCTTCAGTCTTCCTGGTAGCTTCCTGGGGAGCCTATGTATCCCCATTACATATGAAATGGGAAGCCTCCCAAATCTCAACCACCCTATGGGGGTTGTCTGGGGTGGGTGTGTTTGGCTTCCTCAAATAATTTTTTATAATTTTCTTAAAGGCTGGTCTCTAAGACTTTTTACAATACTCTTAATTCCCAATCGCACTTTGAAGTATCTATAGGCCAAGAGCAAAGTCTTCTGATATACTTCTCTATCCAGCATTCTTTTATGATCCTAGTCACTCATGAATTCTGACCCTGAATGAACAGCGATGATTGAGCAAGACACCTGCATACAGCAAAAAGGTTCCTGGGAAGTTGTAGAAACAAGCAGAAACAATCTTTCACCCCTGTCTGCAAAAGGAATGAAGGTTTCATGGCCCTGGAGGTCCCTCAAATGGTCCAGATTAATGGGAACTCAGAACACCAGGTTCAGCCCTTTAGAGAAAATCATCCATGCTCATTCTTGTTAGGCCAACCTTCCTGCCCAGCCTTCTCTCCAGCTCTTTATCCAGAATCAACAGAGTAGGACATTCTTGTGGGGTGCTCTCCAAAGCAGATAGTTCTTGCTCTAGTTCTCTGGCAGAGGGGGACAGGAAGAAAGCCTTGTAGACACAGCAGAGCAGAAAGACAACAAATCACACAAATGAAGAAGAGTTTATAAACACCAGAGTCAATCTAAAGGAGATTAGTATCAGGCCTAATGAAACTTTGCTAGAAACTTTGGCTAATGGCACCAGGCACAATTCTGGTTCAAAGTCAGCCCTTTATAAATACTAGTCCCCTGCATTCTATCTCTGGACTTTCGGGTGAGGTTTTATGAGGTGAAAAGATACCAGAGATGGTCTGGCAGAAATGTGTGTTCTCCTAAAGCTTGGTCAGAAGAATCCTGGAAGCCCTGGAGGTCATCTAATTATACCCCTTATTTCATAGATGAAGAAGCCAAGCCCAAGCGGAGGCAGGGACTTCCCAGAGATATTAGTTGGTGAGTCAGAGGAGGAGAGCCTGGAGCACTGATCTCTCAGTTGGGCTTTCCAGAATGACAAGAAGCAGGGCCCAGTGCAAGATGGTGGGGTGGGCACATAAGACAGTGGATGAAGCTATCTTCGGAGCTAGGTATTCCTACATGTTGCTGTCTTCTCCTCCTTGTGTAATGCCCCCCTCCCACCCACCTGCTGCCAAAGAGGGATTTGTAACGGTGTCCAGAATGTGGGGTGTCCAAGAAAAATATAAGATATTCTCTTTCCCTCACCCCACGGTGGGCCACCATGCAGAAGGGAGACATGGAGCAGGGTCTTTCAGAGTTACTTTTCATGTCAATAACAGGCCAGCTTCAGACCTGCCTTGGAACAAGGCCATTGAGAGTCATTTTGCATGTCAATAACAGCAAGATAGCTTCATACCTGATATGCAAAGATGGTTATTTTGCGTATCAACAAGGCTAACCAGTAAGGTTTGCATAACTTAAGCCCAGGACAAACAGGGAAGAGGCTCCCCAAGTTACAGCTACATGTCTGAGACCTGGGAGATGGTTCTCCCCGTGCCATGGGGAACAATGCGAAGACCATGTGGGAATGAAAGGGGAGAAAGGACTCTTGCTAGTGGGTCACGAGAAGGTGCCACGTAGTTTTGGATTAAGAACTGGAGAATGTGGTGACACAGCTGATTGTGCTGGGAACCAGGAGAGGCCTGCCTAGCCTAGCTCCAGACTTCTGTTCTTTTCCTCTTAAAGGATGGTACCCCTGACTGGCCTGACTGCGCAAAGAGGGGGAAAGGCAGGACTGTGTGTGTTGGTGAGTGTTTTAAAGGGATTTTGAGATTTAACAGTGACATTTAGTCATTATTCAAAACCTGTATAATTTCTGAATAAATAATTCCTTTCCTTTTCACCAAACTCTGGCATTGAGAGCCATAATTTCTAAGGGCAGTGGGCAAAGAACCTACAACAGAGGGACCCTGGGGAAGATGGGGCGTTGTTTCACTCACTGTATCTGCTGCCACCCCAAAATGGGTCCACATTCGGTAACACTTGGGCAAATCCCTTCATTTCTCTGATCTCAATTTCCCATCTGTAAAAGTGGCATGTTAATACAGATAGTGCTTAGAAGCTGGGCAGATGGGTGGGAATGCAAAGCACCTGTCATACTCTGGGCCACAATGACGGGTATAAGGAAGGGGAAGAAACATGAAACAGCTGATAGATGGACACAGACATTGCCCAGCTGAGCCACCAGTTGATGTTGCAAATGATTTTTAGAGCTCCCAGTCAACGTCCAGGTGAGCTTGTCCTGGCTTTATGTGAACGTCCTGGTGTTCTGGTTCGTCCACTGCTCAAGTCAAATTCTTAGGTCACTGGAGACGGAAGGTTTCTGTTATTCCCTCAAGACTCTCCTGTATTTCGCCCTCCCACAGAAGTAGAAATGTCAAGTTCAAGATTATTATGCAAAGTAGGGAGAGAATCCAGTGAGTCTTTTAAGAGGTCCACACCCTTTCCCAGCTCCTCAGGCAGAAACAGGCCTTTTAGATTATCTGCCAGGAATGACTCAACCTCCCTCTGGGCATCTCCGCCCACCTGGGGTGGGCCTTGAGTCTGGGCTTCAGCCAGGCCGACCTGATGAGGTCCCTCCCTAATACAGGCAGATTGTGGCCCCTGTGGAAAGATAAGAAAGGTGGAGATAATGTCCCCTTCTCAGCTACACATACAGCAAAACTCCTCCAGCTAAAGCATGAGCACCTGAGCTCTGACATCCTGTGGCCACACATGGAGCTGCTATTTCCTGCCCTGAACAGTGGTATCCCATTTCTCCTCCCGGTTTCAGTCACTCCACTCAGCCCAGCATGCACAGAGCAGACACTGCAGTGAACACAAGATGCCTAAAGGAACAAACTGCACAGGCCCAGATTTGGGGGAAGCTGAGCCCATCATGTGCCACTCTAGACATTTTCACATTCATCCTGCATCATTAACCCATAAGTGAGGTGTTCATATCCCCATTTTACAGCAAAAGAGATGAGTTTGGGAGAAGCTGTAACCACCGCAGCTAGCAAGCAGCAGAGCATGATTTAGACCCAAAACCCTGGGGCCTCCTGGTTCTCCCACACTCATTCACCTTGGATGACTCAGATGACATAAAAAAAGAGGACAGTCACAAAGCTGGACTCAAAACACAGGTGTTGGCAAGCTTGGAAATAGTTAGATACCTATTCTTAGGGGACAATAGCAAGAATACCTACCATTTATTGTGGCAGTTATGATGTTCCAGGCACTAGATTCTATGCACTTTCTGTGCAGAATCCCATTTAATCCTTTTTGTGCTCAGGTAAGTCAGGTGTTACTGTCCTGGTCTTATATATGGGAAGGTTGAAGTTTGGAAGACAATCAGACCATGATCACAGCAAGATGGGTGACAGAGTTGGGACTGAAACCCAGGTGTGGAGAATGTGAAAGCTTGTGTTCTGAACTATGGGCATGGAACAGTTGAGTGGAGGGCATCCTCATACCCCCAAAAGCATGGGGATGACTATGCCAGTGTATACAGCATAGTGTGATGCAGAAACTGTCATTAACACCAGCAGCACAGCCTGTTAGTCCAATCACCACTGATGAGTGGAAACAACCATGCCTACTGATAGCTTATCCAATTCTACCAGTGATTGTTTCTCTTTCTAGCAATAGGGCTGATTTAAATTGCCTAAAATCCTTAGGATTGCTAAAATAGAACAACTTTTTAATGCAAGACTAATATTCAAACAGAAAGAAGTGTGGGGCTGGGAGGCAAAGGGTAATTGCCAAGGGCCATAAACTAGAGAGAACCAAACACAGGCACCATAAGTGTTTGAGCAAAGCCCTGGGGGCAAGCGTGATCCCAATCCCCTTAATTGAAAACAAGACTTTGAACCCTTACAAGGAGGATGATTGGGATGGAGAACAAGCCTAAATGCAATACTTAGTTCCCAAGCCCCTCTGCATATAACCTGGTGAGTTAGGAAAACCTCAGCCAGTGGCACAGGCTGTTGAAAGGAGGCTGATCTGCTTTGGGCACTAGGTAAAAGTTCCCCTGAGAATTCAGAACTCTAGGCCTTCTCTTCATCAAGGTGGAGTTTGAGTTTGTATCACCCTACTGTTACTGGGGAGACACAAGTTAGGGGACTTTCCTTCCTCTGTTCTTACCTTGCTCACAAGAGAAGGATTCAAGTAAGAGAACACATATAGTAAAAATAAGATAGTAAGTTTATTTATGAAATACACATGAGCGTGAAGCTGCAAGTGGGCACCCAACTGAGGCAGGAGATAGTCAGGAAGGGGGACTCCAGAGGTGCCCCAGGGCTAAGATAAGGACACCAATACAGGACAGAGACCCCTTTCTAAGACCAGTTGTTCCCACGTTGGGAAAAGCGCTGAATCATGGTGAATCTTGAATGCACCTGAGCAGAAGATGCTACATGATCCCAGCTTCATTGTAATAAATTAACATTGTGAGACCCCCTTCCGTGGTGGCCAATCACGGAAAATCATGGGAGACCAGGTATGCAGCAGCTTTAAAGTAACATAACTACTCGTACGTGTGCAATATAACCCCGCCAAAACTAGCCAGGAAATATCTGCCCTATAAGAGTAGAATCCCACCCCAGCTGGTATAGCTCAGTGGATTGAGCGTTGACCTGCAAACCAAGAGTAGAATCCCTCCAGCCTCTGAAGTCAATCTCTGCTTGGAGTTGGCCCACTCCCATTTTCTGTGGAGTGTACTATCACTTAACAAATCTGCTCTGTCTCCTTCTGCTATAAGCTCTGTGTTGGGTTCAAATCTTTGTCCGCAATCACCAAGAACCTGGCTACCTGTGCCCACCTGCGACACAGCTAGTTTGCGTGCCCCTCCTATTAGGATTTTAGGGGTCTTATGCTTATAGCCATCTTCTAGACTCCCATTCTTCCTCCCCTTTTAGGCCTTGGGATTAATACACAGTTTCAAAGGCTGTCTTTCCCAGATAGTGAAAACAATTTATACAGAATTTCAAAGGCTCCTCTCCTCCTATGCTATCATGGGTTTTCTTGTGATTTCTGGAATACCTGGCAATCTTATTAGACCATGTTCAGGACTGAGTTAATGGGTGAGACATGTCTCCCTCCCACTCCCTGCCTTGGCTTACTTTCTAATCTGTCTAACACTAGTATCCCCAAGCCACGATATCATCATAAAATTGGCTGCAAAAAGGGTCTATAAGGACTTTCACAATGAAACCACAGGAGATTCTCATGAATGAAGTAAGCCCTACTAAACTCAAGCTTGTAATCAAACTGACAAAACACAGTGATCAAAAGTCCTCAAACAGAATGAGTGGCAAAATTCAAGCTGTAAGTATTTGAGATGATAAAGTGACCATATGAAAGAGAATGTAAAAATACAAAAGGATGAATTAAATTTTTTTAAAAAGAGCGAACTCCTATTTAAAAGTAAAGGGGGAAGGGTGAAAACTACCAAACAGAAGTTTCAGAAATAAAAAATACATAGTATTTTAATTGGAATTTCCATGAAAAAATGAAATAACAGATTATACATAACTCAAGCGAGATTTGGTAGAATCGAAAGCTAAATCTGAGGTCAATGAAGAGATCAAACTTGTGCCCAGGAGTCAGAGACATGGAAACCAGCAGGAAATCTACCACACTAACAGGTGTCTCTGGAGAGAAGAGGCAAGGGGCCACACTCAAAGAGATATGAGCAGATAATTTTTTTAATGTCTTCAGATTTAAGGAGTTGAAGTCCCAAATAGCATGAATCAATAGAAATCTGAAGTTTTTAATGGTCTAAAAGGTGAAGAAAAAAGGAAGTCCTTTTAAATGGCAACTGTCATGCTTTAAAATTCTCGTTGACCATGTTGTGGATCAGGTGCCTCTCCTTTGTCTTGCACTACAGACAAGCTTCCTTCCTGTCTTCCACTGGACATGCTCAGAGAGTGGCAGCACTGGCAACGAGTTGGGAATTTGAGTGGAGAGAAGTTTTCTGAAGGCAGATGGGATGGAAGAAGGGAGGTAGAAATGGTAGGTGGAAGGTGAGGCCTGGTCAAGGGAAGCTGTTAGAAAAAAGGGTGCAGCTTTTCTGACTCCAGGGAGCTGCTGAGGCTGGTATAAGGAAAAAATTACACCATGTATCAGACAGGGACAGACTGGGGAAAAGGAGCATGGTTTAATGACAACAAATAGTGAATTCTCACTGGCATTTACCAAATCTTATTACTGGGGAAGTGGCTTTCCTCTGTGCCATACTCACATGTTTCTATTTGGGTTATTAATGGTCTTTATTCCTACCTTTCCATAGGGAGAGGCTAGATGATTACCCCACCCTCACTTTGCATCCCATTTCACAACGGAGGAAGTGTAGCTGTATTCACTGAAGCTTTTTTATCCAAATCAATCAGCATGATTTGCCACAGAAAGAACATGTTAGCACAACTATTTGTCATAGTTATGTCATTTCTCTTGTTTGGGCCACGAACACAGGGGAGATTCTACATTCAAACTTACCCACACATTACCAATATTTTTTCACACACCCCCAACCCCAAAGTTTGCCAATTTTAGAACAACTATTCTGTTAAGAAGTGGTTTGCACTGAAAAGTAATAAAGGTTCATATTTCTGGAATGCACTATTAGAAAGTTACGCTTCAATTTGTCCTAGTTATTATCTCAGATGAATATAGATATATTTTAGAATGGAAAAGGATCCTGGATGTGATTGATAGATACATAATTACTCAACTGGCACATGCTTTATTAATCCTCTTTAAAAGATCCCTAGAATAGATCATCAGTAATAGCCCTTTTGACATTTTCAAATATCAAATGCCCCCTTTTTCTGATTGTGGTAATGTATGGTAAACCACAAAACTGTGGTAATTTTCTGAATGTGGTACTGTAATGAAAATCAGGAGTTCATCAAAATGTATCAAAGAAATATTGTCCTCACTCTAGGCTTTGATTTTATATGTTCTATTCCAATATCTACTTTTGCTCATTTAACAAAAGTAATAAGTGTACCATTTCAAAGCATCTCTAGCTTTGGTCCTAGTGTAAAAGAAATGAGACTATAAACTTGCCATTGTTCTTGTTTTTTAATCATGTTTAAATGACTGCACATATAAGTCTTTCCATTTATATCACAAGGATTTCAGTAAGACAAAGCAAAACAAAACATTTCTTTCTGAAATCAAATAACAAATTGTTAAGATCACACTCATATATAAAGGAACTACTGCTATTTTGACCCACAAATCTCTTCAGATGTACTTATTACTAATAATGCCTTTTATGTAGCTCATATTAAGTATGTTTAATAGAGGCTTCTATTCTATAAAAGACACAATAATAGTCACCTTGACAAGTGCTTACTACACATCATAACCTGTGTCAATACACTCCTGGGAGGTATGTTGGCCCCGTTCTACAGATGAGGAAATTAGGTTTGTGGAAGGGTCACCTGGACAGGTGGCTGGGAACCTCTACTCCATACCACCTCTTCACAAAGCATGGAAAATGTTGTTCCAATTTCTGTATCTCAATAATTCAGGGTTAGAGAGAGTTAATATACAGCAAAATAGAAAGGACCTAGGAAGTACTGAGATGAGGAGCATGCATAAGAGATCTCACCCTTTCTGTCTAGTGAGCAGAGTCTCTCGGGCATTTCCCTTACATACCTGCATTCTGCATGGGTCTACAGAATTGAGCCGAGAGGGGAAATGTGGACCTGGCAGCATCAAAACATGTAGGGGGAAAGTGCGTAAGATTGGAGATTTCTATTGCTTAAGTTAAGCCTAAGAACCAGGAAGCATGGCAGCCTCTATGGGGAAATCCACTGATTCTATTGTGCTTCCTCAACAAAAGATAATTGCACAGTTGTGAAACTGACCCAGAGGCTGGGCCACTGGGTACAGGATTTCTACAGAAGTTTCTCCCTTTCAGGGAGCATTGCACAGCAACCTGGGTCAACTCAGATGTCAAGATAGGCTGATATGAATAGTTTTCTACCCACTGGCTGGCTGTTCCTTGGGTTTGAAGCTCTTTTTATAAAACTTGAGGGTAGGGCAATGCACAAAAGAGTCTTTTCTGCTGTGCATTTAAATAGGTGAGGACTGAGGAGGAAAAACACTGTTGGTATATAATTATTCTGGAGAACTTTGCAAATGTCTCACCTCCTGAGCTCTGAAGTGGGGTGGAATGGGGAAGCAACATGAATGTGACTGTCGTCTCTAGGTGAGGTGCTGAAAGAGGCCTGACAGTGAGAGGAGGGGAGGTTCCTGACAAATGCCTCTGTGGTTTGGGCTGACGTGTGTATCTGGGGTGGGTGCGGGTGTGCCCAAGGGTAGGTTCTAGGAAGCATACCTCTGAGGGTTGTTTGTCAAGGTGGACTCTCCCTGTGCCTAAACTAGTGAGTTCCAATAAAGCAACTTTTATTAACTCTTAGGGCAGCAAATACTCCAGTCGGCTTTTTTGCAAATTCATACCTTTGACCACCAGAGGTCTGGGAAGTAGCGAATGGACAGTTGGATCCCCAAGGCTCTCGCTCAGTGCAACTCAGTGCTGACACAGCACACTGGTTCCACTTCATGGGGTTGATTGGCACCGCTTTTGTGCTGCTACATGTTTACCATCAGTCCTGTGTACCGCCCCATGGCCCCACAGCAGCACCATCTACCAACTGACAGAGGTCATTGCCCCTGATGTTCAATTCCTGGGCTCCCCCAGCCTGGTCCTGGTGCCTTGACATTCTTCCTTCTTAAGGTGGACAGCAGGCTTCCTTCTAGACACTTATTCAGCCAAAACAATAACAGTTTCAGACTCCCTGAGACTGTCATTATGCACATTTCGCCATCTTTCCTCCCAGTGCCCAATGGGAGGGGCAACATGTTTCAGTTTGTTCCAGGTCCTCCAATTCAGTCAGGCAGAGATGTTCAGACAGGTCTTTCCACCCGTGCTTCTCTTGTGCCCACTATCCTGGTTTCTACACCCTCAACACAAAACTCAAAACACAGTGCCAAGCCGGCTTACCCAAGAAAACTGCATCAAACATCAATGGGGTTTGAGATGCTCTGAACTGAGGAGGGTAAAGAATTGTGTCCCTCAAATAACTGACAGATAGCCTCGAAGATGACAGGCTTACTATTTCTGACAAACTCACACCCTCCCAGACACATTTCCTTTTTAAAACACTTATTATGACATAGTTAACAAATGGCTTACAAAGTTTCTGTGGAGAACCCCGATTGCAGAAAACATCGATGATGCAAGCAGAAGCCTGGGGAGAAGATGAGCCTGCTGGTGATCCTAATCCCGTGCAGGCTGTGTAAGCCACACATGAAGGAAAAGCAATGGCAGTGCTGAGATTAGTTAATAGTCAACAACAATAACTTTGAATTACCTAAGAAGACATCTCAAATGTGGCTGTATGTGCACTATCCTTAAGGATGAATGGGACCTATGCATTGCCTTGACATACTTGTTAATAAATACCTGAAGATATTATTACTAATAATATTTAAAATAATAAGTTACTTTTTATTTGTCTTCAATTTATTTATTTTACTTTATGTGTTTATAACATCCCTCACACGTTAGTACTGTAGCACCTACCCATCATTAATTAATTAATATTCATACATTGGGGTCTGTGCACAAACCTTTGGTACTGATAAATGGTGTGAGAGTAAAACATGTTAGGAGAGCCCATGTTCAGACCACAGGAAATCTGTTTCATTCATAAACCCCTGAAGATGAAAATTGTCATCTCCCCAAAATTACCTTGTACCTATGCTCACTGGCTCTTCAAAATCAAAGTCAGAATGCTTCTGCGGCATCAAAATAATTAAAAACAGCTTTTAAAGGATCAAAGTCCAATCGTAAACAATGGCAAGCAGACCAGGGTGCTTGCCTCTCTTCTTTGTAACTGACATTTCAATAACCTGCAAAGCCTCCTGGCTGAGTTAGCTGTACAGCCTCCTTCTCTACTCAAACCCAAAACAGGTTTAACAGACTCTGGTGGTCTATCACTACAAAGAAGAATTTTGTACCAAGTGTGCGGAATCGGAGGTCCACAGCGCTCGTCAGCAGCGTGGATATGAAAATTGGAAAGATGCAGGCAGCATGGCCCCTGTGCAAGGATGACATGCAATTCATGAAGGGTTTCATATTAAAACAAAAAACATGATAATAGTTGTGTATGGTGCCAGGTGGGTACTAGAGTTATTTGGAGGACCCCTTTGTAAGTTATATAGTCTAACCACTATGCAGTACACCTGAAACTAATATAAAATTATATTGAATGTCAACTGTTTAAATAAATAAATAAATAAAATTGGCAAGAAACCTATGTATGAAGCAAAGCTTCTCCAAATATGAATGGAGAAAACTAAATAACACTCTATGTGACTTGGGGAGTTTAAACAATGATAATGTACATAGCTAAGTTATATATGAAGACACTAAACAAAATCAGACATACCTCAGGGGCCAGGTTTTGATATGATTATAGTCAAGGGGGTGAGTTGTAACACTTACCCTAAAATTTACAGAGTAAAATTGACTCTTTCATGCTGACAGCACAGAATGCTGGAATCAGGTCAAATAGGAGCTCAACAGATTCCAGGCCCTTACTGAAAAATCTACCCTCCCCGTAGGCACTGTGGTAATGGGCTTCTATTTCAGCTAAAACATGCACCAGGCTCCTGAATTTACAAACAGACTATTTATTCCAAGCCTATAGTTCAGAATCTAAAGCATATATTACAGCTCAAGATAGCAGCATTGCAGACACTTAGCTTAACAGAGGTTTAAAGAAAAGTAGAGAACTTTTTAACTTTTGTTCCCAAACTAGTAGCCAGGGAACTATTCTTTCCATCATTCCATTGTTCTTCCTAATATTAAATAACCGGTAATGATATTAACAGCACTAAAGTCCACAGAACACACTTTGGTAAATGTTGCTCCAAACCAAATCGCTTTTTCTACCTAGACCCTAGAGCCTAATATGTTTGCTTTTTGTTTGGGCTTCCAGGTCTTTAAGTGGATAAAATTAAATAACCCTATATTTATTTTAAATTTTCAATAAATCTTTTATTAGAGGCACCTCTTTGTTCTTTTTGATGTTTATAAAGATATTTTCTGTTTGCAAAATTAATGCATGCTTCTTGTAGAAAAGTCAGAAATTTAAAAAAGTATAATAAAGAAGAAAATATTAATCTTCCATAATTTTAGCACTCAGGGATAATCACTGTTAAAATTTTGTTAATTTATTTCCAATTTAGAGTATGTATTTAGAGTATGCATATATTTTGTTTGTTTAATAAATTGGCATCATATTTTATGTACGGTGCTTTTTCCACTGAACATTAATATTGAATAATTTCCTCATGACAACTAAATATATCTTCAAAATAGGATTTCTACTAGATGCATAATAGTCCATAATATGTTTGCCTTTATTTGTTTAATATTGTTAGACAAATTTTATAATTTTACTATTATAAGTTATAATGTAGCAGATATACATTTTTTAAAGTCATGATGTGCATTGTGAAATCTTTTTCCAGAAATTTTGCCAATATACACTCTTATCATCATTGGATGAGAATATCTATATCAACATACCCTCACCAGTATGGAATACTATAGGGGTTTTTTTGGTAGGTAAAAAATAGTATCTCATTTTAATTAGCACAAATTTGACTGCTGTTTAAAATATATATTCTTTTATTTGTTAATTTCCAATTTGTGTTTCTTCTGTGCTAGTCTTTTTCTTATATCAAAGTGTTTATGTTCATTTATGTAAAAATGTTCTTTTTTTAAGTATATTTTATTGATTATGCCATTACAGTTGTCCCATTTCTTTCTCCCCTTTATACACCTCCATCCTGCACCCCCATCCCATTAGCAATCCGCCCCCTTAGTTCATGTCCGTGGGTCGTACATGTAAGTTCTTTGGCTTCTCCATTTCCTATGCTAATCTTAGCCACCCCCCGCCACACCATATATTTTGTGTCTACCAATTATGCTTCTTATTCCTTGTACCTTTTCACCCATTCTCCCCCCATTCCCTCCCTGCTGCTAACCTTCCATGTGATCTCCATTTCTGTGATTCTGTTCTTGTTCTAGTTGTTTGCTTAGTTTGTTTTTGTCTTTGTTTTTTAGGTTCCGATGTTGATAGTTGTGAGTTTGTAGTGATTTTACTATTCATAGTTTTGATCTTCTTTTTCTTAGGTAAGTCCATTTAACATGTCATATAATAAGGGTTTGGTGATGATGAACTCCTTTAACTTTATCTTACCTGGAAATCACTTTATCTGCCCTTCCATTCTAAATGATAGCTTCACTGGATAGAGTAATCTTGGATGTAGGTCCTTGTCTTTCATGACTTTAAATACTTCTTTCCAACCCCTTCTTGCCTGTAAGGTTTCTTTTGAGAAGTCAGCTGAGAGTCTTATGGGAACTCCTTTGTAGGGAACTATCTGCTTTTCTCTTGCTGCTTTTAAGGTTCTCTTCTTATCTTTAATCTTGGGTAATGCAATTATGATGTGCCTTAGTGTGTGCTTCCTTGGGTCCAACTTCTTTTGGACTCTCTGAGCTTCCTGGACTTTCTGGGAGTCTATTTCCTTTGCCAGATTGGGGAAGTTCTCCTTCATTATTTGTTCAAATAAGCCTTCAATGTCCTGCTCTTCCTCTTCTCCATCTGGGACCCATGTGATTCAGGTGTTGGAATGTTTAAAGTTGTCCTGGTGGTTCCTAAGCCTCTCCTCATTGTTTTGAATTCTTCTTTCTTCATTCTGTTCTGGTTGAAAGTTTATTTCTTCCTTCTGCTCCAAATCATTGATTTGAGTCCTGGTTTCCTTCCCTTCACTCTTGGTTCCCTGTATATTTTGTGTTATTTCACTTTGCATACTCTTCACTTTTTCCTCTATTTTGCATCTGTGCTCAACCATTTCTGTGAGCATCCTGATTACTAGTGTTTTGAACTCTGCATCTGATAGGTTGGCTATCTCTTTGTCACTTAGTTCTATTTTTGGAGTTTCGATCTGTTCTTTAATTTGGGCCATATTTCTTTGTCTCGGTGCATCTATTATGTTGTAAGGGGCAGAGCCTTAGGTATTGGTAAGGGTGGGTAACTCACACTGCATTGTGGCACTGTATGTGAAGGAGGGGTCAGAGAATGAACAATACAGATTGCTTAGCTCTTGCCCCACTTTCATTCACTTCCCCTGCTACCTAAAAGCAAATTAGGTCCTTTTGGTAATGATTCCTTGGTCAGTGGGTTTGTGTACATTCTGGGACCCTGTGGGTCTCTCCAATGAACTCTCCTGTGAGGCTGGGAGTTTCTCCCACTGCCGCAATCTCCACAAGTTTTTACTGCCAAAGGTTTTGAGGCTTTAGTTTCTCACACTGCAACCCTGTGTTGTGTGATCTATCTCACTCCCCAGGTGTTCCTTCCAGCTTATCCACATGCAAATGTGGGACATACACCTGCCAACATCTCACCTGCCTGGTCTTCCAGCTGCTGCCTTGCCGCACATTCCCTCCACCCCGGCTGCCTGTCTTCTTCCCTCCTACCAGTCTGGATGAATGTTTCTTCTTTAACTTCTTTGTTGTTGGACTTCCATACAGTTCAATTTTCTGGCAGTTCTGGTTGGTTTTTGTCTTTAAATTTGTTGTTGTTCTTCTTTGGTTGTGTAAGGAAGCAAATCGTGTCTACCTACACCTCCATCTTGACTGAAAGTCTAAAAGAGGTCTTTAGATATGAATAATTTCAATACTTTCTTTTTCAATATTATGCTTATATTTTCTTTTTTTTGTTATTAGGAGTTTTTTAATTTTTATAAACAAATCTTCTGATGTTTTCCTTTGTGGTTTCTGCTATTGCTTCTATCCTTCCCTATCTCAAAATTACTATATTTTCTATTTTTTTGTTTATTTGTTTGTATGTGGTATGAGGCAGAAATCTAATTTCATTTTTTTAACATATAATATAATTTCTTCACTAATTTGTCATACCTCCACTATCTTACATGAAGTTCTCATATAAACATGTATTCGATTTCTATTCCATATATTTATTTTGATTCAATACCACTGTGTTTTAAATACTTGCATGATAATTTCTTACATCCAATAGTTATGTCCTTTTTCTTAAAATTTTCAGAAATATTGTAGCTATTCTTGGATCTTTTATTCTTTTATATAAATTTTTGTGACATTCCACAAGAAATTTTGTTGCAATTTTTATTAGAATTGCATTAGACCTAGAGATCAGTTTCTGTAGAATTCATAATCTATTTCCATTGCTCTCTATAGTCATAAAACCTAGTTCATTTCTCTATTTATTTGGATCTTCCATGTCCTTCAGTAATATTTTATAACTGATTTCATAAAGTTCTTTAACTTTTTTTTGTTCATTTTAATTTGAAGTATATTGTAGTTTGGTATTTTTACTCAAATGGAAGTATTAAAGATTTTCTCATACAGAAAAACTTCAAAATAATCACTCTCAAAAGGCTGTCTTAGCCAGAAACATTTTTACCCATTGAAAAATAATTTTAGATAAAAGGGAGCTCTGCTTATCTTTGTTGGGGGTATTTACTACCTTCTGTCTCATAAATGCATTTTAGTTGATGCAAGGGAAAGCAATTCTGACCTGGTCCATGCACATTTATAACCAGAGTTAAAATCTAGCTTGAACTGGGCTGGGGAAAGAAGCAGGCACAGGCTATGGAGAGGTAATCTGATTAGGTGCTATTCCCTCAAATACTATCCAAGGACAGGGTTCTGACTCTTCAGAACAAGCAGCACTGTGACCAGTCCCAGGCCCTTTGTCTAGAGGTAGACACTGTCATCAGTTAGGATGTATCTTTCCAGAACAAGTATGCATTCCCAGGCATCTGGGTGTGTGCCTGCATTTGTAGAGTCAGGAACATGGAGCGCCACAGGTATGGATGTGTGCCTGCTCTCCTCCAGGCACCTTATTTATTCTGGGTGCTTTCCCTCACAGTGCCTAGGGGATCTTTCCAGAGAGTACATTCAGGTCCAACTTGCCCTTTGTCAGTGCCAGATGGCGTACCACAGATGGGCAGAATTGTATCTTATTTCATTCTTCCCTGATCCATAGGCATCTAGGTTGTTGCAAATGTTTCAGTATTACATTGTAATAGAAATCTTACAAAGTAAAGTTGAAAGGCATTCATTGACATTTAATATTCTGTGAGTGGCTTCCATCTGTCTCTGAGGTCTTGCCCCCTGGATACATACCTTTGCCCAAGTACTACACCCCAGGCACACTTGTCTAACTGAATTTTCTGGCCTCAAAGCCTTTTTGTACATTACTCAATACTTCCACTCAGAAAGCCCACTTTTCTTCTCCTCGCCTTTCTAAATTTGTCACCTCACCTCCCCACTCTTGTGTGATGACTTCCCTCTTCCCTGGACTCTCAGTTTATAATAACCTTTTTTCCCTAAATATCTAGTATATTCTGTACCATTCATTTAATATTTGTATACTCTCTTGTATTAAATTTCATGAGATTAATAATCTGATGACTCCAACTGGAAGCTAAGTATGTCAGAAAAATTCTCTTTCCCTTTAACTGACCTCTTGGCTCTATTTTATTTCCTCTCTGGACATCCTTTCTACCAAATCCAAACAAATCTGTTCATGTTATTCCTCTACTCACAGACCAGTGATGATGGACGTTGTAATGCCATCCTCACTAACTCCCTCATAAGTGACATCAACCACCTTCCTCAGACTGAGTACCTCAAACAAGGAGTGCCCCATAAATCGATTCCTAACTTTCCTCAAGAATGATGCAGATTCAAGCATTTTCATGTGCTTACCAAAACAGAGGAAAAGAGACATACTCATCATAAAAGTACATTCTCCATTTAAAACAGGGGTGTCCAACCTGTGGCCTGCAGGCTGCATGCAAGGACTTTCTTGCTTATCTGCGTTGGCAGATATCACAAAAATTATGCACAGATTTTTTTTTTTCTCATCAATTTTCGTTAGTGTTTGTGTGTTTAACGCGTGACCCAAGACAATTCTTCTTCTTCCAGGGTGGCCCAGAGATGCCAAAATGTTAGACACATACATTTTAAAGGGAGAATGACCATGCCAGCTACCATACCATAAAATGAATTAGAGAATTATCAAATTATCTAAAGAAGTCCTCTGAGACCATTCAGGAAAGTAACACCACTGAAAGGGTTGCTCAGCTGTGTTTCACTTTTACAAGTTACATCATGGGCTCAATATATTGGCCTGCACAGACTTCCTTTAAATGCCCAATAAAACAAAGGCAGTTCAATTTCTGCTGCTGCTATAATTATCCCTTTGAAAAGAAAAGAAGAGAGTTTCTTTCCAACATCCTTTCTGGTTCCTTGTTCCCCAAATGAGAGGGTTACTTGAGGAAACAATCTGTGCAAATCATACATCTAACCTTGAAGATGTAATTTTCCAACCTGTATTAGAATCCATATTTACACAGCCTTTATGAGAACACAAATGAAAATTCTATTTTAAGGATCTGATGTATTCATAAGGAAACTACAAAGCTTAAGTCTAAGTAAATATATTTGGGGAGCATTGCCTCTCTTTTGACACCTGGTTTTGTATAGTTTGGGAGAAGCTATTTCTCTGAACTGGGAGGATGAATTTTGTAGCTCATTACATACAAATGTTACCAAACACAACCAGTGGGGGGTAGGGGCCTATCTCTCGCCACTCACCAGGCAAATCTCCAAAGACAGTTCAGTGGAAAAGAAAGGAATCTTTTATTTAACAATCACATAATTTGAAATAATGGCAAGTTTCTGCCTAAAATATGTGGGTAACAAAAGTGAGGGGGAAAGAAGTCAGAGTATGACATCAAAAATAACTATTTATATACTTGTCATTACAACTGCTACATAGGTTAAAGAACTGAAAATAATACAAGAACAAAAATATGTTTATAGTGCTATTATCACCAAGGTCTTTGGGAATGAAGGCAAGTTTCTGACTGAAAGCCCATCTCCTTTAAGATGCCCAAAGAAAAATCATCCTGTCACCCTCTGCCAGCTCAGCTCAAGGTTGCACCAGGAACCTCTTTTCCCACCCAAAAGTATCATAAATGCAGATGGCTTAGCTGGTCTCCAGTTGCTGTCCAGTTTCAGGCATCTTTTGGAGTCTGTGCCCTCAGGCCTTCACTCACAGGCCCACACTGGCTACCGTTGGCAGGCCTGCTGGTGATCAGTGACACCTCCCCCAACCAGCGGAGAGGAAATAACCAACTGACTTTTTGCTTCCCAGTGTGCTCTGCTTAAAAATCCTCTCCCTCTAGATGGAGGCATAGGCAGACATGGCTCACCTCTTCGCACAACCACATCAAAATTACAACTAAAATATAGAACAACCATCACTCAGAACTGTCATAAGTTGAGTTGAATGGAAGTCTGACAACTATGGAATTAAACCACATCCATGAGACTGGTAGGAGGGGTGCAGATGCAGAATGGTCTGGTCTCTCACCCATCTGTGGTGGATAAAAATTTGATAGGGTTATCTTGAGAGCGAGGAACCCCAGCCCCACACCAGGACCCCAAGCCCAGGGTTCCAGCACCAGGAAGATAAGTCCTCACAACTTCTGGCTGCAAAAACCAGCAGGGATTGAATCAGTGGAAGAAAATTCTGAAGCCCCAAGCAGTTCCTTTAAAAGAACCCACACGTGGACTCACCTACTCAGATGCACTCCCTCAGAGCTCTAGCACTGGTGTAGCAGCTTGAAGGGCACCAGTGGCATATTGGGAGAGGCTGAAGTGTCTGGCATCAAGGTGAGCAGAGGCCATTGTTCCTTTTCTGAATTCCCCCACAGCTACGGAGCTGGCAGGCTGATGCCATATCTGAGACTCCATCAACCAGACTAACATTGCTTAACCTATCTTGTAGATCCCCAGAGACTATATCCCACTCAATAAGAGCCCACCAAAGCTGCTTTTCCATATGAATGGATGGTCTTGTCTCATGTATCACAACTTCCTAAACCCTATTAAACAAGCCAAAGCTGGCTTCAGTAAATTCCAAGCCAGGCATTAGCAGCAGCCAGACTAGTTTCACAGCTTGGCCTTGCCTGGGAATCTCCAAGCCCAGCACAAGTAGCAGCCTTCTCGGGCTGCTTTATGACTCAGGAAGGGGAGGCCCAGGCAAAACACAGGTAGGGGCTGAACTTGGCCTGAACCACCAGGAAGCCCCAGAGCCTGTGCACCCAGTGGACAGCTACAGACCATGTCGGAACACCACCATCCCCTCCCTGCACAGCTGATTCTCCACAGAGGGTAGATGTTGGTGGTCAGTGGTCACAGCCAGTCTTTGCAGCTGACAGGCCTGGGCAAATCTCCCCCATAGATCTTCCAACAGCAACCAAGTCTCAACTACAAGAGAAGGGTGTACTCAGCCTACATATAGGGTGCACCTCGAATACCCAGCTTGGGTGATAGGGGAGGCTATGACACTGGACCCTACGGGACACCTACTTCACTAGGCCACACTACCAAGACACGAAGTCAAAGCAGCTCTACCAGTTACAAAGAAAGAGACACAGGGAGGCTGACAAAATGAGGAGACAAAGAAACATGGTCCAAATGAAAGAACAGATCAAAACTCCAGAAAAAGAGCTAAACAAAATGGAGATAAGCAATCTATCAGAAACAGAGTTCAAAACACTGATTATGAGGATGCTCAAGGAACTTAGTGAGGACCTCAACAGCATAAAAATGATCCAGTCAGAAATGAAGGATTCACTAATTGCAAAAGAGAACAATTTACAGGTAAACAGCAGTAAAGTGGATGAAGCTGAGAATCAAATCAATGATTTGGAATGTAAGGAAGCCAAAAAACAATCAATGAGAACAACAAGAAGAAAAAGGAATTCAAAAAAACAAGGAGAGAATAAGAAGATCCTGGGGCATCTCCAAAAGGAGAAGAGGAGGAGCAAGAAATCGAAAACTTATTTGAACAAATAATGAAAGAATACTTCCCTAATTTGGCAAAGGAAAGAAACATTTAAGTCCAAGAAGCACAGAGAGTGCCAATCAAGTTGGACCCAAGGAGGACCACACCAAGACACATCATAATTAAAATGCCAAGGGTTAAAGATAAAGAGAGAATCTTACCAGCAGCAAGAGAAATACAGAGAGTTACCTGCAAAGGAGTTCCCATAAGACTATCAGCTGATTTCTCAAAAGAAATTTTGCAGGCTGGAAGGCACTGGCAAGAAGTATTCAAAGTGATGAAAAACAAAGACCTATAACCAAGATTACTCTATCTAGCAAAACTATCATTTAGAATGAAGAGCAGATAAAGTGCTTCCCAGAGAAGGTAAAGCTAAAGGAGTTCATCATCACCAAGCCAGTATTACATGAAATGTTGAAGGAACTTATTAAAGAAAAGAAGATCAAAACTCTGAACATTAAAATGACAACAAACTCACAACTATCAACAACTGAATAAAAGACAAAAACAAAAACAAACTAACTACTGGGATGGGAACAAAATCATAGATATGGAGATCATTTGGAAGGTTATCAGTTGGGAGGCAGAAGGGGAAGAATGGGGGAAAAGATACAGGGATTAAGAAGCATAATTAGTAGGTACAAAACAGATAGGCATGGGTGTTAAGAATAATACTGGAAATGGAGACACCAAAGTACTTATATGCATGACCCATGGACATGAACTAAGGGGAGGGATCAATGGAGGGAAGAGGGGTACCAGGTACAGTGTGGAAAAGGGGGGAAATTGGGACAACTGTAATAGCATAATCAATAAAATATACTTAAAGCCTATGGGACACAGTGAAAGCAGCCCTGAGAGGAGAGTTCATAGCATTACAGGCCTACTTCAACAAGCAAGAAAAATCTTAAATAAACAGTCTAACAATACACCTGAAAGAACTATAGAAAGAACACCAAACAGAGCCCAGAGTAAGTAGAGGAAAGGAAAAATAAAGATCAAAGCAAAAGTAGATGACATAGAGACTAAAAAAACAAAAAAACAAAAAAAACTAAACAAAAGATCAATGAAACCCAGAGCTGGTTTTTTGAAAAGATAAACAAGAGGGACAAAATTTGATCCAGATATATCAAGAAAAAAAGAAAGAGGACCCAAATTAATACAATCAAAATGAAAGAGATGAAGTAGCAACTGACATCACAGAAATGCCAAGGATTGTAAGAAAATACTATTGTCAACAAATTGGACAATCTGGGCTAAATGGACAAATTCCTAGAAACATACAATCTTCCAAAAATGAATTAGGAGGAACCAGAAAACCTGAATGAACTTATGACATGTAATAGAATTGAAGCAATAATCAAAAAACTCCCAGCAAACAAAAATCCTGGACCGGATATCTTCACAGGCAAATTTTACCAAATATCCAAAGAACTAACACCTATTTGTCTCAAACTATTTTTTTAAATTCAAAAGGATGTAAAACTTCCAAGCTCTGTTTACAAGGCCATAATTATACTAACTCCAAAACCAGAGGAAGAGATTACAAAGAAAGAAAATCATAAGCTAATATCCCTGATGAATACAGATGCTAAATACTCAACAAAATATTAGCAAGTTGGATCTAGCAATACATTAGAAAGATCATTCTCCATGATCAAGTTGGATTTATTCCAGGGATGCAAGGTTGGTAAAATGTTTGCTAATCAATAAATGTGATATATTACATAAATAAAATAAAAGATAAAAATCACATGATCATATCAATAGATGTGGAAAAATCATTTGATAAAGTCCAGCATGCATTTATGATATAATCATGTAGCACAGTGAGAATAGAGAAATCATAACTCAACATAATAAAGGTCATACATGACAAACTTATAGTCAACATCATACTCAATGGGGAAAAACTAAGTGTTTCTCTTCAGATCAGGTACAAGAAAGAGATGTCTGCTTTCACCATTTTTATTTAACATAGTACTAAAAATACTAGCCACAGCAATCAGACAAGGAGAAGAAATAAAAGGCATACAAACTGGAAAGGAAGAAGGAAAACTGTTAACATTCACAGGTGACATAGTATTGTACATAGAAACCTCAACAAAAATACTACTAGATCTAATAAGTGAATTTGGCAAAATGGCAGGATACACAATTAATATTCAGAAATTGGTAGCATCTTTATACACAAATGATGAAATATCAGAAAGAAAAATGAAGTATCCCATTTACTGTTGCAACAAAAAAATAAGGTACTTAGGAATAAATTTAAACAAGGATGTAAAAGACTTGTTTTCAGAAAACTATAAAACATTGAAAAAACAAATTGAGGAAGATACAAATAAGCAGAAGCATATACTGTGTTCATGGATTGTAAGAGTTAACATCATTAAAATGACCATACTACCCAAAGCCATCTATAGATTTTATGTAATTCCTATTAAAATACCAATGGCATAATTCATACTAGAATAAATATTCCAAAATTTATATGTAACCAAAAAAGACTCTGAATAGCCTCAGCAACCTTAATAAAGAAGAACAAAGTTGAAAGTATCATGCCACTTCATGTCAAACTATACTATAAGATCACTGTAATCAAAACAACCTGGTACTGGCATAAGAACAGGCCTATAGACCAATGGAACAGAACACACAGCCCAGAAGGAAACCCATGCCTTTAGGGTCAATTAATATTTGACTTAGGAGGCAAGAGAATATAATGGAGTAAGGACAGTCTCTTCAACAAATAGTATTAAAAATTGAACAGGTACATGCAAAAAAATAAAACTAGACCACCAGTTTACACCACACACAAGAATAAACTCAAAATGGATTAAAGTCCTAATTGTAAGTTGTGAAACCATAAAATTCCTAGATGAAAACATAGGCAATAAAATCTCAGACATCGCTCTTAGCAATGTTTTTGCTGAAATATTTCCTAGGAAAAGGGAAACAAAGGAAAAAACAAATGGGACCACATCAAACTAAAGAGCTTTTGCACAGCAAAAGAAACCAATACCAAAATCAAAAGGGAACCCACTGTATGGGAGAACATAGTTGCTAATGATGTATCTGATAAAGGGTTAATTTCCAAAATATATAATGAATTTATACAACACAATACCAAAAACACAAACAAGCCAATTTTAAAAATGGACAAAGAACCCACATAGACACTTCTCCAAAGAGGACATCCAGGTGGCCAACACATATGAAAAGATGCTCACCATCACTAATCATCAGATAAATGCAAATTAAAACCACAATGAGATGTCATCTCACACCTGGCAGATTGGCTATCATCAATCAATCAACAAACAACAAGTGCTGGTGAGGATGTGGAGAAAAGGGAACCCTTCTGCACTGTTGGTGGGAATGAAGATTGGTGCAGCCACTGTAGGAAATAGTATTAAGTTTCCTCAAAAAATTAAAACGGAACTAACATATGACCCAGTAATCCCACTTCTGGAAACCTATCCTATGAATTCTGAAACACTAATTCAAAAGAACACATGCAACCCTATGTTTATAGCAGTATTATTTACAATTGCCAAATTCTGGAAACAGCTCAAGTGCCCATAAGTAGATGAGTGGGTAGGAAATCTGTGATACACTTACACAATGGAATACTACTCACACATAAAAAGAATGAAATGTTACCTTTTGCAGCAGTATAGATGGACCTGGAGATTAATATGCTAAGTGAAATAGGCCAGTCAGAAAAAGACAAGTACCAGTGATGACACTTAAATGTGGAATGTAATGAACAAAATAAACTGGTGAACAAAACAGAAACAGAGGCATGGACACATGGAACAGACTGGTTGCTATCAGAGGGGAGCGGGAGGGTGGGGACTGGATGAAAGAAGGTGAAGGGATTAGCCAGAGAACGTATATGCATATACATAACCAATAGACACAGACAACAGTGTCATGATGGCCAGAGGGAAGGGAGTGGAGTCTGGGTAGAGGGAGAGGAAATGGGAACCTCTGTAATAGTGTCAATAATAAAAATAAATGTAATAAATAAATAAAGTTTTACAAAGGAATAGAGGAAAAGACACAATATAAATAAAGGAATTATGGGAGACTACATATCAATTAATATCACAATATTACTTCCCTAAAATGAAATACATTTTTTTGCCTTAAATAATAATTCAAAACCAGAGCCTCTGCTCCATGCTTCTCTCACCTGGAACTCAGTGTTCATTGTGTGCCCCTCTACACACACACACACACTGCTACCCAGACATCTCAAGGTGAGAAAAATGGCTATGGATGTAGTCCCATTTGTTTTTTTTCTTTTGCTTGCCTTAGGAGATATATCAGAAAAAAATATTGCTACAAGCTGTCAAAGATTTTACTGCCTATAAGTTTTCTTTAGAAATTTTATGGCTTTGGGACAAACATTTAAGTTAATGTTTTCCACTTTATCCACTTTGAATTTATTCTCGTGTGTGGCATCAGAACGCGGTCTAGTTTCATTTTTCTGCATATATCTGTCTAGTCTTCCCAACACCATTTATTGAATAATCTATCTTTAGCCCATTGTATGTGCCTGCTTCCTCTGTCAAATGCTAATTGGGACTTCTGGCCAAGATGGAGGTGTAGGTAGATAAACTTTGTCTCCTCGCACAACCGAAAGAAGGACAACAACAAATTTAAAAACAAAAAATAACCAGACTGTCAGAAAATCAAACTGTATGGAAGTCTAGCAACCAAGGAGTTAAAGAAGAAACATTCATCCAAACTGGTAAGAGGCGTGGAAAGGACATGTGGCAAGGCTGCATCTGGAGGACCTGGTGGTCCCACATTTGCGTGCAGATAAACTGGGAGGCACAACTGGGGAGTGAGAGAGACCGTGCAGCCCAGGGTTCCGGCACAGAGCAAAGAAAGCCCAAAACCTCTACTGGTAAAAACCTGCGGGGGTTTTGGCGATGGAAGAAACTCCCAAACTCACAGGAGAGTTCATTCGAGATACCCCCAGGGTCCTAGAATGTACACAAACCCACTCACCTGAGAAGCAGCACCAAAAGGTACTAATTTGCTTGTGGGTAGTGGGGTTAGTGACTGAAAGCTGGTCAAGAGCCAAACAAGCAGCACCGTTCCGTCTCAGAACCCTCTGCCGCATACAGTGCAACAAGGCAGTGACATGGGTGGCCCCACCCTGGTGAACACTTAAGGCCCCGCCCCTCATAATGTAATAGGTGCGCTGAGACAAAAAAAAAAAGTATGGCCCAAATGAAAGAACAGATCAAAACTCCAAAAATAGAACTAAATGACAAAAAGATAGCCAACCTAACAGATGCAGAGTTTGAAACACTGGTTATCTGGATTCCCACAGAACTGGAATATGGTTGCAAAAGGGAGGAAAAAGTGAAGGCTGTGCAAAGTGAAATAAAGAAAAATATACGGGGAACGGAAACCAGGACTCAAATCAATGACTTGGAGCAGAAAGAAGAAATAAACATTCCACCAGAACAGAATGAAGAAAGAAGAATTCAAAACAATGAGGAGAGGCTGAGGAACCTCTGGGACAACTTTAAACATTCCAACATCCGAATCACAGGGGTGCCAGATGGAGAAGAGGAAGAGCAAGACATTGAAGGCTTATTTGAACAAATAATGAAGGAGAACTTCCCCAATCTGGCAAAGGAAATAGACTCCCAGAAAGTCCAGGAAGCTCAGAGAGTCCAAAAGAAGTTGGACCCAAGGAAGCACACATGAAGGCACATCATCATTACATTACCCAAGATTAAAGATAAGGAGAGAATCTTAAAAGCAGCAAGAGAACAGGAGAAAGTTCCCTACAAAGGAGTTCCCATAAGACTCTCAGCTGATTTCTCAGAAGAAACCTTACAGGCAAGAAGGGGCTGGCAAGAAGTATTTAAAGTCATGAAAGACAAGAACCTACATCCACGAATACTCTATCCCACAAAGCTATCATTAAGAATGGAAGGGCAGATAAAGTGCTTCCCAGATAAGGGAAAGTTAAAGGAGTTCATCATCACTAAGCCCTCATTACATGAAATGTTAAAGGGACTAATCTAAGGAAAAGAAGATCAAAACTATGAACAGTGAAATGACAGCAAACTCACAACTATCGACAACCGAACCTAAAGAAAAAAAACAAAAGCAAACTAAGCAAAAAATGAGAACAGGAACAGAATCACAGAAATGGAGATCACATGGAGGGTTATCAGTGGGGAGGAGGCAGAGGGAGAATGGGGGAAAAGGTACAGGAAATAAGAAGCATAAATGGTAGGTACAAAATAAACCAGGGGAGGTTAAGAATAGTATCACAAAGGGAGAAACCAGAAAACTTACATGTATGACTCATGCTGGTGGGAGGGGAGGTGCAAGGTGAAGGGGAATAAATGGGAGAAAAATTTGGGACAACTCTAATAGCATAGTCAATAAAATATATTTTTAAAAAGAGAAAGAAGAAGAAGATAAAAAATATAAACAATAAAATGGCAATAAATACATATTTATCAATATTTGAATTTAAAAACAAAATAAACAAATAAGCAAAATAGAAACAAACCTATAGATAACAGAACAGTTTGTTGGTTGTCAGATGGAAGGGTAGTTTGGTGGATGTGTGAAAAGGTAAAGGGATTAAAAAGTACAAATTTGTTGTTACAAAAATAAACATGGGAATGTAAAGTACAGTATAGAGAATGTAGTCATTAATATTCTAATAACTATGTATGGTGTCAGTTGGGTAAGAGATTTATCAGGATGATTGCTTAGAAAGTTATGTAACATCTAATCATCAGGGTGTACAACAGAAACTAATACAATATGTCAACTGTAATTGAAAAAAAATTTTTAAATGAAAAAATAAAAGAAAAATATGTTAACTGACTGTAAAAGTGTGGGTTTATTTATGGGCTCTCTGTTCTGTTCCATTGATTTATGTGTCTGCTTTTGTGAGAGTACAATGCTATTTTGGTTACTATGGTTTTATAGTATAGTTTGATATTTGGTAGCATAATTCCTCCAACTTTGGTCTTCTTCCTCAAGATCACTGTTGCTCTTTGGGGCCTTTCGTAGTTCCATATAAATTTTTGAAGTATTTGGTCTAGTTCTGTGGAATATGTCATTGGTATCTTGATAGGAATTGCACTGAATCTACTGGGTAGTATGGACATTTTAATGAAGTTAATTCTTCAAATCCATGAACACAGTGTATCCTAAAAGGCCATTGTTCATATAGGTCTCCCTGTGGTTTTCTGGGCTCTTGAGTGTAAGGAGTTTATGTTATCTCAAAGTTTAGAGATAAAGAACCAAATAAAATGTGTAAGTAGTGAGAAATTTATTTTAGAGAATTAGGATTTAGGGATGAGGATTAAGGCTTTATTTTAAAGCAATTGTGGGGGCTGGAAAGTCCAAGATTTGCAGAGCAGGCTCCTAGGCAAGAGACTCAGGGAAGACTTGATATTGCAGCTGGAATCCAAAGGCAGCCCGAAGGCAGAATTCCCTCTTCCCTGGGGGCTGCAATCTGTTTTCTCCTAAATCCTTAGGCCAATTGGATAAGGCCCATTCACACTAAGTCTATTAATTTAACCATTAATCACATTTTAAAAATACCTTTATGGAAACATATAGTTACTGGTATTTGACAAAAAACTGGGTTAGCGTGTCAATAACTAGTTCCAGAATTTTCTAGAAGCTGAAAGGTTTTATCAGGGGTAGGATGATATGACTGAACTGAGACCCGCTTTTTTGCTTCCCTGTGGCATGCCTTTCATTGCTTGCTGAGTGGAGCTGATTCCTGCTTCTGGCAGAGGGTCTGGCTCCCAGTGTCAGGCTCAGCCCCTGAGAAAGGGCGGCATGGGCTCCAGGGCACAGCCCACAGTCTGGCTCCTTTAGTCTAAAACCAACCATAGTTATTCTTCTGGCTCATGCAGGGAGGGAAAGAGGAGGAAAAAGATGCTTCTAAGTAACCACATAGGTGCTTATTAGCTTCCCTAGCTGTTCTGTGAGAATAGATGGCCTAGACTAGTGGGATTTCCAGTCACTCGCTCATCATAGGAACAATGCCATTGTCACTGCAGATGTCCCAACTCATACACACTGTGCTGGCACCAAAGCCACAGAACTCATCACAGAGAAGTGGAGAACAACTGAAAAAGCCTGGCAACTTGCTGAACTGAACTGAAAAATGTCCCAAAGAGATCATGGGGGCTTAGATTCTAGGTTGGGCCCCTGGAAACTAGAAACTGACAACATGGGTGTTAGGTATGTTCTGCTGGTCCTTATTCCCTCTGCTAATCAAGAACCCCAGCATCTACAGAGGTCCTCCAATAGCCCTGAGATCCAGGAGAGGTCAAGCTTCCCTCTATCCCTTCCTCTGCTCCAACACTGGTCACAGTCCACCAGACACCAAGATTCATCACCACTTTCTGCAAAGTTCCTAAGGCATTGCCACTGTCAAGGCACAGAGCTTGCAGGAGCCAAAACCTCAGCATTTCTTTCTGTCTGTGAAAGGCTTCTGAGCTCCTAACATCAGTCTTCTCTCTTCAGTGGGCCAGAGATTCATCCAAGAGCTGGTGCATGAGACAAACCAGAATGATGACACATTGCAACTGTCCTTCCAATGCCTCAGGTTTTGTACTAG
Source organism: Mormoops blainvillei (assembly GCA_004026545.1). Classification (NCBI taxonomy): domain Eukaryota; kingdom Metazoa; phylum Chordata; class Mammalia; order Chiroptera; family Mormoopidae; genus Mormoops; species Mormoops blainvillei. Next base: position 478,442 of record PVJD01000076.1, on the reverse strand, counting down.
ACTGACCTGTGCACACCTGGCTCCTTCCCTGCAAAGAGGCACCTCCACCCTACCTCCTTCGTTTTGCTCTTCCTTATCAGTTACCCAGAGATTCCCTGTCAGGTCCTGATCTTAGATTCCATTTTGGCTCCAGCTGGAAGCCTTGTCATGCCTGCAATGTGCTCCACTGCCTTTGTGTGAACACACACACATTGGTTATATTAAAATATATAGAGAGAGACATAACTTGAAATATGGTTACTTTGGTATTATCACAATTCAATATGATTCTGTAGAATGAATGTACATCCCTGTTTATGAAAATTTCTGTGCAAATGTCAGTAATAGTGACACAGAGAGTAGAAGATGGCAGCAAAATAGGTGGAAACTGAGCCCACTTGCTCATGCCCCCACCACAGATTTTTGGCCGATCTTCCAACAAGTGACTTGAACAATCAACGGAATCCCACTGACATGAATTTTTGAAGCCAAGGAGTACAGATGGTGCTTTGCACCATCCAGTAAGAGCTCTTATAAGTGGGAGGGGAAATGCCCTGTGGAGGTACCTGCAGCAGAGGAGAGACCAGACAGAAAATGCAGCTTAGTAGCTCCCTCCCTGCCTAGAGCAGGGGGCCCTGGTCCAACACAGGGAACCTCAACCCTAATCAGGAGAGACTCAGGAGGATATGCAGAGTCTGTGAGACTCAAGCTGTGCACACACACAGTGAGTAGCCTGTCCATAGCTGCAGAGCCAACCAGGAGAGTTCCAGAGAGAAATTCTGTCTCCTAAAACTGTTGGAGGCACCAGCAGGCTCTGGCCACCCCTGACCAAAAACAACTTTTTGCTTTTGTAGCACAGTGACTCTGTGCTGCAGTGTGGGTGCCACGTAGAGACTTTTAAAAAGGGGAACTGAAGCGTGGCTGGGCAGGGTCCTGAATGTGTAAGCAGCAGCTCTGCCAGGAAAGAAACCAGATTGAAAGCAGTTTGTTCCCACTGAATCCAGCTGCATAGGAAGAACAGAAAGTGGCATGGTAAAGGAATTGCAAGACCCTACACAGCGTGGCTGGCAAGTGACGGTGCTGCACAGAATGGAGAGTTCGGGCCTGAGTCTCCTGTGAGAGCAAGAGGCTGGGAGATAGACTGGCAAAAGCTGAACACCTGAGATTCTTTGCAGCCAGGCAGGTCCCCTTACACCACAGAGTACAAAACTCTTGGAAGAGGAAGGCATACCCAACCACCACCTGCAGGACTGCAAACTCAGCAGAACAGTAAGGCCAGGCTCAAGAACTGCCTGCTGAGCACATATCCACAGGGGAAAAAGGAGAACCTCCAAAAGGGCCCTTTATGAATTTTCATCAGACACAAAAGCTACTCTGGTTCTTAGGGTCCTAATCCATTAAAACCGGCAGAGCAGAGATTAGAGATAGTTGCAGCAAGGGGTATTCAGGACCCCACCCAGCCTTGGCTCTCACACAGAGCTGCCATCAGTGCCAAGCAAGAAAGGGTTGAACCCTTTACACAGATTGGCCCCTCACATGAAATGGACAGCTAATTCATCAGAAACTATACATTATTGCAAATAATCTGGGACACACTAAGATGTGAGGTGCAGGGAACACACCCACTATCTTCCCTGATGACTGAACAGCACCTCCCAGGGCTGATCCAGGGATCCGCCCTCCTGAGGGTGTTTGGTGGAAAGTGAAACACACGGGAGGCTTTGCAGTGCTGCAAGTCTGGGGAAAGAAGAAGAGTGCCCCCTCCAGGGAGGTCACTTCCATTCCCAGGTTTTCAGGGTTTTTATTGAGGCTGGTTACTACGGGTGCATAGAATTGCTAACAATTGCATCTGTCCCCAGGGTACAGGAGGAGAGGGGTGAGAGAACAGTTAGGAAAGGTTTACCAGGACAACCAAGAGGAAGGGAACACTGGTTCCCCTTGAATGGCCACGTTTGTGCCAAGTTCCACGTTAGGAACTCTGCTCTTGGCGTCACAGGTATACATATCAAGGGGGTCAAACTCCCACAAGTCTCCCTTTTTTGTTTTGCAAAGTAAGCATTAGGACATTATGCTCCTGGGTATGCATAGTGCATAGCATTGAGCAAAGACAACAAAGACAGATGATAATAATGCCAGCCAAGATTACATCCACCGCCACCCTCCAATGTCTGAGGTGTAGCAGCCCAGTCCATGTGCTCGGATCGAGCCACTGTAGCTGGTCACTCAGGGTTAGGAAGATGTGATTTTCAGTGGCTATCTGGAGGGCTTGGAGCTGTTCTTGTAGCTCCGGACAGAGCTAGGATATCTGGCCCTGCAGGTTGGAGGAGAAAGCTCCCTAGAGGTGGTGTTTCACCTTATCCCAGGAATGCTGGCTTGCGTTCCACCTGAGGGGAGTCACGCAGAGCCTACTGAAGCCAGGATCGCAGGTGAGCCGCTGCTGGGTGATAAGGGTGTCTTGTTGCTCCTGGAGCCAGATGATAGCTGCCTCAATGGCTCTGAGGTGGCCTCAGCTCTGGTGCAGTAGGGCCTAACCTGCCTGGCTGGGATCCACAGGTGTCCATGCTCTGTAGAAAAACAAGCATACACACTTCCCCACACCAGGAGCATTGCGGGCCCTTGCTAGTTTCTGTCACCATTGACAGGGCAGAAGAGGACCAGCAGACACAGGCCACCCTCACCCTGCCCCTGGGTGAAGTGCCATTCGATGGGAGCTGTGAGAACTGAGTCACGATTCAAAAAATTGAGGGTGAATAGCACCTTGTATAATTGTTCTGTTAGGGTAAGGTTTTCTTCCCTACCCCCCTTTTTTTGTTTTAAAAGGTAAGACTTTAGCATAGCATGGGTGCGCTCGACTATTGCCTGCCCAGTGGGGTTGTAGGGGCTACCCATCCAGTGTACAACACCCCGGCATTTGAGAAATCCTTGAGTGGCTCGGGCTGTATGCCCTGGCCCATTATCAGTCTTGATCTATTGGGGTAGGTAAATGCCTAGAGCCAATGAGCACAGATATGCTTAGTGGTTTCTCCTGCATGAGCAGAGGTGTAGAGCGCCCCTGAGTGGGTATCCATGGAAACATGAACACACCTGAGTTGTCCAAATTCAGAAACATGAGTAATATCTGTTTGCCAGATGGCAAGAGGCTTCAGGTCTCGCAGGTTAACCCCTAAGGATTGTCCTGCAGGCACGTGGAACTGACAATCAGAGCAAACACGAATTATTTCTTTGGTTTCCCCTGGCATTATGCTAAACTCCTGACACAGGGCTCGGTTGCTCTGATGGTGGAACTGATGCAAGGCCTGCACACATTGGAAAGAGGAGAGATAGCTCACGAGCCGGTCAGCTTCCTGGTTGCCCTCTGTAATGGGCCCAGGGAGGCCGGAGTATGAGCAAACATGGGCTATGAACAGAGGATGCTGCCACAAATCTAATAGCTACTGTAGCATGAGGAAGAGGGAGAGTAGCTCTTTAGTAATGTTCCCTCGTACCTGAGCCTGTTTGAGATGCTGCACAGTGTAAATGGTGTACCCAGAATCACAGACTAAGTTGAGAAGGCGACTGGGATGGGTCTGCAGGGCTAGAATCGCAGCCCAAAGTTCCGCCCTCTGAGGAGTTGAGTGTCCACAAGATATAAGAGATTTCCACCCTGTCTCTTCCTTCCAAGTGATTGCTGCCTTGCCAGTTCATCCCGACCCATCTAGGAAGAAGGTTAGTGCTCCCAGTAGGGGCGTGGGACTGACCTTCTGCAGGAGCTCCAAATGGAGCCTCGGGATGTTTTGGAGCAATTTGTCAGCTGGTAGGGAGTAATTTACTTTTCCTACAAAGTCAGCTAGCACAATTTGCATCTCAAGGGACTGACTTAATAAGTGCTGTAAGTCTTCCTTTCCTGAGGGAAGGTGAATGACTTGGGGATAGTGCCCTAGCAGCTGCTGGGCTCTTGTGCATCCCTTTCCCTTTCCGAGCAGCACAGTAAGAACTGCCAGGTAGGGGGTTATAGTTCTTTTGGGCTGATGACGGAGGAATAGCCACTCTAAAATTTGAAGCTGAGGCCCTAACTGGGCTAGGATCACAGTAGGGGTTCCAAAAGAGGGAAAACGTATGAGGCGAACTACTAAACCTGGGTCTATTTGTGAACGCTGTCATTCTTGAATAGCTCAGTTGACTACCTGAATCTTGGCTATAGCAGCTTCGCTTAGGACCTGCGTGGAAGTTAGGTTCGGATCACCTTCAGAAGATTAAAGAGGTGGGTTAATTAATGTGTGCTAATGCCAAGGCTGGGCCTGAGCCAATTGGGGCTGGTTATTTCTCATGATGATGGGGAATGCCCCAAATGCCTCAGTGTCACCCTGCCGGGCCCCTTCCTTAAGGCAGCCCTCCATGAGGGACTTGAAGCCTCTCAGGCTTGAAGCCAGTGGCTTGGCCTTCACAGGTATTAAAAAGGGTGGGTCCCAGGGCGGATCACCTGGATCCCAGATCTGTCCTGGTAGCAGGGACATGAAGGCAATGGTGCGAACTGAGGGTTTCACCCTGCTTTCAGGCTCCCCAGTGGGGTCTTGGGGCGCCGCTTGCTTTGCAACGTCCCCACCATTTCCTTCACTCTTTTTCTGCATGCTTACTGAAGGCGGTCCTCAGTTTGGAGCGGTATAAGGGCCATCTGGACAAGGATCCAGGTGACTAGGGCTTGGGCTGGCACCCCGCTGCCATACTCGGCATGCCATTTGAGCTTCTCCTCAATCATATCCCAAACCTGGTGATCAAGTGTCCCCTGGTCACGGAACAAGAGACAGCAGTCTTTGACTACCTGGAGCTTGTCTGTCAAATGTTGTTCCTTAACCTGATGCCCTGCTGCCTTCAGTAATTGGCTCAATAAGTTTAAAAACATCTGCTGGTGCTTCGTTAGAAAGACACCCATGGTGTAGTGAGAGCAAAGTAAGTGTAGAGCAAGGCAAGTGTTCCTTCTCTGTACTACATGCCCCCAGGATTCAGTGAATCCCTGACTCCTCAACTGGGAGAGGCTGGCCAGCCCTTCATTACCTAAGTAGAGGGGTGGACTCTCAGTGGGTCATGTCGGGGTCACCACTTGTCCATTTCCCATCCTGCGGGTGTTCAGCAGAGAGTGAAACACATGGGAGACTTTGCAGCACTGCAAGCCTGGGGAGCAAAGAAGAGTACCCCCTCCAGGGAGATCACTCCCGTTCCCAGGTGTCCAGGGTTTTTATTGAGGCTGGTTACTAAAGATGCATAGAATTGCTAACAATTGCATCCATTCCCGGGGTAGGGGAGGAAAGGGGTGAGAGAACGGCCAGGTAATGTTTACCAGAACAACCAAGAGGGAGGGAACACTGGTTCCCTTTCAACGGCCGCGTTCATGTCAAGTTCCGTGTTCGGAGCTCTGCTCTTGGTGTCACAGGTACACATACCAAGAGGGTCAAACTCCCACACACCCTCTGGATCATACCAAAAGCCCCCTCTAGAGGCAGGTGGAGGGTGGTACTTACAGCGCTGTCAGACTTTAGATGAACCATCCTTGAGCCTTGTGCTGATAAAAAGCCAGCAGGGCAGAACAGCAAGGACCAGCCAAACCTGAAAGACAACCACAAACAGTGGATTACTTGTAGCCTCAAACAGGCTACGTAAAGCTAGACTGGGATTCCATCTGACGTTACCAGAGATGGATCCAGAAGGAGAAGACAGTAGACAAATGCTACAGTCTGCTGAGATGAATTCCACCTTGTTCTTCAATATTTGTGTTATTTTTTTCTTTACATGCTTTTGAACATTTTTTCTTTTTCGTCAGTTTTGTTCCTATTATTTCACTATTTTTCATTTTAGTTTTATTTCAAATCTCACACTTTACTCCTCCATTCTTCTATTCCATTTTGCCTTTTTCTTTCCCTTTCTTATTTTCATTTTAAATTTTATTTTTTCCCTTTCTATATCTTATTTCTATTCTTCACTCTTACTGTTTCTCCTCCCTCCAACCTCTCAGAACCATTTTTCTTTTCATTAGTCATCTCAAATTCTTTTTCCTTTTCTTATAATATCCTTATTCTCTTTCTACCTTTATTAATCTTTGCTTGTTTGTCATTGGTATTGTGGTTGTTGCATTTCTTCAGTTTTATTCCTAGATGTTCACTATTTTTGTATTTCAAATCTAAAGTTATACTGTCCTCCTGTCCTGCTCCATTTTGCCTTTCTATCGTCCTTTCTTATATTCATTTTAAATTTTATTTTTCCCTTTCTTAGCCTGATGTCTATTCCTTACTCTTATTATTTCTCCTCCATATACCCTCTCAAAATCATTTTTCTTTCATTTAGACACCTCATAATCTTTTTTCTTTCTTCTTCCCTTATTATAATATTCTCTTCCCACCAATACTAATCTTTTCTCATTTGTCATTGATATTGCTGTGATGGTTGTTTTTATTCTATTTTGTTCCTATGTTTTTAATTTCAAACCTCATACTCTCCCATTTTCTTACTCCATTTTGCCTTCTTTCTTCCATTTTTTATTTATGTTGTAAATTTTATTTTCTCCCTTTCTTCACTTGTTTCTATTCCCTACACTTATGTTTATCCTCCCTCTAAGTTCTCAAAATAATTTTTATTTCCACTAGACATCTCATATTCTTTTTCCTTTTTTATAATATTTTTACTCTCGTTACACTTTTATTAATCTTTGTTCATTTGTTGTTGATATTGCAGTTGTGGTTGGGGGGTATTTTTGCAGGTGTGGGCTTTGTTCACTGGATTATTTTGTTTTGTTCTGGCAGCACCTGTACAGCATCATACAAGATGTGGTAGGGGTATGACTCTCAGTCATCCAGCTGAAGGGGAAAACCCACCAATGAATGAGCCAAGAACAACCAAAACCCAATTATAACAAGGAAGTCCACATAAATGTCATAAAGGACATCCCTAGAACATCCAGCTCAAGAGATCAAGGAGACTGCATCACCGAGTCCCACAGGTCTTATACCACAGAAGACCACCCCATGAAGACAGTGAATCCAAGCAGATCAACCTAAAATGCAGAAACAAACAAAAAGAGTCACCTAAAATGGGGAGACAAAGAAATAACTCCCAAAGGAAAGGAAAAGAGGAATCCCCAGAAAAAGTGCTAAATGAAATTGAGGAAAGCAGTTTGTCAGACATAGAGTTCAAAGCAATTGTTGTAAGGATGCTCAGGAAACTCAGTGAGAACTACAAGGAACTTTACATGAGCTACAAGGAACTTAGTGCAAACTACAACAGCATGAAAAAGGACATAGAAACTATGCGTAAGAACCAGAAGGAAATGAAGAACATAATATCTGAAATGAAGAATTCTCTAGAAGGATTTAAAAGCAGGCTAGATGAAACAGGGGAAGGAATCTGCAAGCTGAAAGACAAAGAAGAAAAAAAAACCCAGTCAGAGCAACAAAACAAACAAACAAACAAATTAAAAAAGAATGAAGATAGTTTAAGGGAGCTTCAGAACAACATGAAACAACAATATTTGCATCATAGGGATACCAGAAAGGAGAATAAAAGGAGCAAGGCATAGGAAACCTGTTTGGAAAAGAATGACAGAAAACATCCCTAACTTGGTGAGGTAAAAATTCATGCAAGTTCAGGAAGCACAGAGGGTCCCAATCAAGATGAATTCAAGGAAGTCCACTACAAGACACATCATAATGAAAATGGCAAAGTTGAGACAAAGAGGAACTCTTAAAGGCAGCAAGGGAGAAACAATTAGTAACATACAAGGGAGCTCCAATAAGACTATCAGCCAATTTCTTAACAAAACACTGCAAGCCAGAAGAAATAGCTGGAAATATTCCAAGTAATAAAAAGAAAACACCTGCAACCAAGACTACTCTATTCAGCAAGGTTCTCATCTGAAATAGAAGGCAAAATAAGAAGCTTCTCAGACAAAAACAAAAAACAAAACAAAACAAAAAAAACCAAAACACTAAAAGAGCACATCTCCACCAAACCAGCATTGCAAGAGACGCTAAAGGGACTGCTTTAAGAAGAGGAAGAAAAAGAGTGAGAGAGAAAGGAACACAAGTACAAAGGGGAAAAAAATGAATGAGTACCTATTAATAATAACTTTAAATGTAAATGGATCAAATGTTCCAATCAAAAGACATAGGGTAGCTGAATGGATAAGAAAATATGACCTGCAATATACTGTCTACAAGAGGCCCACATCAGAACAAATGATCTACACAGACTGAGAGAGAAGGGATGGAAAAAATTATTCCAAGCAAATGAACACGAAAACAAAAAAGCTGGGGTAGCAATACTTATATCAGACAAAGTAAACTTCAAAACAAAGGCCATAGTAGACTTCAAAACAAGTGCAATAAGAGACAAAGAAGGTCACTAATAATACTTAAGGGAGTCGTCCAACAAGAGAATATAACCCTTGTAAACATATATGTACTCAACAAAGGAGCACCTAAATGTATAAGGAAAATCTTGGAGGACTTCAAAAAAGAAATGGACACAATTCAGTCATCATAGGTGATTTTAACACCCCACTTTCAACAATCGATATATTGTCCTAACAAAAAATTAACAAGGATGTTGTAGCATTGAATGACACTCTAAATCAATGGACTTAATTTATATTTACAGAGCATTTCACCCCAAAGAAGCAAAATATACATTATTTTCAAACGCACATGGATCATTTTCAAAGATAGACCTCATGGTAGGACACAAAATAAGCCTCAACAAATTCAAGAATATTGAAATCACATCAAACATCTTCTCAGAATACAGTGGCTTGCAACTAGAAACCACCCTCAAGGAAAAAACACAAAAATAGTCAAATACCTGGAGACCAAATAACATGTTTTTAAATAATGAATGGGATAACAATGAGATAAAGGAAGAAATCAAAAAGTATCTGGAAACAAAGAAAACTGAACACACAACAACCCAAAAGTTATGAGACACAGTGAAGGCAGTCCTCAGAGAGATGGTCATAGCAACACGTGCCTTCCTCTAGAAGATAGCAAAATCTCAAATAAACAACCTAAACCTACATCTACAAGAACTTGAGGAGCAACAACAAAGCTCAGAGCAAGTAGAGGAAGGAAAAAGTCAAGATCAGATGGGAATTCAATGATATAGAGACTAAAACAACAATTCAAAGGATCAATGAACCCAGGAACTGGTTCTTTGAAAAGGTAAACAAAATTGACAAACCTTCAACCAGACTCATCAAGAAAAAAGGAGAGAGGACTCAAACAAAATCAGAAACAAAGATAAGAAGCAACAAGTAATACCACAGAAATACAAAGGATTGTAAGAAATTACTCTGAACAACTGTATGCCACGAAACTGGGCAACCTGGGTGAAATGGATAAATTTATAGAAACATACAATCTTCCAAAATTGAATTAAAAAGAAGCAGAATGCTTGAATAGACTGATAACAACTAGCCAAATTGAAGCAGTAATCTAAAAACTCCCCGCACACAAATTACTTGGACCAGATGGCTTCACAGATGAATTTTACCAAACATTCAAAGAACTAACTCCTATATTTTTTAAACATTCCAAAAAATTCAAGAAGAGGGAAAAGTCCCAAACTTCTTTTATGAAGCCAGTATTATCTTAATTCCAAAACCAGGTAATGACACAGCAAAAAAAGAAACTTGCAGGCCAAGATTTCTAATGAACATATGATAAGGAATGTCCAGAAAAAGTCAAGCTATTGTTAATACAATGAAAATGGTTTGAGAGACATCAGTGTAATCTGGCAGCCAAGGAGAGTGGATGGAAATGCACATGTGTGAACAATGACGACTTCACTGTACTAGTCAGTGGGGGCAGTAGACACCATTGAGTGAGCATGTGTACTGTGTGGCTGTTACATTCAAAATAACTGAGTGAGCAGAGTAATTAATCTGCGCCAAATTTTGCATTAAGCTTGATAGTCCTCTGCAGAAACTATTCAGATGACTCAGAAGACTGCAGCTGTGGGCAACTGGTGATTGGCAGCTTCATCACAACAACACACCCACTCATGCATCACACCTTGTGCAGAGTTCCTTGGCAAAACATCAAATCACCCAGATGACCCAGCCCTCCGACATCCCAGATGTGGCACCATGCAACTTCTGCCTTTTCCCAAAACTAAAATCACCTTTGCAAGGGAAGAGATTTCAGACTGTCGATGAGATTCAGGAAAATACGACGGGGCAGCTGATGGCTATTGGAAGAACTGTGTGAGGTCCCAAGGTGCCTACCTTGAAGGGGACTGTGACATCATTGTCCTATGTACAATGTTTCTTGTATCTTGTATCTTCTTCAATAAATGTCTCTATTTCTCATATTACATGGCTGGCTACATTCTGGACAGATGCCAAATTCCTCGACAATGTATTGGCAATCTAGATCCTGCAATATAATAAAAAATCATATAACATGGTCAAGTGAGATTTATCCCTGGGATGTAAGAATGGCACAATATTCACAAATTGATAAACATAATAAATCATATAAACAAAATGAAGGGCAAAAATTACATGATCATATCAGTAGGTGCTGAAAAAGCATTTCATAACATCCAGCCCCCATTTATGATTTTTAAAAAATCAAGAAAAGTGGGAATAGACAGAGCGTACCTCAACATAATAAAGGCCCTATACAAGAAATCTAAGGCCAACACCATACTCAATGGGAAAAAGCTAAAAGTTTTCCCTTAAGATCAGAAACAAGACAAGGGTGTCCACTTTCACCACTCTTATTCAGCATAGTACTGGAAATTTTAACCACAGCAATCAGAAAAAAAAAAAAAGAAGTAAAAGGCATCCAAATTAGAAAGGGGGAAGTAAAATTGTCATTATTCGCAGGTGACATGACAGTGCACATAAAAAACCTTTTACTCCCACCTAAAACTACTTGACATAATAAGTGAATTAGGCAAAATAGTGGGATACAAGTTAATTCAGAAATCAGTGGCATTTCTGTACACCCACAATGAACTATCAGAAAATGAAACTAAGAAAAAAACCCATTTACAATTTTATTGATTATGCTATTACAATTATCCCATTTTTATCTCCCCTTTATCCCCCTCTACCCTGCATCCCCCTCCCACCAGCATTCCCCTCCCCCCTTAGTTCGTGTCCATGGTCGTACACACATGTTCTTTGGTTTCTCCGTTTCCTATACTATTTTTAACATCCCCCTGTCTATTTTGTAACTACCATTTATGCTTCTTATTCCCTATACCTTTTCCTGCATTTTCCACCCTCCTCATTCCCACCGATAACCCTCCATGTGATCTCCATTTCTGTGATTCTGTTCTTGTTCTAGTTGTTTGCTTAGTTTGTTTTTGTTTTTAGGTTTAGTTGATAGTTGTGAGTTTGTTGTCGTTTCACTGTTCATAGTTTTGATCTTCTTCTTTTTCTTAGATAAGTCCCTTTAACATTTCATATAAGGGCTTGGTGATGATGAACTCCTTTAACTTTCCCTTATCTGGGAAGCACTTTATCTGCCCTTCCATTCTTAATGATAGCTTTGTGGGATAGAGTATTCTTGGATGTAGGTTCTTGTCTTTCATGACTTTAAATACTTCTTGCCAGCCCCTTCTTGCCTATAAGGTTTCTTTTGAGAAATCAGCTGAGAGTCTTATGGGAACTCCTTTGTAGGGAACTTTCTCCTGTTCTCTTGCTGCTTTTAAGATTCTCTCCTTGTCTTTAATCTTGGGTAATGTAATGATGATGTACCTTCATGTGTGCTTCCTTGGGTCCAACTTCTTTTGGACTCTCTGAGCTTCCCGGACTTTCTGGGAGTCTATTTCCTTTGCCAGATTGGGGAAGTTCTCCTTCACTATTTGTTCAAATAAATCTTCAATGTCTTGCTCTTCCTCTTCTCCATCTGGCACCCCTGTGATTCGGATGTTGGAATGTTTAAAGTTGTCCCAGAGGTTCCTCAGCCTCTCCTCATTGTTTTGAATTCTTCTTTCTTCATTCTGTTCTAGTGGAATGTTTATTTATTCTTTCTGCTCCAAATCATTGATTGGAGTCCTGGTTTCCGTTCCCCGTATATTTTTCTTTATTTCACTTTGCATAGCCCTCACTTTTTCCTCTCTTTTGTGACCGGACACCACCAATTCCGTGAGCATCCAGGTTACCAGTGTTTTGCAATCTACTCTGATAGATTGGTTATCTTCATCATTTAGTTGTATTTTTTCTGGAGTTTTGATCTGTTCTTTCATTTGGGCCATATTTCTTTGTCTCAGCGTTCCTGTTACATTTAAGGGGAAGAGCCTTAGGTATTCACCAGGGTGGGGCAACTCATGCTTCATTGTGGTGCTGTATGTAGGGGAGGGGACAGGGAGGGAACAATGCCACTTGCTCAGCTCTCACCCCACTTTCAGTCACTTGTTCCCCTACCCACAAGCAAATTGGGCCCTTCTGGTGCTGATTCCCATGTTGGTGGGTTTGTGTACGATATAGGACCCTGTGAGTCTCTTCAGTGAACTCTCCTGTGAAACTGGTAGTTTCTCCTGTCACCACAACCCCCACAGATTTCACAGCCAGAGATTTTGATGCTTTCTTTTCCAGTGCTGGATTTCTAGGCTGCATGGTCTGTCATGCTCCCCAGCTGTTCCTTCAGTTTATCCACATGCAAATGTGGGACTGCCTGGTTGCCAGCTGCCACCTTGCCCCTTGTCCTCCCTGCCCCAGATGCCCATCACTACCCCTCCTACCAGTATGGGTAAATGTTTCTTCTTTAACTGGTTGGTTGTCAGGCTTCCACACAGTTCGATTTCCTGGCATTTCTGGTTGTTTTTTTATTTATAAATTTGTTGTTTTCCTTCTTTTGGTTGTGCAAGGAGGCAAAGTGTATCTATTCTGAACCATGCCTATTCTGAACGTACCAATTTGTATTTCTTAATCCCTGCACCTTTTCCCCCATTCTCCCCCTCCCAGCTAGTAACCATACAACTGATCTTGATATCTATGATTCTGTTTCTGTTCTACCTGTTTGCTTAGGTTTTTTTTAGATTCAGTTGTTGATAATTGTGAATTTGTTGCCATTTTACTCTTCAGAGTTTTGATTTTCTTTTTCTTAAATAAGTTCCTTTAACATTTCATATAAAAAATGGTTTGGTGATGCTGAACTCCTTTAGCTTTACTTTGGGAAGAACTTTACCTGCTCTTCCATTCTAACTGATAGCTTTGCGGAATAGGGTAATCTAGGTTGTAGGTCCTTGCTTTTCATCATTTTGAATACCCCTTGCCGGTGCCTTCTAGGCTGCAATTTATTTTGAGAAACCAGAAGACAGTCTGTGGGAACACCTTTGCAGGTAACTCTCCACTTTTCTCTTGCTGCCTTTAAGGTTCTCTCTTTATCTTTAATCTTTGTCATTTTAATTGTGATGTGTTTTGGTGTGGTCCTCTTTGTGTTCATCTTATTTGGGACTCTCTGAGCTTCCTGAACTTGCATGTCTATCTCCTTCACCAAATTAGGGAAGTTTTCTTTCATTATTTTTTCAAATTAGTTTTCAATTTCTTGCTTTTCCTCTTCTCTTTCTGGTACCCTTATGATTCAAACGTTGGTACATGTCCCAGAGGTTCCTTAGCCTATCCTCATTTTTTGGGGGGGAGGAGGGAGATTCCTTGGTGTTCTGATTGAATGCTTTTTTCTTCCTTATGTTGCAATCATTGAGTTGATTCTTGGCTCCATCCACTCTACTGTTGATGCCCTGTAAATTTTTCTTTATTTCACTTAGTGTACCCTTCATTTCTGCCTGGGTCTTTTTATTTTGTTGAAATACCCATGAGTTCCTTGAGCATCCTTATAACCAGTGTTTTGAACTCACTCTGCATCTGATAGATTGCTTATCTCCATTTTGTTTAGTTCTTTTTCTGGAGTTTTGTTCTTTCATTTGGGTCATATTTCTTTGTTTCTTTATTTTGGCAGCCTCCCTGTGTTTGTTTCCATGTATTAGGTAGAGTTTCTTTGAGCCCCTGTCTTAACAGTGTGGCCTAATGTAGAAAAGCACACAGTTAAGTTGGATAGGGTAGAGCCTTAGGTAATTGCCAGGGGGATGCAACCCATGTGAACCAGGCTGATGGAGTCTTAGATATGGTTCATCTGCTCTGTGGCTCTGCGTGGCAGAAGGCTCAGAAAAAGAAAAAATGGCTTCTATCTGGCCTCTGGAGTTTTGACTGGGAAGAAGCTGTCCCATGGCACTCACCCTGATGATAGACATTGCAGTTTCTCCCCATATGCCACTGATGCCCTTCAAGCTGCCCTCCCAGTGCTGGAACCCAGAGTGAGTGAGTCTGAGTAAGTCCTAACTCCATCTTGGGCCCTTTAAGAGGAGACACCTGAGAATCCAGCAGTTTCTTCTGCCATCCCAACCCCCACTGTTTTTTGCAGTGAGAAGTTATGGGAGCGTACCTTCCTGGTACTGGAACTCTGGACTGTGTGGTCTGGTGGGGAATCTTGCCACTGAGATATCCCTCCTGATTTTTGTCTACTATATATGGGTGTGGGACCAGCACTTTTCATGTCTTTGCATCTCCTCCCCTCCTACCTGTCTGAATGAATGTGACTTCTTTAATTCCTTGGTTGTTGGACTTCCATACAGCTTGATTTTCTGATAGTTCTTGGTAATAGTTGGTTTGTAGTTTAGTTTTAATTTTTGCTGTGGTTGTGCAAGGAGGTGAGCTGTGTTTAGCTACACCTCCATCTTGACCAGAAGTCAGATCTTCAAAAATCTTGATGTGTGCATGTTTTATACAAGAGCAAAGGAACACATTACAGGCATGACAGGGCTTCGAGCTGGAGCCTGAATGGTGTCCAACATCAGAACTTTTCAGATGCTCTATACCTCTTGACCTTGGGTGCATGTTTGAACCACTGGACACAGTTAAGTCTCAGCTCACACCATTCACTGGAGTACCTCTGTGCTGGTCCAGGCATCAGTACAGCAGGTTGAAGACCAGTAACCTGGTCCAGAGGTTCTTAAGGTCACAGGTCATAAGAATCACCTGGAGGGAGCTTTATAAAAATAAACTCCCAGGACTTACCCCAGACCTATTTGCGTGTGAGGTCCAGGGAATTTTTAAAAACTCCCAGGAAATTCTGTATTCAGGTTTGGGAACCACTGATTATGGAGATGTTACATGTCTTACCCCAGCTAATAATGATCAGCAAACAAGAAAGCTAGGACTAGAGCTCAGGTCTACAGAGTCCCCATTCAGCGTTACTTATGAAGAAATTATTAATTATTAAAAGTATTGATAATTAAAATTAAATCTCTCAGGCTGAAAAGGAACACCTACATTTATGGTTTAGCTTTCACAGGAAATTTAAAGCACGTTTTTCTTTCTATTTCAACAGGACCTCCTCACATCTAAAAATAAACTCCAGTTGCAAAATGAAATTTTTTCAGTAATTTCTAAGGAAAACTTTCCTAAGTGCAAGAGTCAATCACTAAAATCAAGTGTGATGAAGGAAGATAGTGGAACCTCCTTTTAAACTGTTTTAGAAATATTCTTTCATTTCTCCAAGAGAATCGAGACATGGAGGCACCTACTATGTGTCAGTCACTGTGGCCATGTCTTTGAGAGAATTGAAGAAAATATAAGACCTGGCATCAAAGGGCATATTGCCTTGGTGAGGAGGAGACTAGTGACAGGTAGCAATCAGGGGGCTGTAAGGCCAAGACTGAGCACCTTGGCCCTCTAGAACACCTCACAAAAGAAGCACATCTCAACAGTCTGACCCTGATATTTCTCAATCACATCCAGCCCTAGGAGCAAGAAATCATTCACAATTTGTCTTTTCTTATAACCTTGTACTTCACTGTTTCTTTGTGTTCATTAGTACTGGAGTTTTTTTGTTGTTGTTTCTTTTCTCTTACTGGTGGTTTTGTTTTATTTTTCCTGGTTGGTTTGTTTGATGTTTATCTCTTACCCAAGTTATCCTTTGCTCCATCAGAAATGAAGTCTTTGGCATGCCGTTGCAAAGCCCATGACCATTCCATAAATTCTTGGTGCCTGAGTGATTCCAGGTGACATTGATGGTAACAATGTCATCCTGGTATCTGAGCCCAATGTGGTTGTAGAATATGCTCCCTCTGCTGGTTCCTTTAAAATTGAAAATTGGTTTTGAGACAACATTGTAGTCTTGCATGCTCTTCTCAGATCCAGGAATATGACCTCTGCACAATGGTAACAATTTTCTGGCTGAAGAGCTATGTGATTTTAAAAAGAAAACAACTTACTCCCATCCTCATTCAGGTTGATTATCTTAAGGCAAATGTACCTCAAGTAGTTCTTGGGAGAGACAGGAATGGCAAAAAGGGGAAATCTGAATGTGTTTTTATTTTTATGTTTGGCTTAGCAATGAGAAGACCAGTAGAGCTTAGTTAATTTCCCCAGATATGCCTGCTGACCAGCAGTAAAGGACTCACCCCCAAGGTATCTAGAGGGAGTGGTATTGCCAGAATTAGGAAACAAAAATATCTGGAAAAATATTTTCATTTCAGTTAAGTAATGAATACATTTTTAGTATAAGTATGTCCCATGCAATATTTGAAACATACAAAAAAATTATTCATTGTTTAGCTGAAAAAATGCAACTCTAATGGGAGCCCTGTGCAGCCATCAGAGGGAGGAAAGAGAGCCTGAGGTGAGATGTGTCAGTGCAGAGTGTGAGAAGGTTCTTGGATGAATATTGCTCGAATGGGGTAGTGGCTGAAAGCTGGTGGCAGTTGAGCCATTACACCTGAAATGGCAACCAGCCCCACTGAGCCCCTGATTCCCAGTTGCTGGAGGTAGGTTAGTTAAGACTTCCTGTGCTTCGGCAGCCAGTGGCTTTTTTTCCTAAGGGCATACTTTGGCAACCACAATAAGATCCCCTCTAAATGTACCAAGCATTTCCTCCTTCCCCTTTCATCTCATTTGCTTCCAGTGTGAATTTGTGTTAGTTTGAAGTGCTGACCCAGGATGGATGTGCTCATAGAGTTAGATCACCTTCCTGCATGCAGACTTAAGATGTTGGAATACCCCAGACCACTATTAAAGTACATCTAAGAGAAAGAGAGTGCTGCCCAAGATAGTGAAGGAATTGTTCGCTGCTCCTGGCTCACATGGAACACTGACCCTATAAGGACAAGGCCATTCTTTTCATGCACCCCAAACCGAAACTGGCATCTCACAAGGGCCAGATCAGGCATGAAAACTAAGAGAGATAAACACAGCTCTACTAATAGCACTGGAAAAAGATCAAACTTTACTTCATTTATTAACTCAGGTCATGGTAAAGAATGACTGCACTCCGCCACTATTATGAGATTGAAGCTAATCTTTGTAGATGAGACTAAATTTGTCTCTTGCAGATAGTTTTCCATTCCATAGCTCCCCTCCCCCACAGAGCTCTTAGAACAGCTCAGTTCACCCTGGAAACATGGGATAAATATATATTTATTGGGGTATGGAAAGGAGAGAATCCTGTAAACTTCTCTCACTTACATCATGACTACCTAACTCAAGTGATTATAATTTTCGCTTCCCCTGGTTTCCTTTCAAAGGTGCTTGATAGAACAAATCAATCTGAACTACTGGTTGCTTAGAGACTGGTATTGGATGCTAAAGTTTAAACAACAAAAGCAGCAAGCTGCCTTATTGACAAGCTGCTCACTGACAGAACTGGGTTCAGGTATCACGTGGGACAGCTGCAAGTCCACAACTTCATGGAGTCTGGAGGAGTCTCAGATTTTGCTACAGAACTTCTCATCTTCCCCAAAGTGTTGTTTCTATTATGCTGCTGTCATTCTCAAGGGCTCCCAAGACCTAGGGTAAGGCCTCATCGTCTACATAGTCCCACCCTGACAGCTGGGCCTTCTGCCCATCCCTGAGAGAGCCTATCCTCTCTGACTACCAGGCCCCTCCCTCTTCCTGAAACACCACCATTGTCATTCCTACCAGTCGCATCTTTGCAGGAGCCAGTACTTTCATCTCTTTTCTCCTCCCTCCTTCTTGCAGGTTACCCAGCCTTCAAACTCCATATGCACTTGACCCACTTCATGAAGCACCCATCACTCCCTTGCACAGAGCTCCTGGCTCCCTTGGCACCTCTAGAACCCTGGCATCTGCAACCCACCCAGTGTTGAACCATGTGTGGCTTTTGATGTGTCTTATGTTAATATTCTAACTAGGTGACATAGCTGATCTCCTTAACTGGGTTGAAAGCTCCTTCAGAGGAAAATCTGGTACAGTGCTACATACATACATAAGCTTTCAGTACATATTTCAGGGATAAATACTGGAGTGTCTGCTTTGGACTCCCTGACTACACAGTGTGGGAGAGGATGACCAAGAGAGTGTCACATCACTTGCCAGAAGGGAAAAGTTCCCACAAAGTCAACTGAGTGTATTTGTGTGAATAATATCCTTCATGTCATACAGGTTATACATCATATATGTTGTATATGTGTCTAAAGGTGAAGGTCACTTAAGTGGGAAAAAATCTAAGATTAAAAGCAAAAGTCATTAAAAATTAAAATAAAAAATAAAACAAATAAAAAATTTTCAGAATACAGTCAATTTTTTTCAATAACCTATTAAAAGAAAAATAGAAATTTTCTAAAAAAAAAATCATATTCCAAAATGAACCACAAAGTATGAACTCTGTGGTGAGGTAATATTTTGGGGAGCAGTAGCCACATGAGGAGAAAACAGGCCTGTGCTTACCCCTGTGGCCCAGCCAGCATCCTGTGGGCCTTTACCTGCTCTGAGAGTGGCCCTGGCTACTCTGGCCATGCTCATTAAGCGCCCCAGGCAAGGCCATCACCACAGCACATGTGCTGTGTCTGAAAGGAGGTTGTTCTCTCTGTAGGATGTTCCTATCCCAGTCCCAGGGTTTCTTCTGCATGAGGCAATGAGGAAATAGTGCAGAAATGAGCCTGGCTGAAGATTTGTTTTTGTTTTTTCATTCTGACTCCAACTCCAGGCGTAGTCATAGGCAGGCACAACAAGTGGACACAGGTGTGTGGGGACTGCCCCTTTGCGTGGGAGAGGAATCTGGGAGAGAAAAAGGACAGTGGGCAGAGGCACCGGTTAAGCCAGATGTGAGGCCGGAAGTAGACCTTCCTCTTCCCATTGTCACTTGGACCTTCTTCCTTCTTTGTACTTGAGTCCTCACATTCCCACCTATGAGTCAGCTAGTGGATGTCCCTTTACCCAGGACTCTGCAGCAGGGGGCCTTTCAAGGAACCAAGAGCAATAGACACCAGGCCCTGACTCAGCCCCTCTTTCTGCCTCTCTCTCACCATTCACAGGGGAAGGGGGGATGCAAAAGAATAGAAACAAATCTCAATAACTAATTCTAAGGAATAAAAGTCCTGCCATCTCTCCATTTTTTCCTTCTAACTCTTAAAGCACTTAGAGATTATACCATTTAGTGTTAAATTCTTTTCTATCTTGGGTCACTGATTGTTTATTCATTAATTTTCCCCTCCAACGGATCAAATGTAACTTCCTTGAGGTCAGAGAATGATAAAATTTTAGTACCATTTCTCCCCACCACCTCCTATGTCTAGTACATTTTTATTTCATTAAGTGTATTGATTTTGAGTGCATTAAAATGAGCTAGGCATATGAGAGCTTGTTCCAAATATGTAACATTTGTTGACCAGAGCAGTTCCAGAAGAGACTCTTGGCATGGACAGTCTTCTTTTGGAAGATGGGAAAACCCAGCCTCACACAAAAGTCACTACCAGACTATGAGGACTGAGGGGTGTCCCAGGCTGTACCCTAGGTTTTATGGGCAGTTCAAGAGAGGGCATTAGAATTGGGTGGAACTTGGAATCCATTGCCCAGAACTGCCTGGTGATAACCCCTGGCGCGAAATAGAGGTGAATCTGTGTGTCTCAGGGGAAATCCAGTTCAAAGTTCTATCAGGTGAGGACTACTCCAGGGGACTGCATCACGGACATGTGGAGGCCATTTCCCTCAAGGAACAATGGGATGCCCAGACTCTGTGCAGGATGACTGGTGACAGCAAAGCAATAACTCTGGAGTCAGGGTGGGTGTGGGGATAGTGGCCCCGTTTGTCCTTTTTGGTAGAGATTGCACTCCAGGACACTTGACTACATCAGAGGCTGTCACAGGGGCCCCAGTAGCAGGGCTGAGACTGGCACCCTGCAGGACTTTAGAGGTGCTAGAGAACCTGACAATGTTCTATTTTGGCCAGTTGGGGCATAACTAAAACTCTTCCAAACTTGACACCAACAAGAATAAATAGGAATCTTCTCCAAGGGAATGCATTACAATTTTCTAATGTTTAACCTATGCCATCACCACTGCATGTGCCCCTCGTTTCCCCAGTCAAGTCAGTATGAATGGGGGTTTGCTCTTGACGTTTGCACTCGAATTGACATCAGGGGCATCTCTCCCTGAATCCTGCTTGTCTGTTCCCTACCTGTCTGAAAATAAAGCACAGGTGCTACAACAGGCAAAGGTGAGCAGCAGTGGCTCATGCCTGCAAAACCTCTGCTCCCTGGCTCCCAGCAAAGAGTGAAAACGTCAGTTTCACGCAAATCTCCTATCTCCTTTCCCTCATCTTCAAATCTTTCCTTGAAGAGCATTCTGCAGGGGAGAAGAAGAGAGGAAGGACACACCACAGACTTTCCCATAAATCCACTGTTGCTTGCGATTGGACAGGATTTTAATTCCCCACCCCATCTCCGTCGCTCTAAAGAAACTGTGATGTGTATGTGTAATGGGGTGTCACCCTCCAGAGTCTCCCTGTCCCTTCCAATTTCGTTTAGATTTAGTTTAGGTAAAGAATGACTCATTGGTGTTGCCCTGCTATTCTGGAGGTGGGGGGTTGGGGGGTAGGAGTGGTTAGGCTTTAAATTCTATCATTCTGGAAAGAAAAGAAGAAAGGAAGGGAGGAAAGAAAGTAGGGAGGCTGGGAGGTTCGGAGGCTGGAAGTGTGTGTGGTACCTGGGAGTGGGAGCGCTTGTTGACCTCCAGGGTGAGTGAGGACACCCAGCCTAAAACTTCCCTTCTGCGCCCCAGGACCCTGGTCCGAGTCCTCACACCCTACAGCCCCTCGGGCTGGCGCTGAATTCCCAAAGTTTCTTCTCCACTCTCTTGCTCTCGTATCGTTTCTGACTCCAAATTCCTATCTGGATCCTGCAACGTAATTCAGCTGCTCCCCAGAGGCTCTCTGATGTGGTCCAAATTCCCCCAGAAACGAATCCATGCCTATGGTCCAAGAGCAGCCTTCCGTTCCCTAAAGGGCACCTTGGAGAGCAGGCGTCGCCGGAGCGGCCACGTGCCCGCTGTACTGGTGGTGTATGTATACCAGTTCCTCTGCTGGTAAGCAAGATCACAGTATCAGGCGACGACGGGTGTGGGTCCCCGAAGCCAGGGCGCCGGTAGGCGGGGGCGGGGGCCGGTGGCATTTAAGGCGCAGCCGCCTCCCTGGCCAGCGACTGCGCTCGGCCGCCCAGGTGAGCACAGGTCCGTTCAGCCGCCAGCTCCGCGGCCCGACCAGCTCCCCTGCCCGCGCCAGCCGTCGCCCGGACCCGGGCCTGCCCGCCGCTTCATGGGCCAGGTGCGTGCAGTCCGACCCCGACCCGGGGCGGGTCGGGAGGTGCGGGGATGTTCAGGGCCGCCTGCATCCCGCGCTCTCTGGCCGCGGAGCCGCTCCTCTCCCCGCCCCACCCTAAGCCCTCAGTCTGAGCTGGGCCTCCCCGGGAGACGACCCAGACCCAGATGCGCGGACTGGCCGGGGTCCCAGCGCAGCCCCTGTTCCGAGGGTGGCACCGTGCCGGGCTGACTCCGACGCACCATGGTGCGGTAGGGCACTCCCTGCCTGGGGCTGAGCTCGGTTTAGGAGCTCAGTGGGCACACCCCAACCCAAGATACGGGAGAGCAGTGTGGGCACCCTCTACCCCCCAAAATGGAACAGTAAGTACCCTCTACCCAAGAAAGGGAGCACAAGGTGCTAGGGAGACCCCAGGCTCCTTGGAGGGGTGTTCTTTCTAGGTGGGGAGATTACATCCCATCTTTCCCTGCACCCAGGAGGGGTTACCCCAGCCTGCCCTTCACACAGGAGGAGAGGGAAGGAGAGGGAAGAGAGGCCTCGGGAGCTGCTGTTTGAAGGTGGAGGAACCTTCCCACAGTCCTGCTCCTTCCTTTCCCCAGCAGAGGGGATGAGGAGGTGGGCAGCCCCTGACTCTTAGGGGAGGTCAGAAAAGCCACCTGGAGTTAATACTCTACATCTGCTCCTCCTTCAGAAAACACCCCGAATTTACTCTGTGGAGCTCAGTGGAGCTAAAGACATGGAGCAAACAGACAAGGGGGGTGGCAAGAAGTACAGAGGCCTACTGGACAACTGCTTGGAACTCAGAAAGCATCACCACAAAGAGGAACTGAGGAAAGAAGTTGATCTGGTCAGTGGATTGGTCCCTGAAGCCAAAGGGGCCCACTGAGTGCTGCCATTCTCCCTGGGAAGCTTACGGTGAACTTGCCCCTATAACCTTCCTTTTCCAAAAGAAAAGAGCAGTCTCAAGGGTTTGAATTTCCCTGTAAGATTGTTTCCTTGTTTAAAAAAAGAAAAAGAGTAAAAGAAAGATATGATACTATCTGCCCAGTGATCAGGCCTCTGCAGGATGCCTGCATTCTAGTGGAGGCATTCCCAGGTGGGACTCAGAAAAGGATCTGGATGGGATTCCAGTCCCCACAGGCTTGACCCAGACCACTCTCCATCTGGCTACTTCAGTGAGATATAAGTAACTATTTGCCAGTTTTTAGCTGAGAAAATGAAACTATTTGAGATTTACTAGGTTTCTGGTATATATCCCCCATGAGAAGGTAATAAGACTGATGGGCTTGAAGTAGGATGACCTTACACCCCATTAAAGCTCTACTTCTACCTATAGCTGGGAAAAACTACCTAGCTTCATGGAAGCTCCATTTTCTTTAGGTAAAATGGGAAATAAACAGTTTGCATGGGTCTATGAAGAGGAAAAGTGAGAAAAGAATAAGAGTATTTAGTAATTAAAGTGCTTTTTGGAAGTGCGATATTATTACAATTGAGGAAGGATTTTGGCCATGGAAAAGGACTGCCTCAGAACTGAAATATGACATTTTGTCTCAGAAACGCCAAACGGGAAGCTTCAACACTCAAGTTCATTGCAGATTTTAAAGACTTATGATTGTTTGAGCAGACGGTAGTGGTATAGGCTCCTGGTGACTAGAGAGCCAGTGGTTAAATATTCAGGAATTTGACAAGCTGACTGACATCTTGACATTCATTAATAGCTTGAAATTTGGTTATGGTGAGAAATGATCAGATGCTACACATCAGGGTTTCCTGTTTCTCCTGAAGAGCTGGTGAAACTTGGAGCAGCAAACTAAGCATTTGTCTGCATATATCCTGATAGACATTTAGGAACACAGACCTGAAGTTGGACTAACCTGAACTCAAATCTGACTTTGACTGAAGCTGTTTCCTATTTTGAAAAATTGGAATGAAAATGGGTGCCTACCCCTTAGGCTTGTGAAGATGGTTCAATGAAATACAGTAGGAGGAAGACTTTGAATAGCATCAGGCAAATAGGTAGTCATCCTTATTGCCTATGTGTCTCTAGCATTCAGAATTAAAAATGTATCTAGTCTTCCTTGAAATTGCTACATACAACATGAAAATATATCCATTCTGTCATTTGCCTGTTTATTAACATGAGAATCTGCTTTCTTGAGCATTTTTGTGTAGATGTGTAATACTAAAAACTAATTTCCATGAGATGAGTCAGTGTTCCCCCACTTCCCAATAATTCTATAATGGACAATGTACTTGGATGCTCTTGCACTCTGACTTCTCCAGTGAACCAGAACCATGATGAAAGCCAAGGCAGCCTGGCTTCTGAATAAACCCAAGCCCAGCCCAGTATGCTACCCTGTGCTATTCCAGTTCTGGCCAGCAGAAGGCTCTCCAACCACCATCCCTTCCTTGCCTGTCTACATCATCATCATCCCTAAAGCCAAGGCCAAGGGGAGGAGGACTGGTGCTCAGCCTCCTAGAGTAGCCTCTTGAAGCCCAGGCCCACCTGTGGAAACAGTGGCTCTACTCATCTGTTCCCTGTTCCTTGTTCCAGCCCAGAGCTTAGCACACAGTGCACAGAACTGTGTCTTAATTATTTTTTTTTAAGATTTTATTTATTTTTAGAGAGAAGAGAAGGGAGGGAGAAAGAAAGGGAGAGAAACATTGATGTGTGACAGAAACATCACTTGGTTGCCTCTCACACGCCCCCAACTGGGGACCTGGCCCACAACCCAGGCGTGTGCTGTGACTAGGAATCAAACCAGCCACCTTTCAGTTCACAGGCTGGCACTCAATCCACTGAGCCCCACGAGCCAGGGCAATGTGTCTTAATTCTTTGAATCCCTGGCAATGTCATCTTCAATTGATGAAAAAATGAGCAAAGCAGATTCTGCCTGAGGAAAAGGCAAAACAAATTATTTAATCACAAAGTCTAATCCTTTATCATGATGCTATTTGCATATACTTAAGAGAAGAGGTGGCTCTGGTCCCAGTGACAGTATAAATCTTTGTTCTGGATGGTCAGGGCATAAAAACTCTGACCTGGGTCTGAGTGAGGTGCTAGAGGGTGGAAGTCCTTATAATAGAGCTGCCGGTCCACAGTGTCAATGACACCCAGGTTAAGAATTGCTGCTTGAGTCTAATGATCCTGTGGCAAAGTTAGTGAGTATAGGCCATACTGGTATTACATGGCAGGCTTTTAAAGTACAGGGTGTCTATAATCAGTGACCTACCTGAGTCTCAGGTACTTGAATAAGGAAAATCATGCATGGGTCCTGCATTGTCACAACATATGATATGGGGTTGTTTGATATTGCTTATCACCCTCCACTGATCCTACATTCATATATGAATTAGCACCTTGACACCATGCAGACTCGGACTTGTATGTGCTGGAGCTCAGACTGAGGTAGAATGTCCTGTCATAACAACTATGTGGTAAATGACAAATTGAGTCTGAGCTTTTCCAGAGTGGCCAGGAAGTCCCCTGAATCAGAACAAGCCTCTTCTGTAACAGGACCCTCCGTTCCCTCTTTGTAATAGCCACTTGGCACCTAGGGCTCTGTCTCTTACTCCTATACTTTCTGGCCCCTCTCCCATCACCTGTGCTACTCCCAGCACCCATGGGGCTTGCCAGGGCTTTTGGCTTGAGTCTTTGAAATAATCTAATTCACTCTGTTCTTTTCTTCATGGACTTCAGGATGACCACAAGCTCAGCAATAAGGAATTGGAAAATAAATATCATACAAATATCATTACGGTAAGTCATGAGAGAGCTCAGATCGGGAGGAGCAGCCCTGTCACTATAAAGGCAAAGTGTGTGTGGGAAAGTAGATGGCACCTTCAGGATGAGTGACTTATACCAATGTTGAGAATGCCCTGTGGGTGACAGAGGGTGGCTGACATTAGGAGCTGGTGTTCTGAACCAAGACCCCAGTCAAGATCCTTGGCTGAACTGTATGCTAACTATACAGTTTCTTCTGACTGACTACAGAAAGCTATGGTCTTCTCCAAAGGGTCAGATGCTTGCTCATTGTCATGGTCAGAGTTTGTTTTAATCCTGGGGCCCAGGGAGTGTGATGGTCTTATCAAAGATTGAGGAGAGCCAGCGTTAAGAAACCGGGATCCAGAGTGTTAGCCTTGGACCCTGCTTGTCCACCTCCTCCTCCTCCAAGAAGGAGTGGTGTCTTTAGGCAGCTCCCAGCTCTCCCACCACAGAGATACTGCTTCCTCTGTGAAATCAAACTCAACTCAGATTTCAAAAGCTTTGATTTTGGCTACATCTGTTCAAGTCCACAAAAAGATCCACTGTGGGCGATGCACTGGACAGCAGTGAGAGGGGCAAAGAGTGGCAGGCACCCCTGGTCTTATGGAGTAAGCATAGGAAAGTATCATATTATCCACTCCGTTCCACTGAGAAATCAACTGAGAGGTCTACAGGACATGCGGAGCGATGGATGCTGACCATGGGGATAATAAGATGATGGCTTAGATTTCAGTTTCCAGAGTACCTAGTGGGGCAGGAAGGACAGAGTGCATTGAATGGACTGGGCAGGGGAGGTGGTAGTCAGGTGATGTAGAAAATCAGGCAGAGGGAGAGGTAATTTCGGTGGAACTGTCCAGCACTTTCATATTAAACTAAGGAATAAGGACTATATTGGTTGTGTAATGAGCATAATTTCTAAACAAGGAAGCAATTGGTAAGATTGGTTTTCAAAAGTTAATTCTGGGAGAAAACAAATATATATGTACATGTATATATTTGATATATAGGTACATGTATATACCCATTTCTTTTCTAAGTGGGAGATAGAGGGTCTAGACGAATGCAAGACTGTGAGGTGAGCCTGTAAACCAGGGAAGCAGCAGTAAGATGGGAAGGAAAGGGCAGGTTTAGGAGACACTGAGGTTTTTAAACAAATCCCTAATCCAGCTGAGGAGGAAATGTGGGCAGGGGTCAAGTGGTGGGCTGGGCCCTAGTAGGGGAGGGAGTGAGAGATTAGAGAAGGCAGTGGGAGGGAGGGGTGATGGTGAGTTTGAGGTTCTGGAGAAGGAACTGCAACTGGGTGGGGGGTGGGCCGCAGTGAGCAGCTCCAAATCCAGTTATTCAACAACTGTGTGAACCCCTGCTACAGAAAAAGCAGTAGATCCTGTACAAGACACAAATGAACAAGGACAGGGTCCTTACTTTTAACTGCTTACAACATAATTAGGGAGAGAAGTTATATAAAAGACTTTCTATATAAAAGATAGTTTTGGGGAAAAAAATCTTATGGATAATAGTTCATTATTTCAAGAAGGGGCTCCATACACCTGTGGACAAAAGGCTTCTGGCAAGAAATGACTGGCCCTGTGTGTCTCAGGTTGGTAGGACTTGTAACTCTTAAGATGAACAAGAACTTAGAACTTGGGACTAATATCTAGAAAAGCAGAAAAGCACCAGACTTGAAGATGAAAAATCGGCCATGTGCCATATCAAAGTTCCAGAAGAGAGTTTTTTCTGGATGTTACTACATTACCCTTAACCCTGATGACTTGCTTGTGTGATAGCCAGGTTGCCACTATCTCTAGCTAAATCTCTAAGAAATGGAACTGCCTTACAGAAAGAATATAGCAGCTCTTGGGTCCAGATGCCTGGTTAAATCCTGGTGACCTAACCACCATGTGCCTCAAATTACATGCCTGTAGGATGAGAATAATAATAGTCCCTTCTTCACGGGGTTATTTGAAAAATAAAGCAAGTAAATATATGGAAAACACTGCCCAGCTAACATTAAGCATCAAATATTCCTTTTAAAAAGGTGGTGGGAATGAGCCATCATCCACTTTCCCCTGGCCCTCCCTGGGCATGGTAACTCTGCCCTAAAACCTGCAAAAGGACGATGTCCAACCCAAGTCAGGAGAAGTGTCTAATTTTATATGAGGTTTTCTGTTTGTTTGTTTGTTTTTTATTGTTTTAATTTTAATTTTTTTCAATTATAGTTGACATTCACTATTATATTAGTTTCAGGTATACAGCATAGTGGTTAGACATTTGTATAACTTATGAAGTCATTTCCCCTAATAAGTCTAGTACCCACCTGGCCCCATACAGTTACAATATTATTGACTATATTCCCTATGCTGTATTTTACATCCCCTGACTATTTTGTAATTGCCAATATGTACTTCTTAATTCTGTTGGTTTTTGTTCACCTTTCTCAGGGTCTCTCCAGCACCCAAGCTGCTGAGCTCCTGGCTCAAGATGGGCCCAACACTCTCTCCCCTCCCAAGGAAACACCAGAGATTATCAAGTTCCTGAAGCAGATGGTGGGGGGCTTCTCCATCCTTCTGTGGGTGGGAGCCATCCTGTGCTGGCTTGCATATGGGATCCAGTACTCTAATGATAAGTCCTCATCCCTAGACAATGTAAGGCACTTGGATCTCCTGTGTGGTTTTGTTAAATTAGTAACAGAGGAAAACAGACTTATAAAGTGAGGCCTTTCATGAGCAGAACCCTGGTTGGACTCAGGAGTCTCCCCCTGACCAATTGCTGCATAGGTTTGGGAAAATCAATTATTTTCCCAGCTGTAAAATAGAAATTATATCTGACTTCCTGATGTCTCAGAGGCAGAATGAACATGAATTTTAAAAAGAGAAAGAGAAACATTATAAGTTCCTAAGTTAAAAAAAAAAAAGTGTATATGCATATGAAGTATTTTGGGGCCCTGTCTCCTGAAATCTAATTCTCTCCCTTTAACATGGGAAGCATGTGTGCCTGCTTACAACTGAGCAGCAAAACTGCAAAACCTCACTGGCCAACATGAGGCTGAGAGAAAGGAGCCAGATACAATGGGTCTGATACTATAACTCCATTGGTATGAAATGCCCAGAACAGGTACAACCTGGAGACAAAGCGAATCAGTGGTTGCTAGGCCTGGGAGTGGGGAGGCTGCCCGTGGGCACAAGAGGTCTCATTGGGATGATGGAAAGTCTCTAAAACTGGATTGTGGTGATTGTTGCAACTTCAGTAAACCACTGTATAAATGTTTTAAAAATCATTGAATTATAGTCTTCAAATGGGTACATTTTGTGACCTGTAATTTACACCAGGGCACAGCTGCCATCTCTGGCCTTCCCATGGAGGGCTCTAGCCCTGGGGTCTGGCTCACCCTGAGGCTTCTTTCTCTGACCAATGCCTCTCCTCCTGACCCAGGTGTACTTGGGCACTGTGCTCATCCTGGTCGTCATTTTAACGGGGATCTTTGCTTACTACCAAGAGGCCAAGAGCACCAACATCATGGCGAGCTTCAGTAAAATGAGTCCACAGGTGAGTAGCAGCTGTCTCTCTCCCGTCTCTATGTGATTTCAGGTGAGGAGAGTGGGGCCTTGGAAGCACGGATTCCTGCTTAGGCCCAGTCCCATCCTTTGCTCTTTGAGAAGTCTTGGGCAAATGACCTAATCTCTCTCAACCCCCATTTCCTCAGGGGTTTGAGATAATCAGTGAGGTAAGAGACAGGAAAATGGTAAGTCAAGAGTGCAGTAGGATGGAAACATTAGTTATTGTACAACATCATCTGTTACTGCTCAGAAGTGCTGGTGAGCTGTTCAGACAAGTCATTTGGGTGGTCTGGTAGCCAAGGACATCAACCCATGATTTTTTTTTTATCTGTGACCATCTTGGCTGCCACTGCTGAGCTTCACTGCATGTTGCCCCAGAATGCTCTCAGGGGGGGTGGGGCATGGCTCCCATGTCCCCACATGGTCCCTAGTAGGGGTCCTCTAGGGAGACTGTGTACCATAACAGCACAGTGGGAAAACTACATGGTCCCTGGGCCCCAGGGACTCTGGGGATCTTTTGTGCTAACGAATGGGAGATCCAGCCCCCCTCCACTGAGGTTTTCCTGACCTCAGCAAGACTATGAAACCCTTTGGTTCAACCTTCAGGTTCCTCTCTGACATCCCAGCCAAGAGTTCTCATCCCTTTTAATCAGACCCAGGCTGTCCCTTTGCTATATCTGCCCACAATACATTTTCTGGGGCCAAGAATATCACTAGGACCTCCTCCTCAAGAAAAAAAAAATTCTTAGGGTCTTCATGCCCAAAGCCAAAGTCTTTTGTTTCATCTTTTACCATTCTGACTGCTGTCTGAGTTTGAGTAAGGACTAGTTGGAAAAGTGTCAGCATCATTCCAGGATCTGAAGCATCTATCACATTTTCTGTTGCAGCAAGCACTTGTCATTCGAGATTCAGAGAAGAAGATCATTCCTGCAGAGCAGCTGGTGGTGGGGGATATAGTGGAGATTAAAGGAGGGGACCAGATCCCTGCAGACATCAGGCTGCTGTTCGCCCAGGGGTGCAAGGCAAGTGTCACAGGCACCCCGAGGATCAGACTGCTAACTGTCTGCCATTCTGTGGTCCTTCCAGCTCTCAGTGTAACTGGGACAGAGGACACAGTACCTCATATTGAACTTTTTTACAATTTCTTCCAGGTTGACAACTCATCTCTCACTGGGGAGTCTGAGCCCCAGCCCCGCTCCTGTGAGTTAACTCACAACAACCCCCTGGAGACAAAGAACATCGGCTTCTATTCCACCACCTGTCTGGAAGGTAAGCCTAGATGGCTCTCAGGAGCCCTTCAGGCTCTATGTTTGTATCCCTTTCTGTGTCTTATACAAAGCTTGTCTAAGAGAAAACCTGAAATTGCAGGGCCTAGAGAACTGATGTTGGCCTTTGTAATGTCAGGTGCTAATTGATCACATAAATCACCAAAGAGAGGCAAGTGATCAGGCTCTGGTCCTTTCCCAGCTGAGGACTCTTGGAATAAAATGTTCACTTCAACTGTAGGCACGGCGACTGGCATGGTCATCAACACGGGTGACCGCACCATCATTGGTCAGATCGCCTCACTGGCTTCAGGAGTCGGGAATGAGAAGACACCCATTGCCACCGAGATCGAGCACTTTGTTCACATTGTAGCAGGAGTGGCCATCTCCATTGGCGTCCTTTTCTTCATCATTGCAGTGTCCATGAAGTACCATTTCCTGGACTCCCTCATCTTCCTCATTGGTATCATTGTGGCCAATGTGCCTGAGGGCCTCCTGGCCACTGTCACCGTGAGTCCATGCTGCTAAGTGGCCTGTCCCCTGACCCTGTTAATACATGCTACCCTGCTGTGCTGGGGGAGCTCCCACCAAAAACTGCGGGTCTCCGCCAGCTCACAGCAACACCTCCTCCCTGTCAGGAACAACCAGGAGACATTCTGAATTGAATGTTTCTCAGAGGGACAGAAGGAATTGTGAGGTTGTTCATAGTTGAGTACATGGTCCTTGAAAACTTTCTATTTTCATGTAGGAACTCTGCAAATCGCACATGTAACTTTGCCCCTCAAGATCTAGGTAAGACAGGCTCAAACCACCATTCACAGATTTTGAAGCAGCCAGATGCCTTCCCCACATTTGTAGAACTTCCTTGGCATTTTCTCCAGCTGAGAAACTTAGGTACCTTATTTACCTAACTTCTCTTTCCTCTGACACACACACATGCACAAATTCCTTCCCTTTTTTCTGCAGAGAAATTCAGCCCTTTCCTGTACCTCCCCACAAATTCAGCTGTGGGTCTCCCTTTGTAGAGCCCAATCAATTCATCCTTAAACAATGTGACCCATGGTTCTGGTTAATAAGGTGGCCTCAGATCATAGGCCTGCTGTTGTCCTCAGCAAAGACAGAAGAAGTATCTGAACTACAAGTCTCTTCTGACTCTAGAAGATAGTAATTGGAAGAAATTAAGCCCAAAGGAACCTTTGATATCTGGGGGGTTTAAAAGAGAGAGCTAAGAACCTTTAAAATATGGACCTCTTAAAATGAAATACGAACACTTCCTGATTCACCAAAGCAAAAAGTGAGTATTTGGGACAAGCTCTTTGGCACAAACCTTATGTATTCACCCTTTTGCCCAACAGAGTCTGGGTGGCCAAGGCTCCCTTGTAATACACATGGGCAACCTGGCTTGGCTTTGTCACCTGTGGGTTCCTCAGGATCAGTTTCTTCAAGGGGTGAAGGGACAAGAGAAGTATCCCATATTTAATAAGTATTGTGGCATATAGGGTTTATCAGCCACTGCCTCTGTATCAATAGCTCCATCCTAAAAGTAGTTCAGCTCTAGCAGTTCTTACGTTATAGTACCTGCATTCAAATGGATTTCTGTCTCTTCTGTCCAGGTGGCTCTGTCACTGACAGCAAAACGGATGGCTAAGAAGAACTGCCTGGTGAAGAACCTGGAAGCGGTGGAGACACTGGGTTCCACCTCCATCATTTGCTCAGACAAGACGGGGACCCTGACTCAGAACAGAATGACCGTGGCCCATCTTTGGTTTGATAATCAGATCTTTGTGGCTGACACCAGTGAAGACCATTCAAGTAAGTCTTTTGGAGCTCAGCCTGGCCCAAAGCTGTGGACTTGAGCAGAAGGGCAGTCCCAGCTGTGGCAGGGTTGGTGCACAGTCTCAGAATTGTGTGAAGGGTTTGTTTTGTAGAGAGCAGGCCCAGCACCCACAGCATCCACTGTGCTTTCTTTTTTCCAGAGCAAACTTTTGATCAAAGCTCTGGAACCTGGACCTCTTTATCAAAGATAATTGCATTGTGTAACCGAGCCGAGTTCAGACCAGGACAGGAAAGTGTCCCCATCATGAAGGTAAAGCATTTTCATCGCCCGGTCTTAAACCACAGCCAGTTTGAAGTCCCTTCCCCTATCCTGTCTTGATGCTAGATTTAATCTGTCCAACACAGGAAAGCTTGTACTAATAAGAGCAAGTCTGCTCCCAAGACCTGCAGAAGAGTTCCTTCATTCTAACTAGCTCTGCAACATCACAGAAAGGTCTAAAGATCTCAGATTGATCTCAATCCTTTGAAAATTTTGTCTCATTCCAGAAAATGAATGTGTCCTTAAGTTACTTTCCTGACTTCTTAATCAGATAAACAAATATAATAAAAGTATTTATTGCATAAATACCATTCACTGAATTTTAAAATATAATTGGATGGAAATAGAAGGACTGATCTTAGAATATATTCTTGTTGGCAGCAGATGCTGTAAGGGGTCCTGGAATATTGGAATATGCAATAAGTTAGCTCCTTTTTTCCCTTCCCTTGCTTCCTCCCTCTGTTGCCCTCTCTTGCTCTCTTCTTCTACCTCCCAATGAGTCACTGAATCTATGTTCCCCTGACTTTTCTATTTGCCATTTGTTTTCTTTATTGACTCTTTATCTTTCTTATATTTTTGTTTGTTTTTCTTTCTCTATGAGCTCATCAATTCTCTTCATGGCCAATCACTTTGCTGTCTTTCAAATCCTTATGTCCAGTTCTAACTTCTCACCCCAACTGCATGGATCTCCAGCTAGCTGTGTTTCCACTTAGAAGTTTTGACTATTAGATGCTCAACAAATCTTGTCCAATTTTTCTATTTTCCTGAGACATCATCATTTTACTTGTCACCTGGGCCAAAACTTTTAGAAGACATTTTTACTTTGTCTTCATCAAGTGCTATTGTTCTTGCTTCAAAATATCTATAATTTTACATTATTATTATCACCAATACCTTGCATCTAAATAACTGTACCAGCCTTGTACTTGACCTATTCAACTCCAGTTTATATCTCCCCTAGTCTTTCTTGCATGGCACTAATTTTCCATAAAAACTGCATTAGATGAAAAACATCACCTAATTTTGCTGAAAAATTTCCTTTGTTTCTCTGTTTCCTTTCAGGGCCCTCCATGTCCATTTGTCCTTCCAGCACTTATGCCAGAAGTCTTCCACTTCTTGCCTCCATTTGACATTCTGGCTTCTAAAAGGATTTTTCCTCCTCTTGTCAAGATCTCTTTCCCAACTGCTTTTTTCATGAAACCCTTCAGCTGTCAGAGCTCTGACTTGGAGCTTTGCTAATACCAGTAGGTGGCGTCACTCAGGATATGAGGATATGTTTATTGATTTTAGGGAGAGAGGAAGGTGGAGAGAGACAAATAGACAGCCAGGCTTAGGAAATGTGAGAGAAACATCGATCAGTTGCCAGGGATCAAACCCACAACATTTTGTGCATAAGATGACACTCTAACCAACTGAGCCACATGGCTAGGGCTCACTTTAACACTTTATGATCTTAGCTGAGTCACAATTGTGTGATATCATTTTGTGTCTCCAGCTAGATGGTAAGCTTAGTCAGGCAACATGTTGGTTCATTGAAAATAATCCTGAAAGAACCAGATTATATGCTGCAAATATATGTATTTATTTTTTATCTTTTGATTCTCAGAGAGTCGTGGTTGGAGATGCCTCAGAAACTGCTCTTTTGAAATTCTCAGAGGTGGTTTTGGGTGATGTGATGGAGATTAGAAAAAGAAACCACAAAGTAGCAGAAATCCCTTTTAATTCAACCAACAAATTTCAGGTGAGTTGTTCCTCACAAGAGAATCTCTGTTATCATGAGAACAGCATTTCTACCTCTAAGTACCCTTGGGTTAATATGGATTTTGAATGATACTTGATTTCAAAAATAGTCCTCCAAAATGGACAGCCTGGATGTCTGGTAAATCTGGAACAGGTTTTCCCTTGCTGGCCTGAAGCAAGTAGACCAAAAGAATCTGGTTGGCCAGGCTGCTCCTAGAACAATCTATCTCTATTACAGGCACACTCACATACACCCTCACTCACATACACACACACATGCCCTGGGGGGCAACTTGTACAAGTGAGGGGCACCAGCCCGAGCCCAAAGGGTAAATGGAATGAGAGGGTGGGGGGACAGCTAACTGAGCCCTCAGTCTGCGACAGGTGATTCACATACATTGTTTCATTGATCCTCACAATAACCGTTATGAAATAGGACTAATTAATACCAATTTATAGGCAAGGAAACAGGCCCCTGAGTGTGTTGATGTCACCAGACTCACACCAGCATCAAAGTGTCACAACCAGTTTTCACACATCTGTTTGGCTCCTGAGAGCATACTTTTTGTACTGCATAACTTAGAGGCAAGAGCAGCCTCACTCAGGCCATATGACAAGGACTTGCCATTTACAAAACCAGTGAGGAGTCTCTCAATGACCAGCCATGTGACTTTCCAGTTTAACCCCATAGGGATCTTCTTTCTACTCATTTCTCAGGAAGAAAGTGGCTGTTCTTACTTGGTTGTCTCCTCTCATTTCAGAGGTGGCCAACAACCAAACACACCCATCCTCTTGTGTTTGGACAAATAACAGTGTAGCCCAAGATCCTGCTGCCAATGGGCTTTCCAGGAAACTCCAGCACTGACAGACATCATGATTTGGTCTTTATATTAACAGTAAAGTGTATAAGTAGGATAGCCATATTTGTGTTAAAGTTTCTGGTGATTACCCTGCCATTTTGTTTTGATGGAAAAGAACTGGTTGTTGCAAACATCTTTGTGGATAATGAACCAATGAAGAACTTCAGTTAGCCAAGTAGATAACCAGCAAAATTGTGCAATGTCAAACATTAAGGCCAGGAAATCAGATCTCTCGTTTAAAACAAGTGAAAATAGAATGAGTCACAGTCCTAAAATAACAATAGTAATGATAGCCTGTGTGCTAACTTCCACATGTATTAAATCACTCAGTTCTCACCACAGCTATGTAGGGTACAGAGTGAGATCCAGAGCTATATCATATAGCTGTTAAGAGTCAGAGCCAGGACTCACACAGACTCAGGGAGCCTGTGCCCTTTCACACCAGATACATGGCCTTGCAGTCAGGAACAAGACCCAGAGTCCTTCAAGTACCCCAGTAAAGTCTTCCTTCAGCATATGAGAAATGAGAAAAAGCAGGTCCCTGAGGCCTCGTATATAAAAAACGGATGGAGAAAATGGGCTACTAGAGTTGGGGCTAGAAAGGAAAGAGGGCCTGTGCATGTTCCTGCTGATGAGGCCAAAGCACCTCTTTGGATGTTGTTGGTGCCATTTTAACTCTATAGTTGAGCATTAGGTGTCATGACCTTGGAAGGTTATGGGATTTCAGTCAACTGAAGGAAACAAACTGGAAAGTCTCTGTCTTATTGACTTTAGAATAGCAATTCCCCAAACTGAGACTGGTCCAAGACGAGATTTTCAGTAGCTTATGGCCAATTGGATTTTTAGGACAATATTTTATAAAGTTTTATGTGAAGATGAATCTGTTCATTTAAATGATTATCCTTTATGTCCTTCATAATCAGGGTGGGTCTTGCACCTGCCAGCCTGAATTAAACCACCACCACCCCCCTCCACCACCTGCTACTGTGTGACCTTCATAAGTCATTTAACCCTTCTGTACCTGATCATGCTGCCTTGGAAAAGGTGATAAGAATGCTCACAGCCTTAGGGCAGTTCTGAGAATTACGTAAGTAACTGTGTGAGCATGCAGAACAGCATACACTATATAAGTGCTTATTATTCCTACTTTTTAAACATTAAAATTCTGTATCTTTTAGAAACTAATAGTGATAGTAGATGGGAGGTTTTCTTATTGGTTTGCATTTGGTTTGGTTTGGTTGGTTAGATGCTTTTTAATGTCTTTAGTTGGTCATGAAAAAAAAAAAAAAAGACCAGGCAAATCTGTTTGCCCTCTATTTTTTTTTATTACACTCATGTCTGATATCTGAAAGTCTAAGAACTACTGACATAGAATCAACCAATAGACCCAAAATTATATAATTTTTCTCTGAAACTTATTCATTCTATCTCAAATACTCCGGCTTCCTGAAATTTCTTTTTTTCAAGCATATTTTGTTGATTATGTTATTACAATTATCCAATTTTTATCTCCCCTTTATCCCCCTCTGCCCTGTAGCCACCCCCCTCACCAGCATCCTCCCCCCTACCCCGCCCCACCTTAGTTCATGTCCATGGGTCATATATATAAGTTCTTTAGCTTCTCCATTTCCTATACTATTCTTAACCTCCCCCTGTCTATTTTGTACCTACCATTTATGCTTCTTATTCTGTGCCTTTTCCCCCATTCTCCCCCCTGCCCCTCCCTGTGATCTCCATTTCTGATTCTGTTCCTGTTCTAGTTGTTTGCTTAGTTTGTTTTTGTTTTTAGGTTTAGTTGATAGTTGTGAGTTTGTTGTCGTTTCACTGTTCATAGTTTTGATCTTCTTCTTTTTCTTAGATAAGTCCCTTTAACATTTCATATAATAAGAACTTGGTGATGATGAACTCCTTCAACTTTCCCTTATCTGGGAAGCACTTTATCTGCACTTCCATTCTAAATGATAGCTTTGCTGGATAGAGTAATCTTGGGTGTAGGTCCTTGCCTTTCATGACTTTGAATACTTCTTTCCAGCCCCTTCTTGCCTGTAAGATTTCTTTTGAGAAGTCAGCTGATAGTCTTATGGGAACTCATTTGTAGGGAGCTCTCTCCTTTCTCTTGCTCTTTTTAAGATTCTCTCCTTATCATTAATCTTGGGTAATTTAATTATGATGTGCCTTGGTGTTTTCCTCCTTGGGTTCACTTTCTTCGGGACTCTCTGAGCTTCCTGGACTTCCTGGAAGTCTATTTCCTTCACCAGAGTGGGGAAGTTTTCCTTCATTATTAGTTCAAATAAGTTTTCAATGTCTTGCTCTTCCTCTTCTCCTTCTGGCACCCCTATGATTCAGATGTTGGAATGTCTAAAGGTGTCCCAGGGGTTCCTAAGCCTCTCCTCATTTTTTTGAATTCTTGTTTATTTCTTCTGTTCCCAATTGTTGATTCGAGTCCCAGTTTCTGTCCCTTCACTATTGGCTCCATTTATTTTTCTTTATTTCACTTTGTATAGCCTTCACTTCTTCCTTTATTTTGTGCCTGTACTCAATCATTTCTGTGAGCATCCTGATTACCAGTGTTTTGAACTCTACATCTCATAGGTTGGCTACTCCTCATCGCTTAGTTCTTTTTCTGGAATTTTCATCTGTTCTTTCATTTGGGCAGTTTTCTTTGTCTCAGCATGCCAGTCTGGATGAATGTTTTGTCTTTAACTCCTTGGTTGTTGGACTTCCATACAGTCCAATTTTTTGGTAGTTCTGTTTTTTTTTTAATTTGTTGTTGTCCTTCTTTTGGTTGTATGAGGAAGTAAAGTGTACCTATCTACACCTCCATCTTGGCCAGAAGTCTCAGCTTTCTTTTTTTTTTATGGTAAACAACAGATTTTATTTTTCATTGTCCCAAAACACTAAAATAGTGCATGGCATCATAATCTAGAACCCAATAAAAACCAACATATGCAAACCATAATCCTGAAAAGGGTTGTCTTATTTTGGGACTCCTTAAAAACTTATACTCTTATGTGCCTATTATCAAAGTTATCAAGAAACAACAAAAAAAGGAGTTATCTCAGTAAAACCTCAATATAAGAGATACCTCAATTCCTAGAAACTGGAGTCTCATGATTGGAGCATTTAATCTATTTACATTTAAAGTTATTATTGATAGGTACTTATTCATTTTTTTCCCTTTGTACTTGTGTTCCTGTGTGTCTCAGTCTTTTTCTTCATCTTCTTAAAGCAGTCCCTTTAGCATATCTTGCAATACTGGTTCGGTAGAGGTATATTGTTTTAGTCTTCTTTTGTCTGGGAAACTCCTTATTTCACCTTCCATTTTAATTGACAGCCTTGCTGGGTAGAGTAGTATTGGTTGCAGGCCTTTGCTTTTCATTACTTGGAATATTTTTTGCCATTCCCTTCTGGTTTATAGTGTGTCTGTGGAGAAGTCAGCTGCTAGCCTTATTTGGGCTCCCTTGTATGTTACTTCCTGTTTCTCCCTTGCTGCCTTTAAGATTCTCTCTTTGTCCTTGATAGCTGCCATTTTAATTATGATGTGTCTTGGAGTGGGCCTCTTTGTGTTCCTCCTAATCAGAACCCCCTGTAAGAAGTCCCAGCTTTCTGAAGGTTCTTTTGATAGCTTAGAAGAGTTCTTGGTATATAATAAGGGCTGCATAAGAGTTAGCCATTTACTGTCATCTATATCTTTTTTCACACTTTTCCCAATTATCTTATTTGGATGAGTCTAGAAGTAGAATTACTAGGTCAAAGGATATTGGTATAAGAATTGTAATACCTGTTACTTTATTGTCTTCCTGAAATCCTGGACATGAGACTTCCCACTTCCTCACACTCCTACCATTTTCTGTCATATCCAGGTAGTAAAAGCTGATCAATGTGGAGATTAAGAGGCTCCTGCTCATAATAGGGAGGTAGAGATGGGAGGTGAGAAGAGGTGACTTATAGCTCCTGACCCCCACTGGCACCCCTGTAGATCTTATTTAAGGCATAAGATGTCACAACCTGACAGCCACATCTGCCCCCCCTAAAGCAGCCACTTAGTTTAGACTATACCTCAGAGTGCCCTGCTGGGCTGGGACTAGATGATTGAGTCCAGACCTCTTGCATATCGCTTGACCAGAAAATGAAAAGGAGAAAACCTACCTGCACAATTCCTCCCTTACATTTCAAGGATAAGAAAAAGGGTTGCTTTTCTTCCCATCATGTAGCTATTTAAAAGATCTGTACAGTTCAGGCCTTCAGTAATGGAGACAGTGTCATGAATTGCTAGAATGCAGTACTTATGCTCACTTCCTCCCCTCACAGCTCTCCATTCACAAGACAGACAACCCCACTGACAAGCGCTTCCTCATGGTGATGAAAGGGGCTCCTGAGAAGGTCTTAGAGAAGTGCAGCACCATCATGGTCAATGGCCAGGAGCAGCCTCTGGACAACAACACAGCCAAGGCCTTCCATACTGCATACATGGAGCTGGGAGGTCTAGGGGAGCGTGTGCTCGGTGAGCTCTTGGTGGGAGAAGCCTTATATGTCACCTGTTTAGTGCAAAGCTCTGTGCCATGTCATGGCACAAGATGAGACAGGCTGACTATCGAGCAGAGTAGCTGGGGCATCCACAGGACTCAAAGGAAGAAGAATGGTAGGTAAAAGAATACCACATGATAGCAGCAAGGAGGGTGAGGTTGTTGCCAGGTCAGGAAAACCTGGGAAGATTCTACGGAGGACTTACATTTAAACTTGATGACAATATTTGAAGCCTTAAATGACAATATTTGAAGCAAAGTGAGGGACAGGATTCACAGTGAAGGGAACAACATAGGCCAAGGCCCAGAGGTAGAAGGAGGGATGGTATAAGAATTGTCAGGGAGCTGGTCAGTGTGGAGTGTTGTAGGACAGTGGAAATGACATCATCTTGGGAAGTAGGGCTGGAAAGATAGACTAGAGGTCAAAGTACGG
This sequence comes from Mormoops blainvillei, assembly GCA_004026545.1. Taxonomy (NCBI): domain Eukaryota; kingdom Metazoa; phylum Chordata; class Mammalia; order Chiroptera; family Mormoopidae; genus Mormoops; species Mormoops blainvillei. Next base: position 438,643 of record PVJD01000076.1, on the reverse strand, counting down.
AGAGCTTTATGTGGGTAAAGAACTGAGTTTCATTCTATATTCAGGGCAGAGCCACTGGAGACTTTGCAGCTAATAAACTGATCAGAGTCAGTGTTTTCTGAAGGATCACACCTGGCAGCATCAGGGAAAAGAGCGTCCTGGGCCACCTCGTTCAGGTGACAGAGGGTAGGAATTTGATCCAAAGCAGTGGGAACCTGAAGGATGGGTCAGATACCAGAGATTTCTTAGAGGCAGAATTGGTAAGACTTATCACCTAATTAGAGGAGAAAAGTAAGTTTTAAGAAATGTTAAAGTTTTTAAATTAGTGATTAGGGGAAAATACTACCAGTAACAGAGACAGGGGACATTAGAGATAGAAGGAACTATAGAAATACAACCACTGTGGCAGGAGTCGAATTGTGGTCACTTCAGTAATATCACAGAGTATGCCCTGTTATGAGAATTGTGGGTCAACATAGTGGCACCTCTGAACTACAAGATGGTGAGTTCACGGTAACAAGTTCATAGTCGATGATAAGGCTCATTGGACATAGTGAAAGTTGTTGCCAATAGAGATGGAATCCATGAAATGTATGTTTCTAAGGGATATTTGAGTTTGTAAAACAAGTTAAGTATATAAATGAGATGATAATGCTTTGAGCATGCCTCAAATCGTCCACAGTACCAGGTAGTCTTTTCAGGGCAAAACTGATACTCGTCTAACTAGAGTCACCCTAGGAACCTCACTTTTAACCTCTTAGAGCCTGTGCTTTACTGAAACATGTAATGCAGTGGGTCATGATGAGAATAAATTTGACATGAAAGCTGATGAGAAAGTCATATGATCTTGGAAGTCCCACCAGACACAGGAATCCTTTCACTTCAGCCTGTGAGAGTTACATGCCATATGAGTAACAAATGGTTCTGCTCCACTCCTGGTGGCCTTTCTCTCACACTTAGCTTGATTAAAGGCTGAGCTCTGTACCATTCCCCTGATGTCCCAGATCTTTCCTCCTTTGTGCAGTAGCACATACTATTTTGTCTGCCTAAATGGTCTTCCCACCCTACCCCATCCCCAGTCCTTCCTAATGCCTCAAAGGTCAGCTCAAATACGACCTCCTTGGTGAAGTTTTTCCTGACTCCTTGGGAGGCTGGAGTGTAGCTGTCCCCAGTAACACTCACTGTGCTCTACTATGCTTTTCTCTTTATGTCTCCGTCCCCACACTCAACTGGAATATCTTCAGAAGTAAAGGATATCCCCCTTGGTCTTCATAACCCTAAAACATAACAGAAAAACCTAAATGGCATGTGAATTATTTTCAGATGAGCCATTTCTTTGTTAAAAACAACACGTATTATGGAACTGAAAGATGAGTTCTGGTTGACTCTATTGGTAAAAAAACTAAAGGACTGAGAATGTATGAAAATGTTTCTCCTTTTCTCATGTCATCTCATAGCCTAGTTTCACTGACTCCCAAATTCATGCCCATTCCAGGTTTCTGTCATCTCTACCTGCCAGCAGATAAGTTTCCAGAAACCTATTCATTTGATGTTGACGCCATGAACTTTCCCATGTCCAATCTCTGTTTTATCGGGCTCTTGTCAATGATTGATCCCCCTCGGTCCACTGTCCCAGATGCAGTCACCAAATGCCGGAATGCGGGGATCAAGGTGGGAGTTACCTTCCTGACTTAAGAAGTCTTCCATGGATGTTGCATCCCTCCCTAAGAAATATTTGTCAGAAGAGATAGTCATTATTTAGATCTCTTCAAGTAAATACCATAATTCCCCTTTAAAAAATCTCTACTGTCATCACACTGAGATTTCAGTAACTGTACAATAAAAGCAAAATAATTGTGTCTACGTGGAATCAACCACAATCATAAGTGTAGTGAGAGGAAAGCTAACTCCCTGTGCCATAAGGTAGCATTATTTTGCCCTAGATTATAATAGACAATAACAGGTTTTATTACTAAATCTTGAGGTTCAGTCTCTGTAACCCATTTGCCTTCATGATTTTGAAATCAAAATCTTTATTCCATTACCATGTTAATATCAAGACTGTGGAAGCCATGTGAGCCTGTCCCAGCCCTTTCACGAACACAGCAACATCATAGGGAAAGGGCTTCCTCTAATAAAAGGAGGAAATACAAGAAGCTTAGGAGCAAGGATAGATCCAGTGGGATCAGTGTGTCCTTAAAACACAGCGGTATCTTTGATCTAAAGATCAAGAACTCTCTGTGAGGGCAGACCACAGTCATCACTAACCATGTTCTACCAGGTGATGGTAGAGTAGGTGATACTGAACTGCCCCTACTCTAACCAACCAGTTCCTCATCATCCTCATGCCTTTCTCCATGTTTGTGTTCTAGGTTATTATGGTTACAGGAGATCATCCAATTACAGCCAAGGCTATTGCCAAGAGTGTAGGTATCATTTCAGCCAACAGTGAGACCATAGAAGACATTGCAAAACGCCTCAACATTCCTGTAGAGCAAGTTAACAAGCAGTAAGTAACCACAGAACCAACATGGCACTAACTGAAGTTCAGTGGGACCCTGTTGGCTCAAAACAGTGGTGCAATTTGGAGTAAATCCCATTTTTTGCCAAACACTCTTTCAGGGGGATGCTAGGCTGGTTTCCTCAATAACTCATATCCATTCATTCACTCATAATTTTATTTAACATTTAATATGTGCCAGGTACTGTATTCATAATGTAAAAATTACCCTTTATGTATTATTTGTATGGAATTGCAAAAACCAGTAAAATTGATCTGAAAACTTAAATACCTAATTTACAGTGAGAAAAACTAAAACAAAGAGTTGATATGAAATGACATGCCAATGATCTAATTGTATAGTCTGGACTGTCAAGAACCCTTTGGGTTTTGAACATTTCTTTTTTTGGCAGGGAGAGGGGGAACTAAATATAATGGAAGATTCCTAAGGAAAGATTCAATTTTTCCTTGTGTTGTTTCCATAATCAATTGTTGAGTGCCAACTATATACCAGGCACCTTACTAGCCACTGGAACCACAGTAACAGACTGGACACTATCCCCACCCTGGGGGAGTTTTCTTTCTTGCTATCTAACCACAGTGGCAGAAAACTCAAAGCTGATTATGTTATGATGAGTACAATGAAGGAGACACACTGGGCAGAGGAGATGGCAGTATGAGGAGATTTAGCTGGTAATTTAAATGACTAAAGACTCCAGGTCTCAGTGTGAAAATAAATATCATTGACTTTACTATACTTTCATGCACGTGAGGGAAACAGGGAAAGACCAGTGAACCTCTTCTAGCTTATCCAAGCATTCATGTCTGTCAGGAAATAAATTATCACCAGGCCGAAGAATTACTAATTAAAGCAGCCAAACAGAGTTACGGCCGCTGGGCACAACCACATGTGAAATCTAAGTGTCTTCCCCTTTGTATAAATAACACTAATCTATGAAACACAGGTTTAGAGCTTTTGTTTATTTGTTTTGTTTCTTAATATAATAGAATTATACATTTTCACACAAGTCACACACTGAACAGGAAAGTGGGGTGGATACTTTTGTGAATGTTTTCAGTTATCCGCTTTATCAGCTCTAGCTTCATGCTTATACAATAAGTGGGTTTTCGCAGCTGTGGGGGACAGCAATCACCCTTTCCTTCTTATCTTACTTTTATATTTTCTTACCAGAACTTAGAAGACTTCCAAATGCTAGAATTCCAATATTTAACACCAGCAGGAAAAAAACAGACCTAAAAAAGCTCAAAACTTTACAGATGTAAAGAAAATGACATACTGTGCTTTGTGCAGAGTGCTTAAGCTGAGATTTTAAGACTGAAATGTGGAGTGTTATCTAAGGGAACGTGAGGCAGCCAGACCAGTGAAGGCCTTTGAGCACTGGAGGGTGTGTGGGCTCAGAACTGCATGGTCCAATAGGCTGGAGAGGAAAGCCACAGGGGACATGAAGCTGAACAGCACTGGTTGCACCTGGCCTCGCCGGCTACACCTGGGGTCTGCTCTAAGCACAGTGGAAAGCCTCTAAAGAATTTTAGGAGAGGATATCAGATGTGAATAATCAGTACTTTTAAGAACTTTCTTTTTAGAGTCATCAGAAAATGATTTTCCTCAAAGAAGACCTCAAAACTTTTTTTCCTACATAAAACTTTTTTTTCTACATCTTTGCACAGTAGATACTCTATAAATATGAAATAACAACAAGGCATTGTTACCCATGTTTTGGTGTAAGCTGAATTCTAGGACCCAAAATATGTAAACAGGCAGGGTTGTTGTTGTTTTTTAATCCTCCATTTATTTGCTAAATAAAATGTAGCCCAGGAAGTACCACTTCTCACCTAATCCTGTCAGGAAAAGGCTATTTGGTTATTCCTGTTGGGAAAATGGCCTTCTTTTTTAGCCTCAGTTTACTGTTTTAAAATGGAGACCAAAGTTTCCCCAGTACTCAAAACCCGTCATCCTACTTGAGTACTATGTGTCAAGGACATTGGGTTCCCAGTGAAGGCAAAGAGGCTTCGGCCCACATCCTGCCCAGAACAGTGTTTCAGCCAAAGAGCTAACCTTTGGCCTCATCCAGCTCCTCTGGCCCTTCTAGAGATGCTAAAGCTGCAGTGGTGACTGGCATGGAGCTGAAGGACATGAGCGCAGACCAGCTGGACGAGGTCTTAACCAGCTACTCAGAAATCGTCTTTGCCCGAACGTCCCCCCAGCAGAAGCTGATCATTGTGGAGGGCTGTCAGAGGCAGGTGGGTGGGCAGCAGTGCCCAGAGGACCTCCCAGTCCCTCACTGTCCTGCGGGGAAGTGCAGGGATGAGATTCAGATCCCAGGTCACGGCTTGGTGCCTTTTCAACCTCTTGAGACAGTTCCTTACTTGTCCTCATCACCTCACATGGCTACCTCTTGGGTTGACCCTCTGATCTCCTCAGAGACCCTCCAACATGGAGCTGCATGCTCTCCAAAGGGCTTCCTGACAGTGAAGCATCTGGTACTATGGTATGTGTGGGATTAGAGAGACTTAAAAGGCAAGACAGAGAATAAAAATGTAAAAATGTAAGATATAAAATGTACAGTTATCCGTTGGTATCCTCAGAAGTTCCAGGACTGCCCCCCCCATACCAAAACCAATGGATGCTCAAGTCCCTTATATAAAATGGAATGTTATTTGCATATAACCTGTGTTCACCTATAACCTATGTCTACATATATGTAACCTACATTTTCACATAACCTTCACTTGAACAGAGGCTACAGCAGGGTGTGCCCACACGTCACTTCATTTTTGTGGCATCAGCATAGTGCTAGGCATGCAGCAGATTCGAGTTTCACCTTTTGGAACTTTCTGGGGTTTTTTTCCAAATAGTTTTGATCCTCCATTGAATCTTCAGATGGGAAGCCTGTGGATATGGAGGGCCAACAGTATCCCCCTTGCCTGCCACACATGTTGGCTTTAATTATTTAAACACTTCTTGCTTGGAGTTCATTGTGTGGCACCTAGGATTTCCCACCTTTTATCTTTTCTCCAAAACACAAACTGGGCCCTTTGTCTCCACCTCAGTTGCCCTCCATCCTTAGGACAAAAGAGAAACAGTGTTTTGTCAGACCTATGATCCCACTGTCCTGCTCACTCCCATTTTTTTCATCGTGTCCCTGTGCACAGGATGCAGTTGTTGCTGTGACTGGGGATGGAGTGAATGACTCTCCGGCTCTAAAGAAGGCAGATATCGGGATTGCCATGGGGATAGCAGGTTCAGACGCCGCCAAAAATGCAGCCGACATGGTCTTGCTGGATGACAACTTCGCATCCATAGTCACCGGGGTGGAGGAAGGTGTGTAGTCTTCCTCCAAGTGACCTTCCTGAAACCTGGGGTTACCTGGGGAAAAGCCAGCCCTATAGGGAAAAACATCTTTGCCTAGGTCGCCTGATCTTTGACAACCTCAAGAAGACCATTGCGTATACCCTGACCAAGAACATCGCTGAGCTGTGCCCCTTTCTGATCTACATCATCGCTGGGGTGCCCCTGCCCATAGGCACCATCACCATCTTGTTCATCGACTTGGGCACGGACATTGTAAGTAACACTACAGGGAACAGGGTCTGATAACACCCCCAGGACATGTGAACTTCAGAGTAATTGCCTTCAAGGGTAAGGAGATAGACTAAATCAATGCTTGTTAAACTTTGCCGTGATAGGGCCTGAAGTTCTGCATTTCTAATGAGTTTTTCCATGATACCAGTACTGCTGGTCCACCAACTGCTCCTCAAAGCAAAAGACTAGAGCTATCTGTCAAATGTTTGGAAATTAAAACCACCTTACTTTATTATAAGAGCTTTTCAAACAAGAGTTCATCACCCTGCAGAAAAATATGCCATTGGTCAGGTTCAGCTCTCTTTTCTTTTAAGAAGATGCAGCTGCCGTCAAGATAGCATCTGTGCTGCTGGGGGCTCAAAGGCCAAAGTGAAAATGCACAGCAGCCCCTTGTTAAGCAAAGGATCTGTGATCTGGAAGCCCCTTGCCTCAACACAATAAGAAGCCACAGTTATAAAGCCTCACATTGACCTACAATGCTGCCCTTATACCCTCCTCTCTGCTAGTTTGCATCTGTGTAAAAAATCTTTGTGACATTGTGCATGTGTCTCTGGCTTACACTGGCAAAGAAGGAAAGGCAGCAGGGAGCCTGCATTCGTGGTGAGGACGCAGCTCTGCAAGTTGCCACCTTGTCCCTTTCCTGCTTTACACAGCCTCCACATTGCAGGGAGACTGGACTTAGCTCTATCTTGAAGGGGAATTGAGATCCCCAAAGGTTACAGTCAGATCACGTCCAGGCCCTTTAGATTTGCTCATTTTTCTCCACTGCAGTGCTTCTTCCAGTGTGGTCCAGGAATCACCTGGGAGCTTGTTAGAAATGCAGTCTCTAGACCTAGCCATGACTGTGTGGATCGGAAAGTCTGTAGTGGGACAGGCGGCAGTTATCTGTCTTTTAATAGGTGCTCCAAGATGGAGGACCTAGGAGAAAACCACTGTGGTCCAGGGGCATACGAACAGGGGAGGGCTTGGTCGGACAAACACACCCCAAAGGGGCAAAGTGACTTACAACTTGCATTGTATAGAACTGTCAGCACATGATGATGGTAGAAGCAGATTGATTTTAAAAGCCGACTGTTCTTAAATTCTCTACAGACAACACACACCCCTTGCCTTCATCCCGGATAGACCTTGATAGACCCACCACCACCTTCTGCCATTCCTCCCACCCAGGCCCCAGGCTACATTCCTGCTGTCACCCTGTGGTTGGAGCACAGTGTTTAAGGGGCGGGCTTCACAAACTCTCCCCTCCAGGTTCCCTCCATTGCCTTGGCTTATGAGAAATCCGAAAGTGACATTATGAACAGGAAGCCTCGCCACAAGAACAAAGATCGACTGGTGAACAAGCAGCTTGCCCTATACTCTTATCTCCACATTGGTATGATGAGAGCATGTCCTGTCACCCAGGGGACCACCAAGTCACAGTCAGAAGCTGCGTTTTCCCTTGTGGGATGGGGTTGGGGTGGGAGGAGGAACCACAAGGAAAATGAGGCCAGGGCAGTTCTGAAGTCACTGTGGAATGTATGCCCTACTCTCATTCCCTTAGGCCTCATGCAGTCCCTGGGAGCTTTCCTTGTGTACTTCACCGTGTATGCACAGGAGGGCTTCAGACCCAGCACTCTCATTAACCTTCGGGTGGAATGGGAGCAGGACTCTGTGAACAACTTGGAAGACAGCTATGGACAAGAATGGGTAAAGAGGGGCTCTGCCTTCCCTATCCTCCTGCTCGTCCTCTTGTCACTGCCCTGCCTGGGTGACACAGAATTTAATTTCCCTGGACAGCCTTAGTGACACAGAGAAGGTGAAAGTTTTCTGAGTTAACAGGGCTTCTAGGCCCTGGATGACATTGCTTCTAGGCCCTAGAGTTGGCCTCTGCCTCAATTCTAGAATGTAATGCATAAAGGCCACATTTTTAGGGAAGAGTAGCCAGTCCAACAGTGAGCCAAATCAATTAAGTTATTATCTTTTCCTGCTTGCTTAGTTAAAAAAACAAACAAACAAAAGCCTGTGTTGATCCTCTCTCAGTCTCTCAAATTCAGGGAGGTGGGGAGAGTAGAGCATCATAGAACTGCATGGAAATCTCCCTGAAGTTTTCCCTGTGGGGCCTCATGTTCTCTTCTCTCTCTGTCCACTGACAGACGCATTACCAGAGGAAGTACCTAGAGTGGACAGGCTATACAGCTTTCTTTGTTGGCATTATGGTCCAGCAAATAGCAGATCTGATCATCAGGAAAACCCGGAGGAACTCCATCTTCCAGCAGGGCCTCTTCAGGTACTGCCTGCATCCCACCTTGCGTCCCAGATGATGAGACACCATACCGTGCAAGGCACTGATGTCACAGGCACTGGGTGTGTGGTCCGGGGCCATGGGAATTCAGAATCTTCATGCTTTAATGTTTCTTGTAGAAATAAAGTCATCTGGGTAGGGATTATCTCCCAAATTGTCATCGCTCTGATCCTCTCCTACGGCCTCGGAAGCATCGCAGCCCTGAATTTCACCATGCTCCAGTGAGTTCCTTCGACAGTGCTGAGGAAAGGGCCAGCCCTGTTCTGAACTGTCATGGCCTAAATAAACATTAGAACTTGAGGGGAGGGAGTGGGGTTCCTTTCCACTCTTTGAAGAGATAACACCTAGTCAGTTATGTATTAGTCAGAGTCTTTGATCTGCTAGTTTGCCTGAAGAGAAAATAGATTTCCCACACCTTACCATCCCATCTCTACCCTCATCCAGCAGGTCACCTCAAAGGCAGATGCTACTTCCAGTGGTCACAATCCAGGTTAAGTAAGAAACTTTCAAGTTTCACATTGTGTGACCTCATGGATCTGTTGTTTTTTCCAGTGAGGCAGAGAAATGAACTGGGAGTCCTCTGCCCCTTGGTGGGGGCTGGCCCTCCCTTCAATGAGTTCAGGCTCACCTTCCCCTTCTGTTGCCAGGCCTCAGTACTGGTTTGTGGCTGTGCCCCACGCCATTCTCATCTGGGTGTATGATGAGGTGCGGAAACTTTTCATCAGACTCTACCCTGGAAGTAAGTTGTAGGATGATCTTTGAGACCCTGGCTATCCACTCAACAGATTATCCATTTCTAATTGACTTTCTACTGCTGCAGGTTGGTGGGATGAGAACATGTATTATTAAGACCAGCCACTTCCCAGGCTGCCTGCCTGCACATGGGGATGTTCCTGTCCATCTCCTGGGTCAGCAGGGACATCGTGAGAATGCATACGGGAGAAGGCAGAAAACCACAGGAAAGACACGGCCTGCTTTATACAGATGCTTTATACTTTAAAGTAGAGATTCAGCTGTTTATATATGATTTCATCTCTATATACACCTCCTTGTTTAAAAAGATGTGAACTTCAAGGTAATAGTGTAGGGAAAATCTATGTATTTATATGTATATAAAACTCACTCTCATGAGATAGTCTTGGATAATCCACATATCTGTCATGGTCTCCCTGATCCCTGAGCTCTCATAGGATTGCTTGGACCTCCATACCACATCCAGTTAAAAGTCCAATGACCTCCCCCAAAAGATTTCTGTGAATTCCAAGATATCTTATATTTTCATAGCTACCTTGCTCAAAAGAGGCCAGTGCAGCTGAAGGTTTGCAAGAGATGGAAATGATGGTAGGTTTACATCACAGCAACATGAATAACCTCAGTTTTGATTTTGAGGTGTCCTTCTTAAAGGTCTTTAGCCACCTAGCTGCACCACCTCAACCATCCTGGGTGCTCTCCCTCCTACCAATGTGACCCCACCCTCCTTCCCATGCTGCCCTCTACCCCTACCACCAGCTGCTCCAAAACAAGTTTCAAGTCCATCTTGCATAGCCTGTTCCAGATGCTCTCTTGCCCAAAGGAATTTTCATTTCACAGGAGTTAGCCTCAGTAGAGAACTATTGTTGTTTAAAACAGTAATATTTGTTTCTTGTAAAACAGTTGCAAAGCACCCTCCAGCACTCATTATGTTTCTGTGATGTTTCATGTCTTAACTTAGATTTATTCATGTGAGATAATACATACATCCATGTTGACAGCCCCAGAGAATCCCCATTTTTAAGTAAAAGGTATTTATAAAACCAGGTTTCATCGTGATGTTCCTATTAATTTGAGTTTTTCTGGAATGCAAGGCATGAAAATGAAATATTATTTAAGTTTTTTGTTTGTTTGTTTCTTCCAGTCATTTTACTTTTCTACAGAAGGTCTGAAAATACAGGATTTTCCTTCTGAACCCTTTCCCGCCAACATCCGCGCCTTGTATGCTAGCCTCTGATAGGCTCACAGTTTAAAGTCAGGATTTCTATGGGCAGATACAGCTTTCATCAGCAGTGCCCTAGGGAGGAGAGTGTTCACAGCCTTCCTATCAATGGCACAAAACTGGACACAGCCCCTTTTCCATTAGGTGGCTTCTACCCTGTCACCTCTCCTCCATTATTCATTTAGACAAGGGCATTCTGCTACTGGTGGGTCAGATGTCTGACAGGAAAAGGACAACTCAGAGTCACAGTTCTCTACCATAGTTTCAGGGTCACATTTAGAGGCATGAAAGAGGTCAGAGAGCCAGCATGGTAACTTTATGTATATAGATTATAATATACAATGTGTATTGGATGTGTATCTTTATGTTAAAACGTTGCCATCCTCAAAGTTTTTAGTCTCTGTTTTCAGCCATAATTATCACACAACTATCCTAGAACTAACCTCTTATCAGTAGTCCCAGTGAACTGGAAATCCTTCCAGGTAGTGTCAGAATGGCCTCACATTCCTGTCTTGCCAAGGCAGCTAATGCCAGCATGTGAAGTACTTGGCTCATGTATGAGTGTGTGTGCGTGTGCACCTTTATCTGGATAAACAGACTCTCCTGGAGGCATTTGTAAGGAGGTTACTTGCAGAGACTCAAACCAGGATGTGTTAGGATCAGGCCCCTGGAAATCTCCTTCTCTGATAAACTCAATTATCAAGATGAGGAAAGAGAAGTCACTGAGGCAAGGACTTTAAAACAAAAAACGATATTCATCTGAATACAGATATGCTGCTTCCTCTGACTCTACACTTAACAAAGATTGTCAGGTCTCCACATTCATTCACTCTGCCATCATTCCACTAGTGGGGTTTAATGCCTCTTAAAAAAATTTTTTTTCTTCATTTATTTTTAGAGAGAAGGGAAGGGAGAGCAAAAGAGAGGGTGAGAAACATCTGTGTGAGAGAGAAACCTCAATTGGCTGGCTGTTGTATGCGCCTTGACCGAGGACTGTGCGCACCCCAACTGGGGACTGAACTGGCCACCTAGGCATATGCCCTGACCAGGAATTGAACCACCAACCTTTTGCTTTTCAAGGCAATGCCCAACCAAATGGGCCAATCCAGTCAGGGCAGTTTAACATCTCTTAACAGAACAGTAACAATAGCCTATATTTAATACCTGTTGTGTCCTGGGGAGTGTGATAACCTCATAAAAACATCTCATTAATGCTTGTGTGAAAACACAAATGGATTCATTTAAAAATGGAGTTGGAGCTGCCACCCGAGAGGAACTGCCTTACATGTCTTACTCCCCAAACTTTTTTAATGTTTAAATTGGGCAAAATGACCTTTGGACTGGGCCTAGAGCAGCATTTGTCTTCCGAACAAGTGTTTGCAAACCTAACAGGAAAGCGGATATTCTAAGTACGGGACTGAAAATTAAAGACATTATTTACAATTAGCACCACCATGTGTAGCTAAAGAATAACTTAACTTATGTGTCGAATAATTTAACTTACATGTAGAAATTACTATCTTGACTTATTAACACCAATAGAATTTCCTTCCTTCTATTCCCTTTCTCATATAAACCCTTGCCTTCACTCCTAATCAGAACACCATTTGGGTTTCTGCCTGAATCAGCGCTTCCCGAATGGCTATTCTTTTGGATCTCAAATAAACATTCGTTTCCTCTCCCTTTGGCCTTTTATTTTCAGGTTAACACAACCCCATCCATTAGTAGCCTCAGCCTTATAATTACAAATAGGGAAACTGAGACTTAGAGGTTAGGTGACTTGCCCAGTACTGTGGATTTCTTCTCCACTAGCTGGCTCAACTGTAGAAATTTGTGCTTACGTGGAACACTACATGTTGCCCAGAGCTCATCCTAGAAAGGGGAGCTTTCTAGTTCTAAGGTTATTGAGAACTGACATTCCTGGAATCCAGATAAATGCCTGCTGCTTTGCTCCATTGAACTGGATCTAACACCTGCCTAGTTCCATCACCTAAATTGTGAGCTAAATACACTCATTAACACTCATTCATTTCACATACATAATAGAGTTGTGATTTTACCTTTCCTTTGAAAATTGTCCTTTCACAGTGAGAAAGGGGGAAGAAACCCACCATTCACTCCTTTCAGCTGCACTCTTAGTCTTGGCACAGTTACACATTGGCCAGCTCCAGTTGCCTATGTGTGAAACTGTGCTAAACCCCCACTTGGCTCACCCAGCCAGCTCTGTGCACCCACAGGCCTGTCTTCTGGTTCTCCCTCTTGCTTCATTGATGGTGCAATAGATAAAGATGATGTGTTTCATATATGCAACGTACATTGCCCAGGCACACAGAATTAGATTCAAGTCTCAGAGCCTGGAATCAGACCCAATCCATCTGACTTGAAAGTCTATGCTGTTACCCACTATGTGATGCTGTCTCTCACAGACACTCACAAAATGCAAAGCTATTTATTTCAGTCTCTTCTACTTGAAAAGAGCACACTTTCCAAAAAGATGTTCCATCATGATTTTTATGTATTAACATTCAAAAGAAAACCTCAAAGTATTTGAATGGTCTTATACAGTTTTAAAAATTCCATTCAGTTTTATAGCATCCATGGGCATGAAATGGAGGACATAGGTTTTTCTGCTACACTTCCATTCTTCAGGAGGAACACCAAGGTTCTGAGGAGTGAGGTCTGGATAACAAAGCACTGTGGCCCGACATTGCCAGGAGTTCTCATGTTTCACCTGAACCAACCTCTGAAAGGTGATTTTGATTTCAACCAAAGAGGAAAGCTGGCAAAATTAGGAATTAGAGAGAGCTCACTTTCCATGTCTCACTCCTGCAATGTACATTGTGATGCAGTCTGGCCATGGGATTCCTGAAAACACTGTCATGGGAAGGCTGCCCTGATTGCATCACTATTCATCTTTACAGTTATGAGGTATGTCCAGAAAGTACCCAGCTATGTAGTATGAAAAATAGAGATGTTTACTGAAGAAGATACAAGGAACATTGTGCATAGGACAATAACGCTTCAGTCGCTTTCAAAGTAGGCACCTTGGGACCTCCCACAGTTCCCCCAGAGACTCTTCCACTGTTCAAACCACTGCAAATTCCTTTGTTGGAATTACTATCAGTTACTCCTTTGTATTTTTCTGAATCTTGACAATGGTCTGAAATCTCTTCCCTTTCAAAGGTGATTTTAGTTTTTGGAAAAGCCAGAAGTTGCAGGGCACCAAATCTGGACTGTAGAGGGTGCTGAGTCACCTGGGTGATTCGATGTTTTGCCAAAAAACTGCATGAGATGTGATGTGTGAGTGGGCATGTTGTCACAATGAAGCTGCCCACAGCTGTGGCCATTTTCTTCATATTGTATCTTTCATCCAACAAAGAACATTGAGGTAGTAATCCTTATTAATTGTTTGGCCTGGAGGAGCGTACTTGTGATGTACAACTCCTCCCCAATCAGAAAACACAGTTAACATGGTCTTGATCTTGCTGTGACTTTGCTGCTCCTTCGGGCATGGAGAAGCAGGAAACTTCCATTGGGACAACTGGGCCTTTGTTCCCAGATCACAGCTGTAGACCCACAATTCACCTCTGGTTATCACCTTGTTTGGGAAATCTGGATCATTGAATCAAGTCATTAGCAACTGCTGCACAAAGTTCCTTCTACTACTGTGGAATGAATTTTGCCATGACCAAGATTCTGCGTCAAAATCTCGGACACAGTAGCTTTTGGAATCCCAAGATCAGCTTCTAGTTCTTGCAATGTTGGTCGCCAATCTTTGTTGATTGCAACCCATACACACCCAACATTCTCAGGTGTTCTGCTTGTTGTAGGCCTTCCAGACCATGGAACACTTTCAACAGATTCTCAACCATCTTTGAAGCATGTTTGCTACACTTTTATTTGCACCGCACCCATTGTTTTGTCCCCAAAAGCCTTCTGAAGCATCCAAACAGTTTCTGCAGAGGAATGTTCAAGTTTAACACAAAATTTGATGCAGATTCATTGCTGTAGTCGCTCAGTCATTTTGAATGTGACAGCCACACAGTACACATGCTCTTTCAATAGCGTCAACCACCTCCACTGACAAGTACAGTGAAGTTGTCATTGTTCACATATGCACATTCCAGTCCACTCTCCTTGGCTGCCAGGTTACAACGATGCTGGACAAACCATTCTCATCGTATTAACAATGGCTGGACTTTTTCCAGACAGACCTCATATAGGCTGCCCCTGCCACAGCCTGAATGCTTTCTGCTCATTAACCTTACCAGGAACATGAAAGATCACAGGACACTTAAGAATAGGATTAATACCTCACACTTGTTAACCGTGGACTGTTTATAAAGCCCTTCACGCTTGATCCTCATGATAAATCTGATGATCTGGGCACTTTACAGATGAGAACACATCTCACTCAAACAGATGGATTTGCCTAAAGTCACACAGATAATCAGTGACAAAATTGAGTTTATCTGCTTTTTAGTCTGGAGTATTTTTTTATGATACCAGTGAGCTCCTCATTCAAAATTCTTTAAGGATGAAGAGATTAAAACAGAAACTCTGTGCAGATAAGGAGTCAGTGAGCTTCCATCTTTGTTCCTGGGTCTTGCCTGTATGTCAGGCACTGTGGGAACCCTCTGCATGCCTTATCTCAGTGACCCCAAGAGCAGTTCTACAAGGCAGGGACTATTATTGTGACTATTTTGCAGAAGAGGAAAAAGAGGGTCAGAAAGGTAACATTACTTACCAAGATCACATAGGTAAGAGGTGTCCATAGAGCCAAGTTTGTCCAACCTAAGCTTTCCCACCACAATGCTCTGACTCTGTGGTATGCAGGCCCACATCCTTCTTCATTTCCTTGGTAATCAGTATCATGGGTAGGAGATTCCCCAGGCCATGAGGACAGTACCTCTTTATTCTGGAGCTGACAACGGCAATACCACAACAACTGAACTCTTCGACCCACTGTTACCAACAGTAAAGAGAGAAAGCAGTTAGATAATGTCATTCCCCTGCTTCATGAAATTCAAAGTTTTAGCATAGCCCACTCTATATAATCTGCCTTTGCCCATCTTCATTTTGGCCCACTGTCTTTCTCACACACCACCACTACCAGGAAAAGTGTCAAGTGCCCATTGTAGGGGGTGGGCATCTTTAAGAAAATTCAATCTGGACTTATTTACAATAGCCAAGATTTGGAAGTAGCCCAAGTGCCCATCAGTAGATGAGTGGATAAAAAAACCTGTGGTACATTTACACAGCAGAATACTATTCAGCAATAAAAAATGAAATCTTACCCTTTGTGAAAGCATGGATATACCTGGAGAGTTATTATGTTAAGTCAAATAAGACAGTCAGAGAAAGGCTAATAACTTATGATTTCACTCATATCTGGAATCTAATGAACAAAATAAACTAACAAACAAAATAGAAACAGACTCATAGAACAGACTGATAGCTATCAGAGAGGTGGGTGAAAAGGTGAAGGAATTAAGCAAAGAAAAAAACTCATAGACACAGACAACAGTATGGTGATTGTCAGAGGGGGATAGCAGGGCAGGGTGAGGTAATAGACGGCAAATGGGCAATAAATGGTGATGGAGGGAGACTTGGGTGGTGAATACACAATACAATGTATAGATAATGCATTATAGAATTGTATACCTGAAACCTTTATAATTTTATTAATCAGTGTCACCCCAATAAATTAAAGTCATTTTAAAAAAGAAAATGCAATCTGCCTCAAAAGCAAGACTAATTCATTTGACACAATTAAAGACCAATATGACAGAATGACAGAGTGTAAGATGGGTGCTAAGATGGATAGTGCAAACAACTACAGAGATCTGAATGAAGAGTGCTTGCTACTGGTGGGAATCACCCCCCTCTGGGTTGAGCCCTCGGGGGAGGTTTGAAAGAGGCACTGAGGATTTTAGAGCAGCTTTATGTGTAAACACAATGGTGAAATGTGACATTGAATATTTTGTTTTCACTAAAATGAGGTAGGCCAGTAAATATAGGAAGGCCAGTAACAGTAAATATTGATTTCTGGAAAACTCCTGTCAATTCAGATGTGAGTTTATTTGCCTTTAGGATGAAAGATGATGGGGTGGGGAGGAGATGAGAGGATGACCTCCAAGAGGTAGAGGTAGACTGAGGATTGGATTTCCCCAATGAGAAAAGGATGGAAAGAGTGATCATATGACCCCTGTTCACACCTCAGCCACCATTCTTCCATAATTCTCAAAATCCTCCTTTACCTATTATTCTCAAATCTTCCTTCACTTATTTCTTCATCTTCTCCCTGAAGACATCATCAAAATTGATGCCATCTGTGTTAGAATCATAATCAGGGGTTGCGCGCCTCATTGAATTGCATATCTGACTAGAATATGGGCAGTAAAAATGGCATTTAAAACAAAAAATGGCAGCCAGAGACCACCACAAGATACTGTAAGACCCAAGAAGTGACTCTGCTATGTGAACTTCGCAGGAAACATTTTTATTCTTTTACACCATCCGAAAGGAAACATGGAGAGATTTCTGCCCATGAGAAAAAGCAGGTCAGAGTTTGGAGAAGTCGAGAACACAGGACTACAGGTATGTACCTACCCACACCTTGTGAAGGCCTCCCAAGCAAAGGCCCATGGGGCAGAAATGCCTTACAGTTCACATCATAGATGCACAACCAGTGACTATGAGAGTCTAAACCAACAATTTGTATTTTCTGTTATACCTCACCACAGAGTAAACGCAGAGCGCAGGCTTGAACTGACTCTGCGCTGCTCTCCAACTCACCTTGGAGATTTCCTAATCCCAATAACTTGCCTCAATGCAAACAAACAAAATCACTGAAAACATGGGTGTTGTTTCTCCCTTGGTGTGTATAGCTTTGTATGTCCAAAAGAAAAAAAATCTGATGTATACAACAGTGCATTTACGTCTTGGAATGGCAGGAATGAGAGAAATGTACAGGGATCACTGGGGAGTCAGAAGTAACCTCAATATTAGGACTCAGTTCCCTTCAGGTCACTTCCCCAACTTTTAGGACCCCATAGCTCTTCTTGGGATTCCTTTTCAAGAAGGGACATGGCAGTCCCCATCTTCTCCCCAACTCTTCACAACAGCAAGTTTGAAGTTTTGCTGATCCCCTCCAAAGGCCCCCAACTCTGGCTAAGAGTAGCACTTGTCACATTTCTATTGATCCCAATCTAAGTATATGCATAGTAGATTCATACCCTGTTGGAGGAAGTGAACAGATAGGCTAAAATGTAAAGAAATTTTTCTACCTTGCACACCTTTTGGTGTGGGAAAATATCTCACCCAGTAATCTAGAATTACACCTTCTTTCAGGTGGGCTTGGGGTTCACAATATACTATTGGAGTAGTCTAGGAAAACAGAGGCTAAAACTTAAAGTGGTCCTAGATTTATAGTGGCTTAGGGATACCTAAGGAAGCAAAAACAAAATCTGGAGAACTATAACAATAATGCAGGCCTCAAAGGATTCCCACAGATTAACATTTCCAAATATGAGATTATAATCCAAAATTATAAAACACATTAGGAAACAAATGATCATGAATGAGAATCAGTACAAATAAACTGCAGTTACCCTCTGCCCCAGGGATGTCAGAGAAAGGAATTTTAAGGTATGTAACAAATAAGTGTGTTTAAAATATTATAGTAATAAATGTGGAATCAAAAACATGAGAAAAGAACAGAACACTATCCAAAAATATCAGAAAATTTTGTAAATTAAAAAAAGAACATCTAGAATTGGATAAAATAGTCATTGAAATTTTTTAACTCAATGGTCATGTTATGAAACAGATGAAATCCAGCTGAAGAGAGAAATGATTAACTGGGATATATATCTGAAAGAAAGTGACCCAGAATACTTCAGAGAGAGATAAAGAAATAAAAACTATAAAAGAGAGGTTAAAAGAAATAAAGGGTAGAGTGAGAAGGTTCTATTTATTTTCTAAAGGAGTTCCAGAAGACGCAGCAAGAAAAAGGTAATATTCAAAGAGATAAATGGCTCAGAATCTTCCAGGCCAGTAAGACAAAAATGCTCAGATTGAGGAATTGCAATCAATCCCAAGCAAGGTAATAAATATCTACACTTTGAGATTATAATGAACACATAAAATGCCAGAGAAAAACAACTTACCTGTATGGAATTACAGTTAGATTTACCACAAGCTTTTCAATAGCAATGATAGAAGTCAGAACTTTGTATAATATTATCTCCAAAGTATGAGAAAAAAATAACTGTCAACTTAGAATTTTGTTACTAAATAATAATTGAAGAATGAAGATGAGATAAAAATACATTGTTATCCAAATAGAAACCCAAAGCACTTGCCACTAACATATCCTCACTAGAGACATTTCTTCAGGATTTCCTTGAAGTAGAAAAATTATCCTAGAAGGACATATGAGACACAAGGAGGAACAAAGAATTGGCCAACATGTGAGTAAATAAAACTAGATTATATGTATAAAATTAGATTATTTCCTAAAGTGGCTGGAGGGTACTTAGGTATTCATAATTTTATTCTTTATCCCTTTTGTGGGGATAAAATATTTTACGATAATTTTTTAATAGTGTCGGGAAGGCAGTTCTAGGCAAAAGTTCTGAGGTTCGAAAGAGCTTGATCTATGTATAGAACTGAAAAAAAGCCACTGTATCTAAAAGATAGTGAGAAATATTGCAAAATGAAGCTAGAGAGGTCTCAAATGCCATTTTAAGGATTTTTCAGTCAATTAGGAAGCCACTGAAGGATTCCAAAAAAAAGGTTTAAACAATCTAAATAACATATTAAGATAAAAATTCTGGCTGTTATATTTGAGAGGACCCAATAAGTATTAAGACCTGACATATGGAGTCTAAACATTTATTATTGTATTTCTCACTGACCCTAATTTATCCAAGATTTACTTAACTTCTGGAATTACCACAGGCATAATTCTCTCCAGCACACCTGATGATATTCAGAAATGACTCCTCTGTACTGGACCACACTAGATGCATATTATTGTAACAGAACCATTGGGTTCTATTGCTCTGGGTTCTATTGCCTGCCACTAATAAGAACCATGACTCTCAATGCCAGAGTCTTACAGAAAGGAAAGGAACTATTTATTCAAAAGTTATACAGGTTTAGAATAATGGCAGAATTCTGCCATTAAATCCCATGCCCTTTAAAAGGAAAAAAACAAAACAAAACACTCCCAGGATCCCTGCCTCCCCTTACCAAACCAGGCCAATCAAGAGGTACTGTCTCTCAGGAAAAGAAATAGAAGTCAGCATCTCAGCATTACCCTGGTCTCAGTTCAGCATTCCTGGTTTCTACCAGTTGTCTGTGCTCTGAGAGGCTCCTGCTCTTAATCCAAAACTACACCCTCATGGTGGGTCAGTGGGGTCCTTCTGCATCCTTTCAAACCACATGGCCAAGACCCCTTTCTCCGCTCCCAAGCTGCATGGTTAAGCACTTGAGAGAGACAGACAGACAGACACACAGAGAGATACAGACAGACAGCCTCTCATGGCTCTCCTACTCTCCTTTCCATGTGGTCCAGAACTCTAGCATGGCTGCTGCACTTGTGTTTAAATCCTGGGGTGGATCTTCCCCTATAACCCCATTTCTGACTCCTCCCACACTGGGTTACACCTGCCAGTAGTCTAGTCTCTTCTGCCTTTCTTGGATGCCATTGTTAGTCTGGGCAAGTGGCCCTGTGATGTAGGTGCCACCTCTAAGCTGCTCACGCAGGTGCAGCAACTGGGGAACCTCCCAGCTGCATCACGGGTTAAAGTCATGCCCATCTCCCTGGCTCCAAGCACAAGCAAGGCAGGCACAGCTTTTAGCATTACTGAAACACTGGCTGCGTTCTTTAGATGTGCAAAGTAACTCTCAATGGCCCTGCTCCACTTCCCCCATCCCCCAAGCTATAGCTGTGGAGGTTTTCCCCATTTGGGGGGACCTCTAGCTCAGCGCCCCATTACATTATGACCCAAGAAGACCCCTATGCAATTAGATTGCCATTATTCAAACTACAGAACAGATATCCTAGTGGAAAAGGGGATTATGGCTACTTGCTGGAGCACTAGTGAGTACAGCGAAAAATGTGAAAGTTTCAAGGAGCAATTAATGGTTCAAAGGCTGAGCTATGAAGAATGAGGAGCATATAAGTGGATGAAAGGAAAGAAGTGAGCATTCTAGATGGGGGATCAGGGAAACCACTCACAAAACTGTAGAAGATTCAGCATGTTACATGGGAATATTGCCTCAATTAGTACTATGAGTTTCATTATGGATTAGTAGCAGAAACTAGGGATAGGTTAAGGGATCAGTATTTGTTCTTCAGGAAAACAAATTATAAGGATTTTTGATCAGCGGTGATGTAGGGGTAATATATGGCCACTCCCCCTCCCATCCATGACTGAGGGCTAGTCAGAGGGCCTCTGGCCAGAAGGGATGTGTATTATTTTGGGAATGGATTATAACTCCTTCCTTATCTCCTTTTGGGAGGGGTTTCTTATCCTACGACTGCTTCTTGAACTTTTCCATCTGCACAAACACACTGATGTAATGTAGACCTGGGCCGCACGTAGGTTCGTACAACTTGGATCCATGCTGCCTTTGTCTGGACCCCTTATAATGAGCCTCAGACTGGAGGAGGTGCAGTTTCTTTCACATCAACCCACCACTGTCAGTGCACTCCCCTGTGATGTGAATAATAAATGGCATGTCCACATCTGCTAGACCTCCAGGTGTTTTTTTCAGAATATCTCAAATACTTAAACAGCTCCCTAGTTTGGGACTCCTGTGCTACAGGTGAGCTTTTGAACTTCTATTTATATTTCACAAAAAATGTGGAAGGGAAGATAAAAAATATGTACAGGCTCTTATTTTTAAATGCTGAAGGCACCCTTCCATCCTCTCCAGGTGCTTCCTCCACAATATACCTGCCACACTGACTTCGTCCCTTGGTCACACACTTAGCCAGCACTCTACTGCTTGAAGGGTAAAGTTCAATTCCTTAGCCCAACATTCAAGACTGTCCAAAATTCCACCCCAACATACCTCTCAAAAAACTCACTTTAAGGAAATTAATATTCTGGCCAAATGGTCAATGAATTCCAAAGAGGGTACTGCATCTCTTACCTACTTTTCCTTGCTTATGCTGTTCCTTCTCCTTGGAATGCCTCCATCCCTCCATCCCAGTTTATACCTATAAGTCCTACCCAGGTTTTAAGGTCTAATGCAAACCCCGTGTCCTCTAGGAAGGCTCTTCATACCATGTTGAATTTATCTTTCTAGAGTACAGTGATTTTTATTGCCTCTAACTACCCCTTGGCACTTACCACAAGCTACCGTAGCAGAAGTTACTGTTTTAGGTAGAGTTTATACCTGTTCTGTTCCCCGACCATTCCCAGCTCAACAACTGTTAGTAATGTGACCATCCCTTAGTTTGAATCGGTTAATTGAATTTCCCCACCAGTACACACTGATAGGTTATCCACTGAGGCTACTATTGGGCTGGCTAAAAAGTTCTTTTGATTTTTTTTTTCCTGTAAGACAGCTCTAATAGCACTCAGTTGTCTTTAACTTCATTTGAAACAATTTTGTGAGATTGTATTATTGTTACAGGTGTCACATCAGCATGTAATTTTAAAAAATTTAAATTGGTGAATTTTTGTGTAGGCATTTTCATATTGAAGATAGAATAGGCAACATTTTCAGCATATGATGCTTATTATTTCGAGAAAAGTAAAAACTCAACTGAAATGCAAAAAAAAAAAATTTGTGCAGTGTATGCAGAAGGTGCTGTGACTGATCGAGCGTGTCAAAAGTGGTTTGTGAAATTTCATGCTGGAGATTTCTTGCTGGACAATGCGCCACAGTCATGTAGACCACCTGAAGTTGATACCAATCAAATTGAGACCTTAACTGAGATAACCTGTCTACCACGGGGTAGCTAGCTAACATACTCAAAATACCCAAATCAATAAAGTCATTGATGGAAATGAAAAATGTTATTTTTTATTTCACTGAAAAAACCTATATGGATTTTTTGGCCAACCCAATAGTAGTCACGCCTTCAAATCCCTAGCAAATAATTCAAACATGGCATTAAAAAGCTTTTTTCTTTTTTTTAACAGGTATAGGGTTTCTGGCCCTGATAGATACCGTGGAAGGGGGATTCCTTCAATACAGGGATTGTTTGTGGCCTGTGAGGTCAACAACAGTGTACCTAATAATACGTCAAATGTGGATTTGAATGCCCTGAGTGCTCAGGGGGTGACACCTTCGGTAGAGGTTTGAAAGTAAACAGTCCCTCAAACCCCCAGGAACCCTACCTTGGCAGTTAAGCTGCTGGGATAAAACTGAAAACAGCCTCCAGGCACGTGCATGGCCGTTGGGTGAGTAAAGCGGTGGGGCGGGGTCAAGTGGAGGGGGCGGGCTTTAATCTCCTAGTCCACTGATTGGCAATCTGCAGCAATGCCTTCGATGATTGGTCGCTGAGGCGAGGGCTGCCGGGACTGGCACGTGGTACCGGTCCTTGAATGTAGAAGGCTGCAGCGGTGGGAGCAGAGCCTTCGGCAGGTCGGCTCACCCTGTTTTCCTATACGCAGATGGAAAGGAAGGACCGGCCGTGGGTAGAGGCTGAAATTCAGTGCACTAGATGTGAAAGAAGGGTGACTAGAGCTTCCGGTGAGGAGTCCATGGGTCAGCTTAGCGGGCAGGCTCGAGCCGGGCGGGGGACATGGAGACAGCGAGGCCAGTGAGGGTGGGAGCAGCTGGGCTGCTGGCGTTTGGGCTGACTGGAAAAGGTCGCCCAGGACACCTGCCGTCGCTCTACAGGGGTCGCGTATAGCCCGAAGTCGGTTCAGGGGATGTCGCTCTTCCTCAGCCACAGCCTCCGCCGCTTCTCCAGGTTCACACAAGAGTCGATGCCTTGTGGTCAAGACATAATGAAATTTGAATTTCTTGTGTAGGTTTAGTTGTAGAAGTGACAGGTAGACTACTGTGAAATGTTCCTGAATTAAACAGCTATCAGAGATTTTTTGGTTGGGGGGGAGGGAAGTTATTGCTCAGTTTGCCATGAAGAATTCCTTTTTGCATCTTCTGTTTTTCCGTGCAAGGGAATACATAGACAGCCTTCCTATTAATCTCGTTTTGTTTTTTTTCCTGTATATGAGGTCTTTATTTTATATATATTAAGCTTTGTTTTAGAGCAGTTTTAGGTTCACATTGATCTGCTAATTTAGATTCTATTCAAGAGAAAGCAGGTTCAAATTATTTTAATGTAATGTAAAATGCCTTAGACTGCTCTGTCTAGACAGGGATTAGTTGTTGAATTTCAACTCCCGGAGTTACTGAGAAGTCTTGTTACCCTGTGTAATTGTTTAATGTTTGTACTTTCTAAGTGAGACACTCCATCAGTTTTCTTAGTGCCTCCTAGGTGGACACATCTGGGGACTTGTGAACCAGTATAGAAAAAAATTGGTGGGTTGTGTTTAGTGGGTGGAGACCACCTTTCTCCTAATCTGACTTTTGATCGTGACTGTTAGAAAGTCTCCATTGTTTGAAGAAAATAAGTATTACAAAATAAAGTTTTAGAACATGATCTTTTAAAAATCACTGGTTCTTCTATGTATTTGTATTACAATGCTTAGAAATACTCGGTTGGATAGGTGGTGGTTATGCATCTAGAATTGTGAAAGTGCTTTCCCTTTGTAAGCAGTAATATACCACAAGTTATTTTGACTTGTACAGTATAAGGAAATTTTATAAAGACAAAACAGTTAAACAGCTTTGATTTCTTTGGTACTATCTATGGAATTTAAATAGAGCTTTAGAAGTTAGCTTGCTAGTAAGCAAGTTTCAGATATTTCAGTTGGCTTAAAAACTACAGCTTTTAAAAAAATATATTGATTTTAAAGTGAGAGAGAGATTGAGATTGATTTATTGTTCCACTTATTTATGCATTCAGTGGTTGATTCTTGTATGTGAGTATCGGAACAATGTTCTTAAAGCTTTTTTTTAATCAAAATAATACAATTATTAATCAGCAAGAACAATAATTTTCTTGCTAGTGAAAGATGACTGATTTTATCTAGTTTCCTATTTCCTTTCCTTTTTGTCTTGCAGTCTTTTAAAATGACATTCTTTTGAAGTTACATAGCTGAAAACACGCTTTTTATAATAAATTTCAAATTCTACTTAGAGAGTGAAAATCTTGATAAGAACCCTAACTGGTGTGGCTCAGTGGGTTGGGCTGAGTCCCACAAACCAAAATGTTGCTGGTTTGGTTACCAGTCAGGGCACATGCCTGGCTTGCCTGGCCAGGGCCCCAGTGGGGGTGTGCAGTGGGGGCCTGCGAGAGGCAACCTGATTGACAGTCCTGTCACACATTGATGTTTCCCTCCCTACCCTTCTGTTTAAATAAATAAATAAACAAATGAATGAAAAATTTTTTAAATGTTTAATGAAAATCTTGATAATAGATTTTCAATTAAGATTATGGTATTTCCCTCATAAATGCTCGGTTTGTGAAAATGATCTTTACATAGGTCATGTGTGTGACAGCAGAAGCATCTAGCTTCTGTCCTTGCCAGTATCTTAGATCATTATAAGAGTGGCATCTTGCCAGTATCTCATATCTGCCCTCCCTGTCTGCTTTACAGGATGGGAAATATAAATTAGTAGAGGGCAGTATGATCAAGTAGAAATAACATTGCACTTGGAAACAGAACTAGGCTGGATTATACCATTTAATTAGCCACATCACCAAAATGTTTTTCCATCTCTAGATAGCATATAACATTCTCAACCTACTTAGCCATGATGTTTACACAGAGCCAATGAAGTATGTCAGAGTACTTTGTATGATTATAAGACATGTCAAATTGAAAGTATCATAGGTACCAAAAACTATCTAAATTGATGCAAACAATACTATATACTGTATTTTGTCATGTATATAATGCTCAGTTTTTGCCCAAATTTTTGAGGGGAAAATAAGGATGTTCTTTATATATGGGTAGTACTAATTCCATATCTATATAAATATTTTTAATTCTTTTATTTATGCATATGCATTAAAAGTGTAACTCTAGAAAGCAATAATGATATCCATATGCAAAATAATACCCTGGAATACAATAATTGGTTTTGTTTCTAAATATAAATAAGTAAAAAATTGAATTAAAAAATTAAAACAAAAGATTATTTTTCCTGAAAATTTCGGCCAAAAATGTGGGTGCACATTATATGCAACAAAATGTGTAACTCTACCTGGTTTTTCTTCTCATG
This sequence comes from Mormoops blainvillei, assembly GCA_004026545.1. Taxonomy (NCBI): domain Eukaryota; kingdom Metazoa; phylum Chordata; class Mammalia; order Chiroptera; family Mormoopidae; genus Mormoops; species Mormoops blainvillei. Next base: position 412,980 of record PVJD01000076.1, on the reverse strand, counting down.
TTTCTCACTCCTTCAGACATATATAAGTTTTCCTGAATTTCGTTTAATAAATCATCCATTTCTTTTTCTTTTTTAATTTTTTTCTCTTCTTTCCCTCTCTCCTTTTTAAATTATATTTTATTGATTACGATATTACAGTTGTCTTGATTTTTTTTCCCCTTGTCACCCTCTGTGCAGCACTGCCCACTCCCTCAGGCAGTCCCCCCACCATTGTTCATGTCCATGGGTCATGTTTATAAGTTCTTTGGCTACTCCATTTCTTATACTGTACTTTGCATCCACTTAGTTTTTCTGTAATTACCTATTTGTACTTCTTAATCCCCTCACCTCTTCACCCTTTCCCCCACAGCCCCTTACCATCTGGCAATCATTTAAATGCTCTCCATATCCATGATTCTGTCTCTGTTCTTGTTTTTTAGATTCAGTTGTTGATAGATATGTATTTTTGCCATTTTATTGTTCGCAGTTTTGATCTTCTTTTTCTTAAAGAAGTCCCTTTAACATTTTATATAATAATGCTTTGGTGATGAACTCCTTTGGTTTTTGGGGGGTTTTTTTGTCTGGGAAACACTTTATCTGTCCTTCATTCTGAATGATAGCTTTGATGGGTAGAGCAGTCTTGGCTTTAGGTCCCTACTTTTCATCACTTTGAATACTCCTTGCCAATCCCTTCTAACCTGCAAAGTTTCTTTTGAGAAATCGGCTGCCAGTCTTATGGGAATTCTCCCGCCGGTAACTAACTTCTCTCTTGCTGCTTTTATGATTCTCTCTTTATGTTTAACCTTTGGCGTTTTAATTATGATGTGTCTTCGGTGGCCCTCTTTGCATCCATCTTGTTTTGGACTCTGTTCTTTCTAGACTTGCATGTCTATTTCCTTCACCAAATTAGGGAATTTTTTTCATTATTTTTTCAAATAAGTTTCCAATTTCTCGCACTTTCTCTTCTTCTTACACACCTATGATGTGAATGTTGGACCTCTTGAAGTTGTCCCAGAGGCAGCTTACACTTTCCTCATCTTTTTGGATTATTTTTTCTTCTTGTTATTTTGATTGGTTGTTTTTGGCTTCCTTATGTTCCAGATCATTGATTTGATTCTCGGCTACATCCACTCCACTGTTGTTTCTCTGTAAATTGTTCTTTATTTCTATTACTGTATCCTTCGTCTCTGACTGGATCACTTTTTATGCTGTGAGGTCCTCACTAAGTTCCTTGAGCATCCTTATAACCAGTGTTTTGTACTCTGCATCTGATAGATTGCTTATCTCCATTTTGTTTAGCTCTTTTTCTGGAGTTTTGATCTGTTCTTTCATTTGGGCCATGTTTTTTTGTCTCCTCATTTTGGCAACCACCCTGTGTTTGTTTCTGTGTATTAGGTAGTGTGGCCTAATATAGTGAATTACTCTTGTCTTGGTAGTGTGGCCTAACATAGTAGTAAGTGTCCTGTAGGGTCCAGTGGTACAGCTTCCCCTATCACCCAAGCTGGGGACTTGAGGTGTGCCCTTTGCCTGGGCTGAGTACACCCTCCTCTTGTAGATGAGCCTTGAATGCTGTTGGTAGATGAATGGGAAGTGTTTACTCAGGTCAGTCAGCTGCAAGGACTGTTTGTGACCACTGACCACAATCCTCCTGTAAAGGGTCAGGGTGGTGGTGCTCCATTGTGGTCTGTAGCTGTCCACCATGTGTGCTGGCCTTGGGGTTTCCTCGGGTGTTGCAGGCCAAGGTCAGCCACGACGTGTGTTTTGCCTGGGGCCACCCTTTCTGAGCTATAAAGCAATCTGAGATGGCTGCTACTTGTGGTGGGCTTAGAGATTCCCAGGCGAAGCCAAGCTATGAATCTAGACTGGCCGCTGCTAGTGCTAGGTCTGGGGCTCACTGAGACCAGCTGTTGCTTGTTTGAGAGGATTTAGGAAGTTGTCAAAAATGAGCCAAGACCAGCCTTTCATATGAAAAAGCAGCTTGGGTTGGCCCATAAGTTGGGTAGGGTGGAGTCTTTGGGGATCTCCAAGGTGGGTCAAACAGTGTTAGCCAGGTTGATGGAGTCTCAGATATGGTACCAACATGCCGGCTCTTTGTGGGGAAGGTTTAGGAAAGAAACAGTAGCCTCTGCTCACCTTGATGCTGGGACACTTTAGTTCCTCCCTGTATACCTCTGGTATCTTTCAAACCGCTACCCCAGCGCTGAAGCTCTGAGAGGGTGAGTCTGAGTAGGTGAGTCCATGTGTGGGTTCTTTAAGAGGAACTCTTGGTTGTCCAGCAGTTTCTTGCACTGACTCAATATCCACCAGTTTTGGCAGCCAGAAGTTGTAAGGACTTATGTGCCTGGCACTGGAACCCTGTACTGGGGGTCCTGGTGTGGGACTGAGACTTCTTGCTCCTAAGATATCCCTCCTGAATTTTTATCCACCACAGGTGGATGAGGGACCAGCCTGTTCCACATCTGCGCCCCTTCTACTAGTGTGGATCAATGTGGTTTCTTTAATTCCATAGTTGTCAGACTGCCATTCAACTCAATTTCTGATGTTTTTGAGTGCTGGTTGTTTCATATTTTAGTTGCAATTTTGATGTGGTTGTGTGAAGAGATGAGCCAAGTCTGTCTGCACCGCCATCTAAAGTCATCCATTTCTAACTAACTTTGATATATTTTCATATACAAGAGAACCCCCCCTTTGACTAATGCTGCATAATGTTAACAAACTGGAAGGATTAATTCATAATTTCATCAACAGGTCACCACCATGAACTTCAATGTGGACATGCTTTTTGTGAACTGTGCCTAGTAGTAACTAAAGAGTACAGCACAATTATATGCCCTGCTTGTGAGGTAAGCTTTATTGTCTTTCATATTGAATACATTACAACCAAATGTTAAAGGTAAAAATATTAGAGAAATAAAAAATACTTCTAGTTAGAAACTTCTCGGTTGCATTTTTACTGCTGAGCCTTTAAGCCAAGAAGCCTAGTAAAAGATAAAGCTTTTCCCATCCATTTTATAATTGTTCAAAGTGATCAAGAAAACTACAAGGTTAAAGTCAGACATTACTCTTACATGTGTTGACTCTGGAGAATTCTGTGGAAAATTGGTCTATTTTTATTTCAGTGAAGTATACAAATCTGTGCCCTCCTTTCCCACACCAATACCATGCAAGCAAATTTTGAATACCACCTGCCCCTCAACCTTGCTATGTCATCAAATTTACATTTACAGAGATGCCGTAGTATAAAAGGAGAAACAAAACAGTGGCCTGAAGTTAATGTTAACTTCAGAAGCACTAAAAATTGTACAATTGCACTAGGACTTATATCTGTAGACCCATAATAATGAGATCAAATCAACATTTAAAATAAAATTTAATGAACATCATTTGCATTCACTACAGATACAAATATAGCTTGTTTTATATTGTATGTTTCTGGAAAGTTATCTTAATCTCTAAATTCCTAATGTTCCACTTGAGAGATCAGATGATGAGGGTTTGTATTTATTGTTTTCTGTGGCATTGTGGTAGACAGTTACTATAGAGGCAGAAGACCTGGAATACAATCCTAGTTCTGTCAGACTGAACCCAAATTTCTTTATTCGTCTTATGGAAATAATACCTGCTTTTATTTCATAGGACTGCAAGAGTTAAATCTGAAATATGTAAAAGTTCTCTACAAGCTTCAGAGTCATTAAAATAAGTGTTCTAGTCAACCCTTGGTTATTTAGATGCAGATTAACTGGTTTGCAGGTTAAACATGCTAAAAATACATATATATATATTTATAAATTTGTGAAAGTTTTAATTATAGCAGAAACACATACACATTAGCAGATATCTGTTTTGGAATTAAATACATTACAAATTAAGTCTCTCATTGTGGGAAATTCTTATTCCCTTTCCTTTCTTGACAGTAGGTTCCTCAGATGTGGCTGTCTACATAGTTAATACAAGGGGGGCCTAGCTCCTGTGGTTGTAGTAGAAGATCCCTGACCATTTCAGCCTTATGGTGGGTAAAGAGTAAGAGAAAGGCAAGGAACAGGCAGCCAGAACTGTTTCTGTCCATATCCATTCTGCTTTAATATTTAAACCCACACAAATTTATTAGAACAGTAACTTTTGCCCTTTTTGGCAAATGATTTCATGTTTAATGGTTTTTAAATCATTCTACTGTATTATTTTGGACAATATCTATGCAAATGTTTATAATGTGTTTACAAATACTGGTTTTGATTTTAAGGTTGTAATATATATATTTTGTATTGACTAGTTCTGATTCTGTCATTGGGAGACATGTGACTTGTCCCATCCTTCCCTCCTTTTCCCCTCCCTGGTATGTGCTCTGTAAAGCAAATACTCTATAGTAAGAATTAAGTAGCTGGATTCATGTTAAACTTATACTTTATCTTTCATGTTGAAGGTAATGCTGTTCATTTCAAACCTAAGCCTAAAATGATTTCATTCAGGATTAAGGGTGTATAGTTGTTATTTCTGAGAGTGGGTAAATAGTATGGATTTATGTACCAGTATTTATCTTTCATAGTTGTATGTTTTTTAATAACATCCCTTCTCTGCTTTTGAGTGATAGTAATAGTTATTTAATAATAACCATTCTATAATTTTGCACAGCCAGATGGGAGTTATTGTTTCAAATAGGATCATAGTTAGGTATTATTCCAGAAATACCAGTATTTTATTAATCTTTCAGACTTGAGTCTAAAACTATATTGTGCATGAGGAAAGGATAAGTAATCAATCAATATGTAATTAACACATATTAAAATCCCATGTAGATTGGAAATGTTCATAACACACAAATCGAAAGTATAAACTGGAAAAATATATAGCTCATTTAATCTTAGATGGGGAAGTCTTATTAAACATATCACTGAAATCAGAAACCAAAGAAGAGACTTCTAACCAGATGGAGGCATAGGTAGATACACTTTGCCTCCTCACACAACCAAAAGAAGGACAACAAATTTAAAAAAAAAAAACAGCCAGAATTTTCAGAAAATCGAACTATATGGAAGTCCCACAACCAAGGAGTCAAAGAAGAAACATTCATCCAGACTGGTAGGAGGGACGGAGATGGGCAGCTGGGACAGAAAGGACACGTGGCAAGGGTGTGACTGGAGGACCTGGTGGTCCCACATTTGCATGTGGATGAACCAGGAGGAACAACAGGGGAGCCAGACAGACCATGCAACCTAGGGTTTCAGTGTGGGAAAAGAAAGACTCAAAACCTCTGGCTGTAAAAATCTGTGGGAGTTGCAGTGGTGGGAGACACTCCCAGCGTCACAGGAGAATTCATTGGAGAGACCCACGGGGTCCTAGATCATACACAGGCCCACCCAACCCAGGAATCAGCACCAGAAGGGCCCACTTTGCTTGTGGGTAGCGGGGAAAGTGACTGAAAGCTGGCCGAGAGCCAAGCAAGTGGCATTGTCCCCTCTCTGACCCCTCCCCCACATATAGTGCCACAGGGCAGAGACATGAGTTGCCCCACCCTGGCGATTACCTAAAGCTTCTTCCCTTACAACATAACAGCTGTGCCAAGACAAAGAAATATGGCCCAGGTGAAAGAACAGATCAAAACTCCAAAAATAGAACTAAGCAACAAAGAGATAGCTAACCTATCAGATGCAGAGTTCAAAATACTGATAATCAGGGTGCTCACAGAAATGGTTGAGTATGGACACAAAATAGAGGGAAAAGTGAAGGCTGTGCAAAGTGAAATAAAGCAAAATGTACAGGGAACCAAAGGTGAAGGAAACTAGGACTCAGATCAATGACTTGGAGCAGAAGGAAGAAAAACATTCAACCAGAATGAAATGTAGAAACAAGAATTCAAAAAAATGAGGAGAGGCTTAGAAACCTCCAGGACAACTTTAAACATTCCAACATCCGAATCATAGGGGCGTCAGAAGGAGAAGAGGAAGAGGAAGAAGTTGAAAACTTAAACAAACAGTGAAGGAGAACTTCCAATATTTGGTAAAGGAAACAGACTTCCAGGAAGTCCAGGAAGCTTAGTCCCAAAGAAGCTAGACCCAAGGAAGCACACACCAAGGCACATCATCATTACATTACCTAAGATTAATGACAAGGACAGAATCTTAAAAGCAGCAAGAGAAAAGGAGACAGTTACCTGCAGAGGAGTTCCCATAAGACTCTCAGCTGATTTCTCAAAAGAAACCTTGCAGGCTAGAAGGCTGGAAAGAAGTAATCAAAGTCATGAAAGGCAAGGGCCTACATCCAAGAATACTCTATCCAGCAAAACTATCATTTAGAATGGAAGGGCAGATAAAGTACTTCCCAGGTAAAGTAAAATTAAAGGAGTTCATCATCACCAAACCCTTATTATATGAAATGTTAAAGGTACTTATCTAAGAAAAAGAAGATCAAAACTATGAACGGTAAAATGGCAACCAGCAACTATCACCAACTGAACCTAAAAAACAAAAACAAACTAAGGAAACAACTTGAACAGGAAGAGAATCACAAAAATGGAGATCACATGGAGGGTTATCAGTGGGGAGAGGGAAAGGGGAGTATGGGGAAAGGGTACAGAGAATAAGAAGCATAAATGGTAGGCACAAACTAGACAGGGGGAGGTTAAGAATAGTACAGGAAATGGAGAAGCCAAAGAACTTACATGTACAACCCATGGACATGAACTAAGGGTGGGGGTGCAGGGAATGCTGGGGGATGGAGGGCAGAGGGGAATAAAGGGGAGAATAAAAGTGGGATAACTGTAATAGCACAATCAATAAAATGTACTTAAAAAAAAGAAACCAAAGAAGAAATGCGGGTTAAATTTGACCACAGGTAACAAAACAAACAAATAAGAACACCGCCATAGCTAAAACTTAAATGAGAAGCTAGGGTCGGAAGAGTCAGAAAGCTTTTATTATATTTATTATAATTTAAGAACCTTTGTACAGTTTTAACTGAAATCTTTTAAATCACTTGTAATAATAGTTTTTAAAAAAATTTGGAACACATGTCCTTTATCATCAAATGTGTTGATAGTCTTCTTTTCATGCCAGTGGCACTCTTGCGAACATGTTGAATGTTTCTAAAATCTGCTGGACTTCTTGTATGAAGTGTGGCAAGCATCAACCCCACAAAGAAACACAATACAAGAAGGGCAAGGATTCTCTGTTTGCACAGGGAAAGCAGAGTAATGACGGAAAGCAGAGTGGCTGTGGAGGGCAGACCAAGTTGCAAAAAGGCTAAAACTACAAAATAGATTGTGCTGAGGCTTGAATGTGTTGAGCCCAACTACAGATTCTAAGAGAATGATATCTATTAAGAGATGCCAAGCATTTTGAACTGGGTGGAGTTAAGAAGAGTGATCCAGTAATCCAGTTTAAAATTTCTTATTTTGCTTTATTATGCAAAAATAAAATATTAATAATATGTTTGCTTAAAAAAGAAATCTGTTGATACTAACAGTAACCTCTTACTATGAAAGTCAAGGCACAGGAGGAAAACAAGGACGCAAATAGAAATTAAACTTTTGGCCCCCAATTGGCAGGAGGGTTTTTTAAAATAACATTTAGTTCAATGCGATTTGTTAAAGCTAACACTTTTCCCCTAATTATCTAACAATACATGACTACCTTTGGTGCCTCACACTTAAAACCTTGACAGAACATTGTCTTCCCCACCAAAGATGTATATTTAAATGGGAGACCATAACATTTAGTCATCTGCTTTATTTCTCTTAACAACATTAACTTATTCTCATGAGAACCTCCTGCATTACTTTTAATGGCTGCATAATAAGCCATTTACATAAGTGCTATAATTCTTAACTAATCTCGTCATTGTAAACATTTAGGTGGTTTTCACAATATTTCACTAAATCATTACACAATTCCTCAAACTTACCCCCAGCAAAAATATTCCATTAGTTCTGTTAATTTCTAGCTCCAAAACAAATCCATGTTTCCATTTGTCACATTTGTTTAATGTTTCACAATTTGATGAGCCAAAAATGAGTATCTCCTTGTTTTAAATTGCAATTCCCCGACTATTAGTGAAATTGAGCAACTTCTCAGGTGTCTTCAACAGACCCTTTCAGAGGTTTTGCATATTTCCCTTTCGAATTGTCTTTTCCTAACTTGTAGAAATTCTTCATGTGTTAGGGATGCTAACACTTCGTCCTGTGTATTTAGCTGTTTTCTGCCAACCTTTCACTTCTAATTTCTTAAATTACATTTAGCCTTTCAGAGATGTTTCCACCTTTACTCTTTTTCCCCCCTCCTTCATGGCTCTAGGTTTTCTTTGATTAGGTAGACCTTCCCATCTCAGATACACACACATACACACATAAACACAGACACACATATATACTATTCATTTCGATAATTAGGAAAAAAGTGTTACCTTTAACAAATCACATTGAACTAAATGTTATTTTTAAAAACAGTCCCCCCAATCAGGGGCTAAAACTTTAATTTCTATTTGTTTCCTAATTTATCTCCTTGTGGCTTGACTTTCATAGTAAGAAGTTAGTGTTACTATCAACAGATTTAAATATATATATTTAAACCTTGTTTCTCAAATGTCTTAGTTCTCAGACATTTCAAGCCTTGACCAAATTCATGGGAAAAAATGTCTCAGTTCTCAGTCAAAACTTCAGTTCCCAATTCTCAACACTGTAGTCCTTTTACGCTGATACCTGTATGATCAGTCACGTGTCTCTCAGGCGACAAACAAGATACAGTTTTCAAACAAACTGCATCTCAAACAGTTTTCCAGAACAAATTAAGTTTGAGAACCAAGGTTCCACTGTTTTTAAGTACTTATGTCACGTTTTTTAAAACTGTATATGCTTGATCTCTTTACAATACTCATATACGAAGTAAGGTGGGTACAAACTTTATTCTTCAGAATCATTAGCTGACTTTTCCAGAATATTTACTGAATAATCCTTCCTCTATATAACTGAAATGTCACTTATATTCTGTATTAAGTTCCCATGTATATGCGGATCTGTTTCACAGCTCTGTTCGCCTCTGTTGTGCCAGTACCTTAGTGTTTTAATTACAGTAGCTTTATTATCTGGGGGGATAGCCCTCTCCCAAGTGATTATGTGTAAAATTGCTTTAATTCTTGCATAATTTCTTTTCTATATGAACTTGAGAATTGTGTTAATTTATATTAGATGTATTTTAGGATATTAAATCTTTGTCTCCAGGAACCTTGTCTTATGATCCCCAATAAGTTATTTGGTTTTCTTTTCTTAGAGCTTATATTTTTCTTATTAAAATTATTCCTAAGTATTTTGGAGTTTTGAACATGCTTTAAGATATCATTGCAAAACTTTTACAGTAAATTTTAAAAGTATTGTTCCCAGTATTTCCTTTACAATTGTGGTAGAATGAAGTGTTTAGTTAATTTAATCTTCTGTTTAACTCATAATTGCCAAATTACCAATTACCAGTTAAAATAGGGTAAAAACAACATATACCTATAATTTTTTTTAATTTAATGAGGATTTAAGGCTCTTTAAGGCTGCCATCAGATTTATCTGTGAATAGCACCCTGGTTGTTAAAAATTCTGGATATACAGAATTTATTGAGTGCCTTCCTGTTTTTGTTTTTCTTTTTTTGTCCTAAGGTTGGTACAACTGTGAATATGAGACAAGGAGACTACCAATTAGATGGCTGTGTTAAAGAGTATTCCTTTATGGACAAACTCCAGCCTAAAAAGTAAGTTCAGTGTGCATTTATTTTAGTATTTAAAGTTCAATATATTTCTGAAAGTAATTTTAGCAGTACTGATAAAATGTCATTCTCACATCAGTGTTCATAGAGCCATTGTTCATAGATGCTCTTTAAGTTTATAATTTGTCTTAACTGTTAATGAAATGGAGACTCCTAAGGGAGCAGTATTAGTTTGTCCTTATTTAAAGTGGGAAAGAAAAAAACAAACAATGCAAGATTACCATGTCAGGTCAAGAATAGCTGAGGGTAAGATTCTAGGAGAAGCTGTATACGGTAGGGGAGAAAAGGGCAGGGAGAAAGAATGAGAACCTTGCTGTTGACTGTTGAGAGGAGCACAAATACAATACAGTAGAGGACTTCGGGAAGGGTATATTGCGAGATGATTTATAAAAGGAAAAGTAATGACTTTGGGATTGTTTTGTTCATTTTCCCATTCCTCCTTAAGACTGCACATTAATAAAAGCTTTTTGAGTTAGTGATGCAGAGATTTTTAAAAAGAATATCCCAGCTGGAGAGCACCTGTGTTATTTTTATTGCTTCTGTTTATACAGGTATGGGCAAAAGTAGATTTACTACAGTAATTAATAAATAATAATACAAGAATAAATAAACTGTGTTTCGTGTACTCACAACTGTAAACCTGTGTTTGCCCACTCCTGTATGTCTCCCTCTGCAAGCCTATAAACCCCTTTGAGGGCATGGACAACATTTTGCTGCTTTCTACATCCCTGGTGCTGGACACAGAGTAAACATTTAGTGTTTGTTAGATGGAAAATCATGATACAATATTTTGACATTTGCTATAGTTTTTCTGAAAACTTTTTTTTTACCTTAGGTAAGTAAGTTTACATTCAGGATTGACTTAAGAATGGATCATGGTGAAAAGTAGTGAAGTTTTCTTTTTGTTGCTTTGCAACTTTTCAAGGGTTAAAGAACCTTCTTATTAATTCACTGGGATATGTTTTATCGATTTTAGATAGAGAAGAAGGAGGGGGGAGAGAGAGAGACAGAGACACACACATACACATCTATCAATTGCCTCTTGTATGCACCCTAGCCTAAATCAAACCCGCTGCCTTTTGGTGTATGGGACGATTATCCAACCAGCTGAGCCACCTGGCCAGAGCAGCTTTTAACTTTTAAATACTTACCGTGATAGTAAATTTTGTGGGAATTAAGAGAAATATAGGATAGCCTCAAGGAACAATCTCATTTGGAACTCCTTTGTTTTGTTAATGACACCAAAACATCTGTAATGCACCCAGTTCCTCATCTCTCATTCATTTTACCCCCTCTGATTCTGATTTCCACAGATCTCCCATGTCCATAATTTAGTTATGGTTTCCCCTCTTTACTTATCATAGATGATTGAGAACCCAGTGTGTGTGTTCTACAAGTCATCATGTGAATTATTTTTTGATAGCAGAAATCAGAATAGAAGGTTAAAACTTACATTAATGCTGGTATTTAAAATAATGTACTTGACCTTTTTCAGGAGAAAGAATTGTTCTCAGGACTTTAAAAAGACTGCTGATCAGCTATCTGTTGGTTTAGAACATTCACCATCCACACACAAGACTGTTTTGACTTCATCAGTGGTAATGGCAGTATGAAAAATGTTATTCATGAAGTAAGATGAAGCCAGACATTTTTACATTGTCTCTGGTACCTTAACTTTCCTCTCCTCTCAAGCTTTCTATAATTATAGATTCTTTTGGAATTTTAAAGGTAAGAGGTAAATCTATACTTCTTACTTAAACCCCTTGTTTTATTCTAAACTATGCTTAACAATTCTCTTTTCTTTCAAGGCAGCCCATTCTACCTTAGACTGCTGTTAGTGTTCTTGATGTTTACCTGTATGTAGCTTCCCTTTGAACCTAGTTATTTAATTCAGATTTTATGAAACTTGTATAGAGTACACCTTTCTAAATTCTAAGTGTGATTTTTTTCCAGTTATTTTAATGGCGTCCAAAAGGCCTGATGGCCTTTGTTGTTGATGATGATATTGGAAGACTGAATTTTACCCATTACTACACCCGATAACTTTAGTGTATTTTTTTTAAATTTAAGATTAGAAAAAGAACAATCTCTAAACGCTGTTGAATAAAATATTAAATCTTTTTGTTAAGGAGATCTTTAGTGAGCTGGGGGAAGAACGAGAGCACTTAATCTTGCCATCTTTTACTGCAAGTTTAAATCTTAACATAGCCAAGTTATAAGCTTTTTCCTTACACTGTTCATTTTTACATGCATATACATATTTCCATGAAACATTTTTCAAAATGGTCACAGAACATAATCTTATGTCTTCAAAAAGTTATCTAAAAAATATCTGCAGTGCTATAACCAAAACCCTAAAAGGTTAATTGCTTTTAGTCTCTGGGTAAGCAGGATTAACAGTTATTTTACTTGCTTGTTTTTAGATTTCTTTAGTGGGTTTATGTTGCTTTTGTAACCAAAATAGTAGTGTGGTGTTTTTGTGACTAATATGTATCTAAAATATCTATTTTTGTATTTGTATATGGTCCCCTTTTTCTTTTTTAGGAGACTAAAACTGCAGAAGAAATTGATGAAGCACTAAAGACAGCAAGCAATAATTTTGAACAATTAAGTATTGCTGTAAAAGTAAGCATTTTGAATAACTATATTCTATCATGAATTAGGGCATGGTCTCTTTAAACATGCATATTTTGATACACTATCACTGAAATTAGAGTTTAACACTGAGTTATTAAGCATAATAATCTAATGACAGAGAAACTTACAGAAGAATGAGAAACTCCCATGGCCTGCTAGGTTTGGTTTTGCAGCATTGTGCTAGCAGCCCACTGATGCAGAAGCTCTAACAAGAACCATGATTTCTTGTGTCAGATCATTGTAGATCATCTTTCTAACATTGTTTATTACTTGGCTGTAAACCCTTTCCCAAACAGTCTGACTCTCTTTTCTTCCTTACCGATCTCCTAAAAGAGAGCCTCACTAATTTGGTGACAAAGAACAAGCAACAGCAAATTTACAACCAAGGCAATCAGAAGGTTATAGCTGCTATGGGAGTGAAGGGCTTCAATGTATGAATTTGAGGTGGGGGGCACAATTCAACCCATACCGGTGTTGTCCTCTGCTTTGCCTCCTCAGACTCGTCCTTCTCAGATGCAAAATACCTTCACCCCATTCCAACTTAGTTTTAACCTATTCCAGCATCAGCTCTAAGTCCAAAATTTCATCTCATTTAAATATCTTCTTATCAGGCATGGGTTGAGACTCAGGGGCCAAATTCCTCTTTAACAGTGAATCTGTGAAACTAGGTAATAAATTATTTCTTCTAAAATACATTGCTTGGGCAGGCATAGGATGGACATTTCCATTCTAAAAGGGAAAACTTGGATGGAAAAAGAGGGTCACAGCTCTAAAGGAATAATTCTTTGTTTAAAAATGCAGCATGTGGCCCCTGACTGGTGTGGCTCAGTGTGTTGGGTGGTGTTCGGCAACCAAAAGGTCACCAGTTCGATTCCTGGTCAGGGTACATGCCTAGGTTGTGGGTCAGGTCCCTGGTTTGGGGCTTGAGAGAGGCAGCTAGCCAGTAGTTGAGTCTGTCACACATTAATGTTTCTTTTCCTCTCTTCCTCCCTCCCTCTTTCTCTAAAAATAAATAAAATCTTTAAAAAGATAAAATTTTTTTTTAAATAATTGGATTAAACTTGCTAAATTTAAGGAATGGCACCAAAGAGAAATTCAGCTATTTAGAATGACTTCTTTCCTGTAATGGCAAAAAGGGATAAGGTGTTTAGAATATGCAGTGGATTTCTCTAGCCTTTTTGCGAGTTTGTCAGTATACAGTACCAACAAAGGTGACAAATACCAGGATTTGAAGTTGAACCATGTGACTTACTCCATTTTTATCACCTGATCTTCTCCTGTGTTGTTATTTTGAAAAATCCTCCAAAAGTACCTTTTTTTTTTTTTTGCTATATTTTATTGATTATGCTATTACAGTTGTCCCATTTTTTTCTCCCATTTATCCCCTCCGCCCTGCACACCATCCCATCATCCCCATACCTCTCAGCTCATGTTTATGGGTTGTACATAGCAGTTCTTTGGCTTCTTGATTTCCTATACTACTCTTCAGAAGTACCTTTTATTTGCAAAATTGTGTTGAATGGGACCATTTCTACCAAATTAAAAAATACCAGATTAGGTTTTTGTATTATGTTCTTCCCAGGTTCTCGAACACATACACAATCAAACAGAAGAGGAGACAGTCAATCTTTTAGAGAACCTGGAGAAACAATTTGATCAACTTTTTACTTCTCTTGATTCCAGGTAATTAAAAATACAGGCTTAATGAAAGTGAAGTTTTAACATTAACTTATTATTTTATTTCCTTGTATAGATCAAAGCAATGAGTAAATTTTAAAGAAGTTGGGAAGGTAGTAGGTGATCTCCACAAGCTCATTATTATAACTTCAGAATAAAGAATAATTTGCTCATTCTTTAAATTACTTGGGCTATTTGTCTTCTGGCCCCAAAGCTAACTGTTAAAATAACAAGTTTCTTTCCTAAAGTAGCAAAAAAATTATTTGTAAAATCTGAATCTGTGTTGTAGAACTCAGCTTACATGGGAAAATGCAAACATTTTCTTATACATAGTTCCATCATTTTTTTGTGTGTTTATTTGCAACACCAAATAATGCCCTAATACTTTCTAATACTCATTTATAAACAAATATACAGTTATATGTCCATCACTTTTTTAAAAACTCTTTGATATATATGATCACCAATAATCTAATTCACACTTTACATTTGAAGAAACAGGATCATAAAAGTTATGACATGTTCAAAAAAGTATATTGGCAATGATACTTGTCCTTTTGACTCTGTATTCTTTATTTTTCCATGTTGTTGCTATCTCACATCTTATCTTTAATTACAACATTTAAGTGGTAGACCATGTGCATGCATTTATCTTACAGATTTTATACTGGTAAAATACATAACAAAGTTTACCTTTCTTAACCATTTTGAATGTATAGTTTAATGGTGTATGGTAATTTTATGTTTAAATCTCTGAGGAAACATCAAATTTTCTGCTGTGGTTACCCATTTTACATTTCCACCAGCAGTGTACATGCTTCCAGTTTCTCCATATCCTCACCAACTGAGTTATTTGCTATGTTTTGTGGGGTTTTTTTTTAATGATCCTCTTCTAATGGCTACAAAATTGTATCTTGTGACTTTGATTCACATTTTCCTAATGATGGTTATGTTGGGTATCTTTTAATTTGCTTATTTATTGGTCATTTGTATACTTTTTGGGGAAACATTTTACAATTTTTTATTATTTTTATACACATCCCCTCTCCCCCTTTTGGCAACCATCAGCTCATCAGCTTGCTCTCTGTATCGACGAATTTGTTTTGTTTATTCATTTATTTTGTTATTTTATTTTTTCTCTTCATCTGAGGACTTTTTTTTATTGCTTTGCAACTTTTTAAGGGTTAAAGAACCTCCTTATCAATTCACCGGGATAGGTTCCATTGATTTTTAGATAAAAAGGAAGCAAGAGGCGGGGAGAGAAGAGAGAGAGAAAGAGAGAAACATCGATGTGTGAGAGAAACATCAGTTGGTTGCCTTTTTGTACATGCCCTGACCAGGGATGGAACTTGTCCAGGAATTGAACTTGCAACCTTTGGTCTACAGGTCGATACCCCAAACAACTGACTTACACTGGCCAGGGCTATTTTGCTTTTTTAGATTCTACATGTGAGTGAGATCATAGGTTGTCTTTCTCTGAGTCACTTCATTTAGCATAATACATCTAGATTTATCCATGTTGTCACAAATGGCAAGATTTCACTCTCTTCATGGCTGAATAATATTTTATTCACACACGCATCTTTATTTATTCATCTATCAGTGGACATCTAGGTTGTTTCCATATCTTGGCTATTACCAGTAATGCAGTAAACATAGGGGTACATATATCTTTTCAAATTAAGTGTTTTGGGGTTGTTTTGTTTTGTTTATAAATACCCAGAAATGGAATTCCTGGATCACATGGCAGCTCTGTTTTTAATCTTTGAGGAGTCTCCATACTGTTTTCCACATTGGGTGCACTGATTTACAAGCCCACCGACAGTGCACTAGGTTTCCCTTTTCTCTACATCCTCAGCAGCACTTGTTTGTTGATTTATTGTTGATAGCCATACCGACAGGTGTGAGGTGGTACCTCATTGTAGTTTTAATTTGCATCTCCCTGATGACTAGTGATGTTGAGCATCGTTTTGCATGTCTATGGGTCCTCTGTATGTCCTCCTTGGAGAATTATCTGTTCAGGTCCTTTGTCCATTTTTGTTTGGAATTTTTTTTGGGGGGGAGGGATGTTAAGTTGTATGCCCATTTTTGAGTTGGATCATTCATTTTGCTGTTGATTGTAGGAGTCCTGTATATATGATTGATATTAATCTTTTATCAGATATATCATATTTGGATATTTTTGCCTTTTATGAGTTGCCTTCTTATTCTCTTGATTGTTAGTTGAGCCACAAAAGTTACTGATAAAAGTCCAATTTTTTTCTTTTTTTGTTGCATATGCTTTTGATGTCATAGCCAAGAATCATTTCCAGATCTAATATGAAACTTGCCCCTTATATTTTCTACTAACAGTATTGTAGTTGTAGTTTTAGCTCTCACATTTAGGTCTTCAGTTCATTTTGAGTTAGTCTTTGCATGTGGTGTAAGGGCTGCGTCCAACTTCATTTTCTTCCATGTAGATATCCAGTTTTTCCAGCACCATTTGTTGAAAAGACGGTCTTTTCTCCACTGAATGGTCTTGGCATGCTTGTCAAAACTCAGTTGACCATATAGGTGAAGGCTTATTTCTGGGTTCTCTGTTTTATTCTATGCCAGTAGCACACTGTTTTGAGTACTGTAGCTTTGTGGAGTTGGCCAAAAAGTCTGTTTAGTTTTTTCCATAAAATAAAAGACACGTTTTTCTGTTCTTTTTATTTTTTTAGAAATTTTATTTATTTATTTTTAGAGAGGGGAAAGGAGGGAGAAAGAAACATCACTGTGTGGTTGCCTCTCGAGAGCCCTCTACTGGGGACCTGGCCCGCAACCCAGGCATGTGCCCCGGCTTGGGAACTGAACTGGCAACGCTGTGGTTCACAGGCCAGCGCTCAGTCCACTGAGCTGTACCAGCCGGGGCTAAAATAAAAGACACGTTTTTCATTTTCATCAATAACTTTATTGATTTGGATATTTTGAGTATGTCAGTTGTCTCCCACATGGTAGAACATTAATTTCAATTAATGTCTCATTCGATTGCTATGAACTTCAACCAGTCTGCGCAGCCATGGAGCACCATCCAGTGAGAAATCTTCAGCATGAAACTTCACAAACCAGTTTTGATATGTTTGATGAGTCATAGCACCTTCTTCATACACTGCACAAATCTTTTTTTGTGTGTTTCAGTTGTGTTTTTACCTTTCTTGAAATAATAAAACATAATATGCTGAAAATGTTGCCTATTTTCTTCCATCTTCAAAATAAAATGGCTACAGAAAAATTCACCAGTCATGATAAATATTTTTATTTATTTTTTTATGAACAACAAATTTATTTCTCACAATTCTGGAGGCTGGCATGTCCAAGATCAAGGCACCAGCAGATCTAGTGCCTGGTGAGGCCTGTTCCTGGTTCATAGACAACCTTCCCCTCACTGTGCCCTCAGATGGTAGAAGGGGTGAAGGAGCTCTTTGGGGTCCCATTCATGAATGAGGGCTCCACTCTCCTGACCTAATCATCCCCACCTCCTAATACCATCACATTGGGAGTTAGGATTTCTTTTTTTTTTAATTGTATTTTATTGATTATGTTATTATAGTGGTCCTGATTTTTTTTCCTCCTTTACCCACCTCCACCCAGTGTCCCCCACCCCCTCAGGTAATCCACCACCATTGTTCATGTCCATGGGTAATGTGTGTAAGTTCTTTGGCTATTCCATTTCCTATACTGTACTTGACATCCCCATGTCTGTTGTATAACTACCTATTCGTATTTCTTATCCCCTCACCTCTTCACCCATTCTTCCCCTCCCCCCAATCTGGCAACCTTCTGGTAACTAAGTTATTTTTCCTTGCTACTTTTAAGAACCTCTGTCTTTAACCTTTGGCCTTTTAATTATGATGTGTCTTGGAATAGGCCTCTTTCTTGTTCATAGTATTTTCTCTAATCGTTTTCATTTCTGTAAAGTTGATCAAGTGCATATTTTCTTTCTAGTTTTAGTGATTTGATTCTTCCTTTTTTTTCTTAGTGTACCTGAAGAATCATCACTCTTTTCAAAGAACCAACTTTTAGTTTCATGGAGTTTTCTCTATTTCTTTCCTATTCTCCATTTCCTTATCTGTACTCGAATCTTTATTATTTGTTCCTTCTGCTAACTTTGGATTTAGTTTGTTCTTTTTCTAGTTCCTAAGGTGTAAAAGTAGGTTGTTGGTTTGCCATCTCTTTTTTGATGTATTTACAGTATATTTCCCTTTTAGTTCTGCTTTCACTATATCCCATAAATTTTAATATTTGGCTGGGGGCATGGGTTGTTTTCATTTCTCTCATTTTGTATTCTCTGTTGGGTGGCATGTTCTCTCTCTGTTAGGTCCAATTGATTTATAATGTTGTTTAAATAATCCATATGCTTATTGATATTCTGTATGGTTTTTCTCTCTATTATTGAAAGTACGATATTGAAGTTCTCACCTATGATTATAGGGCTCTCTATTTCTCCCTTTAATTCTGTCTTTTTTTTTTTTCTTCATATATTTTGGAGTTCTTTTACCTGGTGCATTCCTGTATTACAAGTCTTCCTGGTGAATTTATCCTTTTGTCAATATAAACCCCTTCTCTGTCACTTGTAACAGTTTTTACATAAAGTCTCTTTTGTCTGATATTAGCATAGCCACCCTAGCTCACTTTTGGTTACTATTTGCATGGAATATCTTTTTCTGTCTTTTCACTTTTAATCTGTGTATGTCTGCAGATCTAAAGTGAATCTTTTGTAGACTCAAATATATGCTATCATTAAAAAAAATCTACTCTGTTTTGATTTCGAAGTTTAATCCATTTACATTTAAAATAATTACTGACAGGCAGGACTTTTTCCATGTTATTTGTTCTCACTATGTCTTGAAGCTTTTTTTGCCATTTTATTTAATGTATAACTACCTTCCTTTCTGTTTACTTGTTTTTGTGAGTGTGTGTGATAAAAATTTTGATTCCCTTCTCATTTCTTTTTTGTGTATTCTAGTTAGTTTCTTTCTGGTTACCATGGGTATTACATATAACACTTTTAAGTTATAAAAGTCTGTTTGTAATTGATACCAGCCTAACTGAAATGCATATAAAAACTACACTCTTTTATACCTCCATGCCCTCTTGGTTTGGCTGGCACAATTGCCTCTTTACCTATTGTGTACCCATTATCATAGATTTATGGTCATTTTATATATTTGTCCTTTAAATTCTATAGAAAATAAAAAGTGGTGGAGTTATATATTAAAATTACAACAATACTAGATCTTATATTTTCCCACATATTTACTTTTACCAGAGGTGTTTCTTTTTGTATGGCTTCAAGCTATTGTTTAGCCTCCTTTCATTTTAACCTGCAGGACTTCCTTTAGCATTTCTTATAGAACAGGTTTATTGGTAATGACTGCCATTAGCTTTTGTTTATCTGGAACTGTTTTAATTTCTCCTTCAGTTTTTTGAAGGATAGCTCTGTCAGGTATAGAATTCTCAGTGTGCAATTTTTTCCTTTCAGTACTTTAAATATGTCACCTCACTGCCTTCTGGATTCCAAGGTTTCTGCTGAAAATTTTAGTGAGGATCCCTTGTGTGGGACAGATTGCATTTCTGTGGCTGCTTTCCAGATTCTCTATGTCTTTTGGCAGTTTGATTACATTGTGTTTTAGTTTGAGATCTGTTGGTTTATTTTGCTTAGACTTCTTTGAGTTTTTAGATTCCTAAATTCATGCATTTTATCAAATTTTGGAAACTTTTAGCAATTGTTTCTTCAAATAATCTCTCTGTACACACCTTTCTCTTCTCCTTTTGGGACTCCCATAACATATGTATTGATCCTCTTGAAGGGTATCCCTGAAACCCTTAGGCTCTGTTTACTTCTCGATTCTTTTTTTCTGCTCCTCGAACTCAATAATTATGTTTGTCCTATCTTCAGATTTCCTGATTTTTATTTCTGCTTAAACCTGAAGTCGGGCCCTGTAGTGAATTTTTCATTTCAGTTATTGTACTTTTAAGTGACAGATTTTATGTTTGGTTCCATTTTTATAATTTCTATCTCTGTTTGATTTTCACATTTTGGTCTTTTCATTGCTTTCCTGATTTCCTTTGCATGCCTTGTGGTGTTCTGTTGAAAATTTGGCATGGCCACGTCTTCCAATTATTGCAGATGGGCTCTTTGTTGGACCTGTCCTTCACTAAGTAACCTTGGGATCAGTCTGAGATGATGACTTAGGAATTCTTAGGTCTTTTTTGAGAATTCTTGCCTGGGTTGGAGTGTGCCATTTTTTATTGTTTTGCGTACATGGCTACTTTCAAATGTCATAATTTACCAAAGAGTCATCATCTCCTCTGAGCCTCAGATGGTCTGTGTATCTTTTTACCTGTAATCCCTTGCCCAGGTATCTACAGCTCTAGTCTTCCTGCAGCCTTTTCAAGCAGTTCCCAGTGCTTCTCACTGTCTGAGCTCCATGTTAGATAAAACAAACTAGTTCTTCAGGCAGCCCCCAAATAAATTAGAAAATTGCAAGTAAAGTCTGTTTTGCCTCCTTTGGTTTGAGCAAAGGAATTGGGAACTGTGCTATCTTCAGACCAAGAGTGTACCATGCCAAGGAGGGGACTAGACAATGACAGGTAAAAACACTATAACATTTTCTACTGTTTTGAGTGTGACTTTTTACTGATTGGGCGTTTGCTTCATTCTGTGTACCTTTGTCTGTTTTCTAGAGTTCCCGTAAGATTATTTTACTCATTTTTGTATATTTTTTGACATCTCCGTTGGGCAACAAGGGTTTAAAGTTTTGTAGCTTGCCATTTTGCTGACATCACTAATAGGCATGAGTTTTTAGGAACCATAGTAGAAGTTGTCAGATGACCATTTTTCCCCCTAAAGAAATCACTTTCAAAGAATTAATTTTCAAAGTACATATACAGTTACTAAAAGGTTTTTTTTTTAATGCCTCTTTACCTCCAGACTCTGTATTACATTATTATTACTCTTTAGTATGGCAAACTGTCCTTTTTTGAGGCCAGATTTGGTTCTGAGGAAATAATCAAAAGACATTTGTTTGAATTAAATGAATAAGTTACACTACAATTTGGGGTACAAATATTTTAATTGCCATAATAAGGTAATTTCATTTCACCATAGGCCTACAAAATACTTTGAGTAATGAGGTACAAGTAATGAAGGAATAACTACATAGCCTTCCTAATTGATTACTTTGAAGATTAAAGTTAATTGCTACCTAAGTACTGATATGGTGAAGCCTATTTAAAATACCATTTTGTATCATGTAATATATATCTATTGATGGAAATTTTTAACTGTGCAGGTAGATCCTATTGAGAAATGAGTGTAGATGTGTCATTGTACTGGCACAAGTGACTGCAAGATAGCGAGGATTTCTGTTCTTAGGGGGAATCATCTCGGGTCTTTCTTAACCTTGTAAATCTGTGGCAGATATATTTGCAAAATAACTATAACCTTCTACAAAACTGCCTTTATCTCTAATTATCCAGATATAACTTTCCAGTGTGGTGAATTTCAGTTCAATTGTATGCTTCATTTAACCATGTTAAGTTCATAAACTAGGGAAATTACCCTTTCGATACTATTTAGTTACAATAACTCACTTTCATATAAATGTTTATGAAATTGCACAAATAACTTTGGGATCTTATATGAAGGAAAAAGAACTTGTGTGAAGAAGTAGTAAGAAACACAGATGATTATTTATCAAATATAATAATGGCTAAAAACTGCATTGAAGAGAAAAAAAATGATTTGGATGCAGCTATGAAGATAGCAAAAGAATTAAAGTCAGCACCTTCTCTAAGGACTTACTGTGACCTGAATCAGGTAATTTTAATAGTTTGTGATGTGGTTTTTCTCTTTTTAAAAATCGTAGTTTTCAATTGCAGTTTAAATTCAGTATTATTTTGTATTAGCTTCACATGCACAACAGAGTGGTTAGAGAATCATATACTTTACAGAGTGGTCCCCTGATATTTCAAGTACCCACTTGGCATCATACATATTATTACAGTGCTATCGACTGTATTACCTGTGTTGTACTTTAACATCTCATGACTGTTTTGTAACTACAGACTTGGACTTCCTAACCCTGTCACCTTTTTCACCCAGTCTCTCAACCCGCCTCTCCTCTGGCAACCATCAGTCTGTTCTCTGTATCTATCAGTCTCCTTCTATTTTGTTTATTCATTTATTTTGTTATTAAGATTTCACATGTAAGTGAAACCATGGTATGCGTCTTTCTCTGTCAGACATTTCACTTAGTATAATACCCTCTAGGTCCATCTATACTGTTGCAAATGGTAAGATTTCATTCATTTTTATGGCTGAGTAATATCCCATTTTATATATAAATATATATATATATATGTGTGTGTGTGTGTGTGTATACGTGTATACCACAGCTTTTATTATCCCCTTCTCTATTGATGGGCACTTCAGTTGCTTCCATATATTGACTATTATAAATAACACTGCAATGAACATAGGGGTGCACATATTCTTTCAAATTAGTGTTTTGAGTTCCTTAATATACATACCAAGCAGTGGAACCACTGGATCATAAGGTAAGTTCTGTTTTTAATTTTTTGAGGACCCTCCATACTGTTTTACATAATGACTGCACCAGTCTGCATTCCCACCAGTAGTACACAAGTCTTCCCTTTTCTCCATATCCTCACCAGCACTTGTTTGTTGATATAGTGATGATAGCCATTCTGATTGATATGAGGTGATATTTCACTGTGGTTTTAATTTACATTTCTCTGATGACTAGTGATGTTGAGCTACTTTTCATATGTCTATTGTCCATCGGTATCTCCTCTTTGGAGAAGTGTCTGTTCAGGTTCTCTGCCTATTTTTTAATTAGATCATTTATCTGCTTGTTTGTTTATTTGTTTTAATGTTGGGTCATATGAGTTCTTTATAAATTTTGAATATTAACCTCTTATCGGATCAGTGAATGTGTTCTCCTGTTCAGTGAGTTGTCTTTTTGTTTTGTTGATGATGTCCTTTACTGTGCAAAAACTTTTAGTTTGATGTAGTCCCATTTGTTTATTTTTTCTTTTCTTTCCGTTGCCCAAGGAGATATTATCAGAAAAAATATTGCTAAAAGAAATGTCAGAGGTTTTACTGCCTGTATTTTCTTCTAGGAGTTATATCTTTCTATGTCTTTAATCAGTTCTGAGTTTATTCTTGTATATGGTGTAAGAAGGTAGTCTAGTTTCATTTTTTTCACATTTCCAATTTTCTCAACACCACCTAATGAGTAAATTGTCTTACCTTATTGTATGTTCTTGCCCACTTTTTCAAATACAAATTAACCACACAGTCGTGGGTTCTGGGTTCTCTGTTCCGTTCCATTGATCTGTGTGTCAGTTTCTATGCCAGTACCATGCTGTTTTGATTACTGGAGCCTTGTAGTACAGTTTGAAATATCAGGTAGCGTGATACTTCTGGCTTTGTTCTTTCTCCAGATTGCTGTTGCTTGATGTGAATTATTTCTGAGGTATCTTATTTTACATGTTTTCATATATAATATTTAAGAATTAACAAGAATATATATTTCAGATTTTCTTTACTAGCATTAGCATCAAATTAGAATTATTAGTTTGAGTTTTAAGACAAACATTAAGAAATTTGTTTAGCCTTTTCTATTTATCACTTAGGTAAGTGGTTTAGTAAGGATTTTATAAAAATATGATACGAGAACAAGTAGGATAGGATGACATTGAGTTGAAAACTGATATTTCTAGGACATTTGAATTAATCGGGACAAATGGGGGTAGCAAACTAAACGGGACTCAGTTTTCTTTTTCATATACAATGTAGGTATGACTGTCAATTCTTGACTTAAAAATTTAATTCAAGATTCCATTCAAGTTTTTTTCTACCCTCCTGCTCCCTAATGTGCAGGCGAAGAAACAAGGTGCTTCATTTATGTTCTATCATCTGATCATGTGCCCAGGGGACAGAGTTGGGCAAAACAGAAACATGTTTCTTAAGACATCATTTAGCAGGAATAGAGTTAACCATCCATCCTCTTTGCTAATTTCTACCTTGCTTCCTTGGGGAATAGATCATACTTTATCTCTGAATCCTCAGGGCCTCACTTCCCACAGATAATCAAATGTTTGGACTGAAGTGAGTCCAAATAGAAACCACTTGTTTACCTGCCTCCAAAGTCTCTAACTTGAAATGAAAAGATCAGAGTTTGTCACTGTTTCACTTGGTCAGCCCTCCTTCCAACTAATTAGTCCTTCCAACTAATATTCCAAGTAATAGGCATTTCCTGTGGGTTACACATGAGGCATTAGGAAGTTTTAAAAAATGGTAAGATTAGGTTTTTATTCTAGTTAACTTCATTAGGAAGATGGGGCAAAAATGAGAGAGAGAAACATTTGAGGACAGCAATGCAGATATAAAATGAATCTGATCAGAATTCCTGTGGTCAAATCTCGTTTATTAACAAGTGTCTTTTGTTGCTGTTATTTGTTAATACATATCTCCAAAAGATTTAAATTCCTTTTAGGGAGAAAATATCATAAACACTTCTTTGCATTCCTCCTTTCACCTTTCACATGCCTAAAACCAAAACTTGAATACATTAATTAGTGAGATACCTAAAGGGTATAGTTTTTCTTCTGAAATCTTAACTTTGTTTCAACAGTCTTAAAATTTACATATGAGTGACACCTCTCTTCTGATTCTAGATTATCCGGACTTTGAAGTTAACATTTGAGAGTGAATTGTTACAAGTCAGCGCTCTAAAACTAAGGAACTCTGTCAGGTAAGTTATAATTTAGGAACACATAACAGGTATAAAAATGTATTAGAGCCTGGATTTATTAAAATATCAAGCAATTATAAATTGAAAATTTGGATCACAAATGTTTCCCAAGTTAGCAATCAAATTTCAATAAGCATAGTATATGGTAAGTATGAAAGTTATTTAAATGTTCTGGCTTTCAGAGTTAAAAAAAATTTATTGTACTTTTTTCATTACCATCTAACCTCCTTGTATCCTCCCCCACAATCATCACACTTGTCCACGTCCATGAGTCCTTTTTCCTTTTTGCTCTACCCACCCCCACCCTCTAACTAATGCCCCCAAGAGCTGTCAGCCTGCTCTCTATCTATGAGTCTGTCTCTATTTTGCTTGTTCAGTTTGTTTAGTGATTCCACATGTGAGTGAAATCACATGATATTTGTCTTTCTCTGACTGGCTTACTTCACTTAGCATAAATGTCAGCAACTGATTTTTATTTAGAGAAAGTAATAAACTTGTAGTAATAAACTTGTAGTAGAACATTTACTTACATGATAGTGTTTATTATAGGTTGACTATGAGTTGCAGCGAGATCATCTCTGTGTTCAACAATATGATAAAGATTGACTTTGAGGACTCAACAAAGTAAGTATTTATGAGAACGACAACATACTATTAGTGACAGTGCCTAAGAGACAAGAAAATTGATGCTTAGTATAGTGTATATGATTCAGAAGTGGAAAAATAATAATAAAGGGCAAAATTGTTCAATCAATTATATTCTGTGTAAACTATATAAGAATAAAAAGACCTAGAAGGGATATTCAATGATGTGTATGTCAGGGTTATTTCTAGAAATTCATTCACTCAACCAGCGTTGGGCACTGATTTTCTGCTAGCCATTAACACCCTTGATTGTGAGATCCGTGTCTGAGAAGTTACAGCGTATGTAAAGGGTGACACATGTAAACAATAAGGGGCAAAATTGCTGTGATAGCAACATATGCAGAATTTAGTGGAGATGCAAAGGAAGGCAATGGTCAGGTCTTCCAGGGATAACAGAAAACCTGGAAAAGGGAGATTTTACTTTCCCTCATCCATGAAAAATGAGTAGCAATTGGACAGGATGGAAGGGATGCAGGCATCTTAGCAGAAAGACATGTGTGCAGTGAGATAACATACTACATTCAAGGAACTGCATTTGGCAGAGGGTACGTAGAGGGTAAATTCTAAAACTTTGTATGCTATACAGAGGTGTTTGAACTTCATTTTCTAGACTTGTGCTGTCAGTACAGCAGCCACTAAGCACATGTGGCCATTTAAATTTAAGCATAAATGAGTCAAACTTAAGCTGAGAAATTCAGTTCCTCAGTTACACTAGCTACATTTCAAGTCTCAGTTGCCACTTGTGGTTAGTGTCTCCTATACTGGATGATGCAGCACATTTTCATGATCACAGAAAGTTCTCTTGGACAGCACAGCTGTAGACAAACCACTAAAAGATCCTCAGTATTAAAACAAAATAGTTTACATTTTTAAAAGTTAACTCTGGTCATTTACAGGATTATTTGGAAGAGTAGGAGGCTGGGGCTGGAGACTATTTTATCAAGTCTCAGTAAATGATGAGAAACCCAAATATAGGTAATAACATTGGAGATGATGTGGCAAGTGTGGTGCATTCCTTGCCACCACAGGGAAGACCTTCCCAGAAGACTTCAGCTCAAGTCATCTTCTCCAAGCATGGAACCCTACCCCATATTTGTCTCTGTGACTTTACTTTTATGCTTCCATGGATCATCATTTTTAAAATCAGTACATTCTTTTAGATATTTTCATAACTTGAATATGGTTACTATGAAATATTTTTAACATTAAAAGCTACCCTGTTGCCCTGGCTGGTGTGGCTCAGTGGATGGAGCGGAGCGTCAGCCTGCAAACCGAAAGGTCACCGGTTCAGTGCCCAGTCAGGGCACATGCCTGGGCTGGGGGCCAGGCCCTCAGTTTGGGACACGTGAGGGGCAATCAATTAGTGTTTCTCACACACATCAATGTTTCTTTCCCTCTCTCCCTCCCTCACTTCCCCTCTCTCTAAAATAAATAAAATCTTTTCATTTTTTAAAGCTATCCTGTCTCTTTAAGAGCCTGTGTTAATATTGTCTTGATTTTCAATTTAACTCAGTAGTCTTTAAAATTTTTTCCTAGTTTTTAGAGAAAGTTTCACTATAAAACCTGTATCTACTGATTACAAGTGGTAATTAAACAGTGAGTTTGCCCAGTGAAAGCAGGTATTGAAGGAGTTGAAGGACAGTACCGTGGAAAGAGGTGAAAATTTTAGGACAGGGAAAGGATAACCTGCAAAAAAACAAAACAAAACTGAGAAGGAGTAGGCAGAGGCTCAAAGACAAACAGGAGAGAATGGTGCTCTCAAAGTCAGGAGAGGGCTTTATGAGGCTGGAGTTGGTTGACTTTTGAATGACTTAATAAGGTCAGATAAAAATTGTTATAAAAAGAAATCTTTGGATTGCAAAGCAGTACCCATATGTGCATTCTGAGAAGGTGCTTGGACCTTTGCATGTGCTAATTTTACGTGGATGAAGTGCACAATAGCTGTTGGAAGAAACAAATGAGTCATTACCAAGTCCATTTGGCTATGTTGGTTCTTATTTCTAAAATGCTTCTTAAGTGCTGATCTGTGACAAAGCCAAATCCATCATGGGTTAACTAAAATACAAGCTTCTGAGACCCAGTCTCATCCCTGATAGAATTTCTCTTTTTTTAAATTATATTTTATTGATTTATGCTGTTACTGTTATCTTAATTTTTCCCCCTTTGCCCCTGTCTACCTAGCACCCCCCACACCCTCAGGCAATACCCCCACCATTGTTCATGTCCCTGGGTTATGTCTATAAGTTCTTTGGCTACTCCATTTCTTATACTATATTTTACATCCCTGTGGCTATTCTGTAACTACCTATTTGTACTTCTTAATCCCCTCACCTCTTCACCCATTCTTTCACACCTCCCTTCCCATCTGGCAACCATCAAAATGCTCTCCATATCCATGATTCTGATTCTATTCTTATTTGCTTAGTTTGTTTTTAATTCAGTTGTTGATAGATACGTATTTTTGCCATTTTTTTGTTCATCATTTTCTTTTTCTTAAAGAAGTCCCTTTAACATTTCATATAATAATGCTTTGGTGATATGAACTCATTTAGTTTTGTCTTGTCTGGGAAGTACTTTATCTGCCCGTCAATTCTAAATGATGGCTTTGCTGGGTAGAGCAATCTTGGGTGTAGGTCCCTGTTTTTCATCACTTTGAATATTTCTTGTCAATCTCCTCTAGCCTGCAAAGTTTCTTTTGGAGAAATCAGCTACCAGTCTTATGGGACCTCTCCTGTAGGTAACTCGCTTCTTCTCTTGCTGCATTTAAGATTCTCTCTTTATCTTTAACCTTTGGCATTTTAATTATGATGTGTGTTGGGGTGGCCCTCTTTGCATCCATCTTGCTTGGGACATTCCGTGCTTCCTGGACTTGCATGTCTATTTCCTTCACCAAATTAGGGATTTTTTTTTTCATTATTTTTTTCAAATAAGTTTCCAATTTCTTGTTCTTTCTCTTCTCCTTCTGGCACCCCTGTGGTGTGAATGTTGGACCTCTTGAATTTGTCCCAGAGGCTGCTTACATAGTATCCTCAGTTTTTTGGATTCTTTTTTCTCCTTTTTGTTTTGATTGGTTGTTTTTGGCTTCCTTATGTTGCAAATCATTGATTTGATTCTCTACTTCATCTACTCTACTGTTGTTTCTCAACAGTAAATTGTTCTTTATTTCAATTGATGTATCCTTCATTTCAGACTGGGTCTTTTCTATGCTGCTGAGGTCCTCACTAAGTTCCTTGAGCATCCTTATAACCAGTGTTTTGACCTCTATATCTCATAAATTGCTTATCTCCATTTCTTTTAGCTCTTTTTCTGAAGTTTTGATATATTTTTTCATTTGAACCATGTTTCTTTGTCTCCTCATTTTGGCAGCCTCCCTGTGTTTGTTTCTATGTATTATAGCTGCGTTGACTCCGTATCTTGGTAGTATGGCCTATTATAGTAGGTGTCCCGTAGGGTCCAATGTCACAGCCTCCGCTATCACCAAAGCTGGGGACTTGAGGTGCACCCTTTGTGTGGGCTGAGTATACCCTCCTTTTGTAGTTGAGCCTTGATTGCTATTGGCAGATGAATGGGAGGTATTTACCCAGGCCAGTCAGCTGCAAGGACTGGCTGTGACCACTGACCACCAACCTCTGCTCTCTGTGGAGAATCAGCTGTGCAGGGGCAGGACAGTGGTGCTCTGATGTGATCTGTAGCTGTCCACTGACAAACTGGCCCCGAGGTTTCCCAGGGTGGTACAGGCCACCACAGTCAGGTCCCACCTGTGTTTTGCCTGGGGCCATCCTTTCTGACCAATGAAGCAATCTGAGATGGCTGCTACTTGTGGTGGGCTTGGAGATTCCCAGGAGAAGCCAAGCTATAAATCTAGGCTGGGTGCTGCTAGTGTCAAGTCTGGGGCTCACTGAGGCCAGCTCTTGCTTGTTTGAGAGGATTTGGGAAGTTGTGAAACATGAACCAAGAACAGCCATTCATGTGGAAAGGCACCTTGGGTGGGCCTATAAGTTGAGTGGGCCAGAGTCTCTGGGGGTATCCAAGGTGAATCAGTGTTAGCCAGGTTGATGGAGCCTCAGATAATATACCATCTTGCCGGCTCTGTGGCTCTTTGTGGGGAGGGTTTAGAAAAGGAACAATGGCCTCTGCTTGCCTTGATGCCAGACACTTCAGTTTCTCCCAGCATGCCAGGTACCTCTTAAGGTGCTACCCAGACGTTGGAGCTCAGAGGGAATGAGTCTGAGTAGGTGAGTCTGTGTGTGGGTTCTTTAAGGGGAACTGCTTGGTGGTCTAGCAGTTTCTTTCACTGACTCAATCCCTGCTGGTTTTTGCAGCCAGAAGTTCTGGGGACTTACCCTTCTGGCACTGGAACCCTGGACTGGGGGACCTGGTATGTGGTTGGGACTCCTCCTTCTCACGGTATTTCTCCTGAATATTTATCCAATACACTTAGGTGTGGGACCAGCCCATTACCTGTCTGTACTCCTCTTACCATTCTGGACGGATGTGGTTTCTTTAATTCCATAGTTGTCAGACTTCCCTTCAACATGATTTCTGATAGTTCTGAGTGATGGTTCTATATTTTAGTTGTAATTTTGAAGTTGTTGTGTGAATTGGTGAGCCATGTCTGCCTACACTGCCTTCTTGACTGGAAGTCTTGATAGAATTTTTTAAAATATTTTTTAAATCATTTATTTTTAGAGAGAAGGGAAGGGAAGATGAAAGGGAGGGGAGAAAACTTATCTGGCAGGGGAGACACCACCATCATGAAGGTGGTTTTTCCAGAGCGAGGCTTATCCATTGCACTCCAGATGTGCCCACCCCTGCAATTTCCCCAAATGTGGGAAACGCAACTGCATAATTTGTGGTAGTGGGGGACTGTGCTTGCACTCTCCCCTGAAAAGAATAAATTTTTTTAAAAAAGGGAGGGGGAGAAACATCAGTGCATTCATGAGAGATACATCAACTGGTTGCCCTCTACACATCTCCAACTGGGGACCTGGTCTGCGACCCAGGCATGTACCCTGCCTGAGAACTAAACCGGTGACTTTTTGATTTGCAGGCTGGTGCTCAATCCACTGAGCCACACCAGCCAGGGCTTGATAGAATTTCTATACTTCTGGATTTGATAGCTTAAATCTGTGTGGCTAAGTAAAGAAAATAGAAAAAATACAGAGTAAACAGAATAAATAATCAGCTGTGGATTAGTGAATAGTCATATTGAATAGTCTCTTACCCAAAGGATTCAGACTAATGGTGATTTCTAGCCAAGGTGGAGGTTTCTTACAATTTGTTTAAGGTCATACTTTTCACTGTTTCCTACACTTTATTTCTTCTGTTAATTCACTGGTTTAAAAATAATCAACATAATTTAAAATCAGACGCCTAAACCAAATCAGAATGACTTCTTTTGAAAACCCATATCCGCTGCTCTTTTAGGACCAAGTCATTACAGTGTGACTGTCAAACTCTTTGTTCAGCATCCCATTGATTACACTTCTTGTTGCCCTTTTACAACCCTTGGGCTGGGAATGGGCCATAGTTTTGTGTGGGGGTGGGGGTTGGGTCATAGAAACATTCCATTGTAGTTTGTAGTGATGGTTGTACAACTCTTAGAGTTTAGTAAAAATTAGTGAATTAATTGTGTATAAGTTATATATCATAAAAGCTGTTAAAAAGTACCTCTGGAACCTGTATAACTTCACCCCTTTGTGTGTGTCACAAGTGTTAACTACCCTGTGGAAAGAAAATGGGTTGAAGGTGGACATAGAGACTTGATGAAGTGATCTAAAATAGTCGTGTGTCTCTGTGTCTTCAACAGATGTGATCCCCAAGAAAATGAAATTGGCCAGAATGTTCAAAGTAAATATAATCATGAAAAGAAACTTTCTTGTCATGATACACTACCATCACCAGGAAAGAAAAAGGTTGACTTGTCTACTCTGACTAATGAAGCCCCCCCAACTCCTTTGCAACCAGAAACCAGTGATACGTATTTGGAAGCAAAAAACTTCCAGCCACAGAAAGAGGTGGTTGTAACAGCATCCCCTAAAACCATTGCTGCTTTACCTCAGATAGGGTCTAGCCCTGATGTGATCATTGAAGAAATTCTTGAAGAAAACGTGGAAAGTGAGTGACAATACACAAGTAAGGAAACAAAATACCATAATTAGAAACAAAATCAGTACCTTCTGTCCCTGTACTTCACAGAAAGGAACTGCTGTTGGCGTACACCCCTCCCCCTCACTGTCACTTTTTCTAAATTTAGGATAATTTTTATTTTTAATGCAATAATACAGCTAAACTTGAGATGTAAATATAATATTTAATTTAAATAGGGTATTTGATTTTCTAATTCCACATATAAACCTTGTATAAAACATGAAAATATAAATGAGACTTGTAAAAGCAATCTCATGACTTTAAACTTAAATTTAAGAACAGCCTCTCTTAAATCTTTGAGATATAATCTGTTATAAAATGAATCATTGCAAATATATCATCATCTCTTTTGTAACATTTAAATTATCATAATAATTTGATTAGATTTCCAGTGTTGGTGTTCTCTCTACTGATTTGAGAATGAGATACTATTATGTGGAGTTAGATTACCAGTTGACTTGAGGACCATTTTAAAGATCCACTTGGCTCTGCCCCACCTCTCCCCCACAACACACACACATCTGTTTCATTGGTTGGCTCTCCAGAAAGACATTTGCATACAGAAAAAGGACATGCTCTTTTCTCTCATTTCTACTGTATTATCATCACTGACATCTCAGTGAGTTAAGAAGCTTCTCACAACGTTACCTACTGATACAAGGGGTCTTGCCTTTCCGGTATTTTGACAGTTCAGGTACAGCTTTTTAAACAATAGTATGCCATTGTCAACTTAAAAAAGTAGTACAGTTGCCTTTATTTCCTATTTTGATAAAGCATACCTCACAGATGATCTTACGGAGACACCTAGTTATCGAAATAAACCTCAGAAAAAATCATCTACTCCTTTTGGATCAAAAGCAGGTAATATAACATGTCTCAACTTGATGTTGGAGAGTTTTCTGTGTGTATAGTAACTGTTATGTAGCGTGAGGCAATGAGCAAAACTTCTTCCTCTTCAATGTTAAAAGTTTTGGTTGTTACTAACAAAAATATTTCTGAAATTTATAATACTTCTCTCCACTGTCTTCCCAATTACACATGTCCATTTACCCCATCCTCAATATAGCTGTTTTTTGTGATCTATATTAGATAATTAAATTAATCCATTTACTCAGTTTTTATCTATACTTGGCTATCTCCAATTCCAGACCTTCTAGTCTTTGTTTTTTAAACATTTTCACTAGATAAAACATCTACATTGTTCAAAAATTACAATACCTTATGAAACTTTTCCTCTAACCAGTTCGTCTCCCTTCTAGAGTTTCTTTATGCATACAGAAGCAGATATACATATATTTTTCTTTTTTTTTTACACAAAACATAGCATACCTATTAATACATGTAAGAAAGGAATTAAAAGAACTGAATGGTGTTCTTAACATTATGCTCTGGAGATTTTTTCATATCAGAAGTAACATTTTGCTTAATTACTGTTATGTACAATAAATTCCTCACTTTCTTTTACTCTAGCCAACATTGCCTCCGTGAAAACACACACATCTTCCCCTAAATGCTGCTCAATACGTTGACTTTGCCCAGACAATTTTTTCCACACCTCTCTAATCTGATAAGATTTGGGATTCAGAGTGGCTCTCAGATAATTATTGGTTCTTTGGGTACAGTATAGATTATGGGGAGCTGTGGTAGAAACCTGATCATTGTCAAAGTGGTTCTGAGTTCCAAATATGTTCATAAATAAACTCTGAAGCTTTATTGTAATACAAGAAATTTGTAGCATACAACTGACTTTAGAATCTATAATTACCACATGAACTGCAGTATTACTTGTTTAACATTTTTATGAGTAAAATAAAATATTTATAGTTCAGATAGCTAAAGAATTCCTTGCTGAAGGTGTGATTTATTTGTTTTAGCAGTCTAGTTACTATTTTGGGTTTGGACTCTTGTGGAACCTAAGTATTCTAGAGTTTGCAAAATACTCTTTTAGAGGATATTATATTCAGTTTTTGTGACTTTTTCCCCCCTGACATATGGTTTATTAATGTGGTTCAAATATTCTTATACAGGTTCTCCAGAGCTAGTTTTTGTAAGTCATGTGATACATCCTTGCCACTTCTACATTCGGAAGTATTCACAAATAAATGATGCAGCAGTGTTGGAAAAGATGGTGAATAAGTTCTGCAAAAAGAGTTTGCACCTTGACCCTTCAGACATCTTGGAGCTAGGTAATGGAATATTACTCCAAGTTAAAATGTCAAGTTTATGTGAATATGCAATATTTGCCCAACCCATATAAACATTTGTATTCTGAGCATAAAAGTTTTGGAATTATTCCAACACAAATTAAATTTTGTTTAGGTACATTAGCTAAATATTAAAATTAACCACTGTGTGAGGTATATACAAAAACTATTATGGAGCCATATGAGTTGTTTAAATGACAAAACCCAGAGCAGGGGAATTATGTAGTTTTTCCCCTTGTCTCCAGGGGGAACTGTTCCTCTAAGATGATTCCTCATAGTGTGACAACAGTCCCCTGATGCCCACACATGAATGTTGAGGATGTCATTGAACATTTGATGAGATTTGGGACAATGGTGACATCCATTTCCTAGGGCCTCATGGAGGGTAGTTGTGAAATTTAATCAGCTCATCCTAATTCTAAGGGCATGTGTAATTTGCCATAATTGGGGCTTTCATTACAAATATTTTCCTTATAACACTGTCAGCTAAATTTGATTATACTCTGATAAGATGAAGGAAGCTATGATTTGTTTGACTTACTAATAGAGCATTTTTCTCATTCTTGTAATAGCAATCAATGTCTGTATGTAACTAATACCAAAAACTATTATCTGTTTAGCCTTATGTAGTAGTTCTTTTGAAAGTGTGATTAACTCTCAGCTTATGTATGTAGCTTAACAGAATATTAGAAACCTAGGATCATCATATACTTATGACAAGAGGTTAATAATTTTAAAACAAAAAAATAACAAATTATGAGTATTTTAGAGGAGGGAAGTGTAGTGTTAAATTTAATTTTTATGACTGCAAATAATTCTCCAAACTTTAACACACGCCCAAAATTGCTCAGCTTACATTTAGAAAATGTCCTAAGAAAACCAAAAAGTCATCCTTTGTTTTAAGTTAAGAATAATTAGGTTGCCTCCTAGAGCTCACCGCGGCAGTCTGTGCACACAGCCTCCATGCATCACTATACTCTGACATGGCAAAAATGTCCAGCCCTAGAGAGATGGAGCGGTACATCTGATTGCTATTTTCCGGAGGTATGCTGGAAAGGACAGTAACAGCTCTACACTTTCCAAGACAGTTCCTAACCTTCAGGAATACAGAACTTGTTGCAGTCACAAAGGACCAGAAGCACCCTAGTATCCTTGACTGCATGATAAAGAAATTGGACATGAACAGTGATGGGCAACTAGATTTCCAAGAATTTCTTAATCTTACTGGCGGCCGGGCAGTAGCTTGCCATGAGTCTTTTAACCATTCCCAGAAGTACACCTGAGGAGCCCTTGGAGCTGGCCTCCAGACCTACCCCCTTTCCTTCCAGCTTCCCAGTCATCATCATCTCCTCATGAACCACACATACCCTGAGCCCAGTATATCCACCATGCCATGCATGTGCCTTCTGCTGGTAGTAATAAAACATATTCTTTAAAAGAAACCCAAAAAACAATAATTATTATTTCAAGGTAAGGATACATGATTTAAATACTCATATTTTGAGAAATTTTTACAAGGGGAGAAATGCGACACGATACTTTGGAAGGGTAATTTGTTATTCCCTTTACTCTCACTCCCCTTAACAAAGAGAAGGTAATTGATTTTTATTTTCTGTTACCAAAATATTTCACAAATCTTATGTATATCTGTACATAATGACCCTTCTCATTCTTCATTATGTAGAGAACAACAAATGGCTTTAACAGGCTTTTTTCTTATTTGTTGCAAGAAAGAATGGTTTATTTAATAGCATGTAGTTTAAAACTAAGAATATTGGTTTTGAGGTGTATAAGCATAAGAGAAGGGTCTACGACAATGTGAAGACCAAACAAATATTTTGGTCAAACTTAAAATTTTAAAAGGCCACCCTGATATGCCTCTCAACTATCCTATTTTTATTAGCAAGCACATAGAGGAGTATACAACATCCCTGTGTATATAATCATTAGTGAAGGCTTACCGCATTTCTCTGTGATGCATAAATAGTTTTTAAGAAAATGGGTTCTAAGACTACCTGCATTTTCCTCCTACCTCTTCTAAGTAGCTAGCTTTTCGACTTCTCTTTGCCTGGTTGCCTCATCTATGTGATGGAAGCACCATCTCCACAGGTTAGCTGATGGAGTAAGTGAATTCAGACATAAAATACTGGGGATATTGCTGAGCTTATAGTAAGCATCCAAATTCAGGCTTCTTTCTCCCTTGCTCTTTTTTTCCTTGCTGTTAATTTGTATTTCATCTGATCCCTTCATTAGGTTGTCTTCTGCTGCTAAGTCTTTGGTTCATCTTCCCCCCTCTCTTGAACTCCACTGTGTATTAATTTAATTTTGTCATTTCACACTCTGCATTTTTAGTTGTTTCTTTACTCTCACTCCCCTTAACCAAGAGAAGGTAATGATTTTTATTTTCTGTTGCCAAATATTTCACAAATTTTCTGTATACCTGTACATGCATGTGTTGTACATACACAAAGATAGAAGGTCTTTATTATAAGTACAACATATTAGAGTAATTTATTTGCCTGTCTTTCTTGAGTGTCTTGCTGGCACCATGCTCTCATTGATTTTGTTATAGTTCATAAAACATAGGCCCTCAAAAAGTGATGGCTGAGTATTCTTTGTTTTTATCTCGCCATTTAGCTCATGACATTCTGTATAACACTGTCCTAATACACTATCTTCATTCTTGTCATAGCTCCTGACATAGTACTATATCACCAGGAGATAAATGAGTTAAGACTTCTTAGTAATGTAACTAATGTACACATTTGTAAATTAGAGCTTATTAGGTGTTCTTTTGACATAAACATTGATATTATTTGTCTCCTTCATTATTTAGGTGCAACAGTATTCATCAGCAGTATTGAAAATGGAATATGGTGTCGAGGAATTATTACTGAATTAATTCCAATAGAAAATGAAAATATTAGAAAACATTGTACTCCAACCAAATTCTCAGTCTGTGAAGTTGCTCTTATACAAATATTTATGGTAGATTTTGGAAATTCTGAAGTCCTAATTGTTGCAGGGTATGATATTTTATAATTACTGTGTGTTCCTGGCCTGCTTAGAAGCATTTGTGATTGGGGGGAGGATATAAAGAATAAAGGAAATTGGGAAAGAGTAGAGAGGAGTCATTTATATTTCTTCACTCCCAAGGCATATACTTTTTATTTTGCTCTATAATTTGTCTTACTAATTACTAAATTAATAAAGTATTATTTAACAGTGTTACTAGACAGGGAACTTAGAAAAGGAGATTCTTGATGTATCCAAACTTCTTGTTTCTTCAAAGCAGAGGAACGATGCATAAAAATAGTTTTTAAAATAAGGTGTTATAGTTACCTGTAGGATGAGTAAAAATTTTAATGATTTCTATTGTTTTATTAATGCATGTTAAAATGGCATAGTGTCTAGCTCACTCTGTATTCAACAATGTTTTCCTCAGTGTTCTAGGAAAATAAAACAAACTGAAAATGTTTCTGTAATAAGGCCCATTAGCATGGTCACTAATTACTTAATGGTCATAGCTTTATGAATAAATAGATTTCTACTTGGGGACATCATTATCCCCTTAAGTTTAAAATAAATAGATACATGAAAGACAACTCAGATAAAGGCAATTGAGATTTAATTCTACAGATAAGAAAAAGTGTCTGTACTTATAAAAGGTAGATTAAATGTATATTGTAATGAAATACGAATTAGAATATAACTTTCTAGAAGATTTAACATGAGAGAGAATATCCTTAGAAATGCGTAACTTTTATGGGAGAAAGCAAGTTTCGGTTTGAAGCATTATTTTCAAAAAATATTACTGGAATTCTTCCTAGAGCTGGTGATACCCATGTGAGATCAGAACACATTGCTGGGCAACATATAGTACTAGATGACTTATGTCTGGTACTAAGGAAGTCTGAACCATATATTGAAGGGATGCTGAAAGACTTCCAGCCATTAGCACAGCCATGCTCATTGAAGGACATTGTTCCACAGAATTCAGTAAGTGAAACTGAAATTATGCTTTCTTCTTGGGGGGCTAAGTATTCCAATTTAGCTAGGTATTGCCAGTCAGATTGCTGAGTGTAGGTTTAAGGCATCAGTACTCCTGGCAAATACATTTTGTGTGATAACCCAATAGGTGCTAATAATGAAAGAAGAGACTAACTTCAGTTTCCATAACTGGAAACATTCTTAGTGGGAAATCGAATTGAATAAACATATGTGAATATATGATAGGTGAAATATCCAAGAAAACCACTAAGTTTTGAAGTCAAGTAAGTATGGAAAAGTAAAATATGGTGTGGTTTGTGTTTCTGTACATTTCTTCACTGTCTCCTTGGCACGTTGTTCATTATTTATAGCCCATATGGCATTCTGCTTTGTATTATTTATGAATATCTGGATATTCCCCATCCAGATTGCAAACTTCTGGGAGATAGGGGTTGTGTGCAAGAATATGTGAAGCAGTTATATTATTATGAAATCTACAAAAACAGGAGTCTGTGTCTTTGCTCAATATTGTACTCCGGGCACATAGCAGATATTTGAAAGAATGAGTAAATGAATAAAAACTAGGAGAAAGCATAAGAATATGGTATTTTCCTCAAATGGTAAAATTTTTTTAAATTCTGTTTTTTATTCTGAGTAGGCTTTACTTTTATACTCATAAAATCTTTAAAAAAATGTTTTATTTTTTGTTTTTAAGGAATGTGTAGTTTTGATTCTTGAAATTTATTTTAGGTTTCGGTACTTAAAGTTTCAATGATCAGCCCAAAAAACATTTTTCCAATGGGTGAATATTTTTCTTTATTTAAGTAGCATATACCTCATTTATTGCTAGTAATGGGAACTAAGTTAACTGACGATGACTATAAATATCTTGATTGTATTGCATGGCTTCCATTATACTTCCAAAATTACCTTATGAATTCTCATTTAAGTGGAAAATGTATATCTAATACTCGTTTTATTTTAAAATATTTATAATCTTTATTCTAATATTAAGAAGGGAAACTAAGTCCTGAAGTGCAGTAGCTATACAACCTTGAGACGATATTTATACATCAAAGTATGACCCACAACTGTGCATCCATAAGACTGTCCTAAGATTTGTGACCCCAGCTTCCGTTAAATGTCTGTGGTTGGCTCAGTGCCTCTGCTCAGATTTGCCAACTTCTGTTGGTATAAAGCTAAATCCAGAGCATTGTAACATTAGAGCTAATTGTAATTACTAAGTTCATCGGAATTTAACTTTTTCCACAGAATGAAGCCTGGGGAGAAGAAGCTAAAGTAGAATTTTTGAAAATGGTGAACAACAAGGCTGTTTTAATGAAAATTTTTGGAGAAGAAGATGGTGTTCTTATTGTAGATCTTCAGAAACCACCAACAAATAAAATAAGCAGTGACATGCCTGTGTCTCTTAGAGATGCATTAGTTTTTATGGAACTGGCCAGGTAGGTAATTCATTAAACCTTAAATATCTTTTGAGATTATAGCTACAAATTGGAATAGCAGATTTTACCTTTAAAAACTATGGGCTTCAAAGTGAACTTCAACATTCTCTGTTAGGAGGTTAAAAATATTGCTGTCAAGTTTTCTAATAACAGTTGTCTGTGAAAACTACATTCAGGTCATTTAATTTAAGGAAATAGAGAAAGTAAGGTACTTCAAAGTAGAAACAATTTGTAGATAGTAAACATTTTAATACTCTTGATAACTTCACAAGCAACTGCAGTAGGATTTCTAAAATTGTAGTTTAACAGTTGCTGGCTTAAATTTTCTAATTACTCTGTATTTAATGTATGAATCTAGAATGGGTACTGTAAGTGCCTTTCCTTCCTCATAGCAGTTACCACAGAGATAGTGGAAGATACTAACTTTCTGTCCTGAGTGATCACATGACTCTACAAGTGAACTAATTAGGTTCCATTCTGCAAAAATAAAAGTATAGTCTGGGAGCTGCAAGGGGCCATGGAGAGCCCTCAGTTGTTTTCACCGACTGCTACCACAGACCGATTACCAGTCAACCAAAAGAGTAGAAACTTAGACTCTTAGAGTAGAACGTGCAGGTCCAGCTCAAAAATAGCCCAACACAGATATGAAGGTTAATTATTGAGTTTTGAGACTTGACATCTTATTTAACCTGGTCTGGTAATTGGAGACACTACCAAGAAGTATTATTGGTTAGAAGAGAGAAATTGGAAAGGGAATACTCTTGGTAGATAAATCAGTGTATGTACAAGTCCTTTCCTTAGATCAAGTCACTGAGAGGAGAGGCCTCAAGAAAATGACTCCCACTTATGCTTTTGATTATTCTTTTAATTAGGTTTAGGTCAAACTCACCAGGAAATCATTGTGAAAAAAATGTGATATTACACTATCATCCACCTATTTTGCCTAAAGAAATGACAGATGTTTCAGTAATGGTTTGTCATATAAATAGTCCTACTGATTTCTATCTTCAGTTGGTAAGTATATAGCGTTCCTTTGAGACAAAGTAATTTTGCAAATTTTAAGTAGAAATGTATAACAGAAATGAGTGTCTAGTTCAAATTTTAGAGCAAAACAAACCACTATGAATCTTCTGTAAATTTAATTTTCTTAGGGGCTGCAACTTTAAATAAGAAATTCACATGATTTAGAGTAAATTGAAGGTGCTTTTCATCATGCAAATTAGTGAAATGTGGAGGGAAAGTCCAGTGAAGGACATATAATGTACAGATGTTTCTTGCTATCATCTGAAATCTACAGTTGACCCTTGAACAACATGGGATGCTGACCCATGTCCCCCCTTCATGAAGTCAAAAATCAACATATAATTTTGACTCCCCCAAAACTTAACTACTAGTAATAGTCTGCTGTTGACCAGAGACCTTACCAATAACTTAATTGATTAACATATTTTGTGTTTCATGTATTATATACTGTATCCTTGCAATAACATAAGCTAGAAAAAATAAAATGTTATTAAGAAAGTCATAAGGAAAATACATTTAACAATTTAACAGTATTTATTGAAAAAGTCTATGTACGTGGACCCAAGCAGTTCAAACCTGTGTTGTTCAGGCATCAACTGTCGAGATTAGGAAAGCACACAGAGCTGACAAATCAAAATAAAGTGGTATTTATTAAATAAAGACCTGTTTTCTGACATTGTATACCTAAGAATTTATGAGCTATTAGTTGGTAATTTTCAGAATTTGAACATCAAAATAGATTCAAATTTAAGGTATTTCATATTAAGTTCTGGGTGTGTGACTGGTGCATTTAGAAGGCTACTAACAGTTCATTCTTATTGCTCTCTTTGCATCAATGCTTTGTATGAATTAACTCATTCTAAGGGCCATAATGCTGTATGTAAATTAATTCATTAATCTTAACAACAATCCTATGAGGAAAAATACCATTATCTTCCTTTATATGTGGAAACTAACTGGAAGGGTGAAGCAGCTACAAAGGGTAGAGCCAGGATTGGACTGGGCAGTGCAGCCTTATTCAGAGCCTGTCACCTCAAATATTGCACCACACTATACTGCCCCCCCAAACGTGTTGTGGAAATCTGCCTGTTTGGCACTAAATCGAGCTTTCACGTATTTCTTCTGTTGAATATTTTGTGTCTTTAAATTTAGATAAAACATATATAACAAATTTACTATTTTAACCATAAAGAGTACAGCTCAGTGCCATTAAGTATATTCCCCACATTGTGCAACCATTACTATTATTCCGCTCCAGAACTTCTCCATCTCAGACAGGAGCTTTATTCCTGTTAAACAATGTCTCCCCATTCCACTCCCCCAGTGTGTCATAACCTGTTCTATTTTCTGTCTGTAAGTGTAACACAAACACTAGTTTTCCTTTGTGTGCCTTATTTTACTTAGTGTAATGTTAACACGTTATAACATGTATCAGAATTTAATTCCTTTTCACGGCTGACTAATGGTCATTTTATGTATATACCACATTTGTTTATCCATCTGTTGATGAGCACTTGGATTGTTTTAAACTTCTGGATATTTTGAATAATGCTATTATGAACATGGGTGTACAAGTATCTGTTTGGGTCTCTGCTTTCAATTCTTTTAGGTATGCAACAAAGAGCCTTAATTGCTGGATTACAGTATAAAAATTCTGTTTAACTTTTTTCAATATTATTTTTGTATTAGTTTCAGGTGTGCAGTATAGTGGTTAGACAATCGTACACCTTAGGAATGGTTGTCCCAGTATTTTCCAGTACCCACCTGGCACCATGCATAGTTATATCCCCATGACTATTTTGTAACTACCAATTCATAGTAGTTTTCAAAAAACATTTTTTAAATCTATTTATTTAGTTTGAGCCATGAATTATTTTATTGTATTTTTGTCATTACCATCTAGTCCCTTTATACTCCTCTTCCCCCCACAACCATCACACTGTTGTCCATGTTTATGAGTCCTTTTTCCTTTTGGCTCAATCCCTCCCCCACCACTTGGCTGTCATCCTGCTCTCTATGATTCTGTCTTTATTTTGCTTGTTAGTTCAGTTTGTTCATTAGATTCCACATATGAATGAAATCATATGGTATTTGTCTTTCTCTGCCTGGCTTATTTGACTTAGAATAATGTTCTCCAGGTCCATCCATACTGTTGCAGAGGGTAAAAATTTCTTCCTTTTACAGCCAAGTAGCATTCCATTGCGTAAATGTCCTGTAGTTGTTTTATCCGCTCATCTACTGATGAACACTTGGGCTGCCTCCATATCTTGGCAATTGTAAATGGTGATTGTAAATAATGCTGCAGTGAATATAGGGGTGCTCATATTCTGTAGAATTACTGTTTTGGGTTCCTTTAGACATATTCCCAGAAGTGGGATTGCCGGGCCAAAAGGCAGGTTCATTTTTAATTTTTTGATGTATCTCCATACTGCTTTCCACAGTGGCTGCACCAGTCTGCATTCCCACCGACAGTGCACAAGGGTTCCCCTTCACATCCTCGCCAGCACTGGTTGGTTGTTGATTTATTGATGATAGCCATTCTGACAGGTCTGAGATGGTACCTCATTGTGGTTTTAATTTGCATTTCTCTGATGATTAGTTACCTTGAGCATCTTTTCATATGCCTGTTGGCCATCTGCATGTCCTCTTTGGAGAAGTGTTTGTTCAGGTCCTCTGTCCATTATTTTTTGGTGGGGGGAGAGGGGAGCTGTTTGTTTTTCTGGTGTTGAGTTTTGTAACTTCTTTATAAATTTTGGGTATTAACCCCTTATCAGATGTATCAGCAAATATGTTCTCCTATTCTGTAGTTTATCTTTTTATTTTGTTGTTGTTTTTCTTTGCTGTGTAAAAACTTTTTCATTTGATGTAGTCCCATTTGTTTATTTTTTCATTTCCCTGCCTGGGGAGTTATATCTGATAAAATATTGCTACAAGCTATGATTGAGACTTTGCTGCCTATGTTTTCTTCTACGATTTTTATGGTTTGGGGTCTAACATTTGTCTTCAATCCATTTTTAATTTATTCTTGTGTATGGTGTAAGAACATGATCTAGTTTCATTTTCTGTATGTATCTGTCCAATTTTCCTAACACTATTTATTGAGTAAAGTATCTTTAGCCCATTGTATATGCTTGCTTCCTCTATTGAGTATTAATTGACTATAAAGGTGTGAGTTTATTTCTGGGCTTTTTATTCTGTTCCATTGATCTATGTTCCTGTTTTTATACCAGTACCATGATGTTTTCATTACTGTGTCCTTATAGTTTGATATTAGGTGGCACGATTACTCCAACTTTGTTCTTCTTTCTCAGGGTCACCGTTGCTATGTGGGCCCTTTGTTCTAGTTCTGTGAAATATGTCCAATTTAAACTTCTTAATCCTTCATGTTTTTCACCATGTCATCCTATCCTGATGCCGTCTGGCAACTATCAGTCTGTTCTCTGTATCTGTGAGTCTCTTTCTATGTTGCTTCTTCATTGATGTTGTTTACATTCCACATGTAAGTGAAATCATATGGTATTTATCTCTCTCTAACTTAGCACCTAACATAATACCCTCAAAGTCCTTCCATACTATTACAAATGGTAAGATTTCATTCTTTTTTATGGCCAAGTAATATTTTGTTGCATATTTGTACCACAACATTTTTATCCACTAACATATTGATGGGCACTTGGTTGCTTCCATATCTTGGCTATTGTTAATAACGCTGCAATGAACATAAAGGTGCAGATAGTCTTTCAAATTAGTGTTTTGGGTTTCTTCAGATATACACCCAGCAGTGGAATTGCTGGGTCATGAGGTAAGTTCCATTTTTAATTTTTTAAGGACTCTCCATACTGTTTTACATAGTGGCAGCACCAATCTGCATTCCCACCTGTAGTGCACAAAGCTGCTCTTTTCTCCACATCCTCGCCAGCACATGTTTGTTGATTAGTTGATGTAGCCATTCTGACAGGTGTGAGGTGATACCTAATTGTGGTTTTAATTTGACTTCCTCTGATGATTGGTGATGTTGAGCATCTTTTCATATGTCTGTTGACTATCTGTATGTCCACTTTGGAGAAGTGTCTGTTCAGGTCCTCTGCCCATTTTTAACCCTGCAGAGGTCACGGCTGACCTGAGAAATACA
Organism: Mormoops blainvillei; assembly: GCA_004026545.1. Taxonomy (NCBI): domain Eukaryota; kingdom Metazoa; phylum Chordata; class Mammalia; order Chiroptera; family Mormoopidae; genus Mormoops; species Mormoops blainvillei. The sequence continues at coordinate 368,537 of PVJD01000076.1, read as the reverse complement.
AACTCTTTTCTTAAATATTGTTAAATATATCGTGTGCATAGGTTCAAGGTGATGACTAGCTGCACCTTTGTATGTGACTAATGTTAAGCTATAATGTATAAGCTGTCAGTTTGGTTATATCACATGTTTCATAAGGGTGTGTGATATTTGATAGTAAATTGTATCTTAGAGGTACTGCAAACTCCAAAGTCAGTGTTGTGTTTTTTTCATTTGCCATTGAAAATGGCTGGAATAGTATATCAATTCAATAATCCAAAAGATGTTGAAGAACTTCAGCAAATGCTACTTGAGTTGCTTATCAAAACACTTTTGCAAGTGTAATGAAAAGTATTTATGCCTTGAGCATAGCAGTATTGTTCGTTATGATTGTTACAAATGTTTTGCAAAACCAACTATAGAACATTCTGGTTAATTAATGCTAAAGACATTTTTTGTTTTTCAGCAATACCCATGTTTCCATTATTTGAAAAGAAAAATTTTTATTCTTTGTTTTATGTTTCTTTAATAATTTCTAGATTGTAACTGAACGTAAATAATAAATCATATATATTTTAGTATATAAATATAATAAATGCAAATTTAAAGTGTTTTGAATTTTTTTTCACATTTCAGCACATACTAGTAATGAATGTATCTCTCAGATACATGGGACCTACACTGTAATATTTTTGGTCATGACCTCCACAGGGTTTAGATTGTTTGGGGGTTTTTTGGAATTGGGTTGTATGAGTTCTTTATAAATTTTGGATATTGCCCTCTTATTGGATGTGTCATTGGAGAATATGTTCTCCCATTCAGACAGTTGTCGTTTTGTTTTGTTGAGTGGTATTCTTTGCTCTGCAAAAACTTCTTAGTTTGATGTATTCCCATTTGTTTTTCTTTTGTTTCCCTTACCGGAGGAGATATGTCATATGCCTGTTGACTGCCTGTATGTCCTCTTTAGAGAAGTGTTTATTCAGGTCCTCTGCCCATTTTTAACCCTGCAGAAAGTTGTGGCTGATCTGAGAGATACAAACAAACTCTTTTCTAAGAGCAGTGTCAGAGATTTTACTGCCTGTGTTTTTTCTAGGAGTTTTATGGTTTTGTGACTTACATTTAAGTCTTTAATCCATTTTGAGCTTTTTGTATATGATGTAGTTTCATTTTTTTATGCATCTGTCCAATATTCCCAACAGCATTTATTGAATAGACTGTCTTTACCCCATTGTATGTTCTTGCCCCCTTTGTCAAATACTCATTGACCGTATAGGTGTGGGTTTATTTCTGGGGTCTCTGTTCTGTTGTGTGTCTGTTTTTATGCTAGTACCAGGATGTTTTGACAACTAAAACCTTGTAGTACAGTTTGATATCAGGGAGCACAATACCTCCAACTTTGTTCCTCTTTATTAAGATTGCTGATGCTATTCAGGGTCTTTTGTGGTTCCATAAAATTTTTTTTTTTAATTTTTATTGGTGTTCGAGTACAGTTTTGTCCTTTTCCCCCCCACAACTCCCCCATCCCCCCACCCTCGGCCCCAACCCCCCTTGACTTTGTCCATGAGCCCCCCCATTATGTTCCTTGACCACCCTTCCCGTTTCCCCCGTCTTCCCCTCCCCCCTGTCTTCTTCTCCCCCACTCTCCTCTGTTCACTCTCACTTTGTTCTTCACTTCAGTGTCTCCGGTTACATTTAACTTGCTCGTTCGGTAAATTAGTCTCCACTTATAGGTGAAAACATATGGTATTTGTCTTTTACCACCTGGCTTACTTCACTTAGCATAAACTCTCCAGACCCATCCATGCTGTTGCAAATGGTAGGAGCTCCTCCTTTCTTTCTGCTGCATAGTATTCCATTGTGTAACCGTTCCACAGTTTTTTGATCCACTCATCTACCGATGAGCACCTAGGTTGATTCCAACACTTGGCTACTGTAAATGGTGTTGCTATGAACATTGGAGTACATATAGGTTCTTTTGAATTGGTGTTTCCGGATTTTTAGGGTATAATCCCAGCACTGGAATTTCTGGGTCAAAAGAGGCAGTTCCATTTTTAGCGTTTTGAGGAAACTTGCAAATTGTTTTCCACAGTGGCTGCACCAGTCTGCATTCCCACAAACAGAGTACTAGAGTTCACTTTTCTCCACAGCCTCGCCAGCACTTGTTTGTTGATTTGTTTATGATGGCCATTCTGTTTGGTGTGAAGTGATATCTCATTGTGGTTTTAATTTGCATCTGTCTGATGGCTAGTGATGCTGAGCATATTTTCATATGTTTCTGGGCCCTGTGTGTGCCCTTGTTAAGTGTCTGTTCAGGTCCTTTGCCCATTTCTTAATTGGGTTGTCTTCCTAGAGTCGAGTCGTGTGAGTTCTTCATATATTTCGGAGATCAAACCCTTTTCTGATGTATCATTTGCAAATATATTTTCCCATATGGTTGGTTCCCTTTTCATTTTGCTGATGTTTTCTTTACCCGTGCAGAAGCTTTTTAATTTGATGAAGCCCCATTTGTTTATTCTTTCCTTTATATCCCTTGCTCTAGGGGACATATCAGTGAAAATACTGCTGTGTGGAATATCTGAGATTTTCATGCCTATGCTCTCCTGTAGGAGTTTCATAGTTTCACAACTTATATTTAAGTCTTTTCCCCCCTTTGTGTTTATTTTTGTGCGTGGTGTAAGTTGGTGGTTGAGTTTCATTTTTTTCAAGTAGCTGTCCAGATGTCCCAGCACAATTTGTTGAAGAGGCTATTTTTACTCCATTTTATACTTTTGCCTCCTTTGTCGAATATTAATTGACCATGGAGACATGGGTTTATTTCTGGGTTCTCTGTTTTGTTCCATTGATCTATGTATCTGTTCTTATGCCAATACCAGACTGTTCTGACTACAGTAGCCTTGTGGTATAGATTGGCATCGGGTATTGTGATCCCTCCCACTTTGTTTTTCTTTCTCAAAATTACTGCAGCTATTTGGGGTTGTTTATGATTCCATATAAATTTTTGAAAAGTGTTTTTCTATATCTGTGAAATATGTCATTGGTATTTTTTTAAAGATTTTATTTATCTTATTTTTAGACAGAGAGAAAGGGAGAGAGAAAGAGAGGGAGAGAAACATCAATGTGTGGTTGCCTCTCAGGCACCACTTACTGAGGGCCTGACCTGCAACCTTGGCATGTGCTCTGGTGACTGGGGAATCAAACCAGCAACCCTCTGGTTCACAGGCAGACGCTCAATACAATGAACACCACCAGCCAGGTTGTCATTGGTATTTTAATCGGCATTGCATTGAATCTATAAATTGCTTTGGGTAGTATGGGCATTTTGATAATGTTAATTCTTCTGATCCATGAACACGATATATACTTCCATTTATTTGTATCTTCCTTAATTTCTTCAATGTTGGGTAGTTTTCTGAGTACTGGTCTTTTACCTCCTTGGTAAGGTTTATTTATAGCTACTTTATTTTTTTGTTGTTGCTAAAGTAAATGGGATTTTTTTCCTTATTTCTGATTCTGATATTTCATTGTTAGTATACAAAAATATCTTTGATTTCTGAATATTGACTTTGTATTCCATGTCTTGCAAAATTCACTTATTAGGTCAGTAGTTTTTTTATGGAGTCTATGGGATTTTCTGTGTACACAGTCATATCATCTGCAAACAATGACAGTTTAACTTCCTCCTTTCTTATTTGGATGCCTTTTTTTCTTTTTCTTGTCTGTTTGCTGTGGCTAGGACCTCCAATACTATGTTGAATAGAAGTGGTGAAAGTGGACATCCTTGTCTTGTTCTTGATCTTAGTGGAAAAGATTTTAGTTTTTGCCCATTGAGCATGATGACGGCTGTAGGTTTCTCATACATGGCCTTTATCGTGTTGAGGTATGATCCCTCTACTCCCACTTTGCTGAGTGTTTTTATCATAAATGGGTGCTATACTTTGTCAGATGCTTTTCCTGCATCTATCGATATGATCATATGATTTTTCTTTCCTTTTGTTTATGTGATGTATTACGTTTATTAATTTGCAAATGTTTTACCATCCTTGCATCCCTGGGGTGAATCCCACTTGATCATGGTGAATTATCTTTTTAATGTGTTGGTGGATGCAGTTTGCCTATACTTTGTTGAGGTTTTTAGCCTCTATGTTCATCAGCGATATTGGCCTGTAGTCTTCTTTCCTTGTGGTGTCTTTATCTGGTTTTGGGATTAGGATGATGCTGGCTTCATAAAAAGATTTTGGGAGACTTCTTTCTTTTAGATTTTTTAGAATAGTCTGAGAAATATAGGAGTTAGCGCTTCCTTAAATGTTTTGTAGAATTCTCCTGGTAAACCATCCAGTCCAGGGCTTTTGTGTACTGGGAGTTTTTTGATTACTGCTTCATTTTCACCAGCTGTTATCAGTCTGCTCGGGCTTTTTGCTTCTTCTTCATTCAGTTTTGGAAGATTATACTTTTCCAAGAATTTGTCCATTTCACCCAGGTTTTCAAATTTTTTGGCATATAGTTCTTTATAGTAATTTCTTACAGTGCTTTGTACTTCTGTGGTATCAGTTGTGATCACTCCTCTTTCGTTTCTGATTTTATTTATTTGTGTCCTCTCCCTTTTTTTCTTGATGAGTCGGCTTAAAGGCTTGTCGATTTTGTTTATCTTTTCAAGGAACCAGCTCCTGGATTTATTGATCCTTTAAATTGTTCTCTGTCATTTAATTCTGCTCTGATCTTGGTTATTTCCTTCCTTCTAATCACTCTGGGCTTTGTTGTTGTTCCTCCAGTTCTTGTAGATGGTGTGTTAGGTTGTTTATTTGAAATGTTTCTGTCGTTTTCAGATATCGCTATGAATTGTATCCCCCTCAGAACTGCCTTTGCTGTGTCCCATAAGTTTTGGACAGTTGTGTATTCATTTTTATTTGTTTCCAGAAAGTTTTTTATTTCTTCCTTGATCTCATTATTAACCCACTCGTTGTTAATAGCATGCTATTCAGTCTCCATGAGTTTGAGTGTTTTTGAGTTTTTTACTTGAGATTGGTTTCTAGTTTCAGGCCCTTGTGGCCCAAGAAAATACTTGATATGATTTCAATTTTCTTTAATTTCTTGAGGCTTGTTTTGTGCCCTGTCTTATGGTTTATCTTTGAAAATGTTCCATGTGCATTTGAAAAGAATGAGTATTTTGCTTCTTTGGGATGAAAGTTTTACCTGATAGATATATATATATATCAGTTAAGTCCATTTGATCTAGGACATTGTTCAGTGCTGCAACATCCTTGTTGATATTTTGTTTAGAGGATCTATCCATTTTTGACAGTAGGGTATTAAAATCCCCTAATATCAGTGTGTTGCTGTCCATATCTTTCTTGAAGTCTTCCAAGATTTTCCTTATATATTTGGGTGCTCCTGTGTTGGGTGCATATATATTTACAGTGTTTATGTCTTCTTGATGGATTCTTCCCTTAAGTATTATGTAATGTCCTTCAGTATCTCTTTTTTATGGCTTTTGTTTTGAAGTCTATTTTGTATGATGTAAGTATTACTACCCTGGCTTTCTTTTCCTGTCCATTTGTTTGGAATATTTTTTTTCCAACCCTTCACTTTCAGTGTATGTAGGTCTTTTTTTCTGGGGTCGGTCTCTTGCAGGCAGCATATGTGTGGGTCATGTTTTCTTGTCCATTTAGCTACCCTATGTCTTTTGATTGGAGCATGTAATCCATTTACATTTAAGGTTATTATTGATAGGTACTTATTCATTTCTCCCTCTTTTTACCTGTGTTCCCCTCTCCCCGCCCCCCTTTCTTCCTCTTAAAGCAGTCCCTTTAGCATCTCTTGCAGTGCTGGTTTGGTAGATGTGTATTCTTTCAGCCTTCTTTTGTCTGGGAAACCTCTTATTTCTCCTTCTATTTTAATTGAGAGCCTTGCTGGGTAGAGTAGTCTTGGTTGCAGGCCTTCGCTTTTCATTACTTGGAATATTTCTTGCCATTCCCTTCTGGCTTGTAGTGTTTCTGTAGAGAAATCAGCTGCAAACCTTACCTTTGCTCCCTTGTATGTTACTTCTTGTTTTTCCCTTGTTGCTTTTAAGATTCTCTCTTTGTTTTTAAAACTTAGCATTTTAATTATGATGTGTCTTGGAGTAGGCCTCTTTGCATTCATCTTGATTGGGACTCTCTGTGCTTCCTGAACTTGCGTGGTATTTTCCCTCTCCAGATTCTGGAGTGTTTCTGTCATTATTTTTTGAAACAGGGTTCCTATTCCTTGCTCCTTTTCTTCCCCTTCTGGTATTCCTATGATTCTTATGTTGTTGTGTTTCATGTTGTCTTGCATTTCCCTTAAGGTAGCTTCATACGTTTTTAGTCTTTTTTCATGCAGCTGCTCTACTGAGTATTCCTTTCTACCTTATCTTCCAGCTCACTAATTCAGCCCTCTGCCTCAGTCAGTCTGCTTGTAATTCCTTCTAGTGTATTTTTTTATTTCAGAAGTTGTATTCTTCATTTCTTCCTGGTTCTTGTTTAAGGTTTCTATTTCCTTTTTCATACTGTTGTAGTTCTCATTCAGTTCCTTGTAGTTGTCTGGGAATTCCTTGAGCATCCTTATCACCATTCTTTTGAATTCTATATCTGATAGTTTGCTTGCCTCCGTTTCATTTAGCTCTTTTAGTGGGGAGTCTTCTATTCCTTTCAATTGCTAGTTCTTTCTTTTTCTCCCCATTTTCTGGGACTCTTTTTGTTTGGTTCTGTGGTTCCTGATGCTCTGCTTTGCCAGCTGTCTTTGTGGTGTGAACTTCTGTGGTTGGAGTTCTGTGGGACTCAGTGGTGTGATCTCTTTGATCTCCATGTCTAGATGCTCTAGGTTTGCCCTTTCTTCCATTTGTATGGTGTCTCTTCTAGCACTTGGGCTTTTCCTGTTGGAGGCTCCTTTATTCGTGGGTTCTCTCCTCCTGCGGGTTTACTGGTGTTCACAACTCCCACCTTATCTTGTATGTGATCAGGGACAGGGTAAAGGTGAAGTGGAGTAAAACAGTGGGGGCATGTTCAATGGGAATTAAAGTACTAACAAGTAGGGAACAGATAGGAGATCCTTGGAGAAGTATCACAATAAGCATGATAATTCACCCAAGTAGCCACTTTTTATAAAAGGTGGAAAAGATGTAAGACTCTTATGGGGGCGGGGGGAAGTGAGCTGACTCCAGAAAGCAGAATGCCTATGTGAGGCTAGATGATGAGATATAGTGAGAGTAAGTGATAGGAACTTGGGGTCGTGTGGGAGAAAATAAAGTTAACCACGACAGTAATAAAGCTCAGGAAGATAGCGAAATGGGCCAAAACCCAGGATGGGTGCCTTGTGGGATTTGGAACAACAATAATAAGATAAGCAATATTTAATCTGAATAAAAAGAATAAAAATTAAAAGACCAATATAGGTTGGTCTGACACTGAACCCAGAACTATGGGTTCAGGGTCAGAAGAGAAATTAAAATATAATAGGAAAGAGAGACTAGGAAAACTAGTGAAAGGAAATTAAACAAAACGAAGAATTAAATGTAAGGAAGAAAACTTAAAATATTAAAATATATTTAAAAATTTAAAAACAGTAAAATAAAAAAATAAAATGCAAGTTCTTAAGGATATCCATTTGAAATTTTTTCCCAGTTGGCATTAGCCTTCTGATTTCTCTCTGAATCTGTCTTTGGTCCTTTCACAGCTCCAGGTCTTATTGTCCTACACTTGCAAGCATTAGGAAAAAAAGGAAAAAAGAAAGAAGAAAAAGAAGCCTCTTGCTGACTATAAACCCACCAAATGGGTTCCTTGATGCTGCAGTCAGAGGGGTGTTGGGCTCCGTTTTTTGTTTTCTGTTTTTTTGGTGGTGGTTTTCTTTTTCTTTCCTGTAGATCTGCGAGGGTGGGGGGCTGTGTCTGGGCTGCAGTTTTCCTACTTCACAGCCTCTAGCTGAGCCCTCAGAGCACTGCAAGGTCCACACTGTCCACATGCAGCAGGCTGGCGCCTTTAACCCCCTTGGTGTGCAGCCCTTTGATTAGTCTGTGAGGTGCACCAGGTGGGAGCAACTTGCACCCCTCCTCCTCACTCTTTGCTGGCTTGGGTGCTGTGGGCACACAAAGTCCTTTTTGGCCAGTTTAGTTCCCCTATTAAATTTAGTCTCTCTGGGCACAGCTACCTCTTTGGCCCCAGTTGCCCTCCTCTGGTCAGTCTTTGGGGCGCCCTTATTTGGAGCAATTCAGGCCCCTCCTCCTCCTCCTCCTCTATCCCAACCGGCAGGCAGTCACAGCAGCAGTGGCAACCAGAGGTCCTTGCACAGCAGCTGGGAGCCTTTTTTTGAGAGAATTCCCCTTGTTTGTGGACGACCTTTCCTAACAGTCACCAGGATTTTCACTCAGCCCAACTCTGACCAGTCCTGGGACTATCTGGGTCGCAATCAGTCATGGCCCTTCTCTTTTCCCTTTTCCCAGTGTTGCCCGGCTCCCCAGTTTCTCTGGTATTGTGCCAGCTGGCGACCACTGTCTCAGCTGTGGTTTGCCGCCAGCTCTGTGTCTCCTGCCCAGCTACCGGGTCTTTGCTGATACAGGTCTGTGACTTCCCTGCTCTGGGAGGGGAGGGAGCTGGGAAGTTACAGTCACTGAGCTGGCTCTCCTCCAAAGCTCCTGTGGTAGCCTCGGTCCCTGGCGCTGGGCCAGGGACTGCTGCAGCTGTGTCTGCGGCACAGGACCCAGGGACCTTCCCAACGGCCTACAAAACCTCCTTGCCATCCGTTTTCTGTCATCCCCTGCAATCTCTGAATTCCAAACTTCAAATAAGCTAGAATTTTGTTGGCTGATAACTCAGTTCTTAAGAAGATTGGCTAGGTGTCCCAGTTGGGTGCACGAGCAAGAGGGTTTAGCTCCCACCTACTTTGCCACCATCTTCCAACCCTTTCCATATACATTTTTGGATTATCTGTTCTCATTCTGTGAAGTACACTATTGGTATTTTGATAGGAATTCAATAGAACATATAGATTGCTTTGGATAGCATGGATGTATTAATGATAATTTTTTATATACATGAGCATAGTATATGCTTCCATTTATTTGTATACTATTCCATTTCTTCAGTATATAAATTGGGAAGTACTGGTCTTTTACCTCATTGATTAATTTTATTCTTAGGGTGTTTTTTTTTTTTTATGCAGTTGTGAATGGGATTGTTTTCTTAGTTTCCCTTTCTGATAGTTCGGTTTTGGTGTATAACAAATCATCTGATTTACTGAATATTTATTTTGTATCCTGCTACTTTACTGAATTCATTTATCAGTTCTAGTAGTTTTTTGGTAGAATGTCCAGGGCTCTTTATATATGTCATTATGTCATCTGCAAATAATGACAGTTTTACTTCTCCCTTTCCATATGAATCCCTTTTATTTCTTCTTGTCTGATTGCTGTGCCTAGGACTCCCAGTACTGTGTTGAATAAGAGTGGTGGAAGTAAACATTCCTATCTTATTCCTGACCTTAATGTATGGCCTTTAAATATTGTGGTATGTTTCCTCTATTCCTACTTGGCTGAAAGTTTTTATCATGAATGGGTGCTGGATTTTGTCAGATTTCTCTGCATCTATTGATATGGTCATGTGGCTTTTATCTTTCATTTATTTATGTGGTGTATCCTGTTAATTGATTTTTGGATGTTGTACGACCCTTGCATCCCAGGAATAAATCCCCCATGATCATAGTGTATGATTTTTTAATGAATTGCTGAATTCATTCAGTCTGCTAATATTTTGTTGAGGATTTTTGCATATATGTTCATTTGGGATATGCTCCTGTAATTTTCTTTCTTTGTTGTGTCTTTATATGGTTTTGGAATTAGGATAATGCTGGCTTTGTATGAGTTTGGAGTCTTCCCTCCTCTTCAGTTTTTTTGGAATAGCTTGATAATGATAGGTGTTCTTGAAATCTTTGTTAAAATTCACCTGTGAAGCCATCTGGCTCAGGACTCCTGTTTGTTAGTAGTTTTTTGATTACTGCTTTAATTTCATTGGTTTTAATCAATTTGTTTAGATTTTCTGTTTCTTTGATTCATTCTTGGAAGATTGTATGTTTATAGGAGTTTAACCATTCTTCCTGATTGTAAAGCTTGGTTGCATGTATTTGTTTGTAATGTTTTCAAATAATTCTTTGTATTTCTGTGGGGTCAGGTGTTACTTCTCTTTCATTGCTGATTTTATTTATTTGGATCCTTTCTTTTTGTTTCTCTATTAATCTGGTTAAAGTTTTATCAGTCTTGTTTATCTTTTCAAAGAACTGGCTCTTGGAATTATTACCATGCTGTATTGTTTTGTTTTAGACTCTTATTTCATTTATTTTCGCTCTGATCTTTATTATTTCCTTCCTTCTACTCACTTTGGACTTTGTGTGCTGTTCTTTTTCTAGTTCCTTTAGGTATAAAGTTAGATTGTTTGAGATTTTTCTTATTTATTGAGGTAGGCCTGTAATGCTATGAATTTTCCTGTTAGGAATGATTTTGCTGTGCCCCATAGAGTTGGCGTTGTTGTGTTTTCATTTTCAGTTGTCTCAGGTATCCTTTGATTTCTTCCTTGATTTCATTCCATTCATTGTTTAGTAACGTCATTTAGCCTCCATGTGTTTGTGTGGTTTTCATTGTTTTTCTTGTAGTAATTGATTTCTTGTTTCATACCATTGTGGTTGAAGAAGATACTTGATAGGATTTCAATCTTAAGTGTATTGAAAGTTGTTTTGTGTCCTAACATGTGCTCTGTCCTAGAAAATATTCCATGTGCACTTGAAAAGAATGTATTTCTGCTACTTTGGGGTAAAATGCTCTGAAAATACTGGTTAAATTTGTCTGGTCTAGTGTATCATGTAAGGCTGCTGTTTTCCTGTTGATTTTTTTATCTGGAAGATCTGCCTGTTTATGTCAATAGGTTGTTAAAATTCCCTACTGTGGCTGTATGACTATTGATCTGTCCCTTTATGTCTGTCAAGATTTGCGTTATGTATTTAGGTGCGCCTGTGTCGGGTGCATTAATGTTTACAAGGGTTATATCCTCTTGTTAGATGGATCCTTTTATCATTATGTAATGTCCTTTTTATCTCTTATTATAACCTTTATTTTGAAGTCTGTTTTGTCTGATATAAGTATTGCTACCCCAGCTTTTCTGTTTCCCTTTGCATGAAATTTTTTTTTTTCTAACCCTTTACTTTCAGTCTTTGTGTATGTCTTCTGTTCTGAGGTGGGTCTCTCATAGACAGCATACATATGTGCCTTGTTCTCTTATCCATTCAGCTACCCTGTGTCTTTTGATTGGAGCATTTATTTACATTTAGATGATTGTTGATAGATATGTATTTATTGCCATTTCATTCTTTTTAACTATGTTTCTCTTTCTTTTCTTTCTTCTTAAAGAAGTCCCTTTAACATTTCTTGTAATACTGATTTAGTAGCAGTGAACTCCTTTAGTTTTTTTCTTGTCTCAGAAGTTCTGTATTTTTCATTCAGTTTTATGTGATAGCCTTGTTGGGTGAAGTAGTCTTGGTCGTAGGTCCTTGGTTTCCATCACTTTGAATATTTCAATTCCATTTAACTTTTTGAAAAACTGCCAAACTCTTTTTTGTGGCAGCTGCACCTTGTTACATTCCTATTTACAGTGCATACAGATTCCAATTTTTCCACATCCTGTCCAACACTTCTTTTTTTTCAATAATAGCTCTTTTAAGTGTGTGAAATGGTATCCCATTATGGGTTTGATATAATTTCCTGATGGTCAGCATCATTGAGCACAGCTTTTCTTGTGCTTATCTATTGGCCATTTGTATATTTTCTCTGGAGAAATATCTGTTCCAATACTTTGCCCGTTTCTTAATTGGATTATTTATTTTGTTGTTGGGTTTTAGAAGTTCTTTGTACATTATGGATATTAATCCTTTATCAGATTTATCATTTTCCGATATTTTCTCCTTCTCTCTGGATTGCCTTTGATAGCATTATTGATCTACAAACTTTTTTAATTTGATAAGGTCCAGTTTATCTCTTTTTCTTCTCTTGCCTTTGCTTTTGGTATCACATGCAAGAAACCATTGGTAAATCTAACATTGTAATGCTTTCCCCTATTTTCTTCTAAGAGTTTTATAATTTTAGCTCTTACGTTTAAGTCTTTGAGTCATTTTGAATTAATTTTTGTATGCGGTAGAAGGGAAAGGTCTAACTTCATTCATTTCCATGTATATAACCGGTTTCCACTGAATGGTCTCGGCACACTTGTCAAAACCCAGTTGACCGTATAGGCTTTTTTCTGGGTTCTCTATTTTATTCCATTGTTCTGTCTATACATATACCAGTGGCACATTGTTTTGATTACTGTAGGTTTGTAGCAAGTTTTGAAATCAGGATATGTGAGCCCTCCAGTTTATTCTCTTTTAAGATTGTTTTGGCAACTTGAGGTTCCTTGAGACTCCATGTGACTTTTAGGATGGGTCTCCTTTAACTCCTCTCAGCAATGTTGTAGAGTATACAACAGTTGCTCAAGTGTTTTGACTTCTTGGTTTCATTAATTCTTAATTCTATTCTTTTTTTTTTTTAGTATATTTTTAAAAATCCATTGTAAAAGCAATTATTTTCTTAATTTTTTCAGATTGCACATTACTGCTGTATAGTAACATAAATGTTTTTTTGTCTTGATTTTATATCCTGCAGTGTTGCTGAATTTGTGTATTCTAACACATTTACATGTGTGTGCTTCTCCCCATGTCTGTTGTGTAATCTTTAAGGTTTTCTATATATAAGGTTATGTCATCTGCAAAGAGAAATCATTTTATTTTTCTTTTCCAGTTGTAATGCCTTTTCTATCAGTTTCTTATCTAATGGCTCTGGCTAGAAGTTCCAATATCGTGGTGAGTACCACTAGGAAAAGCAGGCATCCTTGTCTTGTTGTGTCTTAGGAGGAAAGCAGTTGTCTTTCTCCATTGAATATAATATTATCCATAGGTTTTTTTATATATGGCCTTTATCATGTTGAGGAAATTTTCTTCAACTCCTAGTTTATTGAATTATTTTAATCATGAAAGGATGTTCAGTTTTATTAAATACTTTTTCTGCATCAATTAAGGTGAGCATTTTTTCCCATCATTTTGTTAATATATGGTGTATTGTATTTTTGCTTTATTTTTGTATTTTGAACCATCATTGTATTTCAGGAATAAACCCCCCCGCCCCAGATCATGATATATAATCCTTTTAATATGTTGCTGATTTAGATTTGTTAGTTTGTGGAGGATTTTTGCATCAGTGTACATAAGTGATATTGTCTATATCTTATCAAATAGTGCCTTCTTTTGATATCAGGTAATGTTGGCCTCTTAAAGAAGTTAGGATGAGTTTCTCCCTATTTAATTTTTTGGAAGAGTTCAAGAAGGAATGTTGTTAATTTCTTAAATTTTTTGTAGATTTCACTAATGAAGCCATCTGGTCCAGGGCTTTTCTTTGTTGGAAGGTTTTTTTTGTTTTTGTTTTTTTTTTAAGATTTTATTTATTATTTTTTAGACAGAGGGGAAGGGAGGGAGAGAGGGAGAGAAATATCAATGTGTGGTTGCCTCTCACTTATTCCCTACTGGGGACCTGGCCCACAACCCAGGCATGTACCCTGGGGAATCGAACCGGCGACCCTTTGGTTCACAGGCCGACACTCAATCCACTGAACTACACCAGCTGGGCCTGTTGGAATGTTTTTAATGACTGATTCAATCTCCTTATTGGGTATAAGTCTGCTCACATTTTGTATTTCTTCATGATTCAGTCTCGGTAGGTGTGTTTATAGTCAGAGTAGACCCTTATAATCATTTCATTTTTTTTTAAATTTTTGTTCATTTACAGTTGTTCTGCCTTTCTCCCCTTTGCTCTCCCCTGCCCCATCCCCCCCACTCCCACAGTCATTCCCCGCCACCATTGTCCATGCCCATGAGTCCTCTATTTATGTTTCTTGGCTTGCCCCTTCCCCTTCTTTGCTCCGTTATCCCCTTCCCCCCTCTGTTCACTGTCAGTTTGTTCTTTATTTCCAAGTCTTGGTTCTAATTTGCTCATTCATTTTGTTGATTAGGTTCCACTTATAGGTGAAATCTTTCACCACCTGGCTTATTTCACTTAGCATAATGCTCTCCAGTTCCATCCATGCTGTCATGAAGGGTAGGAGCTCCTTCTTTCTTTCTGCTGCATAGTATTCCATTGTGTAAATGTACCACAGTTTTTTGTTCCACTCATTTACTAATTAGCACTTAGGCTGTTTCTAGCACTTGGCTATTGTAAATAATGCTACCATGAAACTGGGGTGCACAGGTTCTTTTGACTTGGTGATTCAGCTTCTGCATAGCTAAAGAAAACATCAACAAATTGAAAAGGGAACCAACCATATGGGAAAACATATTTGCCAGTGATACCTTAGACATGGGTTTGATCTACCAAATATATAAAAAACTCACACAACTCCACACCAGGGAGACAAACAACCCAATTAAGAAATGGGCAAAGGACCTGAACAGACAGTTCTCCAAGGAGGACATACACAGGGCCCAGAGACACATGAAAAGATGCTCAGCATCACCAGCCATCAGAGAGATGCAAATTAAAACCACAATGAGACATCACTTCATAGCAATCAGAATGGGCATCATTAATAAATCAACGAACAAGTTCTGGCAAGCTTGTGGAGAAAAGGGAACCCTAGAACACTGTTGGTGGGAATGCAGACTGGTGCAGCCACTGCGGAAAACAGCATGGAATTTCCTCAAAAAACTAAAGATGGAACTGCTTTTTGATATAGTGAACCCACTGCTGGTATTATACCCTAAGAATCATTTCATTTCTTAAAATCTATAGAAATGTGCCCAGTTTCTTTCTGATCTTCATAGTTTGAGTCTTTTTTTTTCCTTAGCTAGTCTAGTTAAAGGTTTGTCAATTTTGTTAATCCTTTCAAAAACCAGCTTTTGCTTCTGTCAGTTTTCTCTATTCTGTATTCTCTATTTATGTCAATATTGTAATCTTTATCATTCTCTTCCTTCTGCTAGTTTTGTGTTTAATTTGCCCTTTCCATTTCCTTAAAGTGTTAGGTTGTTTGTGATCTTTCTTTTTTCTTTTCTTTTTTTCTTTTTCTTATTGTTTTTCTTAACACTGTATGCATTGACGATATAAAGTTCCCTCTTAGTACTACTTTTGCTGCATCACATAAGCTTGGATTAATCATGTTTTCATTATTTGTCTCAAGATATTTTCTTATTTCTCTTGTGATTTCTTTTTTATTCAAGTTTTTTTAGTATATTACTTCATTTCCACATATTTGTGAAATTTCCTGCATTGCTTGTTATAGTCTCCTTCCATTTTGATTAGGAAAGATACTTTGTATGATTTCAGTCTTTTAAATTTTATTGTGTTGTTAGACCACAAAACAAGTCTTATCTTCATGTGGCTCTATGCTACACTCTAGCATACTTTCAGTTCCTCCTGAAGGACTTCCTTTAAGATTTCTTACAAGGCAGGATTAGTGTTAGTAAACTTCCTCACTTTTGTTTATCTGTAAATGGTTTAATTTGTCCCTCATTTATGAAAGACAGTTTCTTATTTAGGTCCTTTAAATATGCCTTCCCAATGTCTTTTGGCCTCTCAAGATTTCTGTTGAGAAATGAGCTGATAATATTGCTAATCCTGTGTATGCGACAAGGTACTTCTCTCCTGTTGCTTTGAAGATTCTCTCTTTGTCTTTGGCTATTGATGGTTTATTGTGCACCTCGGTACATACCTATTTAGGTTTATCCTACTTGGGGTTTGTTGAGTGTATTAATTTCCTAGAGCTGCTATAACAAAATACAACAAATTGGATGGTTTAAACAAAACAAATTTATTGTCTCAGAATTCTGAAGTCTAGTCTAAGATCAATGCGTTGGCAAGGTTGGTTCTTTCTGATACCTGAGAGGGAAAATCTGTTCCATGTCTCCATCCTAGATTTTGGTGGTTTGCTGGCAATGTTTAGCACCCATTGGCTCCTGTTGCATCATCCCAGTGTCTTTGCCTTCTTCACACAGAATTTTCTTCATGTACTTATCTGTTTCAGTTTTTTAAAAGGATACCAGTCATATTGAATTAGGTCCCACATAAGACCGTATTTTAAATAACTTGATAGCCTCTGTCAAAACCCTGACTTCAAATATGTGTCTAAGGTCACATTCTGAAGTCTTAGGGAGTTGGAGCTTGTACATATTTGGGGGGAGGACACAATTCAACTCATAACAGCCCACCCTCTACTCTATCAAAAATTAATTTTCTTCCCACATGCAAAATACATTCATCCCATCCTAGCATTCCAAAAAGTCTTAATCATTCCAGCATCAACTCAACTGAAAGTTCCAACTCTTCTCATCTAAGTCAGTTATAAGTAAGAATTGGGTATCACTCAAACTAGAGCTAAGTTTCTTTTCATCTCTCAGCCTCTGAGACCAAACAAGTCTAAAACCTGGCAGGGAAAATTCTAATTCTTATGTCTTGAAAAGAATCCTCTTTGGCTAGATGTGCTGTCCTTTAGTCCCACTGGGGTGATGGCCCTATCTCCTCATCCCTGGAAGCAACCTCATCCATTGGAATTGAGTTGTCCTCACCCTCTGGAACACAAGAGGAGGCCTCACCCCCAGAACAGAGGTAGGCACAGCCTCTCAGTCCTATGCCCTCTGGGCCTGTGGTGGCAGTGGCAGACACACCAGTCTCTGAACCACTTCAGGGGCATTCTTCCATTTCTTGAAAGATAGCACATTTCATGACCTGTATCAGTTCACTTTCTGCCTATAGAATCCCACATGTCTAGCAACCCTTTTTCGTTTACTCCCGTCTCCATTCTCTGTAGTTCAAGCTGGCAGTGTTTCTGCAGAGATAATTGATTGGATCCACAGCTCACACACCTGTAATCTGAGCAAATAGTGTCCAGCCATACCTTTGCTCTTTTCTCCAGAGCACTCTTCCTCACATTTTGTAGTACACATAGTCTGAGAATTTTCTAAATCTTCAAGTACTGGTTGCTTTATGTTTAACAGTTCCTTCTTTGATTGATCTCTGTCCTCTCACATTTTATTGGAAGGAGCAAGGAGAAAGCAGGCTGTACTTCAACACTTTGCTTAGTGGTCTCCTCAGTTCAATATCCAAGTTCTATGTTCCATCCAACAGAACACAATTCAGCCTAGTTCTCTAGCACTTTAAAACAAAGATTGCATTTCCTCCCATTTCCAATAACATGTTCCTCACTTCTGTCTTAAGATGTCAGCGGAAGCACCTTTTATGTTCATATTTCTACCAGCAGTCTTTTCGAGGTAATCTGTATTGCATCTGTATTGCTTCATTTAATCACCTCACAACTCTTCTTTTTCTACCCATTACACAAGTCCAAAGCCACTCCCACATTTTAGGTATTTCTTACAGCTGCATCCTACTTTCCAGAACCAAAATCTGCGTTCATTTTCTAGGACTGCCATAGCAAAATTCCATGAGTTAAGGGGCTTGATGAGGTGTTTGCTTGGTTGTTGTAACACTTTAGGTGTTTTCCAGAGCTCTAATGAAGTTTGTTCAGATGATTTCTAGATTTTTCAATATTTCTGTGTGAGAACAATAGCTTGGAGCTTCCTAGTCTGCTGTGTTGCTATAGTCGTCCCTGTTGGATTTTTCAGTGTTCACTTCAGATAACCTATTAATGGAAGAATATAAATAATACATACTTAGAAGTAAAAGATCAGAACATTTAAAGTAGTTTTTAAAGTAATTTAAATGAAATAAAAGATTCTGAAAATGTCCACATGCATTATTTTACTCACAAAAGAGAAAAACTTAATTTTTTGCCAGTTGAGATGGATTTTTTTAACCTTAAGATTTGGTTTTTTGAGAAATAATCAAAAAAAATATTTTTTACGTTGTTTTAAGAACTGTTTTAGGTACTATAAGAACTTTAGGAACTAGGATTTAAAGTAACCAAATAGTCCCATTTAATAATAGAAAACTCTGTTTTATTAAATAATATGGTCATTTCACAAACCCTGCTTAAATTACTAATTTAAATATTTTATCAATTCAGTGAAAAACCACTATATGGATGGTTGATAGGAAAATGGACATTATGCCAATGTAGCAGTACATGAATTTACTTGGTGGCCACTAAGGGGAACATAACTGTAGAATAGAGAGAATCATCTCCCCCATCCACAGGTGAATCTTAGCACATTCATAGTGATTCAGTAGCGATATTTTTTTGATGTAGCAATAATTTTAGTTATCATATATACCATGTATTCTAGCCAAAAAGGGTTGGAATAAATTCATCACACTGTTCCACTTTGGGGAAATTCAGGGGACAGACCTAACTCAGTGAAGGAACAAGTTAAATAATAGCATGAGGACATAACCACATAAATCCAAAAGGTGGGGCAGTCTGCAGAAGACTAACAGACTCTTTAATAAGACACGGCCATTTTAAAAAAGGAACACTACACTTGACTTACCCAGACAACCAGATACAGTGTGTAGTGTTGGATTAGATTCTGGTTTGGTCAGTTGGGGAAATCTAAATATGGTCTAGAAGTACTAGTAGGGACACTTACTGAAATAGAAAAGGTGAGAATTGATTAAAAATACAGGTTATCAGATTGTACTTTATGGTATGGTTTCATTTTTTATAAAAACAGAAGAATGGAAAGTGTAGAGAAATATCTAGAAGGATATATATTTAAGGTACCTGGAAGAATGTGATTAAAAATTTTTATGTCTGTACTAATTTTGTATGCTTCTTTTGATATAAAGTATTTCAAATTTAAATTATGTAACATGATTTATATCTAATTCCAATTCTAACTTTTTATAGTTTTATGAGCAGTGCCTATAATGCATGCAACATTAAAATCTTAAGTTTCTATGAAACTACAGTGTTTTAATTCCTTTATTTCTTAGATAGGGAGCCTGGATTTTTTATTTGTATTAAAAACAATTGAAGATTTCTATAAAAGTGAAGATGGGGAAAACCTGGAAATCCTCTGTCCAGTTCAAGATCAAGCCTGTGTAGCCAAATTTGAAGATGGAGTTTGGTACCGAGCAAAAGTCATTGGTAGGTAATTGCACACTCTTTCTCCAGGGAAATGTTATGCTTAAGAACTTATACCATTTGAGTTGGTACAAACCGAATTTTAGGAATGATATTATTTGATCTTATAATTTTATCCATCATCCGTCTAGAAAGCTAGTGATAATATTGGAAGATGAATTTCTGGCTCCATAGATTTCATTTGATTTGACCAGTTTTTTGTTTTCTAATATCTGCTATATTTAAAAAATTGAGTAGTGCTGAATGATTTATACCCCACTCTCCTCCTAGAAGGCAAATGCTTTTAATTCTTGCAACCATTTCTCTTTTTTTCAACCATTTTTTGGTATTTACCTGTGTTATTTCTTCTAAATAATATGTAATACTTTGTTGATACTTTAGTCTTGGATGTTATTTATTTTGTTAGATAAGTTTTAGATCTCTTATAGCTCTTTTGTTCTCCCTTTGCCCCAATAGTATGACATTTTTTAGTTAAATTAATATTCTATGTAAATATTTTCACTGGTAAACCATAAAGTATACTTTAATTCTGAACTAATAATTGCAGCAATTTTTCACCTTTTCTTCTAATTTATGGTTATGTTTTCCTAATACATCAAAATAATTATCCACATGATTAGACTCCCAGATAATATTACAGTATTTTGCCATGTATAATGCTCTCATCCTCATTTTTGGCCCAAACTTCCAGGAAAAAAATCTTTTGTTTTAATTTTTTAATTCAATGTTTTATTCATTTATATTTAGATACTTGTTTTATGTATTATAAAGGATTTTTGGCATTTATTTTTGAACATATTATGGTATAAGAAATTTTATGTAACAAATAATTACAAAACACAAGAACAGATATGAGGCATTTCAGGTACTACCCTTGTATAATGCACAACCTTATTTTTCCCCAAAAAATTTGAGCAAAAAAGTGTGCATTATATACAGCAAGATATGGTGGCTTGATTTTTTTTTTTGAACTGTGATAACATTCTTCTGGAGACTTTGGTCAAGATGGAGGCATAGGTAAACACAGCTCGCTTACTTGAACAACTACATCATAATTACTGCTAAACTACAGACCAAAGATCACTCAGAATAGTCAGAAACTGAGTTGAATGGAAGTCTGACAACTACGCCCCACACCCGTGTGTGGTGAATAAAAATATGGAAGGGATATCTTGGGAGTGAGTGGTCTTAGTCCCACATCAGGCCCCCCAGCCCAGGGTACCAGTGCCAGGAAAAGAAGCCCCAAAAACTCCTGGCTGTAAAAACCAGCAGGATTGGAATCAGTGAAAAAAAAAACTGGACTCCCTGACAGTACCTCCTAAAGGGCCCATGCCAAACTTACTCAGAGGCACTCCTTCTCAGCTCCAGCACCACTGGGGTAGCAGCTGGAAAGGTACCTGTGCCATACTGGGGAAGAACTGAAGTGTCTGGCATCAGGGCAAGAGCTGAGGGACAGCTCTCTCCCAGAAAGAAAGGTGTGCAGAGGCAATTGTCTTTTTTGAGCCCTCCCTTCACAGAGCCACAACTGGCAGGTGGGAGCCATAGCTTAGACTCCGTCAACCTGACTTACACTGTTTCCCCTGCCCTGATGTTTACCTAAGGCTCCACCCTACCCAACTAACAAACTGCCCCCAGCCCCGTACCTCTGGCAAAGTGAACCCAGGACCGGCACTAGTAGCAGCCACCTTTGGATCAGTTTGGCTCTGCCTAGGAACCTCCAAGCCTAACACAAGTAGCAGCTATCTGCAGATAGCTTTGTAGCTCATGCTGGGTGTCCCTGGGTAGAACACAGTTGGTGGCTGACCTGACCTGCACCACCTGGGATACCCGAGAGCCTGTGTACCCTATGGACAGCTACAGACCACATCAGAGCACCACCATCCTGCCCCTGCACAGCTGATCCTTTATAGAGGGCAAAGTTGGTGGTCAGTGGTCAGCCAGTCTTTGCAGCTGACTGGCCTGGATAAATCCCTCCCACTGACCTGCCAACAGCAATCAAGGCTCAACTACAAGAGGATTGTGTACTCGGCTCACACAAAGGGTGCATCTTGAGTACCCAGTTTGTGTGATAGGGTAGGCTGTGCCACTGGAGCCTACAGGGCATGCTACCAAACAGAGAGTCATATGACTCTGCCTAATACACAGAAACAAACACAGGGGGCTGCCAAAATGGGGAGACAAAGAAACATGGCCCAAGTGAAAGAAAGATTAAAGCTTGAGAAAAAAGAACTGAACAAAATAGAGATGAACAATCTATCAAATGCAGAACTGAAAACAGTGGTTATAAGAATACTCAAGGAACTCAGTGAGTATTTCAGTGGCATAAAAAGGAGCCAGATGGAAATGAAGCATATTCTAATGGAAGTGAACAATTTACAGGGAAACAACAGTAGAATGGATGAAACCATGAATCAAATCAATGATCTGGGGCTTAAGGAAACAAAAAACAGCCATAAGAAGCTTCTGGAACAACTTCAGACAAACCAACAGTCACACCATAGGTGTGCCAGAAGGTGACCTATGGTGAGGAGAGAGAGCAAATGGGAATACTATTTCAAAAAATAATGAAAGAAAAACTTCCCTGATTTGGTGAAGAAAATAGACACGCAAGTCTAGGGAGCACAGTGAGTCCCAAACAAGATGGACATAAACAGATCCATAAGAAGACACATACTTAAAATGCCAAAGGTTAAAGACAAAGAGAAAATCTTAAAAGCAAGAGAAAAGCAGGTAGTTACCTACAGGGGAGTTCCTATATGCCACCAGCTGACTTCTCCAAAGAAACTTTGCCAGCTAGAAAAGATTGGCAAGAAATATTTAAAATCATGAGAAGCAGGGACATGCTACAGCCAAGATTGCTCTACCCAGCAAAGCTATCTTTTAGAATTGAAAGGCAGATAAAGAGCTTCCCAGTCAAGAAAAAACTAAAGAAGTTCACCATCTCCAAACCATTATTTATGAAATGTTAAAGGGACTTATTTAAGAAAAAAGATCAGAACTATAAATAATAAAATGGCAATAAACACATACCCATCAGCAATTGAACTTAAAAAAAACAAACAAGAACAGAGACAGAATCAAGGGTATGGAGAGTGTTTGATGGTTACCATATGGGAGAAGGTTTGGGGAAATGGGTTAAAAGTTAAGGGGATTAAGAAGTATAAGTTGGTAGTCACAGAATAGATTTGGGGATGTAAAGTACAACATAGGAAGTGGAGTAGCCAAAGAACTTATACACATGACCCATGCACATGAACAATAGCGTGGGGATTGCCTGAGAGATTAATGAATGCTAAGTGGAGGGGGGCAAAGGGAGGAAAATTCGGGACAACTGTAAAAACACAATCAATAAAATACATTTAAAAAATTCAGCTCCAATTAGACTACTTGTCATCTAGGCTTACTACACTTTTGTTATTCTGGGAATTTATTTCACTTGGTCATTCACTTTATTTTTCTCTGTATGGGATCCCTTGTTTTTTGGATCTCATGTTTGTCTCTTTGGTTTACTCCTTTATTTTGGTGGGAGCATCTTCTGAATGTTTCCTTGGAAAGAATAAATGGTAGGTAAATTTTGAGACCTTCCATGTCTCTTGACTCTCTCATGCATGATTGATAATTTGAGTAAAACATGCTCTTAAAGTCCATCCCTTATCTCTCTGTTTTGTTTAAAACAGTATCTTCATTCAGAGATTTGAGGAAGGAACATGTATAAAGGACCCATGGACAAAGACAATGGGAGAGGAGGATTGACTGTGGGAGGTGGGGGTGGGTAGGGCAGGGGAGAGTAATGGAGGGAGATGGGGACAACTGTGATTGGACAACAAAATAATTTAAACAATTTTTAATCAGAATGAATAAATACAGCTCAGAGATCAGAATTTTAAAAAGAGACTTGAGGAATGATAAGACAATGTTATTGTTATAGTTGAGAATATCCTTCTAGATGTAGATTCCAGTGAAAGTAGAGATTCCCTCACCTTCTTACCTTATAAGGACAAGTGTCCTCTCACTCACCTCAGTTACTTACTGTAGGGTGATTGTCATCTTGAAGTGTCATCTTGAGTACCTATGTTGTTCCACCTGCTTCCACTTCTATTAAGGAACAAAGACTGCCTATACTTTTCCAATCATATCAATCCTTAAATTTGAAAATGATGGCAACAAGTTTACTAGCACTATATACACGTGCTAAGAGAAGCTAAAGTCAATGGTATGTTTTGAGTTTTTATTTTAAAAAGGTCAGTTTGTGTTAAGAGTTTAATTCAAACTTCAGTGTGTTTGAATGTTCCAGAGGTTTCTTTGGTATCCTTTAAAATATAGAACTAGCCCTGGCTGTGTGGCTCACTTGGTTGTAGCATTATGCCCTACACCAAAAGGTTGCAATTCCTTGTGAGGGCACATATCTAGGTTGCTGGTTCAATCTCCCATAAAGGTGTGTATGGAGGCAATCAATCAGTGTTTCTCTATCATATCACTGCTTCTCTTTCTCTCTTTGCCTCCCTCCCCTCCCTCTTCCTCTCTCTAAATATCTATGAAAACATATCCTCAGGTAAGGATTAAAAAATACATTTCTATGTGTGTGTGTGAAACATAGAGGTCTATCTCTGCTTGTCTTTTTCGTGATAGCCCCCAAAATAGTTTTTTAAAATTTCATAGTTAGATATCATTATATGAATGAATATTAAGTTTGATTATTAAATCTTTTGCTTTGTTTGATCACCAATGTTGAAAATCAACACTAAGTGCTTGCTTTGTGCTTGGTGCTTTGCAAAATTTTTCACATAGGAGAATCCTCAAAAAAACAGAGTTGTGCAAGATTTGATTTTTTTTTGTATGCCTGTTTTACAAATAAAATAATGAGAATTGGAGAGAAAAATGAACTTGCTCAGGGTAATATCTTGGCGATATGAACTTGCTTAGTGTCACATGGCATTCAATGACTAAGCTGAGGTTCTAACCCAGTCAGTCTAATTCAAAGCCTAATTCTTAACTTTTAGGCCTAACCCCAAGCACTTGATTGTTACTTTATTATCCTGATTTTGGTTGTCCTTTCAATAACTTGTTAGTTTCTCATTCACCAAGTCTGGAAAAGCTATGCATTATAGTTCATTTTTTGAAGTTCACATATTAGAAATACTTTTTACATCTTAAAAAATACTAAGTTCGTATGTTGAGCATTAAAGTATTCTAATCTAGTTAACTCTAAATCACTCTAAATTTTGCTAGTTTTCTCTTTCCATTTTTTTTTTAATTTTTCTAATTTCATAATTTTTGAAGGATTGCCTGGACATCGTGAAGTTGAAGTTAAATATGTGGACTTTGGAAATACTGCAAAAATAACGCTTAAAGAAATGCGTAAAATAAAGGATGAGTTCCTGAATCCCCCAGAGAAGGTAATCTTCTTACAGTGAATTATAGGGTTAGAATTGTAGCACATATATGACAGCATTTTTAGAAGCCATTTTCACATAGTTCTGGTAATGGCAGCTCTGGTAAATGCCATTTTTGTCTATAATTTGTACGTGCACTATAAAAAAATTGCTGTATTTGCTATTTAAAAAATAATATGTGTATCTTAGAAAATAAGCATTTATTAGAAAAATATATGTGTGTATATATATTTGTGTCTTTAAAAAGACTATCTGGTCTTCAGTTTTTAATGTTATTTTGAAATATCTATATAATGTGGTAGGAGTATGACAGATTATATGGAAAAAAAAGCTCATTGCAGAAGTACTTTTACTGTGATCCCATTTATGTTTCAGTGTATATAACGTGCAAGAAAAAGAGAAACGTCTAGACGAATGAGAAAAACATCCTCCTAGAATCTTCTGATTGCTATTGAGCAATATTTTTCATTTTATAAATGGGTAGAAAGTTATAGGGAAAAAACTTGAAAATATAGATAAGCAAAATGAGGGGAATCACTCAGAATTATTCAATATTTTTTGAAATATGTACTTCTAAGATTCATTGTGTTTTTTTTAAACAAATGGGATTAGACTACACCGTAGTCCTATAACCTATTTTTCTCATCTAACAATGTAGCATAAGGATCTGTATTTTAATGGATGCTTGTTATTCCACTATCTAAGTGTACAATAATTCATCTAACCAAATACCCTGTTGATTCCAATTGTTTGCATTTATAAGGTAATGTTGTAGACATCCTGCATATTTATTTTGTGAATATGTATTAAATTCAAACATAAAGTTTAGTTTGAACACACTTAACATAAAACTTTAATTCTAAAATAACTAGAAATTAATTTCACTTTCTTAATGGTGCAATTTTGTTTGACACAGGCAATTAAGTGTAAGCTGGCCTATATTGAACCATGTAAAGGGACATTGCAGTGGTCGAAAAAAGCTAAAGAAAAATTTGAAGAGAAAACTCAAGATAAATTTATGACATGTTCAGTCATTAGTAAGCTATTTTTCATTTTAATTTTTTGCTCTGTGATCATACATAATTTTAAATAAGAATAACATTCACCAGATCTTGTAATAAATTCAATGTGTCATCTATAAGAGTAGTGCAGATAACTTTTATTGAAATTAGGTAAAATGAAGTAGTATCTTCTAGCAGGTATGTCCAACCTGTGGACCGCATGCAGCCCAGGATGGCTATGAATGCGACCCAACACAAAATCGTAAATTTACTTAAAACCTTTTTTTTTTTTTTTTTTTTGCTCATCAGTATTCATTAGTGTTTGTGTGTTTGATGTGTGGCCCAGGACAACTCTTCTTCTAGTGTGGCCCAGAAACGCCAAAAGTTTGGATACCCCTGTATCTTCAGGCTCTAGGGTCTTAAATCAGTACACAAGACAGAAATTACTATTAAATACCAAGTCATTGTGAACATAGCCTCATGAAAACCCTAAAGTTAGGAATTAGCTTCTCTTATTTCTGTTTGCATTTTTGCTAGAACTCTGTCCCTGATTTTGCAGTCACAGATATCAACATTTATTTTGCAAGACAGTAAAGAGAGGTGGGACATAACTGGTAAATAGTTTTTGTTTGTCTTTGCATTTCATTTGACTTAAGTGAATTGAACAGGAGGCTCTCAGCATATTTTGAAAAAAGTTACTTCTGTTTCAGAGCACTCTGGGTCTGAGACATAGATTGACACTAGCCAGCAATATTGTAACCCAGCAAGTTGTGAAAATCGAGAGTTTAATGGCAAAACCTGATCTGAATTGACATGAGGATATATACGAGTGTATACACATAGTCCTATCTCCTTCACAATGGATAGTCACACAGTCAGTCTTCACTTAACGTCATCGATAGGTTCTGAGACTTTAAACAAAACAACGTATGAAACCAATATTACTATAGGCTAATTGATGTAAACGAGTTAAGTTCCTACAACAGCTCATCAATATTGTAATAAAATGACATTATTTGAGAACCTGTGTAAATTCCACTTCACAATAATAATGCTCATTTGTAGGATGCTGCCTCAGAATCTGCTGGGGTATTATGAAATATGCAACTTTTCTCAATTTGTAGAATTTTGAAACACACCTGGGTCAAAGGGATTTGGATGGAGGATTGGGGATCTGTTACTTATCTGAGGTTTTGATATGTTTCAAAGCTATGACTGACATTGGCTGTACTGGTTTTAATGAGTATTAGTGCAGGATAAACAAGACTATGTTTCCTTAGGGTTGATTTACGTGATTTTAAAGGGTAATTTTTACCACCGTTTTTTCACTTTTATCATATTACCATTAAGTGAACCCAACCACTGAAATAGATTATTAGCCTGTTTTACAATGAGGAAACTGAAGCTTAGAGATCAAGTGCTCCAAGTAACATAACCTAAAAGTGATGACATATGTGATCATGTATTCATTTTTTAATATAATTAATTGATTTATTTTTTATTTTATTTTTTCCATTGTCATTTATCCCCCTATATCCTCTTTCACTTGGACCCATTCCCTTTGCCTTGCAGTCATGACCATTTTTCATGTCCATGAGTTCTTTTTCTTTTTGGCTCAATCCCTCTCCCACCTACCCCCTACTCCCATCCACAAATCTGTCAGTCTGCTCTCTTATGACTCTGCTTCTATTTTCCTTGTTAATTCAGATTGTTCATAGATTACACATATGAGTGAAACCATATGGTAATTGCCTTTCTTTGACTGACTTATAACACTTAGCATAATGTTCTCCAGGTCCATCCATGCTGTAGCAAAGGAGTAAAGTTTTCTCTTTTATGGCCCAGTCATATTCCCAGGTGTAGATGTACCATAGTTGATTTACCCACTCATTTTCTTATGGACACTTGGGCTGCTTCCGTGTCATGGCTGTTTTAAATAATGCTGCAATAAACACAGAGGTGCATATACGAGGTCTGTCCAGTAAAAGTCTAGTCATTGTTAATATAAGGAGAATGGTTTGTGCAACATTAATGTAACCCGGCAGCCATGGAGAGTGGACTGGAACACACATGTGTGAATAATGACGACCTCACTGTATTAGTCAGTGGAGGCGGTAGACACCATTGAGTGAGCATGTGTACAATATGACCATCACATTCAAAATGACTAAGTGAGTACAGCAACAAATCTGCATCAGATTTTGCATTAAGCTTGGATATTCCTTCATGGAAACTATTCAGATAATTCAGAAGGTCACAGCTATAGGAAAATGGTGATTGGAAGCTTTATCACAACTTACCCGCTCTTGCATTGCATCTCGTGCAGTTTTTTGGCAAACCATCAAATCACCCAGGTGACTCATTCCCCCTGAACCCCGGTTTGGTGACCTGTGGCTTATGACTTTTCCCAAAACTAAAATCACTTTCGAAGGGAAGAGATTTCAGACCTTCAGTGAGATTCAGGATAATACAACAGGAGAGCTGATGGTGACTGGGAGAACTGTGTGAGGTGCCAAGGTGCCTACTTTGAAGGGGACTGAGTTATCATTGTCCTATGTGCAATGTTTCCTGTACCTTCTTCAATAAATGTCTCTATCTTTAATATTACATGGCTGGATACCTTCTGGACAGACCTTGTATTCTTTCAAGTTATTGTATCAGGTTTCTTGGGATAAATTCCCAGAAGTGTAATCACAGGGTCATAAGGCAGTTTCATTATTAATTTTTTGAGGTAACTGAATACTGCTTTCCATAGTGACTAACCAGTCTGCATTCTGCCAACAGTTCACAAGTGTTCCCCTTTCTCCACATACTAGCCAGCACTTGCTTTTTATTGATTTATTGATGATAACCATTCTGATAGGTGTTAGGTGATATCTTACTGTGGTTTGTAATGAAGGATAAAAGCCACATGATCATAACAATTGATGCAGAAAAAACATTTGATAAAATCCAGCACCCATTGATTATAAAAATGTTCAGCCAAGTGGAAATAGAGAGGGAACATACCTCAATGTAATTAAAGCTAGATATTATAAACCCACTGCCAACATCATACTCAGTTGGTAAAAACTACAAGATTTCACCTTAAGATCAGGAATAAAACTGGGATGCCCGTTTTTGCCACTCTTATTCAAGATAGTACTAGAAGTCGTAGACAGAGCAACCAGACAGGAAGAAGAAATAAAGGCATAAAAATTGTAAAGAAAGATGTAAAATTGTAATTATTTGTAATTGGATGACATGATACTGTATGTAGAGAACCCTAAAGATTCCATCAAAAAACTATTAAGAGTTGTAAATGAGTTCAGTAAAGTAGCAAAATAGAAAATTAATATCCAGAAACCAGTTGCATTTTATATACCAGTAATGAACTGTCAGTCGGGGAAATTATGAAAACAATCTCATTCACAATCACATCAAAAAGAACAAAATAGGAATAAATTTAACCAAGAATGTAAAAGACCTG
This sequence comes from Mormoops blainvillei, assembly GCA_004026545.1. Classification (NCBI taxonomy): domain Eukaryota; kingdom Metazoa; phylum Chordata; class Mammalia; order Chiroptera; family Mormoopidae; genus Mormoops; species Mormoops blainvillei. The sequence goes on along the minus strand of PVJD01000076.1, from coordinate 339,589 downwards.
TATTTGAAAAAATATAAAAAACACTGAAGAAATTGAAGAAGATACAAATAAGTGGAAGCATATACCGTGTTCATGGATAGGAAGAATTAACATCATTAAAGTGTCCATACTACCCAAAGCAATCTACAAATTCAACATAAGTCCTATCAAGATACCAAAAATGTATTTCACAGAATTAGAACAAATATTCAGAAACTTTATATGAAATCACAAAAGACCCTGAAGCAATAGCAATCTTGAGAAAGAAGAATGCAGTTGGAGGAATCACACTAATAGCAAACTATACTCCAAAACCATTAATGAAAACATCATGGTACTGGCATAAAAAACAGATATATAGATCAGTGGAACAAAATAGAGCCCAGGAACAAAGCCATGCCTTTATAGTCAATATTTGACAAAGGAGGCAAAAATATACAATGGGCTAAGTAAAGGAAGTTATTCAATAAATTCTGTTGGGAAAATGAGACATACAAGCCAAACAATGGAACTAGACCACTGTGTTATACCACACACAAGAATAAACTCAAAAGGACTTGGGGTTTTAAGTATTTTAAGACTCCATTGTGAAGTGCATACAAATTTTAAATTGTTATGTCCCCTTGGTAAATTGAACATTTTATCACCATGTAATAACCCACTTTGCCTAAAATCTAGTTTGTGTGATAGTCATATAGCAACACTAGCTCTTTTTCAGTTAGTGCTCACATAATATATTTTTTTATCCCTTTTACTCTGTCTTTCTATATCTTTGTTTTAGATAAAACTTTTATAAACAATATACAGTTGGAATTTTAGCAAAAAAAAAGGATTAAAGACTTAAGTTTTCTACTCAAAACCATAAAAACCCTAGAAGAAAACATAGACAGTGAAATATCAGACATTTTTTGTAGCAGTATATTTTTTTTGATATATCCTCTCGGGCAGGGAACACAAAAGAAAAAAATAAACAAATGGGACTACATCGAACTAAAAAGGCTTTTTTTTCTAAAGAGATTTTTTTTTTTAAGATTTTATTTATTTTATTTTTAGACAGAGGGGAAGGGAGGGAGAAAGAGAGGGAGAGAAGCATCAATGTGTGGTTAACACTCGCACACCCCCTGATGGGGACCTGGCCCACAACCCAGGCAATGTGCCCTGACTGGGGAATTAAACTGGCTTCCCTTTGGTTCACAGGCCTGACGCTCAGTCTACTGAGCTATACCATCCATGGCTAAAAAGTTTTTTGTACAGCAAAGGAAATCATCCACAAAATTAAAAGACAACCCACTGAATGGGAGAACATATTTGATGATACATCCGATAAGGGGTTAATATCCAAAATTTATAAAGAAGTTATAAAACTCAACACCAAGAAAACAAACAGCCCAAATGAAAAAACAGGCAAAGGACTTGAATAGACACTTCTGTATTCAAGAGAGAGGAGAAAAAGAAGAAGAAGGGGTAGGGGGAGGAGGAGGAGAAGAAGATATATTTAAAAATATAAGGGCAATAAACGCATCTATCAGTAATCACTTTGAATGTAAATGGCTTAAATACTCCAATCAAAAAACATAGGGTAGCTGAATGGATAAGAAAACAAGACCCACGTATATGATCTCTTCAAGAGACCTACCTCTAAACAACAGATACAGACTATAAGTAAAGGGATGGAAATAGATATTTCATGCACATGGGAAAATAGCTGAAGTAACATATGAGACAAAATAGACTTTAAAACCAAAGATATATTAAGAGACAAATAAGGACACTACATAATAATAAAGGGAACAATCCAACAAGAGGATATAACCCTAGTAAACATTTATGTACCCAACATAGGAACAGCTAAGTATATAAAGCAAATCTTGATGGACATAAAGGGAGACATTCACAGAAATACTGTGATAGGGGATTTTTTTTATACCCCATTTACTTCAATGGATAGACCTTTTAGTCAGAAAATCAACCAGGAGTTGGAGGCCTTAAATGACACACTAGATTAAATGGATTTAATTGATATTTTCAGAGCATTTCACCACAAAACATAACATTCTTTTCAAGTGCACAGGGAAGTTTTTAGGATAGACCACAGGTTAGGATACAAAACACATCTCAATAAATTTGAGAAGATTGAAGTCAATCAAGCATCTTCTCTGACCATCATGCTGTGAAACTAGAACTCAGTCTCAAGTAGAAAACTGGAAAATGCACAAAGACATGGGAGGCAAATACATGTCATTAAACAATAAATGAGGTAATAGTGAGATCAGGAAGGAAATCAATAGATACCTTGAACAAATGAAAATGAGAACACAACCCAAAACCTGTGGGACACAGGGAAAGCAGTCCTAAGAGGAAAATTCATAGCATTACAGGCCTATCTCAAAAAACAAGAAAAAGTTCAAATATAACTTTACACATAAAGGAACTTGAAAAAGAACAACAAACAAAGATCTATGTGAGTAGAAGGAAGGAAATAATCAGTATTAGTGCAGAAACAAATGAAATAGTTGAAAGAAACAATACAAAAAGTCAAATATTCCAAGAACTGGTTCTTAGAAAAGATAATAAGATTGACAAAAAAAGAAAAACCAATGGACAAAACTTTAACCAGGCTGAGCAAGAAAAAAAGAGAGAAGTCCCCATTAAATAAAATCAGAAATGAAAGAGAAGTAACAACTGAAACCAAGAAATACAAAGGATTGTAAGAAAATATTACAAACAACTATATACCAACAAATTGGACAACTCAAATGAAATGGATGATTCCTAGAAACATACTACAACCTTCCGAAACGAAATCAGGAAGAATCAGAGAATCTAAATAGACAAATTACAACTAGTGAAATTAAAGCAGTAGTTTTAAAAACCCTCGGCAGGATAGAGTCACAGGTGAATTTTACCAAACATTCCAAAAAGAACTAACACTTCTACTCTATTCAAAAAAAAATTGAAGATGAGGAAGGAGTCTTAAAGCTCATTTTAAGAGGCTAACATTATACTAATTCCAAAACAAGATAAAGACACTAAAAAGAAAAACAAATGGGACCTCATCAAAATAAAAAACTTCTGCACAGCTAAAGAAAACATCAGCAAAATGAAAAGGGAACCAACCGTATGGGAAAATATAGTTGCCAATGATAGCTCAGACAAGGGTTTGATCTCCAAAATATATTAAAAATCTCACAGAACTCCACTCCAGGAAGACAGACAACCCAATTAAAAAATGGGGAAAGGACCTGAATAGATACTTCTCAAGGGAGGACATACAGAGGACCATTTGAAAGGATGCTCAGCATCACTACTCATCAGAGAGATACAAATTAAATTCACAATGAGTTGTCACTTCACACTGGTCAGAATGGCCATCATATCCAAATCAGCGAAATACAAGTGCTGACGAGGCTGTGGAGAAAAGGGAACCCTAGTACACTGTTGGTGGGAATGCAGACTGGTACAGCCACTGTGGAAAACAGTATACTATTTCCACAGAAAACTAAAAGTGGAACTGCTTTTGACTGACAGTTCCGCTGCTGGGATTATACCCTAAGAATCCTGAAACACCAATTCAAAAGAACTTAAGCATCCCGATGTTCACAGCAGCACCATTTACAATAGCCAAGTGTTCAAAGCAACCTAAGTGCCCATCGGTAAATGAGTGGATTAAAAAACTATGGTACATTTACACAATGGAATACTACACAGCAGGAAGAAAGAAGGAACTCCTGCTTTTCACAACAACATGGATGGAAATGGAAAGCATTATGCTAAGTGAAATAAACCAGTCAGTGAAAGACAAATACCATATGATCACACCTATAAGTGGAACCTAATCAACAAAACAAGCAAGCAAGCAAAATATAACCAGAGACATTGAAATAAAGAAAAAAACGACAGTAACCAGGAGGTGGGTAGAGGGATAATGGGGGGAAATAGGAGAAGGGTTGTCAAGGAGTATGTGTAAAGGACACATGGACAAAGCCAAAGGGGGTACGATTGAGGGTGGGAGGCGGGGATGTTTCGGGTGTGAGGGGAGAGAAAACTGTACTTTAACAATAAAAAAAGGAAATTACAGGGTAATATCCCTGATGAACATAGATGCTAAAATCCTCAATAGAATATTAACAAAATGAATACAGCAATGCATCATAAAGATCATACACCATGATCAAGTGGGATTTATTCTGAGGATGCAAGGTTGGTACAATATTTGCAAATCAATAAATGTGGTACACCATGTAAACAAAATGAAGGCTAAAAACCACATGATCATATCAATAGATGCAGAAAAAGGATTTGATAAAATCCTGCCCGCATTTATGATAAAAACGCAAAGAGGGAATAGAGAAAACATACCTCAACATAATAAAGTCCATGTATGGCAAACCCACTGCCAGCATCATACTCAATGGACAAAAACTACAAGCATTCTCCTTAAGATCAGGAACAAGACAGCAGGTATGTCTGCTTTCACTTCTCCTATACAGTGTAGTACTAGAATTCCAAGCCAGAGCAATCAAACAAGAAGAAATAAAAGACACCCAAATTTGAAAGAAGTTAAATTGTCATTATTTGCAGATGACATGATACTGTATGTAGAAGACCCTAAAGATTCCACCAAGAAACTACTAAGACTGATAAATAAATTCAGTAAAGTATCAGGATACAAAATTAATATCCAGAAATCAGTTGCATTTTTATATGCCAATAATGAACTATCAGAAGGGGAAAATATGAAAAAATAGTCCCATTCACAGTCACTTCAAAAAGAATAAAATACCTAGGAATAAATTTAGCCAAGAATGTAAAAGACCTGTGCTTGGAAAATTGTAAGATACTGAAGAAAGAAATTGAAGACACAAATAAGTGGAAGTGTACACCTTGTTCATGGATAGGAAGTATTAACATCATTAAAATGTCCATACTGCCCAAAGCAATCCATAGATTCAGTGCAGTTCCTATCTACATACCAGCGATGTGTTTTCCAGAACTTGAACAAATATTCCAAAAATTTATATGGAACAACAACAAAAAAACCCCAACCTGAATAGCTACAGTGATCTTGAGAAAGAAGAATGTAGTTGGAGGAATCATGATACCTAATATCAAACTATACAATAAGGCCATATTAATCAAAGCAGCATGGTACTGGCATAAAAACAGACACATAGATCAGTAGAACAAAATAGCCCAGAAATAAAGCCACAGTTTATAGTTAATGTTTGACAGAGGAAGCAAAAACATACAGTGGGCCTAAGATAGTTTATTCAATGAATAGTGTTGAGAACATTGGACAGATGTGTGCAGAAAAATGAAACTAGACCACCCTCTTATACCACATACAAGAATAAATTTTAAATTGAAGACTTAAATGTTAGACTCAAACCCATAAAAATCTTAGAAGAGAACATAGACGGTAAAAATATCGGACATTGCTCATAGCAGTATCTTTCCTGATAAAGCTTCTCAGTTGAAGGATGCAAAAGAAAAACTAAACTAATGAGAATTCAGACTCAAACTAAAACATTTTTGCACAGCAAGGGAAGTCATCAACAAAATGAGAAGGCAGCCCACTGAATAGGAGAACATATTTGCCGATACATCTGATAAGCAGTTGATATCCAAAATTTAAAGAATTTATAAAATTCAACACCAAACCTCCCCCCATAAAATCCAATTAAAAAATGGGCAAAGGACCTAAATAGACACTTCTCCAAAAAGGACAGATGACCAATAGACATGAAAAAGTTGCTCGATGTCCCTAATCAGAGAAATAAAAGTTAAAACCACAGTGAGATATCACCTCACATCCGTCAGAATGGCTATCATCAATAAATCAACAAACAACATGTGCTGGCGAGGATGTGGAGAAAAGGGTAATCTCATGCACTGCTGATGGGAATGCAGATTGGCGCAGTCACTGTGGAAGGCAGTATTCAGTTACTTCAGAATATTAAAAGTGGAACTGCCTTAAAACCCAGTGGTTCTACTTCTGGGAATTTATCTGAAGAAACCCAAAACACTAGTTCAAAAGGATATAACCATCATTATGTCCATCGCAGTGTTACTTACCATAGCCAGGGTTTCAAAGCAGCCCAAGTGTCCATCAGTAGTATGGATAAAATAGCTATGGTACACCGACACGATGGAATACTACTTAGCTGTTAGAAAAAAAGAAAAAGAAAACTTTACTCTTTGTGACAGCATGGGATGACCTGGAGAACACTCTGCTATAAGCCAGTCAGAGAAAGACAAACATGGTATGATTTCACTCATATGTGGAATCTAATGAACAAACTGAACTTAAAAACAAAATAGAGACAAACTCATAAATAGAGAGCAGGCTGACAGCTCTGGGGTTGGGGTGGGGCTTAGAGGGTGGAGTCATGGAGCAAAAATGAAAAAGGACAAAAGTGTGGTGACTGGAGGGGAGTGAGGTGTGTGGAGGTCGAAGAGGATATAATAGGAATAAATGGTAATGGAAAAAATACAATAGGAAATAAACTAAAAAATTGTTCTATTGAAGAGGAATATGATTATAGAAATTGCATTCTTAGGGTATAGAGTCTTTATATCTGGCTTCTCTGACATGAGTAAGTTAAGGATTCTTAGTCCTTGAGTAACTTCCACTGATTTTGAACTTACTTTAATATAGGTCATTCTGTTTCTCAGCTATCCTTTTGGTATTTATTCTGTTGATTTTTAGCTCCTCCCATGAATGTTCCCCTGAGTGGACAACCAATCAAGACCTGACCCCCTGGGTTTTTTCTTGACTCCTGCTTTTTCTTTTTCACTTAATTATCTATTATACCAACAGCATCCAAACACTAGCTGTATCATAGTTACTAACCTTAGAGCATTTAATTTAAGGAGTGCAAGAAGGCCCTGCTCAACCTAAAATAACTTTCCACACTAACCTACACAATGATGAAATTTAAGAGTTCAGTACACTTCTAGTAAAGTAGACTACCACCAATGAGAATTAGAGCCTCCCATTAATATGCATTGTTACCTTATAAAGCAAGGGACATTTACATTTTAATTAGGAACAGAGAGGTAGCGAAGGTATAGAACACAGGGAAAGCTGGCCCTGTTGGAATGAAGAACTCGATGCATCGGAAATAGGAAATCACAGAACCAAAAGGGACATAAGAGATAGAAAGTAAGGTGCTCAAAGTTTATTGAGGCTCTCAGCCTTTTGTTTCTAGGTAATATAGCTGGTCTGTTGAAAAGTAGTTAGGAATGATTTTGAAGTTTTTGAAAAATGTTTTCTAATATGTATTCTTATGACTAGGTAATATAACATGTTACTGCTGATAGCAGTTTTATTTGGAGTCAACATTCTGACTAGCAGGTACCAGGTACTAATGTATAGAAAGTGTATACATAAACTGATCTTCATGTATAGAAATAATGTGCTGCCTAAAGAAATGCCCCTGTCATTTATTCAGATAATCATTGAGCAGATTGCCTATGCTGTGTAACATAAGTAAACAGTCACATGAGATGTGAATTTAGCTAACTTCAGCTAACTTTTAGTTTAGTTTGAGAAACAGATCTAATAAACAATCAACCAATTTGTTTTCTAAAAGAAATTTAGATGGTTTGTTCTAAAATCCAATTGATTAAGTGATGGGGAGAAACTCCAGTTGATTAAGGGTTCTAGATTGAGTTTTTGTTGTTTTAAACTTTGTGCCATTCTTCTAAAAATCATAAACCTTTACAAATAATTGCTGACCTTTTGTTCTTTTTTTTTTTTTTTGGCCTCTGTAACTTGGTTGAATATGATAAAATAGTATAAAAACACAAAAGGACTATTTTCCAATGACTAAATGTCAGTTTATATTTTTCTGAATCTAGAAGCTTTAAACTGCTTTTGGTTACAGAACAGCACACAATGCTGTTCTAAAATGAACCAAACATTTTGATTCATTTTAATGAACATTGTATTAAAATGAACATTGTATTAAATTGTGTATGCTATTGATAACATTGGCATTTCTTTTATGTCTGCAAAGTGGGGAGTTTGACATTATTTAGCAAGAAACCTTACTTACACTAAATGAAAAAAATTGTTTCCAGTTTTTTTAATTGTTCCATTTAGTATGTTTTGCAACATATTTATTTCTTTCCCCCAACTAATCTTAATGGTTTTACAGAAATTCTGGAAGATAATGTGCTTTTAGTTGAGCTTTTCGATTCTCTTGGTGCTCCTGGAATGACTCCTACTAGTATTAATGACCTGCTAGTCAAAGAGGGCCTAGCATCTTATGAAGTAGGGTAAGTAGACCTGTCAGCTTTTATTTTTAGTTCATATGTAATGCTTTATTCACAAGAAGGGAAACTGACATGCCATACCCCTTTGGATATCTACTTGGGTCATGGGTGGAAGTTTTTTCCTGTTGATGGGTCAAGAACAATAATTCTTGAATGTCTAATGGGAACTAGACTGGCTTTTCTCTCTACCCCTAAGGAATCCCGAAACTATGAGAAAGGCTCCTAGAGACTGAAGGTGCATAATAGAAAAAAAAAATACTGACATTTTATTTCTAGATATAATATCTGCTTAGGCATCCTCTTATATACGTGTGAGAAGATAATTAGAAAGAGAAATGGCAGGATACAGAGTAAGTATGCTGGTAGAGTACCCCACATTCCCATTTGGAGAAATGTAAATTTCTCCTGGGTTCAAGTGGATACTTTGAAAGAGAACCAGGCTTGAGCCATTGCACTAATACCCAGTACAGGTCAGTGGTTGAGACCACACCAGAAGCAGAAAGGTAGGGGAGTGGTGAGGAGAGATTGGAAGGGTTTGGATTCAAGACAAAGCAGTCCTTCCATGATAGGGACTTGTGCAGTGGGGTGGCCCTTGAGGGATCTTCTGAAGAACTGCCACATATAGCCCTCAAGAAAGCAAATATTGTCTGTCAGGGTAAACCAGAGAAACGGTGACACCAGCCGAGGCCTGCAATCAAGTGCTCAGCATGTGGTCTTGTTTTCCCACCCAACCCAAATACTGGCAGAACTAGTAGCAGAAGAGAGAGGGCCTGTCCTATTTCCAGTATAGGTCCTAAGTGAGGGAGAGAAAGAGTTGAAAGGAAACACTAAAATATATTAGTCTGAGTTTTTTTTTTAAGTCAAAGTTATTGAGATATGACATATGCAATAAAAATTCACTCTTTTTAAGGTATACAGTTACAGATTTTTGTAAATATGTATACGCTTTATTTTTAGATTTTTTTAAATTTACTGATATTTTAGCAAGAGGGAGGAAAGGTGGGGGGAGATAGAGAGGAACATCGATTTGTTGTTGCATTTATTTATGCATTCATTGGTTGATTTTGTTTTTTTTTTAAATCCTCACCTGAGGACATGCCCATTTATTTGCGAGTGGGAAACAGAGGGAGAAATATATCAGTGCAATAGAGAAACATTGATCAGTCAGTCGCCTCACATTTGTGTCCTGACCGGTGATTGAACCTGCAACCTTTCAGTCCACAAGTTGACACTCTAACCAAATGAGCCATACTAGCCAGGGCCATTGGTTGATTCTTGTATGTGCCCTGATGGCGGGATCGAACCTGCAACATTGATGTACTGGGACATTGCTCTAACCAACTGAGCTACCCAGCCAGGGCCATGCATGTACATTTTAAATATCTTAAAATTTCATATATCAGTTTTACCTCAGTAAGGCTAAATTTTTTTAAATTGTCCCTCTGGTCACAAAGTATGGTTAATACACAGTAGAAGATAACATATATGTGTCAAACTGTGAACATGCCCTCAGTTACTCAGTATTAATATTGTTACATGGACAATAAAGTCAAATAATTAAATTACTTCATTGCTCCTACTGTAGCCAAAAGTTAAAGGTACCGTTCTTTCTTGGCTGCAGAACCTTGTATTTCTTTGAGTTATGCTGTTGGCCAGTTCTCAAGAGTTCATGTCAAATAAGCACAGAAAGCAGTCCAGATTTAGCAGCAGAATTTATTCATCTTGGATACTTAAAAGTCTCAAATTTATGGTGAAAGAAATTAAGTTTTCCTTTATAGAAATACAAAATGACACCTAATTAATTACTGTGATTAGACTCTGAACTAATCTGATTTATTAAACATTCTAAACTCTTTATATAATAATTTTGCTCCTTAACATCCTTTAATAGCAGTTGTTTTCCACTTGTATTCTCATCAGCATAGGCTGATACTTTTTAGTCATGGAGAAATATTCAAGTTATCAAACAAACTGAGTAATGCTGCTCCTTTGAGAGTATAAAATATCAATGGGAAATGATGAAATCATGAGCAGAGTTGGTATTTGAAACTGTAAGATAGAAAGTTTGGCTTTTAGGTTTTTCTTCTTGTGCTTACCTCAGTGCTAGTTAATAACTCTTTTTTAAAAACTAAAATTGCTATCCATATCAAAACTGGGAAATAGTCACAGCTAAAACTCATTTATCTCTAGATCTATAAGCAAATGAAAACATATATTTTTCAAACTACTCTTTTTGCTAATAGGTTTTGTTATTTTTCAGATACACCATCAAAGATAATTCCAAAAAACATACCGAAGTGTGGGATCCTTCTCCAGAAGAAATTATTTCAAATGAAGCAAACAGCTTAAATTCTGTGTCTGCAAAATCTCTACCTAATGAGAATCTTCAGTCACTTTATGATAAGGAATTGCCTGTGCATATCTGTAATGTAATATCTCCTGAGAAGATTTATGTTCAGTGGTTATTAACAGAAAACTTACTTAATAGGTATTAGATACAAAGGAAATGTATTGCATATAGTTTTATTCTTTTTTAATATTTTCTTTCCAAAAATGTCAAATGTAGAATTTTTAAAGTAGCAACATTATTTCAGCTAAATAGTCTACTTATAACTAGTTAAAAGTATACAAATAGTATCTTTGCTGGTTATTTTCACTTTATTAGGATTTGTTCACTCCACAAATGCTTACTGAGCAGCTATTATTTGACAGCCAGTGTTTCAGGTTTTGGATTACAGTGGTAAAAACATGGACAAGCCTTCGCTGTCATGGAGCTTAAATTTTAGTAGAGGAAGAAACAGTGAACAGATATTTAGTATAGCAGGTGCTGACAGGCAAAAATTAAGTACTTGGGTAAGAGGACAATTTTAGGATGATCAAGGAAGACCTCACAGAGACAGTTACATTTGAAATGGATCCTGAAGGGGGAGAAGGGAGCAAACCATGAGGATATCTGGGGGAAGTTCATCTCAGGCAGAGGGAAGAACTAGTTCAAAGACCCTATGGTGGAAACAGGCTGAGTTGGCAAGGAAGAACAAGATATTTAGTTGGACTGGAGTAGAATAAGGGAGGATAGTAGAAGACACGTGGTCAGAGAATTTTATGTTACAAGAAAAGGTTTAGAAAGTTAAAATATTTTTCCTTTACATAGTTTAGAAGAAAAGATGGTAGCTGCTTATGAAAATTCAAAGTGGGAACCTATTAAATGGGAAAATGATATGCACTGTGCTGTTAAGATTCCAGATAACAATCAATGGCGAAGAGGCCAGATCATCAGAATGGTTACAGACACATTGGTAGAGGTAAGTGCAGAGTTAGAAATATAGTCATGAAAGCGAATGTATTTTGTATTTTTATCATGGATTTATTTAATCTAATTTTTTTAAGCTTTTCATTTGCAAAAATTTTTCTTGAAGTATTTTCTTTCCGTAGACTTAAAGTTACTGTTTTCCTAGGTCTTGCTGTATGACGTGGGTATTGAACTAGTAGTGAATGTTAACTGTTTACGAGAACTTCAAGAAAACCTAAAGACAATGGGAAGATTATCTTTGGAATGCTCTCTTGTTGACATAAGGTAGCTTTTATCTGAGTATACTTTCTTATTATTGAATATGATTTTAAATATTTTTCTTTTGGGATGGGTTCTTGTCAGTTTCCATTTTGCTAATGTTTTCTGAAATTTTCATAAAATCTAGTTAATTTTAACATTTTAAGAAGAGGGAAAGATAAAAATTTGGAGCACATAAGTTTTTGTGGTATTAAGGAAATAGAAATAGGTAAGTATGGCAGATATCTACTTAGGATTCAAAATGTAAAATACAAAAAACACTTGAGGAACTGAGGCATATAGAAATAAAATATATTTCACAAGCATAGGATTGCGCAGAAAGCTTAAAATGTTTGAATTACCAAAATGACTAAGTTAGAGAGAATTCTGGGAAAATGGCATGGCATGATTTTTGAGTCTTCTAGAATCCTACCAAAAACATAGAGCAACTTAGATAGCAAAAGTAAAAACTGCACAATCAACATCTACAACAACAGAAGGCAAATACACCTCACTTCTCTCCCAAGACTCCACACTGAGGAGAGACTGCTGGGTAAAGAACCCGATTTGAGCAAGACAGACAATGGAAAAGACACAGCAAAGACAAGGCACAGAACATCAAGAGTGAGGCCCCATTTTCTGTCACTTGGAGAAAGCAACACAAGAGAACCATAAAGCTAGAAAAAAGCAGTATGATCCACCCCTTTCTCCTAAAAGTAAAGGATATTTTATTTCACTTAAAAGATAAGCAAAAGCAAGGGTTACAGTTGAATTCCATGCAAATTATTGTGAGAAAGAAGAATAAGGAGCCTTATAACTATCTCTAGAGACAGTGGAGATCCACCAAAAGAGCAAACTCACAACACAGTAAACTGTAATCCAATATTTCAAAACAAAAAAAAATTGAAAATTATACACAGTGTGAAGAACAGTATAAAACAATTAGAAAAACTCACAAATAAGATTTATTATAGAAAAAGGAAGCTTTGAGAAAAGAGATAACACTCAAGAAAGAATTAGAAATAAAAGAAAATCTTACAGAAATGTAGACATTTTGTGTAAGCTAGAAAAACACAAAAGCAGATACACAATAAACAATGCCTAATAGAAATACAGGATAAGGACATATTTCTTAATTTAAAAAATGAAAGCCCAAAGGATTTAGAAGAGAACAAGATATCTAAAATAGACCCCCCCCAAAAAAAAGAAGAGGGGGATCAAGATGACGGAGGAGTGAATGGAAGTCACACAGACCTCCTCCTAGGACCAATCTGGAATTACAGCTAAATTGTGGGGAAATCACCTAGAACAAAGAACTGAAGAAGAGCAAGACAGAAGCCTTATAACCTTAGACAGACAGAAGAATCAGTTCAGCACAACTTGACTGACTGGTAAGGAGTGTGGCAGAGAGGCAAGAAGGCTGGCTAGGCACCTGCAGGCGGCAGCGCCAGAAGGATGTTTAAATGGCCATTTGGATCCCACTAAGAAGAGTGGGGTCTAAACCATAAGCAGGGATCCCCAACCTAAAATACCAGAGCCCAAAAAGTTCACAGATAACAGCCAGCTGCAAAAAGTGGCAGGGTCGCTCTCTGCCAGAGACAGGTGGCTGGAGACTGAAAGAGCCAAGTAAAGGGCCAAAGCATAAATTTTCATCTGCAGCCACTTATCCTGGGCTCTGGCAAAGGCAGGGGCAGAGTGGGCTAGAGAAGCCTGACTCCTCAGGCTTCTGGGGAGAGAGGCTTTGGGGAGAGAACCGAGAGTAGCCTGTGGGATCTTGGTGCTGAATCATCCCCCATAAGGCAGCAGCTATTGAACTCACACAGACTGCTCCCATCCAAGCAGCAGCAGCCTGAGGGAAAACATTAGCTCCAAGCCCAGGAGGGATTCGGCCCTGCCCTATGGTGCTTAAGCCTGACTGCTGAGCATACAGTGACTAGATTAACAACTGAAGGAGACAGCCATGGACAGTAGATCCCAGGAAGTCTCAAACTTCCTGGCCTTAACGTCAGACGGGGTCAACATCTGACTTCACTAGAGGTAGATCCAGAAAGAAAAAATAGCAGTAAATACTAGAGGCTACTGAGATGAAATCCACTATGGTCTTCTTCATGATTTGCAGTATTTTCTTTACTACATAACTTTTTAACATTCATTTTTTGCCCATCAAGTTGATACATATTAAGTCACTAGATTTTATACTGTAGTTTATTTCCCTCCTTTCTTATAATAGTCTTAATCTCTTTACAGCCTTATTAATACTGGTTCTTTTGCTGTTGATAGTTGGACTGCAGGGAGGAGTTATTTCTGTGGTCGGGGGTTTGTTTCCTAGGCTTTGTGATTTTGCTCCAGCAGACAAATAATGGGAAGACAAAGAAACAACCCCCAACCAAAGGGAAAGGAGGAATCCCCAGAAACACTGCTACATGAAATACAGGCAAGTAAACTATCAGAGATTGAGATCAAAACAATGATTATGAGGAAGCTCACTGAACTCAGTGAGCTCAGTGAGAATTACAAAAAACTATAGGGAAACTCTGAGGAACTTACTGTAAACTATATTAGCATGAAAAAGAAACTATCAACAAGAACCAAGAGGAAATGAAGAATACAATTTCTGAATTGAAGAACACAGGAGAAGGAATCAAAATCAGCCTAGATGAATCAGAGGATCAAATCAGTGAGCTGAAGGACATGGTAGGAAAAAACTCCCAGAAAGAGCAAGAAAATGTAAAAAAGCTCGAAAAGAACGAAGAGGTGTTAAGAGAAATGCAGGACAACGTGAAATGTAATAATATCCGTATAATAGGAATACCAGAAGGGGAAGAAGAGGAGCAAGGGATAGAAAACCTGTCTGAAAAAGTAATGATGGAAAACTTCCCTAATTTGAGGAGAGAAAAAGTCACACAAGTCCAGGAAGCACAGAGGGTCCCATTCAAGGGGAACCCAAAGAGACCCACTCCAAGATACATCATAATTAAAATGGCAGATATCAAGGACAAAAAGAGAATGTTAAAGGCAGCAGGGGAGAAATAGGAAGTAACATACAAGGGAGCCCAAATAAAGCTAGCAGCTGATTTCTCCACAGAAACACTGCAAGCCAGAAGGAAGTGGCAAGAAATATTCTGAGTAATGAAAAGCAAAGGCCTGCAACCAAGACTACTCTACCCAACAAGGCTCTCAATTAAAATGGAAGGTGAAATAAGGAGTTTCTCAGACAAAAGAAGGCTAAAAGAATACACCTCTGCAAAACCAGCATTACAAGATACGCTAAAGGGACTGCTTTAAGAAGATGAAGAGAGAGAGAGAGAGGAACACAAGTACAAAGGGAAAAAATTAGTAAGTACCTATCAATAATAACCTTAAATGTAAATGGATTAAATGCTCTATAATTAAAAGACAAAGAGTAGCGGAATGGATAAGAAAACAAGACCCACACATACGCTGCCTATAAGAGACCCACCTCAGAACAAAAGACCTACACAGACTGAACGTAAAGGGTTGGAAAAAATATTCCAAGCAAATGGACAGGAAAAAGAACCCAGGACAGCAATACTTATATCAGACAAAATAGATTTCCAAACAAAAGCCACAACAAAGAGACACAGAAGGACACTTCATAATACTCAAAGGAAGAATCCATCAAGAAGACATAAACATCGTAAACCTATATGCACCCAACATAGGAGCGCTCAAATATATAAGGAAAATCCTGGAGGACTTCAAGAAAGATATAGACAGCAACACACTTATAGTAGGGGATTTTAATACCCCACTGTCAACGATGGGTAGATAATCCAAACAAAATATCAACAAAGATATTGTGGAACTGAACAACTCATTAGATCAAATGGAGTTAACTGATATATATAGAACCTTTCATCCCACAGAAGCAAAATACTCATTCTTTTCAAATGCACATGGAACATTTTCAAAGATAGACCACATGATAGGATACAAAATGAGCCTCAAAAAATTTAAGAAAATTGAAATCATATCAAGCACTTTCTCAGACCACAAGGGCTTAAAACTAGAAACCAACCTCAAGGAAAAAACTCAAAGCATTCAAACTCATGGAGACCAAATGGCATGCTATTAAACAATGAATGGGTCAATAATAACATCAAAGAAGAAATCAAAAAAAAGTTGCTGGAAACAAATGAAAGTGAACATACAACAATTCAAAACCTTTGGGACACAGCAAAGGCAGTCCTGAGGGGGAAGGTCATAGCAATATAAGCCTACATGAAGAAGACAGAAACATTTCAAATAAATAACCTAACCCTACATCTACAAGAACTGAAGAAACAACAGCAAACAAAGCCCTGAGTGACCAGAAGGAAGGAAATAATAAAGATCAGAGCAGAATTAAATGATATAGAGACTAAAAGAACAATTCAAAGGATCGATAAATCCAGGAACTGGTTCTTTGAAAAGATAAAATTGACAAGTCCTTAAGCTGACTCATCAAGAAAAAAAGGGAGAGAATGCAAATAAAATCGGAAATGAAAGAGGAAGAATTACAACTGATACCACAGAAATACAAAGATTATAAGAAATTGGTATGAACAACTATATGCCAAGAAATTTGAAAACCTGGGTGAAATGGATAAATTTCTAGAAAAATACAATATTCCAAGACTGAATAAAGAAGCAGAAAGCATGAACAGACTGATAACAGCTGGTGATATTGAAGCAATAATCAAAAAACTCCAGGCACACCAAAGCCCTGGACCAAATAGTTTCACAGGAGAATTTTACAAAACATTTCAGGAATAGCTAACCCCTGTCCTTCTCAGACTGTTCCAAAAAATCCCAGAAGAGGGAAGACTCCCAATCTCTTTTTATGAAACCAGCATCATCCTAATCCCAAAATCAGTTAAAGACACAACAAAGAAAGAAAACTACAGACTAATATTGCTGATGAATATATACACTAAAATCCTGGACAAAATATTGGCAAACCACATCCAGCAATACATTAAAAAGATCATACACCATGATCAAGTGGGATTTATCCCAGGGATGCACGGATGGTACAGTATTCACAAGTCAATAAATATACATCACATAAACAAAAGGAAAGAGAAAAATCTCATGATCATGTTCAATAGATGTGGAAAAAGTATTTGATAAGGTACAGCACCTGTTAATGATAAAAAACACTCAGCAAAGTGGGAATAAAGAGGGCATACCTCAACATAATAAAGTCTGTATACGAGAAACCTACATCCAATATTATACTCAATGGACAAAAACTAAAAGCTTTCCCACTAAGATCAGGAACAAGGCAAGGATGTCCGCTTTCACAACTTCTTTTCAACATAGTAGTAGAAGTCCTAGTAGAAGTCAAGGTAAGAAAAAGAAATAAGAGGCATCCGAAGTGGAAATGAGAAAGTAAAACTGTCATTGTTTACAGATGACATGATAGTGTACGTAGAAAACCCTACAGACCACCAGAAAACTACTTGACCTAATAAGTGAATTTGGCAAAATGGCAAGATACAAAGTCAGTATTCAGAAATCGAAGACATTTTTGTACACCAATGATGAAATATCAGAATCAGAATAAGGGAAAAAATCCCATTTACTATAGCAACAAGAAAAATAAAGTACCTAAGAGTAAACTTAACCAAGGAGGTAAAAGACCTGTGCAGAAAACTACACAACCCTGAAAAAAGAAATTAAGGAAGACACAAATAAATGGAAGCATATACCATGTTTGTGGATAGGAAGAATTAACATCATGAAAATGTCCATACTACCCAAAGCAATTTATAGACTCAACACAATCCCTATTAAATTACCAATGACATATTTCACAGATACAGAACAAACAATTCAAAAATTTATATGGAACTATAAACAACCCCGAATATCCACAGCGATTTTGAAAAAGAAGAACAAAGCAGGAGGGATCACAATGCCTGACCTGAAACTATATTATAAGACCACTGTAATAAAAACAGTCTGGTACTGGCATAAAAACAAACACATAGATCAATGGAACTGAATAGAGAGTCCAGAAATAAACCCGTGTTTCTGTGGTCAATTAATATTCAACAAAGGGGGCAGAAACATAAAATGGAGTAAAAATAGTCTCTTCAACAAATGGTTTGGGAGACCTGGACAGGTACATGGCATAAAATGAAATTCAACCACCAGTTTACACCATACACAAAAATAAACTCAAGATTGATTAAAGACTTAAAATGTAAGTCACAACACCATAAAAGTCCTAGAGGAGAAATTGGCATGAAAATCTCAGATATTCCTTGCAACAATATTTAAACCGATATGTCTCCTAGAGCAAGGGACATAAAGGAAAGAATAAACAAATGGGACTTCATCAAATTAAAAAGCTTCTGTACAGCTAAAGAAAATATCAGCAAAATGAAAAGGGAACCAACCATACAGGAAAATATATTTGCAAATGATATATCAGATAAGGATTTGATCTCCAAAATACATATAGAACTCCCAGGACTCTACTTTAGGAAGACAGCCCAATTAAAAAATGGGCAAAGGACCTGAAAAGACACTCCTCTAAAGAGGACATACACAGGGCCCAGAAACATATGAAAGGATTCTCAGCATTACTAGCCGTCAGAGAGATGCAAATTGAAACTACAATAAGATACCACTTCACACCAGTCAGAATGGACACCATAAACAAATCAACAAACAACAGGTGCTGGCGAGGCTGTGGAGAAAAGGGAACTCTGGTACCCTGTTTGTGGGAATGCAGACTGGTGCAGCCACTGTGGAAAACAGTTTGCAAGTTTCCTCGAAACACTAAAAATGGAACTGTCTTTTGACCTAGCAATTCCACTTCTGGCATTATACCCTAAGAATTCCGAAACACCAATTCAAAAGAACCTGTGTACCCCAATGTTCATAGCAGCATTATTTACAGTAGCCAAGTGCTGGAAACAGCCTAAGTGCCCATCAGTAAATAAACGGATCAAAACACCATGGTACATTTATTTATACAATGGAACACTACGCAGCAGAAAGAAAGAAAGAGCTCCTACCACTTGCAAACAGCATGGATGGATCTGCAGAGCATTATGCTAAGTGAAAGAAGCCAGGTGGCAAAAGACAGATACCATATGATCTCGCCTGTAAGTGAAACCTAATCAACAAAATAAGCACGCAAAATATAACCAGCAACATTGAAATAAAAAACAAACTGACTGTAACCAGAAGGGAGGAGGGAGGGGGATTAAAGGGGAAAGGGAGAGGAAGGGTCATCAAGGAACATGCATAAAGGACCCATGGACTAAGCCAAATGGGGGTAGGATTGAGGGTGGGTGATGGGGGTGGGTGGGGCTGGGGAAAGTGGTGGCAGGAAAATGTTACCAAAAAAAACAATAGACAAGGGGAGGCTAAGAATAGTATAAGAAATTAAGAAGCAAAAAAACTGATATGTACAGCCCATGGACACAAACTATGAGGTGTGGGGATGATAGGATGGGGTGCAGGATGGAAGGGATGAAAGGGTGGGGGGAGGGTGGAAATGGGACAACCGTAATAGCATACTCAATAAAATATAGCAGGAAAAAAAAAAGAAAAAGAAAAAGACTCAACATACATATAACAGGAATTTAAAAGAAGAAAACTAAAAGAAATAGAACCAAATACTAAAAACCCAAAAGTGTTTCTAAAGTAAAAGGCTACTTAAAACTATATATTAAAAGAGCATACTGCATAGCTTGGAAAATCAGGACTGTAAACACAAAAGGATTGTCTAGTAAAATTGTTGACTTTTGAGAGGAATAAAATCACTGTAATCACCACCACTTTATACCAGAATATAATTCAGTAACATTTTTTAAATATTCAAAAGAAAACAGCAAACCATGAGTTTTATGTCCAGCCAAACAGACCTGCAGGATAAAGACCACAGAAACTTGTATGACCACTCAGGAAGTACTGTTCCTGAGGAATCTAAGAACAAGCATTAGATAACGAGACACGAGAGATTTTGAAGTAAGGACTGGTGGTGAACATTACATTTATTTTACCTCAGAACTATGATTAAATGATCATTATTAAGGAAATAGTATAGCATGCAAAGTAGATATGGCACAATTTCAAAAACAGGGAAAGAAAGGATATTATACATGAAAACTTGAATAAACTTGTGGTTTGTCTTATTCATGTTAACTAGGAGCAAGTACTTTAAATAAGATGTTGAGGGGAAAGTGAGAAGAGGTTACTAACAATACACTGATTTAACATTGGAATTATGTTAATATTTTATATAAACAAATTAGTAAAATTGTAAAGAAAATGAAATTTCACTTCATCTACATAGTGGTGGCACAGCCTTTCAGAGAGGAACATCTCCAAAAGACTTAAAACACATTAAGTCGACTCTATATTCTTACCAGAATATATCATAAGGACAAAAAAGTAACTCTCCCCCCACCTCAATCAGATGTTTTCATTACTCTCGAAGTGGATTATAGTGTTATAAAAGCTACTGTGTGTGTATTGTGGGGTAAGTCAAAATAGTAATTATGTACATATTGTTAAGAACTGGTCTGGTAGACAGGTGATAAAAGCGTAAGATTAAAGTTAATTTACCTTGTACTCCTGATTTTGAATTCAAGTGTCAGTAGAAACTTTTGAGGTGTTGTAATTATTTTTTTTAATGCTTATTTTTCAGCCTTGTAACACAAAGACCCCAGTTGCAATGAGCTTTGCTAGTATGCAAAATGTGGCCTTCAAATACCATTTCCCACTAAAAGAAATTCCTGCTCTTTGGAAAAATGTCTGATTCTGGTTTGAGGACAGGAAATGTACAATGGCAAAAAGCAAGAAAGCTATAAAATATTATGGATGTCCTGGCTGGTGTGGCTCAGTGAATTGAGCACAGGCCTGCAAATCAAAGGGTCGCCGGTTCTATTCCCTGTCAGGGTACATGCCAGGGTTGCAGGCCAGGTCCCCAGCTGGGGACATACAAGAGGCAACCACACATTGATGCTTGTCTCTCTCTCTCCTCCCTCCCTTCCCCTCTCTGAAAACAAATAAAATCTTTTTAAAAAAAAAAAAAGAATTATGACAAAAGGACTCAGCCAACCTGAATAAAATTCCACTGACTAAAATAAATTTGAGCATCAGTAGGATAATTCTGATACTTAAAAGCATTTGATATGTTTAAATCCCTAAGTTTATAAAGTGATTAAAAAAAAAAACCCTCATTGGTTACTTTTAGAGGATTTGAGGGAACCACCTCATTCTGAAAACTAGTGGATGAGGGAAAAGAGCCTTGGTCTTGCTTTTCCTTTACAATGTATATTTCTGCTTATAAAGTTGTTTTTTATAAGTATTCTCACTAACCAAGGGAGAGTGATATTACTAAAATAATACCATGTTATAACCCCAGTAAACAAAGAAAAGAACCTAGATGACAGTTATCAGTTCCGCTAACATCACAAAATGAGAATCAGACATTGTGTACCTCCTGTTGGAAGTGCCTGTGAACAGTGTTGCTACAAGAAGAAAATGAAAGCCTAAATGTGATTAAGACTCTCAATCTCACCATGAACTGAAAGGAAATACAAGGAACATATTAAACACTATGGCAATGTAATCAGCTAAATCCAGAGCATAGAAACTAGAACAAATTACTTAGTTTCTTCAACAGAAAGTTGCAAGAGAAAGAGATGGAAAGGGGCACTCAAGATACATATCAGCCATTCATGATGTATGGACTTTGTTTACCAATTCAGACTGTTTTGAAACATCAGGAAAAAATGAACATCATCTGAATGGTTGATATTAAAGAATTACTACATTTTTTAGATATGATAATGATACTGTGGTTATGTCTGTTAAAGACCATATCTTTTGGAAATACAAACTAAAATCTTTTCAAATAAAATGTTATATCTGGGACTTTGTTAAAAATAATCAGGGATAGGAGTATGTGGGAGTCTAAATGAAATAAAATTAATCATATATTTATACTTGTTGAAGCTGAGTGATAGATATATCAGATTTTATTCATTCTGCTTTTGAATATGTTTGAAAATTACCATAATAACTTCTTAAAGGTGAATTCACCAAGTTTTAAAGAAAATATACAGATACTATTCAGCTATTAATAAAAATCTGTAAATAAGATGTAGCTTGAAAGTATATAGAAAAATACAGTCTGAATAGGTAATTTAAGAGGAAAATGTTGTTTGGTAAAACTCAAAATGGTTCTTCATAGATGTCAGTGTTGACCTGCATTTTATGGCTTTCTCAGGCTAGAAAGGAGTCACAGAAGCACTTAGCACATATTACCCTCAGACTCTTTTTGAAAAATAAAGTAGCAAATTCTTGATTCTGGGAGACCTTCCTTCATTGATAAATCCATAGCGATAAAGTTATAGTGTTTCCATAACAAAAATTATAGAAACTTAGATTTGGAATCCGAAGACCTTAGAGGCATCATGACAATAATTTCTTTACACCAGTCCTAATAAATGGACATTCAAGACCTGCTTGAACACTTCCAGTGCTATGGAGAATATTCCCCAAGGGAGCTTGCTAGTATCTCATTACACTACATTGAAGTTGGTGTCGTCATGTCTTCCACACATCCTCATTTTACCTCAGAACCAACCTCTTGACTCTACTAACCATTGGATATGGAGAGGTGGATATCACGTTCCACTAAGACTTTTTTTTTATTCTGGGATACTACAGTTTTGTCAAATAATCCCAAAATAACATGATTTCTACATTTTTTCCTGCTAACCTTCTCTAAATTTTTTTGGTGTAAGTTGGAAGAATTATTTCAGGTGTATTCTGAGCAGACCTCACTAAAACTATAAACATGATTCTATTCGTTACATTTGGTTAACATTGTGTGTTCAAGTTTGTATTTTACGGAGGTGAGTTGGGTTGAATTTCTTAAGCACTTTTCATTAAACTTGCATTGAGCTTGTGAATATTAGTCAAAAACACAGTGAGATGAGCTGTATGTAACTCCATTCAACTTTCAGTTACATTGAAAAGTGGTAGGGTAGAAAAGCGGTTGAGCACATCAGTGTCTATCCATTTGTCGACTCTGTCAGAAGTATCGTGCCTTATCTACCCCGAAGAAGGACATCTCGCCAGCTGAAAGAAATCAGAGTTTACAGCCAAAGTCCCAGTACTGACCTGGAGGGCAGGACAGGCCCTTATGTCCTTACATAGGCTTTCTACTTAGAACAGCTTCCGTAGCAGTGACACCTGCTCTCCCTTGCTGGAACTTACTAGGAAACTATAGCTTTCTATAAACTTAAATCATTAATTTTTTTCACCAAAACAGAGTTTTTACATTTATTCCTGTCAGATTTCATCTACTTGGTTTTGAAATCTGAACACTGTTATTTAACATCTAGGCTGTCATCTCTGATTCATTATCTGGAAATTTGAAAGCATATCTCTATGCCAGAGGTTGTAGTTTACAGTTTGCAGGCCAAATCTAGGTAACAAGCACCATGTATTTGACCTACAGAAAGTTTTTAAAATTTTGAACTATTTAATCGTTTTCTTAAAAACCAGGAGGTGCCACATAAATATTTGAATTTCTAGCTCTGTTGACAAAAATCAGAATATCTAGTTACTGAAGTAACAGTGTTGCCAAAGCTAATTGGCCTTCCCTCCAGAGGTTCAAAAGAGTCACTAGCTATTGCTGGATAAGTCTTAGCTACTATTCATCATGGAATATGGAATGTAATTTCACACATGAGAAGCAGCTCCATCTTCAATTAAAGCTGGGTGGGAGGATAATTTCCTTGTGCTTGGTGTGTTACCCACAGTTATACGCCATGCAAAGAAGCCATAATTGGAGATTGTCTTATATTTTCTCCCTAACTTGAAGCAAATCCATTTAGCCAACTGCTGTTATTTGGCTGAAAGATACATACGTACACATATTGTATACTTTTTTCAGATATAGGTACAAACAGGAATATTATGAATCTGTTCACAAAGCCAAAAGACCCCAAAGACCTTTTCAACATTATTCTAAAAACCTTAGTGAACCTTTAAAGTTACAGGTTTATCCAACCTCTTTTTATTATACCTACAAGGATCTCATCACTAGAATAGGGGGATGAACAAAAGGCTATGAAATGGGGACTAAAATTGTAGAAATAAGAAAAGCCATGTTGAAATTGATTTCTCACTACATATGTAGTTGATTCAAATATATATATATATGTGTATGGTGATTTTTTTTATATGTCCTATGCTGTTTGTTATAAAACAAGTTATTATTTTTTTAGACCAACTGGTGGGAGTGACAAGTGGACAGCAACAGCTTGTGACTGTCTTTCATTGTATCTAACTGGAGCTGTAGCAACCATAATTTTGCAGGTGTGCACTGGTGTTCCAATAGAAATGTACTGATTATTTCATTGATTTTTTTACAATTCCATTTATTTTCTTGTTGACAAAATAACAGCAAACTGATTTTTTTTCCAAACTTTTTTGGTCTTATTTCAAGTTAAAACACCTGTCTGATAATAGATGTAACATAAATGATCATATGAATGAACCAAAGCATTTCTAGAGTAATATTCTTGAGTTGATAATGTGCATGTTAGAAAACAGAATATATGTATGCTTGAGTGTATTTCCGAAGCCTTTTTATAGCCTTTCAAAGTGGAAACTTAATTGAGCTTCTAATGAAGCCATATTAACTGTGTGTCATAAAAAGTGACTGGATTTGAGAAGAGGATATATAGAGAATATATCTTTTCAGAACATTTAAGGACATTCTTTGCCTCTTTTTTTCTAATTTAATATATTTTACTACATTAATGATTAGAATTTTCGTGTATAAGTAATTTTTTCTACGTTACTTTTTTCTTTCTATGTGTACTTCATTTTTATAATTTCTATGCATCAGAATATACGCTTCATAGTTCTTTCCTTCCTTTTGCTTTTTGTAGGAAAAAAATGCACATCTGGGAAAATATATTTTGATCTGTAATTTGCAGAGTTTAGGACAATAGAGAACTTGTAACTGATGTGTATCCCTCCCCACTCCCTTCCTGGGGTTAAAAAAAAAAAGTTATTTTTCAATCTGCTTCCCGACCCCCCCCCCCCGCCCTGTTTCAGTAACTTTCACCCTGACAGTGATGCCTTCCTGCTACATTTTACAAGACACCGTCTATCCCCGTTGACTCTCTTCCAGTCTGTTTTCTCTCTGATATATACATATATCACAGTGACTTGGCTGGGAGTTTTTTGTTTGTTTGTTTGTTTGTTTGTTTTTCCTGGCTTGAAGAAATGTGGAGAAAATGCCCGTGAAAAGTATATTGTGTAGGAGATTTCATTTTTGTGTCTCACACTTACTCTGCTCCTAAACCACCAGGAAAACAACATGACATGGCCATTACCTGTGAAAATTTTCTGCAAAGATGAAAAAGGAGAGCGTGTTGATGTTTCTAAATACTTGATTAAAAAGGGTTTGGCTTTGAGAGAAAGGAGGTACGAACTTTTTTCTTTTTTTTACATCAGTTTGCGATGGAGTATTCTTATTTGCCTGTGTAAATCTTCTTGTCTGCATGCTTTCAAACCCGAATACCATCTTGTTTGCTCTTTAAAATGATTTATAAACTAACCCCGAGGAGCCAGCTCAGAAGCAGATTCCTTCAGGATTGCCAATTCCTTTATTCGATCCCATCAGCTCTTGTATATTTAAACCCCTCTTTAAACTGACATGTTCTCTTCTCTACTTTTCCCTTTGCTTCGGCATTTACACTCCAAAGGAAAGGAGATAAGGGAATGACATAGTGAGTACCAGATCCATACCCTTTGGCCTCATTTACTTAGGCAGAAATGTTTAAGCTTTATGTTGACAATTCTGGTAGGTATACACCAAAAATGTGTTTTTGTGAAACAGAAATGTGTAAAAAAAAAAAAAAGTAACTGAGTGATACTTACATTTAAAGATCCTTTTGGATACTACTTTAGGCGCTTAAGTACTTTTGTTCTACAGGGAGAAGGATCAGGATATTGCAGTAGCCCTAGCTTCCTTTTTCTCTCTCCTTCTAGATGTAGGGGTCTATGCGAATTACTGACACATGTTCCCATGCAGCCACCTTCTGCCATGCATGTCCACATCCCTTTTTTTTTTAAATCTTACATTACTATATCTTGCCTTATTTGGACCTAGGCCCCAGTCCTGATGAAATGGAAGGAGAATGAGAATCAGAAATGACATGGGTCATGAGGTGGTTACCCCAGCCTGGTGGGTGCTGACCTAATGCTGGGCAGTGGCCTGAGGCTACCTCTGCATCTTTAGTCCCATGTGTGTGTCTCTTCTGGTTCACTGGCTTTAGACTAAAGCAATTCCTAATAAAAGGAATGTTAAAGAGAACAATGTTGGGCAAGTTAATACCACTGATAGATAGCACCTACTTTTATGGTACTGAAATTACCAGCTGTTTCAAAGCTGGGGACTGTGAGGGGGCCCTGGCCCTGGGAGGTGAGAAATTATGTAGCTCTTTATCAGTGCATATTGCCTTTTTAAAAAAATAGAAGAAACAAAAATCTGTTATAATTTCTACTAAAATAAACAATGCTAATGTTTCCTTCTAGGCTTAGTACTGTATTTTTATGGGACTTACAGTATCTTTCTGTTATTATATGAATGTTGATAGCTTGTCACATGTATATGTGGACAATGTGAAGATGTTGTATTTCAGAGTGCTATTTAATACTTAAGAGATTTTAAGAGAGAATAATATGCAAATGTGAGATAGAAAGCATTTATGTGAAATCATTCCTTTTATATCAAGCTCATTCATAATTTAAAATAATTTTTATTACAACTTAAATTATCCTCCTTTTCATGTAACAAATTAGACTAGTATATCCTAGACTATAGCAAATATTTTAAATTTCAAGTATATTAAAAGGATTATGTTTATATTGTTTTCTCCATAATTTTTTGTTGCTCATGTTTAGATGTATTGTTTTTGGATGTTACAGAATTAATAAGTTAGATAACAGCCATTCATTATCTGAGAAGCCCCTGGAAATCCCCCTGAAACAAGAAGATTCAGTGGTTACCAAGAATATTAAAATTAACTTTGACCCTGACAAAAAAGCATCTGATATTATCAGTGAACACAAGGTATCTGAACTTATGGAGAAAATTCCAGAACCAAGAACCCCTGGATACTATAAACCACCAGTTATTCCCAACACGAAAGTATTTGAGGCAGTGGTCAGCTGCATTAGTGATGATGGAACTGTATTTGTGGTGCCTAAGTTGTCAGGTAAGATCTTTTATCTTATGTAGGATTAGTCAGTGTAAGTCCTAGCTAGCAACTCTCTCTCCAGTAAGATAGACATGGATTGAAATACTTTGGATGATAATTTAACTTCTTCCAACCTCATTTTCACTGGAGTATTGTGAGGGTTAAAGAGAAATAATGCACACAAAGTGCTTTTTACCATGCCTAGCACATAACAACGATTTACTGCAATATTGGGAATAGATGTTAGGCCTAAGATAAGCACAGGGGCGGTTCCAGGTTCCACACATCTTAAGTGGATAGTTCTTTTACATTAGGCACTTACACAAGTTTGGAGATTCTCTGAGAGAAAAGAAAACAGAAGTTTATACGCATCTAAAATGAGAAAAGAAATCACCACAAATGATTGGAGATTCAGGGCCCTTTGAAGATATTCAGGCCTTCTCTGAGACGTCATTAGGCTTATGTACAAATTTTTCCTTTATACAATTTGAGTGCATCCAGAATACTCTATAACTCCCAGCAACTCTAGCACTTAGAGGACTCGTAAGCTCCTTCGGCTGCATAGTAAGTCCACCTATATAGATTAAGGGATGGTGGCTATGAATTTGTTGAAATTTTTGTCTCATTTGTTGATTACTTTTTATTTTGAAAAACCAAATAAATCTGTGTAGTTGGCTATTTTAGAACCAAGAAACCATTTTAGAAGACATGAACAATGTTTGAGACCTCTAGCATAAGTACTTAATCCAGACATGTATAAATAGTCATAGCTAAAACTGCTTGATCATTACATGTCATGGCTAGACATTTTACATCTAATACCCCACAAAACTGATATTGCGGGCAGGTGCCATTATATCCAGTTCACAAAATAACAAACTGAGATTTATGGGGATAAAGGAACTACCTAAGATCATTCAAATAATGTGGTAGAACTGTTATGGGAACTTACTCCAGAGCTTGTGTTCTATGCTGTCAGTTGTGGGAATATGTATTTACTGTGGAAATAATGGGCCAATTAGAAGTAAGTAGCAACATGAGAATTTTAATGTTATATCCCAACATTATGCTATATCTAAGCATCAAGTAACACATAACTTGTCTTCTATTTTACTTAGGTGTGCTAACAAAATGGCATATTAGGATATCTGGTACATAATTAGAGTTTTTCATGATTCTTGCATTTCCGAAAGAATCCTTGCATTTATAACTAGAGATCAAAATAATTATTTACGGGTTGTTACTCTTGTATGTTTTGAAACATATAGAAGCTATAATAATTAGATTTTTATTAAAGCTTTATAATGTGGGGACTGAATTTTAATTCTTTATAATATTATCTAAGTGATAAAATTATTAAAGGCTAGTGATGACTTCATTTGAAAATGGTAGGGAATTTTTCCTAAATACTTTCTATTTTTAATAACTTCTTCAGAATTTGAACTAATAAAAATGATGAATGAAATTCAAAGTAATTTAAAATGCCTTGGCCTTTTGGAGCCTTATTTCTGGAAAAAGGGCGAAGCCTGTGCAGTGAGAGGATCAGATACTTTGTGGTATAGAGGCAAGGTGATCGAAATTGTTGGTGGCACTGTCAGGGTGAGTCTGATATTTATTTGTGACTATTTTAACTAAATGCTATAATATTAACTGGTCTTTTGAATCTAAATACATGAAAGTTTGATTAATATATCTTTTAATGGGTTCAATCCTGTACTAACACCCATCAGATGTATTACATGTTTATTTGTAATAAGAATTTTTGTTTTTATTTTTGAGTATATTTATTAACCTGAGCAACCAAAAAAATATACATTTCCAGGTAGAGATTTGAACATTGTTACTTTAATCTCTGACAAATCTCTTATTTGTCATTGGAAGCCCTGTCTATATATAGGATGTGAAGTCAAAACAACCTGTTTCCCAGTACATTACATATTTCCTTAGCAAATTTGTTTATGGTCCAGCTAATTAACTCGATCAAGATAATGGTTACCTCCAGAGTACTGAGATACAGTCCTTGAATTTCATGCAGTATCTTCAGAAAGAACTGTATACTTTTTAAAAAATTGTGCATATAAAAATACCTCCATTTTTAATAATGTATTTATTAAGTAAAGCAACTAAATCATGAGCAGTTCAGCACTTGAAAATTTCAATTTTAGGAGGGGAGAATTTTGTTTTACTTCCCTGGAGTTTATCATCTATTTGGTGATGATACCTGAGAATTACATAGCACTTGTGGTGTTTAATGCTCTTTAACATACGTGCATTATGTTTCATAACTTGTCTCTGACTTTCATAGATGTGGGTTATTTCCATTGTACTAATAGGAAAATTTAAATTTAGCACCTGATTCCTAAATTTCTGATCTAAGGCTTGTGCTTTTTCTACTGGATGGCAAGCTTTAAATGGTGGCAGTAGAAGTAAAGTAATTTCAAACTCGGTGTATTTAAGCATGTGGATACTTACAGATTTATGTGTTTATATATAAATGAGTCCATTTTCACATACATCTGAATCATTTAGCCAGCCTTCCTTTAATAGAAAAGTGAACAGAAATTCACTTTCACTAAGTTACCATAATTTATGAACTTTACATATATGGAATTCAAATAAATAAGGTGGTAGTGAACTTTATTTTTTTCTCATACTAATCTCTGCTTTGTTTTTTAATTTATTTCAATGTATTTTGATACTTTAATCATTGCTTTTATTTTCCTGTGGTCATTTTTCATTTCAAGTATACACAATAAACTTTTCATCCCTTAACCTGATATCTGTCAAAGTTTATACTATGATCGACATTAAGAAATAAACATTGCATGAAACTGTACTCACCCTGACTACATGTAATATACTCATTTTTTATTCAGCTCTTTTTTAAAAAATTTCAATTACACTTGAAATACAGTATTATATTTGTTTTAGGTGTACTACATATATTTATATACCTTAAAAAGTGTTCCCCCTGACAAATCTAGTACCTCCTTGGCATTATATGTAGTTATTACAATATTATTCGCTCTATTCCATATGCCGTACTTTACGTCCCTGTGATCTGTTTCTTTTTGTTTTATTTAACATTTATTGTATTTGTTTTCATTACCATTTAGTCCCCTTATAACCACCTCCCCCCAGCAATCACCACAGTGTTGTCCCTGTCTATGAGTCCTTTTTCCTTTTTGCTCAATCTCTCTACCCCATAATATCTACCCCCACCAGCTGCTGTGATCTCTCAATCTATGAGTCTGTCTCTGTTTTCATTGTTAATTCAGTTTGTTCACTAGATTCCACATATGAGTAAAATCATATGGTATTTGTCTTTCCCTGACCGGCTTATTTCACTTAGCATAATGTTCACCAAGTCCATCCATACTGTCGCAAAGGTTAAATTTTCTTCTTTTTTACAGGCAACTAGTATTCCACTGTATATATGTCCCATAGTTGTTTTACCACTCACTACTGATGGACACTTGGGCTGCTACTATATCTTGGCGATTGTAAATAATGCTGCAGTGAACATAGGGGTGCTTGTGTTCTTTTCAATTAGTGTCATGGGTTCCTTTGGATATACTCCCAGAAGTGGGATCGCTGGGTCAAAAGGCAGATTTTGCTGCCTGTGTTTTTTTTCCTAGGAGTTTTGTTTTCAGGTCTAACATTTCAGTCTTTGATCTATTTTGAATTTATTCTTGCGTGTGGTGTAAGAAGGTAGCCTAGTTTCATTTTTCTGCACATCCCTCCAATTTTCCCAGCACCTTTCATTGAATGAACTATCTTTAGCCCATTCTATGTGTTTGCTTCCTCTGTTGAATATTAATTGACTGTAAAGGTGTGGTTTTATTTCTGAGCTCTCTATTCTGTTCCATTAATCTGAGTGTCTGTTTTTATGCCATACCATGCTGTTTTGATTACCATGGCCTTATAGTATAGTTTACTGTTACATAATGTGATTCCTCCAAATTTGTCCTTCTTTCTCAGGATCGCTGTTGCTATGTGGGGCCTTTTGTGGTTCCACAAAAATTTTTGAAATATTTGTCCTAGTTCTGTGGAATACATCATTGGAATCTAGATAGGAATTGTGCTGAATCTGTAGATTGCTTTGGGTAGTAGTATGGACATTTTAATGATGTTAAGTCTTCCTATCCAGAAACATGGCATGTACTTCCAACATACTTGTACCTTCTTTAATTTCTTTCTTTGGTGTCGTATAATTTTCCATGTATAGGTCTTTTACATCCTTAGTTAGGTTTAGTCCTAGGTATTTTATTCTTTTTGAAGCAATTGTGAATGGAATCGTTTTCTTAATTTCCCTTTCTGTTAGTTCATTATTGGCATATAAAAATGCAACTGATTTCTGGATATTAATTTTGTATCCTGCTACTCTGCTGAATTCATTGATCAGTTCTAGTAGCTTCTTGGTGAAATCTTGGATTCTCTATGTACAGTATCATGTTGTCTTCAAATAATGACAGTTTTACTTCTTCCTTTCCTGTTTGGATGCCTTTTATTTCTTCTTGTCTGATTACTGTGACTAGGACTTCCAGTGCTATGTTGAGTAAGAGTGGTGAAAGCGGACATCCCTGTCTTGTTCCCGATTTAAAGGGAATGCTTGTAGTCTTTGTCTGTTGAGCATGATTCAGGCAGTGGGTTTGTCATACATAGCCTTTGTTTGTTTAGATATGTTCCCTCTATTCCCACTTTGATGAGAGTTTTTATCATAAATGGGTGCTGGATTTTATCAAGTGCTTTTTCTTCATCTATTGATATGATCATATGGTTTTTACCTCCATTTTGTTTATGTGGTGAATCACATTTATTGATTTGCAAATGTTATACCAGCCTTGCATTCCTGGAATAAATCCTACTTGATTATGGTGTATTATCCTTTTGATGCATTGCCGTATTCACTTTGCTAATATTTTGTTGAGTATTTTAGCATCTATATTCATCAGGGGTATTGGCCTATAGTTTTCTTTCTTTGTAGTGTTGTTATCTGTGGAGTTAGGATATTGCTCACCTCATAAAATGAGTTTGGGAGGCTTCCCTCCTCTTGAATTTTATGAATCATTTGAGAAGGAAAGGTGTTAGTTCTCGGAATGTATGGTGAAATTCACCCGTGAATCTGTCTGGTCCAGGGCCTCTCTTGGGAGTTTTTTTTAATCACTCCTTCAGTTTCACTAGGTGAAATCTTATCTATTCAGGTTCTCTGAATCTTCCTCATCTAGTTTTGGAAGATTGTATGTATCTAGGAATTAATCCATTTCATCCAGGTTGTCCAGTTAGTTGGCATGCAGTTGTTCATAATTTTTTCTTATGATCTTTGTATTTCTTTGGTGTCAGTTGTCATTTCTCCTCTTTCAATTCTGATTTTATTTATTTGGGTCCTTTCTCTTTTGTTCTTGATGAGTCTGGTTAAATGTTTGTCAGTCTTGTTTATCTTTTCAAAAAGCCAGTTATTGGATTCATTGATCCTTTGTATTGTTTTTTTTAGACTCTATTTTGTTTATTTCTGCTCTGATCTTTAGTATTTCCTTCCTTCTACTCACTTTAGGCTTTGGTTGTTCTTTTTCAATTATATGTAGTTATTACAGTATTATTGACTGTATTCCCTAGGCTATACTTTATATCCCTGTGATCTATTTCATTTTTTAAATGCTGATTGCCAAGACAACCAAAGAAGGAACTTTTTGAAACTGTTTGAGAAATACTGATAATTTGAGAAGTGTTCCTTTACTAAATGTAAATGAGTACTTCTAAAATACTTGAGAAAAAAAGCCAAAACAAAATTTTTTAATTATCATAAAAAGTGGATTATTTTAAAGGAATTTTTAAATCTAGTAAGACCCAGTTTTTGGTTTGGCTTAGTTTGGGTTTTTTGTTTGTTTTTAAAAAACTCTGGTTTATGTGTAAGAAACCTTTTGACAGTGTTAATGCACTATGGGATGAGGGAATATGATTTTGCTTTTTTCTGAAGATTATTCAAATTCAGATTTAGATATCTTACTAAGATACCATTTTTTAAAAACTCCATGAGCTTCTTCTGTCCCTTAGTTTTTAATAGTAAATTTTATTCATAAATTGCATTTATCTTCTTTCAGGTACAATATTTAGATCACGGACTCACTGAGAAGATCCCGCAGTGCCATCTCTACCCTATTTTGCTATATCCTGACATACCCCAGTTTTGTATCCCTTGTCAGCTCTATCGTACCATACCTGTGAGTAAACAGTTATCTGTAATATGATTACTTTGTTTTTCAATTATATTGTATTATTTATGCTATTACAGTTTTGCCAATTTTTCCCCCTTTGCCCCGCTCCGTCAGCAATCCCCACACCATTGTTTATGTCCATGAGTCATGCGTAGATTCTTTGGCTCCTCCATTTCTTATACTGTATTTTACATCCACATGGCTATTCTGTAACCATTTGTACTTCTTAATCTTCACACATCTTCCCCATTCCCTCATACCCCCCTCCTATCTGGCACCTATCAAAATGCTCTCTGTATCCATGATTTTGTCTCTGTTCTTCTTGTTCGCTTCGTTTGTTTTTTAGATTCAATTGTTGATATGTATTTATTGCCATTTTATTGTACATAGTTTTGATCTTTTTCTTAAAGAAGCACCTTTAACATTTCATATAATAAGGGCTTGGTGATGATGAACTCCTTTAGTTTTTTCTTGTCTGGGAAGCTCTTTATCTTCCCTTTGATTCTAAATGATATTTTTGCTGGATAGAGCAAACTTGGCTGCTTTTCATGACTTTGAATATTTCTTACCAGTCCCTTCTAGCCTGCAAAGTTTCTTTTGAGAAATCAGCTGACAGTCCTATGAGAACTGCCTTGTAGGTAATTTTCTGCTCTTCTATTGCTGCTTTTAAGATTCTCTCTTTATCTTTAACCTTTAGCATTTTAATTATGATATGTCTTGGAGTGGGCCTCTTTGCATCCATCTGGTTTGGTACTCTCTGTGCTTCCTGGACTTGCAAGTCTATTTTCTTCATGAAATTAGGGAAGTTTTCTTTCATTATTTTTTCTAATATATTTCCATCTTCTTGCTCTTTTTTTCTTCTTCTTGCACCCCTATGAGGCAAATGTTAGAATGTATGATGTTGTCCCAGAGGCTCTTCACATGATCCTCATTTTTTTGGATTCTCTTTTTTGTTGTTCTAATTGGTTGATTTTCTTCCTTATGTTCTGAATCATTGATTTGATTTTTGGCTTCATCCACTCTCCTGTGGTTTTCCTGTAAATTGTTCTTTATTTTAATTGGTGTAACCTTCGTTTCTGACTGGATATTTTTTTTATGCTGTTGAGTTTCTCACGAAGCTCCTCGCACATCCTTATAACCAGTGTTTTGAGCTCCGCATTTGAGAGATTGCTTATCTCCATTTTCTTAAGTTCTTTTTCTGGATTTTTGATCTGTTCTTTCATTTGGGCCATGCTTCTTCATCTCCTCATTTTGGCAGCCTCCCTTTGTTTGTTTCTGTGTATTAGGTAGAGTTGCTGTGACTCCCAGTCTTGGTAGTCTGGCCTAATGGGGTAGGTGTCCTGTAGGGTCCAGTGGCAGAGCCTCACCTATCACCCAAGCTGCGTACTCATGGTGCACCCCTCATGTGGGCTGAGTACCCCCTCCTCTTGTAGTTGAGCCTTGATTGCTGTCGGCAGGTGAATGGGAGAGATTTACTCAGGCCAGTCAGCTACAAGGACTGGCTGTGACCACTGACCACCAACCTCCGCCCTCCATGGAGGATCAGCTGTGCAGGGACAGGGCAGTAGTACTCAGCATGGTCTGTAGCTGTCCACTGGGTACACAGGCTCTGGGGTTTCCCAGGTGGTGCAGGCTAATGTCAGCCACCACCTGTGTTTGGTCTGGGGCCACCCTGCCTGAGCTATAAAAGAGTATGAGATGGCTGCTACATGTGTTGGGCTTGGATGTTCCCAGGCAAAACCAAGCTGTGAATCTAGTCTGATTGCTGTTAGTGCCATACCTGGGACCCTTTAGCAAGGGGTAGGGCAGCTGAGGGCTCACTGAGACTGGCCTGTTATTTGTTTGAGAGAATTTAGGAAGTTGTTAAGCATAAGCCAAGACCAGCCATTCCTGTGGAAGAGCAGCTTGGGTGGGCCTGTAAGTGGGTGGCACTGAGTGTCTGGGGACGTCCAGGGCAGGTCAAACAGCGTTAGTCAGATTGATGGAGTCTCAGATATGGCACCAGCCTGTTGGCTCTTTGGCTCTTCTGGGGGAGGGTTTAGAAAAAGGACAGTGGCCTCTGCATGCCTTTATTCCAGGTACTTTAGTTTCTCCCTCTATGCCACTGGTACCTTTCAAGCTGTTACCCTGGTGCTGGAGCTCAGAGGGAGTAAGTCTGATTAAGTCCTTGTGGGGGTTCTTTTAGAGGAACTGCTTGGGACTCCAGAAGTTCCTTCCACCAACTCGGTCTCTGCTGGTTTTTGCAGCCAGAAGTTAGGGGCACTTTTCTTCCTGGCACTGGAACCCTAGGCTGGAGGCCTGGTGTGGGGCTGGGACTCCTCACTCCCAAGATCTCTCTCCTGGATTTTTATCCACCACACATGGATGTGTGGGACCAGCCTGTTCTGCATCTGCACCCCTCCTACCTGTCTGGATGGACGTGGTTTCTTTAATTTCATAGTTGTCAGACTTCCATTCAATTTCTGATGGTTCTGAGTGATGGATGTTCTATAATTTAACTGTAATTTTGATGTGGTTGTCAGATGGTTAATTTTAAATACTGTTTTTTTATGAACAATTTTCTAGAAATTAGAGTGTAACAAAATAATAAAATATTTACTATGACAGATAAAGGGGCTTTATGAAGAAAACTACAGACTTATACTGAAGGATGTAAAAATATCTGAATAAATGAAGAGACTTAATATCTTCATAGATGCAAAGGCATAAGCTTATAAAATTGTTATTTCTTCATTAAATATCATTTCAATAGATTTGAAGCTAGAAATCAGATAAAGGACTATATGTTAATTATCTCTTTCTGCATACATAACAAGCAAGCTGAATTTAGATCAGTGATCTAAATTAACAGTAAACTTTGTTTTAATTTCATAAAGTTTGTGTAGTCAGGGATTAGGACCAGTTTAGGTAGGTGGTTTGGCTCAGGGTTTCTGGTGGTTCTGCAGTCAAGATGTCATCAGAGGTGTAGTCATCACTCGCACCACACTTGGAGGAGGTAGGTGGCCCCAGTTCCTTGTTGTCAACATAGAAAACATAACAATCACTGCTCCCTAATAAACACATACTGTAGGTATTATAATACATATTGTACAAGCACCACATTGGTATTTCAAAAAAGTATCATCACGCTTTGTTTTTAATGTAGGCTTTTATTTTTAAAGCATAAAATGCTTTAAGAGGTTATGATGGTGGGAAGCTTAGACAAATACTAGTTTATTATGGTCATTTCTATCATACACCCATGATATTCTCTGAAAACTGCTTATATATTTTGTACTACTCTCCAATGCTGTGTGTTTATGGTTCCTTTTGTATATCTTCATTTGCTTCCTGAATTATTTTGTGAAAGTGTGAAAGATTCTTAGTTTATTCCTCTCAAATAGGTTGGGGGTATCTGGCAACCAGATGCAATAGAACTCCTTCAGGAACTGCTTTCAAAGAGAGAGGTGGAAATTCACATTATGGTAATTTGTACATAAAGCATATATCATTGATTTAAATTGTTTACCATAAAGTGTTATAGGTAACATAATTTGAGGTACATTTTTTTACAGTGAATGATGTTCGTATATGAATGTAAATTAGTTATTAATATAAAAAAGTTAACACTTTGGTTTCTAGGTTTATTTTAATAGATTTTATTTATTTACCTTTTTTTAGAGAGAGAGAGAAAGGGAGAGAAACATCAACATGTGAGAGATACATGGATCAGTTGCCCCTTGCACACCCCCAAATGGGGACCTGGCCCGCAACCCAGGCATGTGCCCTGACTGGGAATCGAACCGGTGACCTTTCAGTTCGCAGGCCAGTGCTTAATCTACTGAGCCACACCAGCCAGGGCCCTAGGCTTATTTTAAATAAAGCTAAGTTTGAGTAAGTTTCAGAGAACTTTTATAAGCATTAAAGTCCATAATTTATAAGATTCTTTAACAACTTATTTTGATAGCAGGGAGCAATATCAAAGAGTAAGAGGCATTTAAAAATATACTTGGTAGCCCTGGCCGGGTAGCTCAGTTGGAGCATTGTCCCATAAACCAAAAAGTTGTGGGTTCGATTCCTGGTCAGGGCACATACCTAGGTTATGGGTTTGATTCTCAGTCAAGGCACGTGCCTGAGTTGTGGATTCAGTGCCTGGTCAGGGTAAGTATAATATGCAACTGATTGATGTTTCTCTCACACATCAATGTTTCTCTTTCCCTTGCTCCCTTCCTCCTTCTTTCCCTCTCCCCTTCCTCTCTCTCTAAAATCAATAAACATATTCTAGGGTGAGGATTTAAATAAATAACTAAAAGTATGTGTGGTAGTTTTCAGGGCAGGCTGCACATGGAACACTGTACTAGTCGCCGATAAAAACCCTGTGCTCGAAGACCTTCCCCAGTCAGGGAAACAGCTAGATGCCAGACGCAAGCCTCAGAGCTGTACACTACGAAGTCACTTGCTGAGAGCCAAGTGGCTGGTAAAATGAGTAAGTGCATAGGGACTTAGAGATAGTGAGAACTGAGGTGGTCTTTAAAGAAAAGATAGGAAGGTTCTCCTGGCCAGGGAAATGGAATACACCAGGAGGCACAGAGAGACAAATGGGCATGACATATTTTTTAGGAAGCAGTATAACTGTTTGACTAGAAAGAACAGAGGTTTTGTGAGAAACAATAGTGGTGAATAGGATTTAAGAAAGATAGATGTCAGTCGTTGGGGCCCCATTGGAGGTTTCTGAGCAGTAAAGTGAGAAGATTAATCTGCAGCTATGTTTGAGGATTCCAGAAACTATAAGGGAAGTATTTCTGTAGGAAAGCTCTGATGATAGGCTGATGAAGACCTAAGAGCCACAGACCCACTTGAATGAGAACACCGAGAAGCTTTTAATGTTGTTTGTGTTCATTCCCAGAGCCGCTCTGGTCACTCATA
Organism: Mormoops blainvillei; assembly: GCA_004026545.1. NCBI lineage: Eukaryota > Metazoa > Chordata > Mammalia > Chiroptera > Mormoopidae > Mormoops > Mormoops blainvillei. The sequence goes on along the minus strand of PVJD01000076.1, from coordinate 301,406 downwards.
GCCTCTGTGGGACATCACAGAAGTAAGGTAGAGGTTCAGATTTTTTTAGTTTTTCAAAGCAGCTTTCTCTGCTGCTTAGCTTAACATTGGAGAACAACTTGTAGCATAGTAAATCCTCAAGCAAAATGAAAAGTTATGTTCCCAGGCATCTTCTCAATGTTTTAACTAAAGGACCTGCTGTGTGCCAAACACAGCTCAGTGTCTCAGGAACCATGGATTTGGATGCCCTGCAGCACTACTGCCTACCAAACTTTCCCCAGGCCTGGAGGTATAGCAGTGAACTGAATAGTCAGAAATTCCTGCCCTTGTGGCACTTCCATTTCAGTGGTGCAGAACAAAATTAAAACATAAAATATAAGGTATGTTAGGTAGTGATACGTTCTGGGAAGAAAGATAAAGCAGGAAAGTCTGACAGAGAGAGGTGAGGCCAGGGAGGAAGTCATTTTAAATAGAATGGTCAGGGGTGACATCACTACAAAGGTAAGGTTCAAGTAAAGACTTTAGAATGGTGAGAAAGCAAGGGTACCTCGAGAATAGTGCAAAGGGCTCCAAGACTGGAGCTCACCTAGACTGTTGAAGTGTGGCCAAGGAGCCTCTGTGGCTGGAGCAGAAGGATCAAAACAGAGAAGAGGTGGAGACGGAGGAAACTTGTGAGAGCTCTCTGCTTGTCAGGCTGACCTGGAGTAAGGGAGTAGCATGATCTGACCTAACATTCTAGTGTTTTCACTCTGCCTGATAGTAACTTAATAGTAGAAAATGACAGAATCAGAGAGCTCTGCTGGCAGCAATTACAGAAACTCAGTGGAGACCTGACTTTGGACTCAGTGGTAAAGGGGAGAGGTTGAGACAGATCAGCTGATGACTATGTGCCTGCTCAGTACCTGGTCACAGTTCAGGGACGGAAGAGCCATTAGCATGACACTTTCTAGACTGCTGTTAATCCTTCCATTTCTGCCATTCTTGAATTTATAACTAAGCCTCGTTCTTTTTACCCCTGAAAATAACTTCTCTTTCTCCTTCTACCTGGTATAATTATTAGTATCATCTAAAGATGAAGTATAGTAAATTATTTTCTAGTAAAGAAGCATAAAACTCTCTGCCTTATCGACATGTAAATATATTTCACAAAAACCAAAGTAATATAATACTGCTTCATAACCTGCCCAAACACCATGTAGAAAATTGAATGAAATGAGTCATTAGTCAAACTGGTAATACTATGACTTTCAGGATTCTAATCTTATTTTTGCTGATAAAATTTCAATCTTCAAAAAGACTTTATTTTGTTAGTAATAATTTTTTAATCAAACTGAAATAGGAATTACCTGCAAATCCATGGGAGAAATTATCTGTTCATCTCTATTTTGATGGAATGTCACTTTCTTATTTTATGGCACACCATAAATATTGTACTTTTGAACATTCTGAGGAGATGCTGAAAGAAGTAAGTGAACTATTTCTCTATAAAAATCTAAATTAGAGAAAAAAATCTGGTAAAATGTTCTATATTGTCTTACACCTCAAGTCTTCAGTATGATTCTACCTGTCTGATACGTTGAGAGATTAGAGAATTTGTTAATTTTTTACTCAGAAAGTGATACACTGTATCATGCTTTATATGTGTCCTAGAAAAGACTAATTTCATTAGAATTCAACTACCGTTTCTGTACCTTCAAACCTAGTGAGAAGCCCATATGTTGGTCAATGTTGTTTGAATAGAGAGATGTAAGTAATAAAATGTTAATAGAATTTACTGTCAGAAGAGGACTCTCTCCCAGATAAAATGATTTTACTTTTATTTGGCATTATACTATTACTCCCATATTGCCTGCTTACAGGAAACGCAGAGGCAGATTTTAAGCTTAGCTTCAATAAGTAGCCCACTCCAATTGCTTGTTGCTTCTATTTTTAATATTTTTAAAAACATAATTAGCCTATTATCGGTTCATATTGCAAGCTGCTATAAGTACTATTCATCATAAATATTATAATAACATTTTATTTGGCAAAATATTTTTCTATAAAGTTATATAGTTGTGTATATATATATAGTTACTATGAGTTTTTTCAATATTCGTTTTCGTGATAGAACAAAACCAAACATTGAGTGTTCTGTAGAATATAGAAAACTGCTTCTTCTCTCAAATAGTAGCCGTGTTACTACTTAGCTTTGCGCACGTCATCCTCACTGCCATCTTTTTCTTTTAAGGAGACAGGTGTGTACATGTACATTTTTGCCCCTGCGTGTTTGTGTAAAAGATGTTTCCTCTATTAAACAGGTTTTATAAAGATTAGTCTCTTAGTGTTACACTTCATTGTTAACATATAAAGGGAAAGGTAAGAGCCCCCACTCTTATAACAAACTAATTGCAGTTGACATGTGTTTAGCCTGATTTTGAGGGTTTTTACTGTTGCAATATTCAGATTACTGAGAACATTAGATTTTCCCATAGTTAACCTAAAATAACTAAATGAATACAAACAAGCATATGCACCCAATTTTTATGGAGATCAAATATGAAAGTGCCTTAAAATGCTATTATATAAAGATGGTTTTATTCATTAATAATATTGTATTTCAGAAACCAACAGATTACAGTAAAAAGTATGAGGAGGAAAAATGGGAAATAAGCTTTGAGGTAAGTTTCAATCTAAATATTTTGGAAACTTTGGATACTTTATTAATACAGAGGATCCGATTCAAAATTAAGAAGTATGCGTTTTCTTTTATATTAGTTTCATCGAAGTATAATTTACATACCATAAATTTCTACTTTTTAAAATATGCAATTCAGTAGTTTTTAGAATATTCACTGAGTTATGCAATCATCATGACTATCTAATTCCACTTTCCATCACCCCAGAGAAGTCTTACTTCCCATTCTTCCCTTCCCCAGTCAGTGTCCTGGAAATTTTCTCTCTGCGGATTTGCCTGTTCTGGACATTTTTCATGAATGGAATCACACAATACCAGGCCCTTTGTGACTGGCTTCTTTCCTTCAGCATAATGTTTTCAGGGTTCATTCATGAAGTATGTGTCCTTTTCATGTCTGACTAATATTTCATTGTGTGAATGGACCACATTTTGTTTACCCATTAATTTGTTGATGGACACAGGTTATTTCCATCTTTTTGCAATTGTGAGTAAATGTGAACATTCATATGCATGTATTTTGGTGGATGCCTATCTGTTTTCATTTCTCCTGGGTATGGACTTAGGAGTGGGTGATATGGTGACTCTATTTTCCATTTTAGGGAACTCTCTGAGGCTGCCTTCTAAAGGGTCTATATATACCATTTTGTGGGATAGCCTTGTACTGAGAATGTACAAGAATTCTATTTTTCCATACTCTTACCAACACTTGTTACCTGACTTTTTCCAAACCATCCTAGGATAGATGTGAAATGTGGTATCTCATTGTGATTTTGATTTGTGTTTTCCTAATGATGGTGAGCTTATTTTCATGTGCCTTTTGGCCATTTGTATATTTTCTTTGGAGAAATTTCTGATACCAAAAACAAATGCAAGAAAAACAAAATTAAACAAGTAAGACTACATCAAACTAAAAAGCTTCCACACAGCAAAAGAAACAATCAGCAAAGTGAAAAGGCAGCCTACTGAATGGAAGAAAATATTTGCAGATCACATATCTGATAAGGGGCTGATATCCAAAATATATAAAGAGCTCATACAACTCATTAGCAAAAAAAGAAAAAAAAGAAAAAGAAAAATCAGTTAAGAAATGCATAGAGAATCAGAAAATATATTTTTTAAAAAAAAAAAAACAACATACAGATAATGCCCTGGCAGGGTAGCTTAGTTGGTTGGAGCATCACCCCGTACACTAAAACGCTGCAGGTTTGATTCCCGGTCAGGGCACATACCTAGGTTACAGGTTTGATCCCCAGTTGTGGTGCATATGGGAGGCAGCCAACCAGTGTTTCTCTCTACCATCCTTACTCTCTCCCCAATACCAAATTTTTTTTTTTAAATATCCTGGGGTGAGGATTTTAAAAAAAAAGACATAGAAATGGCCAATAGGTATGTGAAAAGATCCTCAACATCACTAATCATCGGGGAAGTACAACTCAAAACCCCAATGAGGTATCACCTTGCCTTTTAGAATGGCTATTACCAAAAAGGCAAGAGACAACAAGTGTTCGCGAGGATGCAAAGGAACCCTCATGCACTGTTGGTAGGCCTGCAAATTGGTTCAACCTCTGTGGAAAACAGTATGGAGGTTCCTCAAAAAATTAAAAATAGAACTAACTTATGATCCAGCAATTCCACTTCTAGGTGTATATCTAAAGGAACAAAATCACAATCTTGAAAAGATACCTGCACACCTGTATTCACTGCAGCATTATTTACAATAGCCAAGATGTGGAAAAACCTGAGTGTCCATTGACAGAAAATTGGATAAAGAAAATGTGAGCTCCTGCCCTTCGCAGCAGCATGGATGGAACCGGAGAGCATTATGCTAAGTGAAATAGGCCAGGCAGTGAAAGACAAATACCACATGATCTCACCTATAAGCCACCCTAATCAACAAAACAAACAAATGAGCAAAATAGAACCAGAGACTTGGAAATAAAGAACAAACTGACAGTGACCAGGGGGAAGGGGGCAGGAGAGTAATAGGGGAAAGAAGGGGAAGAGTCAAGCAAAGGAACACGAATGGAGGACTCATGGGCCCGGACACTGGCGGAGGGACTGACTGCAGGAGTGGGGGGAACAGAGTTGGGGTGAGCAATGGAGTAAAACGCAGGACAGCTGTAACTGAACAATAATATAAAAAAGAAAATGTGATACATACATATATACACTCACACATAGACACATACATATATATATTAGTGGTATATATGCACATATATATTATGAAATATTACTTAGACATAGAAAGGAAACCCTGCCATTTGTGACAACATTGGACCTTGAAGTCATGCTCTGAAATAAGTCAGAGAAAGATAAGTACCATATGATCTCACTTATATGTGGAATCTAAAGAAACTGAGTTGATAGATACAGAGAAAAGATTGGTGGTTGCCAGAGGTGCAGGGGTTAGAGGCGGGAAGACTTGGTGAAGATGGTCAAAAGATACAAACTTCAATTATAAGAGAATTAAGTCCTGAGGATGTAATACACAGCATGGTGACTAATGTTAACAACACTATATTGTATATTTGATAGTTGCTAAGGGAATAAATCTTAAATATTCTGATCAGAAGGAGAAAGGTTTTCTAACTAAGTGAGGCAATTGATGTTAACTAGACTTACTATAGTTATCATTTCACACAGTATGTACCTGTATCAAATCATTATGTTGTATACGTAGACTAATACAAGGTTATATATCAATTATATCTCAAACTGGAGAAAGATAGGAAATAAAAATGAAGAAGAATGGAAAAAAAAAAAAACCAGTCCTACTCCTTCTTAGCTGGCCTTCAGCTGGTGACCTCTGGTTTGTCCATTCTATAATTTCCTATGTTTTTATGTTTTTATATATTCTCTCTGCAAGTCCTTGATCAGCTACATGATTTGCGATTTTTTTTTCCATTCTGTGGGTTGTCTTTTTACTTTCTTGGTGGTGTACATCCGTGGAAGCACCAGAGTTTTTAATTGTGATGAGTCCAATTTATCTCTCATATTTTGTCACGTGTGCGTTTTGGTATAGGAAGTAAGAGTTTCAATAAAGTTTTCTCATAAGTAGAAGTTCATTCTTGTTGTTATAAAAATATATGCTTGTTGTAAAGTGATATATAGGAAATCAGTAAAATTAACCAGTAGGGTAGTCACTTTTTTGCTCCATTCTGCTAAGTGGTTCAGATATGTTTTGTTTTGTCACCAGTTTGGAAATGTTAAATAGTAATGAATTAATCTACAGATTTGCATGTGATGATTTTACTTCATATGCTAATTACTATATTCAAGAATATTTTTTTTTAGCCCTGGCTGGTGTGGCTCAGTGGATTGAGTGCCAGCATGTGAACCCAAGGGCTGCCAGTTCGGTTCCCAGCCAGGGCACATGCCTGGGGTGCAGGCCAGGTCCCCAGTAGGGGGTGTGCTACAGGCAACCACACATCAATGTTTCTCTCCCTCTGTCCCCCACCTCTAAAAATAAATAAAATCTTTTTAAAAAAATAATTTAACTTTTCTAAAAGAAAAACCACCCATAATTTTTATATATATTTGCTTTTAACAACTGCTAACTGCTGTGATCCTTTTGGGAATCAGTGTAACTTTTTATTTTTATTTTTATTTTATGTTTTAACTGGAGGAGAAATTTTTTAAGGTTTTTTTTGTTTGTTTGTTTGTTTGTTTTTTTAGAGGGGCATGGGGGAAGAAAGGGAGAGAAACATCAATGTGTAGTTGCCTCTTGCATGTCCCCAGCTGGTGACCTGACCTGCAACCCAGGCATGTGCCCTGACTGGGAATTGAACGAGCAATGCTTTGGTTCACAGGCCCACATGCAATCCACTGAGCCACACCAGCCAAGGTTATTCCTTATGCTTTTATAGAGCTTAAAAGAGAGCACATTTTTTTGCTGGGGCGGGGGGCAGGGGATGATTTTTAGCTTACTTAAATCTTCTTTTGGGATTTTCTATATTATTTTAGTTTTTATTATAAAATACATACTTATTCTAAAAATAAATACTACAGAAATGTGAAAAGCAAAGAAGTCCAAACACCCGGGTCCTACTAGGCAGTGGCATTACTGTCAACTATTTGTTAACCATTTTCCAGAACATTGTGTATATGCAGATATATATACATTAAAAGAAAACTTTCATGTGGGTTTTTTTTTTTTACACAAAATTTTTAATTGAGGGAGGCAAGAGAATTCTAAAGATCTTTTGTTTACTCACACATTTTCCATTTTGTGGTATTCACTGTGTCAGAGAGCTTGCTTTCTGCTAATTGAAAACAAGTTGCATTGTCATGAATTTTAATAGCGTAGTGGATTTCTGCAGTAGTCATTCTGAATTTGCATTTCTTGTGGTGTTTTAGGAATTGCTTTTGTCTGAAACAGAGACCCCAATTTTACCGCCATATTTGGCTTCATCTCTGCCTCCCCCGGGAGAACTCTATGCTGTTCAAGTTAAGCATGTGGTCTCGCCTAATGAGGTGTGTAATTTAATTTGCATGATTAGTTGTTGTTTAAAAACATAACATGCAATCTTGGTCTTTAACTTTCAACATTCTTCTCATTTTCATCTTACTGAATTTAAATAATTGAAACTTGGTGATTCCTAGTTTGCCCATGCTGTAATTTCCTGTTCAGACATTTGTTGATACTTAATAAGGCAAGTATTTCTTAAGCACTGGCTCGTTTTCCGAGTGTCGTGTTGCTGTAGTTATATTTATATCAAATATTTAGATTTTAAAACTGTACCTATTTCCACCTATGGTATCTTAGACATCTCACTCCCTTGTCCTCTTTCTACAGGTGCTCTTCGCACTGCGCTGGATTTTTCCATACCAGTGATCACCTTCTAATGCCCTCCCCACTTACAGTACTTGTCTGCTTTTCCCTGCCAGACTGTCCACTCCACCAAGACAGGGATTTTTGTCTGTTTTGGTCATTGGTGTGTCCCCAGAACCTAGAATAGTGCCTGATACATAGTAGGCACTCAATAAATATGGAGAGAATGAATAACTACACTAACAAAAAGGTCTTTAGCCAACAAGAAAGAAAGCAATGACAGTGAAGTAACGCAGAGTCCCTTCAGCCAGTTTCCACAGTAAACCTTCCCTTCAATGGCAAAGAAAGAACTTGCTCTTCAGTTTCATCAGAGAGCACAGGAGTGTACGACTACTGTTGGGTTTTATAATGGTTTTTTGTATTAGTTATTTATTGCTGTTTTACAGATTACCTCAAATTTAGCAGCTGAAAACAACACAAATGAGAGTCAGGAATCAAACGCTCCTAACTCAGTACTGGCTCAGGACCTCTCCAGGTCACAATCAAGATGTTGGGGGTGGGAGAGGGCATTGCAGGATCCACTTTCAAAAAGACGCACAGGATGCTGTCTGGGGCCTCAGTGCCTTGCCCTGTGGGCCTCTTCATTGGCTGGCTGACGGCAGGCTTTCCCTGGGAGAGCAGTGAGGCCAGCAAGACAGGCCTCATGCCTTCCCTAATCTGATCTCATACCATCCCTCCATCACATTCTTTTGGTCACAAAGAGCAACTCCGATATGATGTGGGACAGGAACTTTACAAGGAATCATTGGGTCCATTGTTGGAGACTGTCTCCTGCACTGATTTTTTCTGTATAAATGAGTACTAAAAGATTTTGAAACTTCCCTCCTTGCTTTTCCCCCACTTAGGTGTATATTTGCCTCGATTCTGTAGAAAAGTATAATCTTTATAGCCAGCATAGTGACACAGATGACAGTGGAGTCAGCTGGGAATCTGAGTCTGAGAGCCTCAGTGAAGCTCTGCGGAGGCTCAACACTAATACGGAGACCTTACTGCCTCTGACGGACTTCAGAACAGGTAGGCCACGCTTTCTGAGTGCAGTGGGATTCTTCAGGAAACTTGTTCTGTTTGAATGGACTGATGAGGTTGGTGATTTCTAATGTTATCACACTCCCTGGATGTGCTCATCTTTTAATTCTCAAGATGCTGTAGATGACCTCCCCCACTTTCTAAGAGATCTAAGAGCAGGTAAGTACTGTCTCAGGGCAGTTCAATTTTCCAGAACTTCAGTTCATTGGAAAATTGCATGAAGATGTTTTGTCTAAGCTTGAGGTTTTGCGACTACCTCAAATTGTGAGAGTTGTTACTGAGATCCAAATGGCAGTCATTTTAATTGCAAGCCACCTAAACCAATGATTTTAGAGTTGGAAGCATAGGAACTCAGTCAAACTCTGCTGTCTTTTTTCTAATTTATTCTTACCCATATTAAGCATGTGTGATCCTCCTATGAGGGGAGTACACAAGTACAGGTGTCAGCAGTTCCTGAGTACTGAATTCGTCTCTGCATTTCTGTCCGTATGTGTTTTGTACATACAGAGGATGTGCTAAAGCAAAGGAAAACATTGGCCTGATGTACCTAGTTTACTCACTGAGATTTTTATCAGTTGTGAGCCATGTTTGGCTGATGAACAGCCTTCGCAGTTCCCTCTGCCTGGAATGTGAGCAGTTTAGGCCTCTGCCCAGCTCTCCCCCTATTGCAGGTCTACCCTGACGCCCTGTATGAGTGGCATTGCCACCCTCCCTGCCCCATCACACTCCGTGCCTCCTACTCTCCTTTGTTAAGGGAAGTCACAGTAGTGCTATGTCACCAGCAGTTAGGGCACCTTGCACAAGCAAGTGCCCATAAATATCTGTTGAATGAAAGAATAAATTATGATTTTTTTTGTAAACCCAGATTTATAATCTGGGAGAAACAATTTTTCCTTGTTGTATTCTTGTCTCAAGGGAAGTCACAGAAACCATCTGCGTGATGTGATGATTCATGGAGCTGTACACACGTGTGTGCCTTCTTCTGTAGGTCCTTTGTTCCTCAGTGCGCATATGTACCAGTTGATTCATAGGCAAGTGCCTATTAAAGATGTACATTTGAATGAGTAATTTATGTTGAAGGAATTGCTTTGTGGATTTAAAATGACAACTAGGTGGGTTTTTTCAGTGCTATTTTGAGATGTCACTCGACCATGTTTTTGAGGCTGGATATGGTAACGGTTGAAGGGGATTATTAACCATGAGTCAGTTGGTTGTTTATGCAGACAGATGAGATTTTTACAGTTCTATTGATAACCTCTATATACACAAATTATTTACAACTTTGATAAAAATTGTTTTTTAAAAATCTCAACATTAGACTATGTAGTATTTAAATGTCACTTGCCCACAACTACTTTTCTTTATAGAAATTTTGTAGAAGAGAATATGATAAAAGGAGGGGTAGGAGTGGAGCAAGATAGGAACCCAAGGTGTATTCATTCTCTCTGCTCTGAAATCTGCAAGTGTATAAAGTAGGGGAAGCACATACTATTATACTCATTGTTCCTCAACTTAACTCAAGGCTGGTATGCAATTAGCACGTTTTTTATTGAGCAAAGGCTTATACCAGGTACCTCGCAGGATTGTATGAGAACTAGTGGGGAAGCAGAAGAGGGACACATGAGTAAGTCTAGTATGAGAAGAATAGCTCATGCTAAAGCTTTGTACCTGACGCCATCAGGTCCGAGACCGTGATAGGAGCTGGCTTTATGAAGTCGCGTTGGGAGCTGATCTTTGAAAGAGATATTTATCATAAAGAAGGGCATGGGGGACAGCCCAGAGGGTAAAACAGCCATGCGCTTAAGTAACTGTGTTTAGGTAATACATTGAGGGTTGTGGCAGGAGTTGGTTGGGAGTGGATTATGAACCCTGGAAACCAAACTTCTCAGGACTTAATATTGCAGGTGGTTAAGGTGCCACTGAAGAATTTTAAACAAGAAAGCAGTGTAATCGAAATTTTTATTTAATTCTACTGGTTTTATAGAGAACGTGTTGGTGGAGGACAAACTTGAAAGCAGGAATAGTGGAAACTGTTCTATTATCCTCTGCCAAAAATGGTGGTCCAAATGAAAAGAGAGTTGGGGAATATAGAGGTGGGGGGCAGTGGAAGGGCGACATACGCCCTGGGCAAGGGAAGGACTAAGAGCCGTGAGCATGGGAGAATGCCTTTCTTTGAAGTTTATAAATTCTAAACAGAAAAGAGCACGAACCAACATATGGCTAACCGTTGAGTGTTTAATTCTGAATAATGGATATATGGTGATTACATTTTCTTTGTCCTTTACTGTGTTTTAAAAAGCTATTAAAATGAAAGGCAATGTGATTTTTCCCGTTTCCTTTCTTTCCAGAAATGCCTTGCCTTGCAGAATATCATGATGGACTATGGTACAGAGCAAAGATTGTTTCCATTAAAGAATTTAATCCTCTAGCCATCCTGGTTCAATTTGTGGATTACGGATCAACTGAAAAGCTGACAATAAACAGGTTTTTTTAAAAAAATCAATTTACTTAAATTAGGATTCTTAGTTTTCTTTTTTTGTTTGTTTTAAAATAATTAGGAAGATTTTGACTTTTAAAAGAAAATATTTTAAAGCTGTTGATAGACTGGGAATTTTTTAATGTAAATTTTTTTATTGTGGCAAAATATACATAAGCATAAAACTTACAGTTTTAGCCATTTTCAAGTATGTAATTACCAGTAATTGGCATTAAGTACATTCACAGTGTTGTGCAACCCTTGCCACTATCCACTTTCAGGACTTCTCCATAAATCCCAAGCAGAAACTCTGTACCCATTAAACAGTAACACTCCATTCCCCTTCCGTCAGCTCCTGGTACCATGTCTTCTGCCTCATTTATGTATAATCATACAATATTTGTCCTTGAGTGTCTGACTTGGTTTATTTAACATTATCAGCATTCATCCAATCATTGCATGTATCAGAATCTCATTATTTTTGTGGGTAATCTGTCATTTTATGTATAGACTACATTTTGTTTATCTGTTGATGGACACTTGGGTTGTTTCCATCTGTTGACTGTTGTGAATAATGCTGCACTGAACAGGTACAAGTAGTTGTTGGAGCCCCGTCTTTCAGTTGTTTGAAGTGTATACCTAGGAGTGGAATTGCAAAATCATACAGTAATTCTGTGTTTAACTTTCTCATGATTTTACATTTCCCACCAGCAATGAAAAGGGTTCCAATTTCTCCACATCCTTGCCAACAGTTCTTTTGGAGGTTTTTGTTTGTTTGCTTGTAATACCTTTTTAAACTATGGTAAAATACCCATGTCACAAAATTTACTGTCTTAACCATTTTTAAATGTATAGTTATGTTAATCCTACTTAAGCTGTTGTGCAGCCAGTCTCCAGAAATCTTTTCATTTTGCAAAACTGAAACTCTGTAGCCAATTAAACAAAAATTCCCATTCCCACTCATCCAGTGCCTGGCAGCCACCATACTCCTGTATGAATTTGACTGTTGTAGATATGAGTATATGATTTTTGTGACTGGCATATTTCACTGAGCACAGTTATCTCAAAGTTCACCCAAGTTGTAGCTTGTGTCAAAATTTTGTTGCTTTTTAAGGCTGAATTGTATGTGTAATACTACATCTTATGTATCCATTCATCCATCAGTGAGCACTTGGGTTGATTCCACCTTTTGGCTCTTGTGAAAAATGCTGCTGTGGGTGTACAGATAACTCCCTAAGGCCTACTTTCAGTTCTTTTGGGTATGTATGTACCCAGAAGTGCAATTGCTGGGTCATATGCTCATTCTATTTTTAGTATTTGGAGGAGCCACCAAACTGTTTTCCTTAGCAGCTGTACCATTTAAAAATTCCCACTAAGTGTCCACAGTTTCCAGTGTCTCTCCACATCCTCACCACAACTTATTTTTGTGTGATAATGGTCATTCTAATGAGCGTGAGGGGTATCTCATTGTGGCTTTGATTGCATTTCCCTGAGAATCTTTTCATATATGTTGGCCATTTATATATCTTCTTTGTAGAAGTGTCTGTTTTTAATGCGCATTTTTTCTCTCATTCTGTAGGTTGACCTTTCACTCTAGTTATGTCCTTTGCAGTTGTCAGTTTGATGTAGTCCAATTTATTGTTTTCTCATTGCCCATGCTTTTGGTGTCATTGCCAAGAAATCATTGCCAAATCCAAACTTCCCGCTTTACAATTTTGGCTGTTAAGAGAATTTTAATTGTAACCTTCTGAACATTTTAATTTTAAAATTTCTTTTGTGACAGACTGCGTCAGATTCCCCTCCACCTTATGCAGTATCCCTCCCGAGCCATAAAGGTCCTGCTGGCAGGGTTTAAACCTCCTTTGAAAGACTCGGGAAAGACAAGAATACCATATTGTCCCAAGTGGAGCATGGAAGCACTGTGGGCTATGATAGACTGTCTTCAAGGAAAACAACTTTATGCTTCTACCATGGTAAATATGTGTCTTAATTTTCCAGAATCCTTTTGGAGCTATTTCTAGAGTCCCTGTTAACTTTCTAAAATGCTTTCTGTCCATGCACCTCTAGATGCAGAAATGCTTCAGCTAAAAGTATATAAAGCTGTAAATACTATGTGACTAATTTTAAGATTTGTTAAAATGTCTTAATGATGGAATGACTAAGATAAAAGTGATCAAGATAAGTCTCCCGTAATCAGAGAACTTACAAGTCAGTGAGGGAAACACGTAAACTACTATTTAAAGAGAGTAACATTGGGGAGTGCAGAAGCAGGAATGATGGGAAGGTGGTATTTGATATTCCTTAGCAGGCACTTCAGCACTTACACTGAAGTAGGACAGGGAAGTGCTATTTGCATTGCATCCTAGCCGGTAAGTAGAGAGGGCCAGAAGGGGGATTCTGGTCAAAGCCATAGAAAGACTTGAGTCATACTAATATCATAACTATACTAATTCTGAATCAATGCAGAACAACCATCAAAATAAGAAATTTCAGGTAATGTTTGGTGTAAATGTGCTTTGTTCTTTAGAGGGTAGCATGTCACAAAGGGGTGCCCACAGGCAGAATCCAGCAAGTACCCATGTTTTATATAGTGCAATGTTTTAAAATTGGAAAATCTTACCCCCCAAAAGTCTGTACTTGTGACTTCTGTTTATAAAATGCCAAAACCCTAGTTCTCCCTTCCAAACCCCATCACTTAGAAATATTCTCTCTAATTCACCCCAGCCTCATGCTGTTTCAGCCCAACCTGCCCTGCTTTGGGGACCCAAGATTTTAGGATTTCTGGTGTATTGGCTGTGACAAGGATGAACTCTTAATGAAACAAAGCCGTTACTAGAAAGTGCTTTTTGAAAACCTCTGTACCTATCCAGCTCCTGTGGGTGCAGAGTGGTGCAAATCACTTATGCACTTTTCTCTCAAGAAGCCCTTGAAAGAGAATATAGACAGGGCAAGTAAATGTTCTTAGAGATGCGTTTTTATTTACCTCTGGGAGTAGCATTCAAAATTTGGTCAGTTTGTACATAAGCGTATAATGCTTAATGTGTAGAATGTAAATGAATTTTAATGGATAGTCATGTTTAAAGCCTGTTGATTCAATCTAGGAAAACCTTGGAGAGGACGTATATTTTAAATAAAGTAGAAGGATGGGAAGAACGTGATTGATCAGGAAACCGTTATATAGCTTTTCAAAGTGCCAAGTATAAATTATAAATAAGCTTGAGAATGCTTCTTCTCTCCTGCCAGAGGTAGAAGGGAAAAAGTAGCAAAGACATTATTGTGTTTTCTTTACAACTGTATCTTAATTTTAGGCTCGGGCACCAGCACAAATCGTGACATTATATGAAGATGAACAGTATCCACTTCATATGTCATTAGTAGAAATGGGGCTTGCAGAACGAGATGAATGATGTGTCACTTCTTGTTTACCTGTATAGTTGGCACAAAGCAGGTAACTAATGCCCATAAAAGCACCTTTGGACTTTCCTTGATTTCTCAAAGAAGTGACAACAGACCTCAACAAGAATCTCTTCTAGATTTCTTCTTCATAGGCCCACCAGTGAGGGCCAGTATCAGAAGTTCTGTTAGTATAAGAATGCTTGGAAAGGTTCTTGTGACCATTTCTAGTAGGCGGTAGTTATGGAGGTAAAGAAAGCAGAAGGGGGGCTCTGTAAATAACTGAAGCACATAATTGTATGGAATGCATATAGCACTGTTGAATAATCAAGGTCCTAGTAACCAAATTACCAAAGTATTTGGGTAATGAACTTACTCTTTGTCTTTATCCATTCACATAAAGTAACAAGTGTTTCAGGAACTAGATTTGACCATTAAGCAAAGGTGTAAATAATACACATTTTGTTTTTCAGGTATACAGCCCAGAAGAAAGTTTTCTGTTGTATGTAGACCATTTTGGGCTTGTTTTTCTTGACTTGTTCTGCAATAATGCTAGCCCCTTTTTCCCCCTTACATATTGAACTGTTGGGAATTTTTTGAAAAAGTTAATAAATATTTGCTTTCAAATATTTTTGTTTTCCTGTAATTTTGAAATATTTTTGACCCATGGGGGAAAACCCATTTAATGTGTATTCAGCTTAAGGAATAAGATATTATCAGTACAGTTGTAGGCACCTGTAGTACCTCTTCCCTAATTATTCCCTCCCCTGTGGACGTGAGCACTACTGGTGAACTGGGTGTTTATCATTCTCAATAGGTCTTTATAATTTTTTACAAAAATTATATCTATGAATCCATTTATAAAGAAGATACTATTGCTCTGTATATTTTTAAATGTGTGCAGTGTCACACAGTTAACCTTTAGTTTCCTATTTTATTCCCAATGTTTATATATATTGGTACATTTTATTCACTTTCACTGTTAGATTCATCTATGCACATAATTTATTCTATTGCTAAGATATTTTTAAGTTGTTACCAGTTTTCTAGTATATATACTTAGTAGTACAAGGTCATGGGCAATTGCTTTCCGAAAGGAGGTTCCATTGTCAGAGTTCCTTGACAACATGTAGTGCGGCCAGACCGTTATTTGCAGTATACAGTACATGTATAAAAAGGTAGCCCATCATAGTTGCTCGTTTATTGTTTGCCCATGTCCTTTGTCCATTTTCTGTTGAGTTGTTTGCAACTATCTTACTGATGTATAGGATTCTTTATATATTCTTGACATTAATCCCTTGTCAGGTGTATTATCTTTTCCTAGTCTGTGGCTTATTACTCTTTTCATGTGTTACAAACTTCACGCATTTATCTACCTTTTAAGGTTTGGACTTTCTGTATTTCATTAAAAATCCTTCTCTATGCTGAGGTAATATATATAACTCCTTATTTTCTTTGAAAAGTTTTACACTTCATATTCAGTTCTTAAATCATCTGAAATTAATACACTAAGCATAAAAACAAATCGAGTCATTGCCAACATTATCGTCATTCTGCACTAAGTGACTAGACCCACCTATCATTACATAAATTTAGGTGCAGATGACTTGCGCTTCCTTCAAGAACATCTTGCTTCTGTCAGCCAGCCATCTTGTAAATCATAACAGCCGGGCATCTGTGGCCAATCAGCTATGCCTTCCATCCTCAGGTGTCACATATTGACCAGTTAGAGCCTCACCCTCATTATAACTGCTTTCTCCTCACTCTGAGTTTATCTGTCTGTACTCATAGAATGAACAAACTCTTCTGTTTGACCTTCCCATTCCATTACAGTTAAAGAACTCTGTAATAGATAAAATGCTTCAATTTTAGTACTAATTAAACCTAGTAATACTTTGACTGGTAAAATTCTTATTGCTTGGGTAAGCTTTCTGTGCTAGTCCTTGTTGTATAGCTGATGTCCTATGGAAAAGTTACATGATAACGTGTTTCTTGTACTTGTTCTTTTTTTTAATAAGAATCTCCAATCACTAAAAAAACCCACTTATTTTTTAAGTTTACAGTCTGTAACAAAATATTCTTTCCTTAGGTGTGCAACTGTAGAAACACAGTAGGAGAATTAATGAAAGCTGTGCATTTCAAACACTATAAAAAGCTATAAATTTTATTTTATACCCAAGCATAATCTTTTCCATACACACACACACACACACACACACACACACACACACACACACACACAGAGTGTACATATATATTAAACCACACAATCTACAAGAAATGTACATTTTTTTTAAACAAGAAAATCAAGTTAGTGTTATTTCATGATTAGTCACACACAGGAGCATTACAACTTTGTATCCATTAGAATATTACCATCCTTGTCTTTAACTCTTACTCGACCAGACATGTATTTTGTTTCTTCATGACCGTTTGCATAGACAGTTTTAACAGTGCCATCTGGATACTCTCGTCTCTTGAACTGGGCAGTGTGTAGTTCTCTCTGGCCATTATTAAATTCTATGATTTTGCTGCCATCTCTGTAAATTTAAAACAGAATTTAATTTCTTGTCCTTTTCTCTGCACAAAACCTTCTTTACAAATTCTTCCAGCATTCCTGCTGTAGGTAGCTAATTCCAGCTATCAGATTAGCGCTTACATATACCCATAAAAAAGCTTTTCAAAAATAAATTGATGCTTTCATCCCAAAATGCTTAGGTTTCTTTGTTTTTTAAATTTACATGTGTTCTGCCTCTAAAAAACTTAGGCACTGTATGAAAATATGGCTTTCAGGTTTGACAGTTATTCTCTTCACAAAGTTAAAAGCCACCTCAGTGTATGTTTGCATCAGGCTGGAGGAGGGAAGGGGAAGGATGAGCCCTGAGGCCAGTTCTGAAGCAGAATATGAAAAATGGTTAATACCAAGTTGACTGCTTGACTGTGTGTCTGGGACATTCATGCTGGACCAAAAATACAGAGATATGAGTGCAGATGAAGAAAGACTGGCCAGGAATTAATACCTGAACATGGAAAGATGAGTCCACAGAATTCTCCATATTTTTTTCTACCTTTTATTATAGAAAACTTCAAACATTCAAAATATAATATACACATAAGGCTTTCCCCCAATTTTGGAACAAACTGCTATTAAATAAGCACCAGACAGTTTCAGATACATTAAGGGGAAAAAACATTATTATGACCATAAGAAGTCCCTACATTATTTGAATTAGTGTTTCTACTTCCAGGTTTACGTCACAGAATTCAAGTCAGTTTAATCTATTTGTGATGTGTTAGTTGTATTCAAGTTAATGGGTGCTTAACTGTCAATCTGGGAAAGGAAGGTTAACAGACCTTCACCATGATTTGAATTAAAATGGTGATACAAGATGCTCATTACTGTGGACTGAAGAGGTCACTTAAAGAAGTCTCTTAAGTTCTGGAACTAGGACGGACACTCAAGGATAAAGAAAGGTTGTTGATTTTAAAGAATGGAGTCAAGATGGCCAGAGGAAAAAAGTGCTTACAAGCTGGACAGGGAGGTCAAGAAAATGAAAGCATAAGCACCCTGGCCAGGTGGCTCAGCTGGTTGGAGTACTGCCCCACACCAAAACATAGCAGGTTCAATTCCCGGTTAGAGCACGTATATCTAGGTTGAGGGTTCAATCCCCAGTTGGGGTGCCTACAGGAGGCAACCCACCACCAACCTCTCTAAAATCAGTAAACATATCATTGGGTGATGATTTAAAAAAAAAAAAAGCCAACAGCAACACATGGCCATTGGGTTATCTGTCCTTAAAAACTGGGCAGCTTTTCCTTCTGTGTCTCATTCACTGCTTTCAAATTTCGCCAAATATTTCTAAACAAATACTTGTCATTCTGCTTTCCTGAAGTGCCGTAGGGACTCCTTTTATGCCTGGAGGCTAAAGACTGTATATTAGGATCAGTTTCTCTCAAACTAGTTCCAGTTCCAAAATGCTGAGAACACTTCTCATCTGCTCTTTCTTTGCTCACTTCTAAACTCACTGAAATTTTCAGTGATTTTCACAAACGTTTTAAAATTTTAAAAATTCAATTGGTAATAAAAGTTGAACCATAAAACTGAAAAACGTACAAACAAATATAACAGTTATCATACCGTTGTACTCTGACAATTGTACCATCTGGGAAAATGCTTTCTTCTTGTCCATCAGCAAATAAATTTTTGATAGTCTGGTCAGGAAATGTGATTTCTTTTCTTCCATCTGGGAAATGTTTTTCTGTTTAAAAATGGTTATTATATATTTTTTATTTTTAAAGGAAGCGCAGAATTTAAGAAGAGGGCAGAGCAAGTTTTTACCTGTCTGTCCACTCGAGAAATGCAAGACTTCTAGTCCTTCGGGATAAGTGGTGTGGGTGGTCTGGGCGGCTGCATAGTAGTAGATCTGTAAAGACACAGAGTCACTGTGCCTTCTCTTCGAGGTGTTTACACTACAGAGAAAACCAGCCCTGAGGAAACCTACCACTCTCTTATCTGGCATGACCTGCTTCACATCACCATTGAAGAAAGTGACAGTGACAGTCTTTCCATCTGCACTCACTTCTTTTCGAGTTCCATTTGGAAACAATATAACACGGTGCCCATCCTCATAAACCTTTTCTACCTACAAAAATGAAAAACCAATATAATCAATATATAAGATTTCCTCCTGAGACCATGTGACAAAAGTACCCCTCATTTTCTTCCTAACTGCCTACTTTGAAATTTTTCATAATAAAAAATAAAACATTCTCTCAAAAGGAGAGAAATGTTAGTGAACTAACCAACTTTAAGTATCAACACATCACCAACCTTATGTCACTTACTTCCCCCCAACAAACTCATTTGATGGAGTTTTTTAAAAGCAAACTGCAGACACCACCTACAAACACATCAATAGATACCTGTAATAAAAGGATTTTTATTAACCATCAATAGTGTTTTCCCTAAATTCACAAAAAAGGCTTTTTTACAGTTCATTTGAATGAGGATCAAAACCAGGTCCACATACACTTAGTTGATGTGTCTCTTAAATTTTAATTGTTAAGTCACCTCCTGTCCCCCTTTTTAATGCCAATTGTTGAAGGAACTGTTTCATTGAACATATAAAATTGTCCACATTCTAGGTTTGGCTGATTGCTTTCCTGTGATAGCATATACCATCTGACATGTTCTCACAGCCCCCATATTTCCTGAGAAGAATAGTAGTTAGCTCTAAAGGCTTAATTAACTTCCAGTTGAATTATTCTGACAAGACTACTTTGCAGGTGCTACTGTGAGCTTCCCATGGACACATGTTCCAAAGTACAGTATGCATTGTTCCCCTGACCACAGGACTGATTGGGTCACATCAGGTCCTCCATGCAGTCCATCAGCCTTTCACCTACGGTTTCAGGAGACATGACTGCTTCCTAGGTCCTTTTCTTCATTAGAGGTCACAATCTGATGATTCCCTAATTTTCTCACCCCCTGTCTGTGTATTAGTTGCGATTCTTCTACAACAGAAAAGCTTTTACTCATCAATAGTTTGTTACCGTAAAACAGAGTTTGCACAGGAAAAGTCTACTTACTTCTTTTTGACTTGTTTTTTGTCTTTCCCTCCTTTCTCAACACTAGCAGTGAACTCTGGCCTTATAACTTCAATTGAAATGGATCAGATTAGGGTATTTGGAAAAGTAAGTTTTCTATAAACCTAAGGAAAAATTCCCTTATAACCTCCCCAGTAACAAACTCTTTATGTCCCTTCCGTTCTGATTCCCCCTTCGAGCTGGAACACCCAGCCGGGCAGCAGCTTTCCTACTCACAGCCTCCCCAGACTCACTGAACTGCAGGCTGACAACCGAGAGAGGCACCTGATCCAGAACACATTACTTAGGAAAGGCTGCATGGAGGGTAAGGCTTTCCTCACCACCTGAGGCTTTTAGCTGGTATGGAGAAAGAGCAAAGGGTTTGGACAAAGGGACTATATTTCTCCTTTTGCTAGAAATGGCAGCTAAAGCATGTTGAGCGTTTTCAGATGAGTACAAAAAATCAAGCTGAGATCATGACCCAGGGTATTAAGATTCTTACGACTCCATCAACAGTCTTAAATTATTTTAGAATCTAAGTGTTTCAACTCTTTGAACCCACATTTATTTTTTATAGTAGTCATTTTTTAAAACATTCTAACCTTTCCATCGGGATGACTGATTTCTCCCTGAATTTCTTCTTTTTCCTCTTTTTCATCCTCTTTATATTCAGGATCTGGGAAATCCACTGATTCAGGGGGCTCTCTGGGTAAAGCAGTCTGTAAGGACAAGAGGCTCAGCCATCCTGAAGGACATGTAATAACATGTCGAGCAAGCTAAAATTTAAACTTATTTCCAAAGGCCAGGTTCTATTATTATAAGATCTACGACTAGTGTTTGGTGTTACAAAGAAAACATGCACAATGTTAAGTAAAAAGCCCTCTTTATAAGTAGTTTAGAAACACATCAGTTAACTAATTGATTTTAAGCCTGAGTCATCTATGTTAGGATATATAAAAATGTAATGAGATTTACTTGTCCCTTATCTGAACTGCATAAATCACGGGAAGGCACAGACTTGGATCTCCGAGATGGATTGCCTGTTAGAATACAATTGTCAGAGTTAGTTTTAATATTTAATTGGAAGTTTTAAATTTACTGAGTATTATAGTGAATCATTTACTTAGTTCATATCCTTTTCTGAACTTCTATTAACCATTGATTAAGGAAGTTTTAATATTTTTCTTTACTAATTCATAGGAGTTCATTATATAAGTTCAAATATTTATTCAGGTACTTAAGTCCTGAGTGACCAAGAAAAACAAAGACAGTATTTGTTCTCTAGGAGTTTACAATCCACAGGAAGACAGGTGCTGCACCCAACTAGCCTCACAGACCCACAGGGTTCTGGAAACAATCACAAGGACTTCAGGTAGAGAGTAGATTTGGGAAACAGACAGAAGAGGCATCCACGAAGACACAGAGAATTTGGCTTGAAAAATTAACTGGGTGTTTAATTAAAATCTAGACCTAATAGCTGTAGTCTATAAACTTTTTAGATCATGATCAACACACCAATCACATACTGTATTAGCAACACATATTATAAAATAAGCACACACACACACATCATTACCGCCACCACACACCAAACTGAGGTGAATTTTTAAAAACATTAAAACTCTTAATAGTTTCTTCCTATATGTTAACAAGCCATATTATTGGGTTGACCAAAAAGTTCATTTGGTTTTTTTCCCTAAGATGGCTCTAGCACTTAGTTGTCTAACTTCATTAGAAACAATTTTGTTAGACTGTACTGTCAGAGCTGTCATACCAGCATACATTAAAAGAAAAAAAAAAACACAATTGGTGAATTTTTGTGTAGTCTGCTATTGAAGATGGAAGAAAACAGGCAGCATTTTCAGCATGTTATGCTATTATTTCAAGGAAGTTAAAAACATAACTGAAATGCAAAAATGATTTGTGCAGTGTATGGACAAGGTGCCGTGACTGACTGAACATGTCAAAAGTGGTTTGCGAAGTTTTGTGCTGGAGATTTCTTGCTGGACCATGCTCCACCATCAGGAAGACCACTTGAAGTTGCTAGCGATCAAAGAGGGACATTAACTGAGAGCAATCAACGTGCTACGACACAGAAAATAGCCAATATACTCAAAATATCCAAATCAATAAATTTGTGAAAATGACCATTTTTTTAGTTCCTCAATATTTTATTTTTAAGTATATTTTATTAATATGCTATTACAGTTGTCCCATTTTTTCCCTCCCTTTTATTCCCCTCCACTCTGCAACCCCCCTCCCACCAGCATCCACCCCGCGCCACCCTTAGTTCATGTCCATGGTCATGCACATAAGCTCTTTGGCTTCTCCATTTCCTACACTATTCTTAACCTCCCCCTGTCTATTTTATACGTACCATTTATGCTTCTTATTCCCTGTACCTTTTCCCCTATTATTCACCGCCGCCGCCCCCCGCCCACTGATAACCCTTCATGTAATCTCTCATTTCCGTGATTCTGTTCCTGTTCTAGTTGTTTCCTTAGTTTTTCTTTTTGTTTTTAGGTTCAGTTTTTGATACTTGTGAGTTTGTTGTCATTTTACTGGTCATAGTTTTGATTTCTTCTTTTTTCTTAGATAAATCCCTTTAACATTTCATGTAATAAGGGCTTGGTGATAATGAATTCCTTTAACTTTCCTTTATCTGGGAAGCACTTTATCCGGCCCACGATAGCTTCACTGGATAGAGTAATCTTGGATGTAGGCAGTTGCCTTTCAGGACTTTGAATACTTCTTTCCAACCCCTTCTTGCCTGGAGGTTTCTTTTGAGAAGTCAGCTGAGAGTCTTATGGGAACTCCTTTGTAGGTGACTCTCTCCTTTTCTCTTGCTGCTTTTAAGATTCCCTCCTTTAATCTTGGGTAACTTAGTTATGATGTGTCTTGGTGTGTTCCTCCTTGGGTCCAATTTCTTTAGGACTATAAACTTGAGCTTCCTGGACTTCCTGGAAGTCTATTTCCTTCACCAGATTGGGGAAGTTTTCCTTCATTATTTGTTCAAATAAGTTTTCACTTTCTTGCTCTTCCTCTTCGTCTTCTGGCACCTCTATGATCCAGATGTTGGAATGTTTAAGGTTGTCCCAGATGTTCCTCAGCTTCTCCTCATTTTTTTGAATTCTCATCTCTTCATTCTGTTCTGGCATGATGTTTATTTCTTCCTCTTGTTCCAAGTCGCTGATTTGAGTTCCGGTTTCCTTCCCTTCACTGTTGGTTCCCGGTATATTTTCCTTTACATCTCTTTGTATAGCCCTCAATTCTTCTTTCATTTTGTGACCAAACTCAATCAATTCTGTGAGCATCCTGATTACCTGCAATCTATCAGATGCAGAGTGCTTTGAACTCTGCATCTGATAGGTTGGCTATTTCTCCGTTGCTTAGTTCTTTTTTTTTTTTGGAGTTTTGATCTGTTCTTTCATTTGGGCCAATTTCTTTGTCTCTGTGTACCTGTTACATTATAAGGGGTGGAGCCTTAGGTATCCCCCAGGGTGGGGCAGCTCATGTCTGCATTACGGCCGCTGTATGTGAGGGAGGGATCAGAGAGGAAACTGTCACTTGCTCAGCTCTTGCCAGCTCTCAGTCACTTCCCCTGCTACGCACAAGCAAATTGGGCCCTTCTCGTGCTGCTTCCCGGGTGGTGGGTTTGTGTATGTTCTAGGACCCTATGGGTCTCTCCAACAAACACTCCTGTGAGACTGGAGTTTTTCCTCCTGCCACAACCCCCAGAGGTAGATTTTTACAGCTGGAAGTTAAAAAATGAAAATTTTCCATAAAAAAACTAAACAGACTTTTTGGCCATCCCAATATAAATAACCCCAAATTTGAAGGGTATTGAGCAACTGCCAGATTCTGACTCACATGTTAAAAACAAGAATGGATGCTGAATGCTATGGGGAAAACAGACTAGAGAGGACTGGAGGCAGAGTCAGATAGGAGGCTGGTAGGCACATGACGTTTGTGTAGTACCCATGAAGGCAGAAATGACTCGAGTGCACTGTGTCAAATCACTGATTCATAGGTCCCTGCCAAGTATTAGTAATTCCATATGGTTCAACCTACTTAATCAATTCGGAAAATAACATCAGAAGGATTACTTTAGGGACTGATGGACGTGGGAGGTAAAAATAAAAGAATCAAGAGGTACACAGGTTTTGGCCCAAGCAAACAGGTGGATTATAGGCAAGGTTCTGGGAATAAATGGAGTGCTTTGTTTTAGATAAGATCAAGAACAACTTCCTCAACCTGTGGGTGAAAGTAAACTATATACAACAATTTGAGCTCTGTGTTACTTCATTTCTAAATTGTATACCCACTTTCCATAGAAAAGACTAATATCCCCATTTTATAGGTGAGGAAATCAAGGTTGAGAGAGAGATTACATAACTTGCCAAGGCTGTCAACTAATAAAAGGTAGTGCCAGGGCCTGCGCAGTTCAAACCCAAGTTGTTCAAGGATCAACTGTATTTTCAGTCCACAGTTGGGAATCCACATATGTGGAAAGCAGACTTAAGTTATACATGGATACTTGACTCCACAGGCAGTTGGCACCTCCTAACCCCCACATTGTTCAAGGGTCAACTCTATAGAAATAATACCATTAGAAGAGGAGAGGGAACTAAGATTTAAAAAGTGTAAAGAAAGCCAAATGAGAGCTATCAGATTCCATTAGAAAGGCAAACATTTGAATCACTGGTATTCCAGAAGAAGACAGGGAAAAGAGAGCAGAATGCTTTATTTAATTTAAAGAAATTAAAGTTAATATTTAATTTTTAAAAAATAGCTGAGAACTCAAACCTAGGGAAGGGCTTGGACATATAAGTCCACAAAACAAACAGAACCTATAATTTCAATGCAAAAAGGACTCCTCCAAGACACATTATAAGAAAATTGTTAAAAATCAATGATAATAAAAGACTCTTAAAGGCAGCCAGGAGGAGCAAAAAAAGGTAACCTACACAGGAAACCCTTAAGCCAGCAGTGGATTTCTCAGCAGAAACTCTAAAGGCCAAGAGAAAACAGAAGGACATATTCAAAGCGCTAAAATGTAAAAACTGCCGGCCAAAAATACTTATATCTGGCAAAGTTATTCTTGCAGAGAGAAAGAAAGGCACTCCCAGACAAAGCTAGTCAAGATCATTACTACTAAAGCTAGTCAAGATCATTACTACTAAAGCTGCCTTGTAAGATCATTACAAATGGACGAAGGAGTTCTTCAAGCTGAAACAAAAAGACACTAATGAGCAACATAAAAACATACAGAAGTACACAACACACTGGTAAAGGTGAAAATTTATAATCACATATAGAAGCTCTGTAACAGGATGGTGTATTAACCACATATAGTATAAAGGTTAAAGAAAAAGTTTTGACTAGAACTGATAAAAGAATTGAGTAAAGTATCAGGATTTAAAATCAATATCCAGAAATTAGTTGCATTTTTACACACCAATAATGAACTACCAGAAAGGGACACTAAGGAAACAATCCAATTCACAATTTCTTCATAAAGAATAAAATAACCTAGTAATAAATTTAACCAATGATGGAAAAGATTTGTACTTGGAAAAATACAAGATAATGATGAAAGAAATTGAAGAAGATACAAGTAATTGGAAGCATATATCATGCTCATTGATAAGAAGAATTAACATCATTAAAATGACCATACTATCCAAAGCAATCTACAGATACAATTCCTATCAAGATACCAATGGCATATTTCACAGATCTAGAACAAATATTCAAAAAACTTAGATAAAACCACAAAAGACCCCAAATAGCTAAAGTAATTCTGAGAAAAGAACGAAGTTGAAGGAATCATGGTACCTGGTATCAAATTATACTACAAGGCCATATGGTAATCAAAACAGGTTGATACTGGCAAAACAGACAACATAGATCAATGGAACAAAATAGCACAGAAACCCACGCCTTTATAGTCAATTAATATTTGACAAAGGAAGCAAAAACACAATGGGGTAAAGATAGTCTATTCAATAAATGTTGGGAAAATTGGACAGATGCGTGCAAAAAAATGAAGCCCACCTTCTTACACCATACAAAAGAGTTAACTCAAAATGGATTAAAGACTTAAGCATTAAACTGAAACAATAAAAATCCTAGAAGAAAACACAGGCAGTAAGTAAAACCTTGGACATTTCTCATAGCAATTATTTTTCTGATATATCACTTCAAGCAAGGGGCAAAAAAGAAAAACAAATAGGACTATATCAAACTAAGAAGTTTTTCCAGCAAAGGAAATCATCAACAAAATGAAAACCCACCGAATAGGAGAACATATTCACCAATGATACATCTGATAAGGAGTTAATATCCAAAACTTACAAAGAACTCAACACCAAAAAAAAACCCAATTAAAAAATAGGTAAAGGACCCAAATAGACACTTCTCCAAAGACATCCAGGTGGCCAACAGACATATGAAGAAATGCTCAACATCACTAATCGTCAGAGAAATGCAAATTAAAACCACAATGAGATATCACCGCACATCTATCAGAATGACAATAAATAAATCAACAAACAAGTGCTGGCGATGTTGTGGAGAAAGGGGAACTGTTGTGCACTGTTGGTGGCAATGCAGACTGGTGCAGCCACGGTGGAAAACAGTATGGAGTTACCTCAAAAAATTAAAAATGGAACTGCCTTACAATCCAGGGATTCCACTCCTGGGACTATATCAGAAGAAACCCAAAACACTTATTTGAAAGAATATATGCACACCTATGTTCACTGCAGTGTTTTTTATAATAGCCAAGATTTTAAAGCAGCTCAAGTGCCCATCAGTAGATGAGTGGATAAAAAAGGTGTACATTTATACAAGGGAATGCTACTCAGCCATAAAAAAGAAGGAAATCTTACCCTTTGTAACAGCATGGATGGACCTCAGAGCAGTACACTAAGTGAAATAAGTCAGGTGGTGAAAGACAGGTGCCATATGATTTCACTCATGCAGAATCTAATGAACAAAATGAAATATCAAGCAAAATAGAGACAGAGCCATAGACAGAGAGCAGGCTGACAGCTGTCCAGGGGGAGGGTCTGGGGAACTCAGCTGAGGGGGTGGAAAAATTGAGGAAAAAACAGAGAGAAAAACCTCATGAACATGGACAACGATGTGGAGATTGCTTGGGGGCGGGGGGCAGGGTGGGTGGGAGTGAAGGAAGATACTGGGGGGATAAATAGTGATGCATGGAAACTTGACTTGGGGTGGTGAACATACAATACAGTGTATAGGTGATGTGTTAAGGAATTATGCACCTGAAACCTGTATAATTTTGTTAACTGGTGTCACTCCAATAAATTCAATAAAAAGGGAAAAATAAACAAAAAGTCTTAAAAATGACTATAACCACTAAAATTTGTTAATACACAGCATAAAAGAGGTAAATTGTAATACCAAAAACAAAAGGGGAGAAGTAAAAAGGTGAAGACTATACTGCAGTCTTTTAAAGGTGAAGGATATAAGTTGCTATTACCATGAAACAGACTGTTACCTATGTCTTACGTAAGCCTCATGGTAACCACAAGCAAAAATGTAGAGTAGTTTCAAAAAACATTTAAAAAGGGGTGGAAAGAGTCTATGCGATGGAAAACCACTGATTTACTAAGGTAAACAGAAGCAGAAGGAAAAAGGAAAGAACAAAAATACAGCCCTGGCTGGTGTGGCTCAGTGGACTGACTGCTGGCCTGTGAACCAAAGGGTCGCCGGTTTGATTCCCGGTCAGGGCACATGCCTGGGTTGCAGGCCAGGTCCCTGGTGGGGGGTGCGCTAGAGGCAACCATACATGTCCCTTCCCCTCTGTCTAAAATAAATAAAATCTTAAAAGATAAAAAGAAATACAAAACAACCAGAAAGCAATCAATAAGATGCCAGTAGTAATTCCTTACATATCAATAATCAACTAATGTAAATGGACTGGCATCACCAATCAAAAGGCACAGAATGGCTAAATGGATTTAAAACACCATGGAAAGGAAAACTGTGGATAAGAGGAAACTACTGCATTAGTAGGGCACTTCAGTACCCCACTTTGCAATGGATAGATCATCCAGACAGAAATTCAACACAGGAATGTTGGAACTGAATCATACTTTAAACCAAATGAATTTAACAAACACATATAGAACAGTCCATCCAATGGCAACAGAATGCACATTCTTAAGTACACGTTCTTAAGTGCACATGGAATATTCTCCAGGGATAGGACACAAAACAAAGTCTTATTAGCAAATTTTAAAAGATCTTTAAATTATTTCATCTTTTCTGACTCCAGTGATACGGAATTAGTCACCAGCAATAAGAGTAAAGCTGGAAAACCTACAAATATGTGGGAAGTAAACATGCTTCTGAAAAACCAATGGTTAAAAAAATCAAAAGGGAAATTTTTAAAAATCTCAAAATAAAGGAAAATCAAAACACAATATACCAAAACCTCTGGTATGCTACAAAGGCAGTTGTAAAAGGAAAGTATGTAATAATAAATGCATCTATTAAGAGAAATTAGATCTCAAATAAAAACCTAACTCTACACCTCAAGAAACCAGAAAACAAAAGGACAAACTAAGCCCAGATTTAGCAGAAGTACGGAAATAAAGAGCAGAGTCGAAATAAATGAAATAAGAGACCAGAAAAACAAAAGAAAAGAATCAACAAAACTAAGAGCTGGTTCCTGAAAAGATAAAATTAACAAACCTTTAGCTAGACTAAGAAGAAAGAAGACTCAAACATATAAAATTAGAATTGAAAAAGATATTATAAATGATACTACATAAATATATAAGATCATAAGTGACTACTATGAACAATTATATGCCAACAAATTAGATAACAAAAAAGAAAAACGGAAACATTCCTAGAAACAAGGAACATTCCTGCCAAGATTGAATCAGAAAGAAAGAGAAACGTGTAGAGACCAACAAGTTGAAGATACTGAATCAGTAGTCAAAAACCTCCCAACACAGGAAACCCCAGGACCAGACAGTTTCACTGGTGAATTCTACCAAAGATTTAAAGAATGCCAATCCTTTTCAAAATTTTCCAAAAAATTGAAGATGAGGAACTTTTCCAAACTTATTCTACAAGACGAGCATTACCCTGATACCAAAGCCAAGTAGGGACACTACAAGAAAACAATGGCCAACAGCAGCCCTAATGAACATAGATGCAAAAATTCTCAACAAAATACTAGCAAACCAAATTCAAGAACACATTAAAAAGATTATATACCATGGCCAAAACGAGATTTATCCCTGACATGCAAAGATGGATCTACATATGCAAATCAATAAGTATTATACAGTATATTAACAGAATGAAATAAAAACCACATGGTCAGCTCAATAGATGCAAAAAAAAACCAACAAAACACAACTTTGACAAAATACACCATCTTTTCCTGAGAAAGACCCTCAACAGAGTATGTATAGAAGAAATACACCTGAATACAACAAACTCATACCTACTATATTCAATGATGAAAAATGAAAAGGTTTTCCCTCTAAGATCAGGAACAGGACAAGGATGCTTACTCTAATATTGGAAGTCCTAGCTGTAGCAATTAGGCAAGATATAGAAAAGGCAACCAAATTTTAAAGGACAAAGTAAAACTGTCATTATGTGTAAATAATGTGATTTTGTATACTGAAAATCCCAAAGATTCAGTTAAAAAAAAAATATATATATATATATATAGGAGCTAATCAACAAATTCAGTAATATTACAGGATATAAATCAACATAAAAAAGTCAGCTGCACTTCTGTACAATAAAAATGAAACATTTTAAAAAATAAAACTATACCATTCGCAATGGCATCAAAAACAAAAAAACTACCTAGTATAAGATCTATAGGACAAAAACTGTAAGACAGTGTTGGAGGAAATCAAAAAGACAAAAATGGAAAGATATCTTGTGTTCATGGATCAGAAAAATTAATATTGTTAAAATGGCCATACTACTCAAAGCCATCTAGATTCAACACAATCCACATCAAAATTCCAATGGAAACAGAAATAGAAAAACAAATCCTAAACTTTGTATAGAACCGTAAAAGACCCCGAATAGCCAATCCAACTCTGAAAAAGAACAAAGCCAGAGGCATCGCAATTCCTGATTTCAAACTATATTACAAAGCTAATTTAAACAGTATGGTGCTATCATAAAAAGAGACACACAAACCCATGGAGCCTAACAGAGAGCCCAGAATTAAACCTCCACATATATGGTGAACTAATACTCAACAAAGGAGCCAAGAACATTCTGTGGGGAACGGATAATCTCTTCAAC
Organism: Mormoops blainvillei; assembly: GCA_004026545.1. Lineage (NCBI taxonomy): Eukaryota > Metazoa > Chordata > Mammalia > Chiroptera > Mormoopidae > Mormoops > Mormoops blainvillei. The sequence continues at coordinate 271,115 of PVJD01000076.1, read as the reverse complement.
AAATGGTATTGTGAAAACTAGATAAATGCATGCAGAAAAAATGAAATTAAACCTCTACTGTACAGCACTCACGAAAGTTAACTTGAAATGGATTAAAGATTTAAAACATAAGACGTGAAACATAAAACTTCTAAAGAAAACATAGGGAAATAAGCTTCTCGACACTGGTCTTGGCAATGCATCCTTGGATACAACACCATCAGCACAAACAAAAGTAAAAATCAGCAAATCAAAAATCAAACTTAAAAGTTTCTACTCAGCAAAGGAAACAATCGACAAAAAGAAGAGGCAACCTACCAAATGGGAGAAAATTTTTACAAACCATATATCCAATAAGGGGTTAATATCCAAAAAAAAAAAAAAAATCCAATTAAAACATGGGTGGAGAAACTAGACACACATTTTCCCAAAGACATCCAAATGGCCAACAGGTACCTAGAAGGATGCGCAACATCATTAATCATCAGGGAAATTTAAATCAAAACCACAATGAGAAATCACCTCATACTTGTCAGAATGACTATCATCAAGAAGACAAAGAGGCCCTGACTGGTGTGGCTCAGTGGGTTGGACGTTGTCCTGCAAGCCAAAAGGTCACCAGTTCAATTCCCAGTCAGGGCACATGCCTGGGTTGTGGGCCCGGCCCCCAGCTAGGGGCATGAGAGAGGCAAGTGATGTATGTTTCCCTCACACATCAATGTTTCCCTCTCTTTCTACCTCCCTTGCCCTCTCTAAAAATATAAAATCTTTCTTTAAACAATAAGACAAGAGATAAATGCTGGCAAGCATGTGGAGAAAAGGGAACCCTTGTACCCTGTTGGTGGGAATGCAAACTGGTACAGTCACTGTGGAAAACAGTATGGAGGTTCCTCAAAAAATGAAAAATAAAACTACCATATGATCCAGCAATCCCATTCTTGGGTCTACATTCAAGAATAGGACATGAAAATGGGATCTGAAGAGATATCTGTACCTTCCATGTTCACTGCAGCATTATTCACAATAGCCAAGATCTGAGTATCCATCAATGGAAAAATGGATAAAGAAGATGGGGTACACATATACAATGGGACATTATTCAACCATGATAAAAAAATTCTGCCATTTGCAACAACGCGGATAACCCCTGAGGGCATTATGCTAAGTGAGATTAAGTCAGAGAAAGACAAGTACTGTATGATATCACTTAAATGTGGAATCTTAAAAAAAGAGCAAACTCAAAAAAACAGAATGAAATGGTGGGTACCAAGGACTGGGAGGTGGGGGTACAAGAGAGATGTTGAAGGGTATGAAGTTGCAACAAGTAGTACATAAATCCTAGAGTTCTAATGCACAGTACAGTGAAAATACAGACAATAATACTGTATTACAATCACCAAACTTACTAAAAGACCAGGTCTTAATTATTCTAACCTCTTCCAAAAGAAATGATATTATCATTTCTTCCAAAAGAAATAATTATGTGATGTTGACAGAGGTACTAATTATTTCTACATGGGTAATGATAATATACAAATATCAAATCAACAAGCTGTACAACTTAAATTTTTACAATGGTATATGTCAAATATATTTCAACTTACAAAAGATAAAGAATTTCAGTTCAACAAAAGATACTATAAAAAGTAAAAAAAGACAAACCCTGGACTGGGAGAAGATACCTGTAATACATGTAGCTGCTGAGGGAATTAACACAGGCAAAGGTTATCAACATACTTAGTAGTGTGGGCAATAAATATTAAAACTATGATGAGGTACTGTTACACTCCCCCCAGAATGGCAAAAATTTAAGTCTGACAATAGCAAGTATTAACAAGGTCTGGAGCAAAACAGGCACTTACATTGCTGATAAGAAAGCAAAATCACCTTGCAAAATATTTTAGCAAAATCTATTAGTGTTAAACGTATTCCTCCCAACTACCCAGCAATCCAGCCCTAGGTATGTGGTCTAGAGAAATAAATGTGCTACCAGAAATGTATAACAATGTTCACATTACCACTATGTGACATCCTTAAACTTAAAAAAAAAAAACCACCAACAGAGAAAAGTATATTGTACTGTATTCACACATGGAATACTACCTGGCAGTGAAAATCCATGAACTGAAACTACAAATCAAGATGACTGATTCTCAAAAGCAATGTATAGTAAAAGATGATAATGAATACGCATATGCTCAGTATAAACTGTTCAGAAAGCTCAAAAACAAGTAAAACATTTTTTCAGGGCTGCGCCTATGGGAGTAGAAACTACGAGGAAAAGCAACATGATATGATCATGGAAAGGTCAGTTCTCAGTTTCTCTAATCTATTTCTTGATTTAGCTAGTGGTTATCCAAGTTTTTCCTTTATAATTGTCAAACTGCATATGTTATATCCACTTTTCTAAATTTAATTCACAAAACAAGTTCTAAAAATTCCACGCAGATTAAACACTCAGTTGTGAAAACAAAAATTCATAGGAGAAAATGGCATATGTGTGACTGAATACTGAGTATTTCTTAAAATCATGAAAAATAATGATAAATTCAATATTAAAAGGAAAAACATGCGCACGAAAAACACAAACTGAAAAAGCTGAACCCAGATAGCGAGATGATATTGGTAGTACTTATAACTGACAGGATTAGTGCACAGAATAACTTCAATGAAGAGACACACACACACCCCACCCCCTCCCAAAGTTACAAATGAAATGATGAGGCAAGTCACAAAAGAGGAAACCTAAATGCCACTAAATATTAAAACAGGTGCCCACATGACCTTACCAGTAATCAAGGAAATATTAAAATTACACTGACCCACCATTTCACATTGGCCAAAACTGTAAAGTCTGACCAGATCAAGGGTTGGAAAGCACAGCATATTCTGCTGATGGTATAATAAAAAAATAAAATTAAAAACAAGAGAAAAACCCAACAACAAAAGAAAAAACCACACCTGATAAAACCACTTGGCAGAGCAAACGGAAAACCTCCTGTACTTGCAACAAAGTTGCTGCTATAACCCAACATCCTACCCTTGAAAAGGTCTGGAGCAAACTCACATGACCAAGACTTTCTGGCCCTGGCTGGTGTGGCTCAGTGGACTGAGTGCTGGCCTGCGGACCAAAAGGTCACTGGTTCGATTCCCAGTCAGGGCACACGCCTGGGCTGTGGGCCGGGCCCCCAGCTGGGGGCATGCAGGAGGCAACTAATTGATGTATCTATCACACATCGATGTTTCTCTCCCTCTCTTTCTCCCTCCCTTCCCCTCTCTCTAAAAATAAATAAAAAATAAAAAGACTTTTCTGCAGCCCTGTTCTGGGAGAAAACCTGAATGCCCATCAGCAGGGAAACGTGACTGGCAAACACATATGGAATATGTATAGCTATTAAAATCAATAAACTAGAGTTTATGTGTTAATGTGTTAAGTCTTAAAATATGAAGAGAAAAAAGCAAGTTGCAGAAGGATAATATAAATTATGAAAACAATACTCTATTGATTTATGAACACAATGTAGTGAAAGAATGAGAAACCAGCAGGAATGTGAGGGTGGAAATTAGGTGGGGGAGTGGGATACACGGGGGCATCAATTATATTGACAGTGTTTTATTTTTTAAGTTGGGTGTAAATTCTCTATTCTTTAAATTCCTGAAATGTCTTCTAAAAAGATAATGCAACTTCTTACCTTGTATGGGCAAATTATTTTTCTTGTATCGTTCTAGCTGGATTCCTGAAGAACTTTGTCTCTTTTCAATTCGAACTGATGAATTCTGTAGTAGGAGATAATTGAATATAAAATTAGTGTTAAGTCTACACAGGAGTACAATGAATGAAACTGACAGAACTCAGCTTGCAATGAGAATGTTTTAAGTATGTTCATTTACATTGTTTTCATTTGTCACTAGAGACCAGAGTGAATAACACACGCGCGCGCGCGCGCCCCACTTCTGGAAATACATTCAATCCTCAAGTCAAGGGCATAACAGACAACGTAAAACGAAACAGTTTTCTGTGACTGATACCAGATTAGCCAGAGCAGAGGGCAAGAACTCATGGTCACCTTCAGCAAAACCCCTTATCCTGGCCTCTCCGGTGAACACTTCCCTCACCATCTTGCTCTAACTGAACCCTACCTCCTACTGAGAATACTGCTCACCACTGTCCGTTGCAGAGATGGAGTTTTCTCAGGGTCCTCAGAGCTCACAACCCTAGATTTAGAGGTAGGACAGATGTCTTCCTTGCTCTCCATCGCTTCCTAAAACCCCAACCCAGCTCTGAGTCTCATGGCCACGTACCCACCCACCACATACTGCTCCTTGCCTGATGATACTCCAGCTCCGTAGATTCCACCTCCTGACCTACTCTCCCTCCAATCTCGGCCATGCACTACCATGGACAAACTCTAGAACTGTTGTTATCACTATCTTCAATTATCAATAACTGTTCAATTTCAAAGCATTCAAATCCATAATGTGAGGCATTCTACAAAATTATTAGCCTGGTCTATTCAAAAAGCCAATGCCAGTTAGTGCTCAAGTATTTAGAGGTGAGATGCCATGATTTCTGAAATTACCTTCAAATGGACCAGCAAAATACATACACACAATATAGCAAAGGTTAACAGTGATTCAATCTAGGCGAGTATTCGTGTGTTCTTTGGACTGTTCTTTCAAATGCCTGGATCTGGGGAAGCTTCCATAATAACATGTTTGAAGAGGAGGGGAGAATTTCACTTTCAGACTACCACAGCTTATCCTTCAGTTCATTCCTTTAATACCCTGACTCCAACAATACTTATAGCCTATAGGGTCCTACAAGTCATTGATCCATGTGTTCAATGTCCCTCGCAAGCTTGTAGCCTATGCCCTTCTTAAGCAGGTTAAATTAAATTCCTGTGGGTCACTGCATACTGTAACTTCCAAGCCCCTCTCTCTCCTGTGCGGTATTTCCCCTGAGGACCACACCTCTCCTAAAACATGACTTTCCACCAACCTGCACCAAAAAAGTCAAACAAGAAAAAAATGATGCAAGCCATTCTCAATGGAAATAATGATCTCTAACCTACGTGGGCCCCCAAAGCAGCCCAGGACTGACTATATTTCCCAGTCCCTTGGCTTTCCTCTCTCTTAGACAACTGTTTCACATTTCCTCCCGTGTTCTCCATCCTCACTCTCAGTAGAGGACTATGCTTCCAACTTCACTGAGAAAGTTAAAGCATCAGGAGAGAACTTCCTACCCAGTGGCACCACACATCTATCCCTGGGTCCAGCCCTTAGACCTTCAGTTATCGGACTCAAACTGTCCATGCTCCTGGCCAATGCTAGCCTCTCCATTCCCTAAATCCCACTGCCGCTCACTTGTAACACTGGCAACAACTCTCCCCCTTTCTCCTGCATCATCTTCCTCTCTACTGAGCCAATTCTACCAATACACAAACATTTGTTAATTTCCCATCTTAAAAACAAAGACAACTTCCCCTACAACCACTACCCCTTCTCTTTACATTTACTGCAAAACTCTTCTACACAGTTCTCATATTGTCTGAAACTTCTCCCCATTCCCTCTTATCCTGTAGGGCTTTTATCTTCAACACATCTCTGCTTGGTAAATCCAATAACCAGCCTCCAGTCCTCAACTTGCTTAGCAGCGGCCTTTAACGCCACGATCACATTTTGCTCAAGGGCCTTTCTCAGCTTGGCTCTTGGGATACCATCCTGCCTCCTTCCCTTCCTACACCCTAGCTGTTTGTTCTCCTGGTCCCCAGCTTCTTACCCTCGGGCTCATTTTTGGCCTCGGTCACCTCTCTCAGCCCAAAGCTTCACCACAGATGCTGATGACCCCAAACTTCAAGCTCCAGCCTGACTTTCCCTGATTCCTACATAACTGTCCAGTGAACATCTCTAAATGATATCTCCTTGGCATTTCAAACTCACCTTGTCTGTAAATGAGCTCCTAATGTCCACGGCCCCGAGCAATATGTGCTGTCTTCTTGTGGACTCTCATAACAAAGAGAAACTCTTATATTAAGCAAAAACTACACTAAACTAGGAAGTCATTCACGACTCCTTTCTTGCTGTCACTTGCCCTATTCAGTTCATCAATAAATCTCATCTACTTCTCAACTCCCCCAATGCCACTCCCCCAGTTTAAGCCACTATATCTCTGGTCTGAATCACTGCAACAATCCCCTCTGATGTTCCTGACTGGGCCCATAGTTTCCCCTCCCCCTTAAGTCTACAGTAGAGTGATCTTACTAAAATAAAGGTTAGGCCACCGCTTCAATCAAAGCCCTTCAAGGACTCCCTATCACACTCAGAGAAAAAGCCCAGGTGCTTACAGAAACTATTAAAGTATAATAAGATCTGCACCTACCACCCTTCATCATCATATCTCTGATTTTAGCCCCCACTACTCTCCCCATTTACTCTGCTCCAGTCTTACAGTAAATCCTCACATAACATCCTCAACAGGTTCTGCAATTTTATCAGGCTAATTGGTATAAGAATTAAGTTTCTATAGCACCATCTTTATAATGAAATGACACTATTCAAGGATCTGTTGCACCAGCCTCTGGCCTTGCTCAGCCTCAGGCCCCGCAAGCAGACAGCCTCCAGGCCTGGAGCTCCTGTGCCTGCTCTGCTCTTCACCCAGGTCTCAGTCCGCTTTAGTCCCTCTTCGGCCTTTATTCAAATGTCACTTTCTGAGTAAGGCCTTACCTAGCCATCCTACCTATAACAGCAACACCCCAAACATCGATTCCCCTTCTTGCTTTTTCTTTTTAGTTTTCACCACTATGTCACACACCATATATTTTATTTATCTATATTGTTTATAATCTTTCTGCTGATACTGGAATGTTGAGTTCCAAGCGGGCAAGGACATTTTACCTGTTTTGTTCATTTATTTATCTGCAGTGCCTAAAAGCAGTGCCTGGCAAATCAGAGTTGTAAACAGGTGAATGAAACACCAATTACTTGACTCAAAAGGGTCACATGATTGTGACTCTCTGCAAACACGACCCTTGACTTGTTTTAACTCAGATTGTCTGCCTGCTGTTTATAGTAATCCCTTTATAAAAATTATACAACTGAATTTGAAAACTATCTATATAGCAATGCTCAAAAAAATTTTTTTTAATTATGGTAAAATATATGTAACATAACATTTACCATCTTAACCATGTTAAAGTGCTCAGGTCAATGGCATTAAGTACATTCATACCATCAAGCAACCATAACCACCATCCATTCACAGAACTCTCTCCAACTTAACAAAACTGAAACTCTGTCCCTGTTAAACTCTAACCCTTCATTGCCCCCCTCCCCACAGCCCTGACGACCACCCTTGTACTTTCTGTCTCTACAAATTCAACTGCCCAAATATTTAACATTTCCACCTCACTTGACAAAGTCACCCGGTCTCCAAACCTACCATGGATCCCTCTTTCTTCATGGCAATCCCACAATGACCGATCTTGGTGCTGCCCTCAGTAGCTTCCACTTTCTTCCAAGCATCAAGTCGGAATCTTTCCATCACTTTTATTTCTTCCCGGAGATCCGTGTTCTCTTTGACCAACATTTCTATCTGGCTCCTAAGACGGCCATGTGTGCTTGACCATTTTGCTTCCCTTCTTTTCAAATCTTCCTGTAAATCTGCTATCTGCTGTTTCAAAGCCTGCCCCTCCCCCCAAAAAAGAATTACTAGAATTAAAATAATGTAATAGAAGAGTACAGCTAGTACAGCACAGAGAACAGAGAAGGGAAGGCTCAGTCAATCACATTCCAATAATACTGAGATTTTCAGGAAAGGGAACAGGGGGGTCAGGCTAGAGCCTCATTTCACACCATCAGCAAAATTAATTCCAGGAATCAGGGGGAGGAGGAGGCAAACACCACTTAGGAGTTCACTGCAATAACATGGCCATGAGATAATAAAGGTCTAAACTAAGATATTAATTGACATAGAAGAGATAAATGGGGAATACCTGGTGAAGAAAAAATTAATAGGAATTAAATACTAACTGAAGGAAGAAGAGATGAGGTAAAGGGAAGAATAAAAGATTCAAAGTCAAAGCTACCAGCCCTGAAAACTGATGCTATTGGGAATTTATTAAAAAATAGGTTTTAAGAAAATGAGTTGTTTTAGATGGACTGGATGACATAAGTGAAGAAACTCCTAGAAATGTCTAGAAGTAATATGCAACTGTACAAAGAGAATAAAGACTTATGTCAGAACTAAGAAGAGATGGTCAGCTGGCTACATAGCATATGTAGGTACAAGATAGGGGGAGTAACTGGAAGATGAGGAAAGGAGTGTATACAGAAGCTGGAAGCATTCCCCACCGCACACCAGAGAACCCATTCAAATATGAGACTGAAGGTAGTGAGAATCCTAACCTCTTCATTAACACGCACGGATAACCTGAGATCCACCCATGTTCATGTAAGCCTCACAACAGCCAACAAAGTGCTGATCCAGTGAACATTATAAATGGTAAGAAAGTGAAACAGCCTTACTGCTGACATGAAAAAAGTTAACAGTAGTCTGGATAGAAGATCAAACCAGCCACAACATTCCCTTAAGCCGAAACCTAATCTAAAACAAACCTCTAACTCCTTAACTCTGTGAAGGCTGAGATAGGAGAGGATGCTGCAGAGTAAAAGTTTGAAGCTAGTAGAGGCTGGTTCATAAGGTTTAAGGAAAGAAGCTGTCTCCATAACATAAAAGTGCAAGGTGAAGCAGCGTGTGATCCAGAAGATCTAGCCAAGACGATTTATGAAGGTGGTTACATCAACAACAGATTTTCAGTGTAGACAAAAGAGCCTTATAGCTAGAGAGAAGTCAATGCCTGGCTTCAAAACTTCCAAGGACAGGCTGACTCTCTTGTTAGGGACTAATGCAGCTGGTGAGTTTAATTTGAAGCCAGTGCCTTCTTACCATTCTGACAACCCTAGAGCCCTTAAAAATTATGCAAAATCTACTCTGCCTGTGCTGTATCAACAAAGCCTGGATGACAGTACATTGTTTACAACATCATTCACTAACAATACACCTGATCACCCAAGGGCTGTGATGGTGATATACAAAGAGATTAATGTTTTCATGCCTGCTAACACAACATCCATTCTGCCACCCATGGACTGAAGGTAATTTTAACTTTCAAGTCTTACTAATTAAGAAACAGATTTCATAAGGCTATAGCTTTCATAGGCAGTGATTCCGCTGACGGATGTCCCCAAACTAAAATGAAAACCTCTGGAAAGGATTCACCTTTCTCAATGCCACCAAGAACATTCACGATTCACGGGAAGAGGTCAAAATACTGGGTTGGCCAAAAAGTCCATTTAGATTTTTTCCATAAAATAAAAGACAGTTTTCATTTTCACCAATAACTTTATTGATTTGGATATTTTAAGTACGTCAGCTATCTCCTGCTATTGGCTTCTAGTGGGCAGAGGCCGGGGGTGCTGCTAAACATCTTCCAATGCATAAGACAGCTCCGCAGCAAAGAATTATTTGGCTAAAATGTCAATAGTACCAAGAAACTCCACAAACCATTTTTGACATGTTTGATCAGTCACAGCACCTTCTCCATATACTGCACAAATCTTTTTTTGCATTTCAGTTGCATCTTTACCTTTCTTGAAATTATAAAACATAATATGCCAAAAACTGTTGCATATTTTCTTCCATCTGCAATACTAAAATGGCTGCACAAAAATTTACCAATTTTGATAACTTTTTTTAAATGCACACAGATATGACAGCTGTCTCGATACAATCTAACAAAATTGTTTCAAATGAAGTTAAAGACAACTAAGCACTACTAGAGCCATCATATGGAAAAAACTAAATGAGCTTTTCTACCAACCCAATATTAACACTAATGGGAGTTTGGAAGAAGTTGATTCCAACCCTCATGGATGACTGAGGGGTTTCTAGACTTCAGTGGAGGAAGTAACTTCAGTTGTGATAGAAATAGCAAGAGAACTAGAATTAGAAGTATAGCCTGAAAATGTAAGTGCATTGCTGCATTCTCATGCTAAAACTTGAACTGATGAGAGGACTTGCTTCTTAAGGAGGAGCAAAGACAGTGGTTTCGGGAGATGGAATCTACTCTTGATGAAGAAGCTGTGAAGATGTTAAAATGACAACAAAGGAGTTAGAGTATTACATTAACTTAATTGATAAAGCAGGGGCAGAGTTTGAGAGAACTGACTCAAACAATGAAAGAAGTTCTACTGTGGGTAAAATGCTACCAAACCATCACATGCTACAGAGAAATCACTCGTGAAAGGAAGAGTCAATCAACACAGCAAACTTCATTGCCACAGCCACCCCAACCTTCAGCAACCACCACCCTGATCATTCAGCAGCCATCAACATTGAGGCAACACCCTACACCAGCAAAAAGATAATGACTCACTGAAGACTGGTTGGCATTTTTTAGTAATTAAAGTATTTTCTATAAGGTATGTATTTTTTTTTAATTTTTTAACAGATTTTATTTTATTTTTAAACAGAGGGGAAGGGAGGGAGAAAGAGAGGGAGAGAAACATCAGTGTGTGGTAGCCTCTCACACACCTCCTACTGGGGACCTAGCCTGCAACCCAGGCATTTGTGCTGACTGGGGAATTGAACCAGCGACCCTTTGGTTCACAGGCCAATGCTTAATCCACTGAGGTAGCTTATTTTGTTTCAATTAACTTAAATTTAAATAGCCACATGTGGCTAATGACTGGCAGATTGGAAAGAAGTGGCTTAGAGAATAGGAGGATACATTGTTTGAGGGAAAGGCACCAGGTTATAATAAAGTAAAATCTATGTGTTATTCTCATGAAAGTAAATAGAACCACAGTGAGAAAGCTCCTCTGCTATGATTTGAATCACAATGGAAGAAGAAATCTCAGTTAAGACAAAGAAGGAAAGGTGGTGGGAGTCAAGCTTATAATCTTAGGTGGTCTAAGAAGGTTGGCTTTCTTTCCTTTTGCGTCTTCTAAGATTTTCATAACATAGCCAAATATCAAAGTAAGTATTGCTCTATTCCTGGGAGACTCAGAAACAATAAAAATGAAATGACAAGCCCATTATGCAGACATTTTAGAACAGGTTATGGTTTTAAGTTTAGTGAAAAGTTTTCTCATAGCTGAACTTGATTTTAACTATTTAAAATATCTGAAGTCTTTACAAAAAGTCATGCTACATCTGTATTATTATAGATTATAACAATAATCTATAATCTGGAATATAGATTTTAAAAAGAAATTTAATAAGTTTAATATCAATTTTTAATCTTTTACCTAGCAGGCAAAGAGCAAAAACACTCTAATAATTGCTACTAGAATTAAATATCGAAATGATATTTATGAAGGGATAAATCTTGCAATATCTACGAATGTACACACCACCCCCTTTAACCTAGAAATTTCACTTCCAGAAATTTATCCTACAGATACACTTGAATATGTAAGCTACACAGAAACAAGGATGAATTCGTTTTGTTTATACCTGTATTCCCAGCACATGCCTGCTACATTGCAGGTATTCAATAACCCTGTGCAAAATAACTAAGTAGAAGAATGATTGTGAACTGATGTGTGTACAAGATTATCAGGACAGTACTCTTTATAGAAAGAAAAAGAACATAAACAACATAAATGTTTAGTTAAGTAAATTATGACACATCCATATAATGCAACTCTATTCAATGGTAAAATAAAGAATGAGGATGCTCTTTGTGTTAAGATACAGAATGACTGCAGTATACTACCATTAACTTCTTTTAAAAAAATTTGCATTATATGCATTTGCTTAGAATCTCTCTAGAAAGATATGAGATTGGTAACATTGGTTGTTTCAGAGCAGAAGAAAACTGGATGCCACAGGAAGGGTGACAGAAAGAAATTATACTGCACATCCTTTTGGTGACAAAAAAAAATTAATAGATTGTTAAAGTCTAACAGATTTAATAAACCAAGTATTAATCAAATCACGGCACATGTTTCTCCCCACAAAAGTAAAACAACAGAATTAAAGACTCTAATCGACATCACATGTGATAACTTAAGCTATAGGTGTGTAGATGAGATTGTTCAAAGATAGTATACTACAGAAAGGAAGAAAGCAAAGGGTGGAACTCAAAAACATTGGTATTTAAAATATGGAAGTGGAAGATGAGTTTGCATTTTATGCTGTAAGCAAGGAACAGCCACTTAAAATTTCTCTCTTGGTAAACTGAAGTTTTTTCTTGAATACTTACTTAGTTCTTTGTCTTGTCCTGGAAATCTCTGCATATGCCAATGTCATGAATATATTCACCTACATTTTTTTCCGTAGTTTAGCTAGAAATGCATTAGTTCTTTTTAAGTACTACAATCCTCTGATCATGTCCATTTCTAACTTTGAAATGAATAAATCTGATAATTTGGCTTATCAGTTTATGTTTTAGAATTAAACACCTATTTAGTATATGGGCCTTAAATTATTATAAAATGAACAAAACTAACAGTATTTGTTGTGTGGCAGGTTAAAGAAATTAATACAACTTTACACCAGTGAGCTTTCAACTCCTGGCTTATTAATTCATTCATGTCATTATCGTAGTCTTTGTAAGGGGGCGGGGGGCTTTAGTATGAGAATATTTTATTCTTTAAAATCCACACACGAAGATGTTCCTAATGCAGTGTCTCAGACAGATAACTTGTTGAGTCAATGCATGATTAATAAATCGATACCAATGTCTCTTTGACACATTACATAACTCTGAAATTCTTATACGACTGTCACCTTTACTGATATATAGAGTATATAAGTATCGGTATACCTGTATTTCTTCACGCTCCTTTTTATCTGGAAAAGTTCTTGCGACTGTAGTATATGTTTCAAAAACTTTGCGTTTATTTTGTAGCTTCCTCATCTCTTCCTTTTTAAATTCTTTTATTTGAGCCAATTCTTTTGCTTTCTGTTGTTCGAAGTCTGCAATTTCTTTCCTAAAATGACCAAACCATGTTATCTAAGGGGATTATCTAAATAATCTAAGAAGACCGTCTCAATATAATAATCCACATGTGGCACCAAAATGTAACACCAGTGACAGCCTAGAAATGAGGAGCTGCTAGTCTTAGTTAATCCATCCTCAATCTAAAGCACTGACATAACAGCCAATTAACTCAATAAAGCACCCCTTCAACAAGCATCCACTGGGCACCTACTATACATCAAGCAGTACACTGGAGGAACCACAGCGAAAAAACTAAACTTCCTTACTCCTGTGAAGCTTTTTTACATCTAATGGGAGAGATAGGCAATAATAGAATAAATAAGTATATGGAACATTATAAGTATTAAGGAAGAAAATAAGCAAGGAATCAGGATAGAGAATAACAGGATAGGGGATTAAAGTTACGGATAGGGTCACCTTACGGAGATAATATTTGAAGTAAAACCTGAAGAAAATGAGAGAATAGCCATGAGATTATTTGGACAAAACAGTTCAGGCACAGAGAACACCACAAGCAAAAACTGTGACTTAGGAATACGCCTGATGAGTTCAAAGAACAGCCAAGCAGCCAATATGGCTAAAACAGTGAGCGAGAGAGAGGGAAAAAAAAACCCAAAACCCAAGGACCAGGTTCCTAAGACTAGGATCTTATGGACCACTTGAGGACTTTGATATCTAGCTAAGGAGAATGCTGATCAGAGGGAGTGTCATAGCCCAGATTCATTCTTCATGCTGTGTTAAGAGCATAGGGAAAGTGACATCAGTAAAATGATGGCATAGGAGGTCCCTGGCTTACATCCTCCTACAAAAGCAACAATCTGACAGCCATCCATGAACATAAGTGCTTTTGTGGAAGCTCCAGGATTCAGGTAGGAGGTTAGGAAACTCTGGTGAAGCCATGATATCAAGGACAGTCACTTAAAGAAGGCAGGCCCATGCCCCAGTGGCAGACTTACTAAACATGGTCCTGGCTGCAGAATGAAAGCAGCCTAGCCCCTCTATGGACTCAGCCCCAGCTCCATCCACCAGGGGACCTGGGAAGAGCCACACCCATCTGTGCCCCTGATAACAGGCCCACAGACCTCAGTCCCAAATATAGATCCTGAAACAGCCCTGCAACCTGGTTCCAGCCTTCTATACTGTGGTACTGGAGACAGTACTACTAACCCAGGTACCCAGGAGGAACATATCCAGGAGATGGAGGTGGCCACATTTATCCTTACCCATGGTAAGTGATGCAACAGTGGGCCCAGAAGTAGCCTCATGACCTATGACCTACCTCCAGCCCTGCTTGACCATGGACCCAAAAGCAGTCCTGTCCAACCAGGGATCTAGCTGGAACCATGTCCACTTGTACCTCTGGTAACAGGCCTGCCAACCATGGACCCCACTGTGGACCCAGAAGCAGCCACATGACCTGCTACAATCCCATTCAACTGTGATCCTGGAGGCACACACATCAGTCTAGGGACCGAGCAAGAGAAGGTAAAGACCTGCTAAAACCAATCTGTAAAAACAGGAAGAGGTTATTTGCTCTTTCAAATGCAAAGACATCAACACAACGCTGCACAGATCATGAAGAATCGGACAAACATGACACCACCAAAAGAAACTAATAAAGCTCCAGTAACTGATCCCAAAGTAACTGAGATCTACAAACTGCCTGACAAAGAAATCAAAATAAGCGTTTTAAAGAAGCTCCACAAGGTACACCAGCACACAGATGAAAAACCCAACAAAATCAGGAAAATAATACGTGAAACAAAATGAGAAGTTCAACAAAGAAAAATCATAAAAAGAACCAAACAAAAACTCTCGAGCTGAGAAAACAATGAAGTAAAAAAAGAAAGAAAAAAATGCAACAGAAACCTTCAACGGCAGACTCCCTCAAGCAGAAGAAAGAATCTGTGAGCTAAAACCCAGATAACTTGAAATTATAGTCAGAGGAGAAAAAATAATATGAAAGCCTCCAGGACTTATGGAACACCAAGGAATGAACCAATATAAATGCTGTATCACTCTCAGGAAGAGAAAAACAACACACAAAATCAACAAACTCTTGGCTAGACAAAAAAAAAAAGAGAGTGAGATACACAAATAAATATCATAAATGAAAGAGGTGACATTACAACAGGTGCCTCAGAAATAAAAGATTTTATTATCAACAATTACAATCCAAAAAAATTAGATAACCTAGAAGAAATGGATTCATTTCTAGAAACATTCTACCTACCAAAACTGAATCTTGAAGAAACAGAATTCCTGAAAAGACCAGTAACAAATCGACTGAATCAATAAAAATCTCCCAACAAAGTCCAGGACCAGGTGGTTTCACAGGAAAATTCTACCAAACACTCAAAGAATTAATACCAACTCTTCTTAAACTCTTCCAGAAAAGGAAAAAGGAACACTTCCAAACTCATTTTCTGAGACTAGAATCACTATTACCAAAGCCAAAGACACCACAGAAAACTACAGGACAATACCTCTGATGAATGGAGATGTAAAAATCCTCAATGAAATATTAGGAAACCAAATTCGGCAGCACATTAAAAGGGTTATACAGAATGACCAAGTGGGATGCATCCCTCAAATGCAAGGTTGGTTCAACATATGATCCAGCAATTCCACCCTGGGTACATATCCAAAAGAATTATAAAAGCAGAAATGTGAACAGATATTTGTATACCAATGATAACATCATTACTCATAATAACCAAAACCCAAATACCCAGCTGCAAGCCAAGAAATGCTAAGAGTTGCCAGCAACCACTAAAAGATAGGAGAAAAAGCATAGTTCTGCTGACAGCTTGACTTTAAACTTTTAAGCCTCCAGAACAACCATGAGAAAATAATTTTCTGCTGTTTTAAGCCATCCAGTTAGTATATGCTTTGTTACAGCAGCCCTAGGAAACTAATACCCTGGCCAATGTAATACTTGAATTCATAACCCCAAACTGCCTTTCAAATTTCTATTTATAATCTCATCACCAAGAGAATTCCCCTTTTAACACAGCTTTGACCACAATGGGTCATTTTATTTAGTTAAAAAATTCATATGTGGTACAGATTTCATTTCCATTTACATTGTTGGATTGGCAAAAATTATTTCCAGTACTCTAGATATGATGTTAAAGATACTAAGTGAAGCACTGTATATTTTTTCCAACTTTCAGACACAAACTTACCTGAGTTTTTCCAAGGCACTTTCTCGTTCAGTACGAAGTTTAGCTAAAGATGTGTTCTCAGCTTTAAATTTTTCTATTTCTGTTTCCAATTCAATAACTTTCTCTCTCAAAATTTGAGATCGAGCACTATCACCTATAAAATAGTCCATAAATGATGAACTTCACAAGAGGACTTCGGCAGCAAAAACACAAGCTAGCTATTAACACTAAGATCCAAAAAATAGGGTAAATACTCCATTAAAATGCATTAGAAAGAATGTTTCTAATAACTAAATTTTAAGATAATTTTATTGTCCTATCTTTCCAGATGAAACCAGTCTGAATTTGAAAATCAAATTATTCTACTTCAAAAGAGTTTCAATCTTTAAAAAAAAAAAGTTTCAATCTGACGATTAATTAACATATATAAAAAGAAACCATTCAAATAAATTTTTTAAAGGTCAGGATATAAAAATACTTAAGAACATGAATAAGTAAGTCACAAGATATCTAAAGCACCAAAAAGCAAAGTTTACCCTTTGCTAATCAAACAAATACAAATTAAGACCTTCTTTCAATATCAAACTGCTATTTAAAAGAGTAAAATATGTAATGCTTCTGTCTTTCAACTACCCTTTGGAAACTAAACCTGATTTATATCACAAGACTGATATACACATATTTACCCTTTGACCCTACTTCTGAAAATCTAGTTAAAGAACTTGTAAAATCTTACAAACAGTTTTGTACAAAAATATGCATTGCAGTGGTATTTATATTAGTAAAAAATAATCTGTTCAACATTAAGAAAATTACTGAATAAAATTATGCTATATTTATATAATGTTATGCAACCATTTTTAAAGTACACAGACAGTGTTAATGATATGGTGAACACACGTTATATACCGGTTAAAAAGGGTGAGGCAAGTTATAATATATGTTGCTATAATACCTAAAACACAGGAAAAGTGACTGAAAGAAAATATCCCAAAACAATATCATGGTTACCTCTGGGTAGTTCAGTTATAAACATTCTTGCTTCTATACTTTTGAAACTTCCAGACTTTCTGCAAAAGTACTACTTTTAAATTCAGAGTATTTTTTAAATAGCTTGCTATAATTTATATTTTAAAGCTTTGCAAGGCATTCAGAGCTTATAATATAACATGATATAATAGAAGAGTTTTTCAATATAGGTTTAAAAAGCCCATCACGTCAACTGAATACTATACAGCCATTAAATGGAACAAGGTAAATGTATGTGTTAAAAAGATCTTCAAACTATATGAGCAAGATGCAGAATGTTATATAAAAGGCATGTTTTCATTTGTATAGAAAGCAAATTACACACTCAGACATATGCTTTCATGTGCATGGGATGTATTTAGCATATACAAATGAAGTGGGAATGCTGGTGCCTCTAGAAAAGGGGACTAGGAACCCAGGTCTGGGGATAGAAAGAAACTTGGATTATACTGTATTTCTTCTTGGTCATATTTAACACATTAATGCAAGAGGTAGTTAAAAAATAAAGTAAAAATAGAGTCATCAAGAAAAAAGTGTACATACGTAAAGTTTACTCCACAGTAACACACACCATAAATTGGGTACTCCCGGGTTATAAAAGAAACTTAAAAGTTATCTCATTTTATAATAAAGCAATTACTTTTAAAGCCTTAAGAATAAGACAGGCTTAAATTTGAAAAATCTGAAATCACAACTCATCCAAACCTCTTATACTAGTCACTATTACAATTATTTAGACCCACAAAACATCAAATGTTAACATGGCAACCAGAAAAGTTAGGATTTTAAGCATTCTGATAACGCTAATAAAATGTTAAATTTATAACAATCTGTTATATATTTCATAATGCTCTGACTTACCAGTAGGTTTGTCTTGAATGTTTAACTTGGGTTCACTTCCCAAGTGTGAATCTGATTTTGATTTTGGTTTTGGTTTCAAAGAAGGGAAGAATTTCATCATCAGATCTGATGTAGGAGGAGGACTTGCACCTCTGCTAGATTGGCTCAAGTCTTCCTTCTTGACTGGTGCAACCTTCCTTTTTATTGTTTTCTCCAGTACACATATATCACTCATACTAGGGTAGGTCTGGGGAGTTCCATAAATGGCTTCATTCCCAAGAATAACATCATGTTTAAATGAATTCTCCTCAAGGTCAGTCCAAGTTCTTTCGTCATCAAAGTCAATTTTACTCATATTTAGAAATGAGGGTCTTCTTGAGGACTCAGAACCTCTATTTTTCAAGCTTTCTGTTATGATAGACTCACCACTACTATAATCTTTATCAGACAAATCTAAATCCACATCTCTCCTTTTATTCTCTTCTTGAGTCCCTGTGTTCCTTAGAGGTTCCATACCATCACAAACTTGTGGACTATCTTCTCTGCTACTCAAACCCCTTGTGTTATCCACAGTTGACGGCTTTATGATAATGCCCAGCTGCTCCTCAGAGTCAGTGCTACTGTCACTGTTCAGTACATTATCGCTTGCATTCCACCTCATTTGATTCACAGAAGTGCTCATTTGGAACGCTTTTTCACTGACTTTACAAGGCGGTCCACCCAATCTATCAGGTAAAGACAGTGGATTAAGTTGTTTGGGTGCAATCTCACACTCACCCTCATTTTCATGTTTATTATGGTCTGGACGCTCATTTTGGTTACACTGACTAATGGGACCCAGTGTCATCATCTTTTGCTGCTGCACAGCTTTGACAGGGGTAGAAGACAGTCGGTGACCTTTACAGATCTGTTGGTCCCTCTCTAAGATCTTCAATACAAATGAGGAATTGCTGGAAAATGATATTTCATCAGCAGCTTGTTCTAAAAATAAAAATTCATCTAATTCCAAATTTTCCTTTTCCTTTTCTTGTTCCCAATTCTGTAACTTTTTCTGAGCAGAAATGTCAAGAAAAGATCCTGACTCTCTCAAGTTCTCAGTTATTGGGCTTTTAGAAGCCATGCAGCCTTCCAGCCCTGTAGAAAGGGGAAGTGTGTCTTTATCTTCTGTGTTATTCCAGACTTTGCAGCCAGTATCACAAGGTTTTGTACACTCGGATACATTTTCCTTATTATTAGATTCTACTTTTTTTTCTAATTTGAACTGGTCTCTAAATTGCCGACCACATTTCTTCCCTGCCAGTATTTTCAGTCTTGATGGAAAGAAACCTTTCACATTATTACTCTTAAGCACTTCCGGCTTCTCACTGAGTGTGACATAACCACTCTTAGTTCTAGCATTGTTCTTTTTAGGAGGGTTCTCTGTACATAGTTCTTTATTAATAAGAGCAGTTTTCCGCTGGAATTGTTGTCTGTCTATTTTAAACACAGGTTGGTCCTCTGAAATGCTCTGGTTAGTCATTAGTTTACTGCCCCTCCCTTTCTGAAACTTAGATTTAGCATTAGTGAACCTAGCTAAACCTTCTCCTCGTTTTAAGAATGGTTGTTTGGGTTTTGCCTTGATTAGCAATGATCCTTCTGTTTCCTATAATAAAGAACAATATTTGAATTAAAGCTAGTATATTTAAAGCAAATTATAAACAAATCTCTACTGCCTTAGATAATTTAATCCAATGGTGGCAATGCTAACCCTTAGCTGTTTCTGTTTCAATTCTTGTTCTTCCAACTGAATTTGTTCTTCCAGGTAGTCTTCAAATGTCTGTTTCCTTTCTCTAATGGCAGCTTTAATAGGCCTAATCATAAAAATAAAGTTATTTAACATGTAAATCATGATGTGGTGAATATTTTACATTTAGTGCGCCTGATACAGTGACATACCCAACTACACTGAAAACTAACCTTTTCCAAAATTACAGAACCCCCCTTTAAAAATTTAATGAAAGCTACAATCCCACTCCATCTCCCCAAATACAGAAATATACAATACGCTACATGATTTAGAAAAAAAACTCTTCTGAAGTCCATCTGTCAACCTTAGATTAATTTTTAAAGTAACATGTTCATTATGTAAATTTAAAATATACTTCAAAAATAGTTTATTATATATGCATTCGTTAATTTAAAAAGATTCTTAACGATGTAAATAGGGCAACAATCAAAAAAGTCATCTGCCCATTAATAACATATATTAAAATATTTCAAATATTTAAAAAAACAATAAACAACTTCAATATTGGTATTTTATCTTTGTCGCAGAATTCCATTTTTTATATATTTTTTTTAATCCTCACCCGAGGACATGCTTATTGATTTTAGAGAGAGGGGAAGGGAGGAAGGGAGAGAGGAAGAGAAACATCGATGTGAGAGAAAAATGTCGATAGGCTACCTCCCACACACACCGCTACCAGGGATCAAAACCGCAACCTAGGCACATGCCCTCACTGGGAGTCCAACCCTCAATCTTTCGGTGAATGGAACATCGCTCCTGCAAACTGAGCCACGTAGCCAGGGCTTTGTCATAACATTTTTAAATTCTATAACCAGACTTACACAATTGGAATTTATGAGTGACACCAAATGTGAGACTTCAATATTTAATTTGGTTTTCTTTTCTCCAAAATAAGATTTACCTATTTGAGAGATTAATTTTATCCATATATTACTATTAGGTGAAAAAACTTTGCTCAGTTCTTCCAATACAATGTCAAAGCCACTTAAAATGATATATCTCCCCAAATTCCTTCTGCTGCTAATAGTATGGGTTAAGTTATATCTTCAACCTTATACATAAAAGCATCTTCATGAAAAACAAAAAAAATGTGTCTCTTTCAAAAACAGTGCTCAATAATAATGGCTGGATATTATATTAAATTATCACATTTCTTATTCCTTGTAACATGGATAATACCTTTCTTCCATATTAACCACTTCTGAAGAATCACCGATGTTTTTTAGGTTCACATCATTCTCTTCCTGAATCTGGTCTGTCATTTTCTCCCAACATGGTAAAATACCTTCACCTAGCATAAAAATTAGGAAAACTTTAGTTCCAAAAAAAGCAGATTAAAACCTTAAAACTTGAAAATTTTACAAGTTACAAAGCTAAAAAAAAAAATACTGGTTAAAAATAAGGCATGTCAAAGATTTCACAACTCTCAAGGATTTCTTTACTATGATAAAAAAAACAAAACAAAACTACAAAACCCTAATTAAAACACAACATTCTTCGAGCCAAGATGGAGGAATAGGTAGACTCACTTCGCCTCCTCACACAACCACAAGAAAGATAACAACCAATCTAAAAACAGGAAACGACCAGAACTGCCAGATAACTGAATTGTATGGAAGTCCCACAACCAAGGATTTAAAGAAGAAACATTCATCCAGACAGGTTGGAGTGGCAGAGGACGTGTGTGGTGTGGCAAGGCGGAGGCAGTGGCAGCCAGGCGGCAGTGGATGCGGCCAGTGGATCAGGCAGTCCCACAATCAGGTGGTCCCACATTCACATGAGGGAGATAAAAACCAGGAGGGCTAACTAGGGAGTGAGCAATCCCATCCCCAGGCCACACCATGCAGCCCAGGGTTCCAGAACTGGAAAAAAATAAGGCCTGATACCCTCTGGCTATAAAAACCAGTGGAGCTTAGGGTGGTGGAAGAAACTGCCAGTCTCTCAGGAGAGTTTGTTTAAAGGGCCCACAGGGTCCTCGAACATTCCCACTCTGAAAATCAGCACTAAGGCAGCAGTTAGAAGGGTGACAGTCACTTACGGGAAAGGGAGGAAGTGACTGGAAAAGGGGTATGAGACAAGCGAGCGTCTGGGTTTTTTTCTCTAACCCCTCCGCCATGTACAGTGCCACAATGCAGTGAAGCCAGCTGCCCCACTCTGGCAAAGACCTAAGGCTCCGCCCCTTAAAACATAACAGGTGTGCCCACATAGGGAATCTAAGCAGCTCTATCCAGCAAAGCTATTATTTAGTATTGAAGGGCAGGTAAAGTGCTTCCCAGACAAGGTAAAGCTAAAGGAGTTCATCATCACCAAGCCCTTATTACATGAAATGTTAAAGGGACTTATCTAAGAAAAAGAACATCAAAACTATGAACAGTTAAATGACAGCAAACTCACAACTATCAACAACTAAACCTAAAAATAAAAACAAACTAAGCAAAGAACTATAACAGGAACAGAATCACAGAAATGGAGATCACATGGAGGGTTATCAGCGGGGAGCGGGCAGGGGGAGAATGGTGGAAAAGGTACAGGGAACAAGAAGCATAAATCCTAAGTACAAAACAGACGGGGGAGGTTAAGAATAGTATAGGACATGGAGAAGCCAAAGAACTCATATGTTCGACCCATGGACATGAACTAAAGTGGGGGGGATGGCTGGAGGGAATGGGGTACAGGGCGGAGAGGGATAAAGGAGAGAAAAAAATGGGACAACTGTAATTGCATAATCAATAAAATATAATTAATTTTTTAAAAAATTCTTCAAAATGTTAACATTATGAAAAGTGTGAGCTTTTCTAAATTAAAAAAAAAAGACTAAAGAGTTAAAACTGAATATAATATATGATTGGACTCTGGTTTTAAAAAAAAACTTTTAAAAGACATTTTGGGAACACAGGGGAATTCTAAGATGGATCTGAATATTAAAGAATTACTAATTTTACTTGATGCATGCTGAAATATTTGAAATGATATAATGTTTGCATATTACTTACAATGAAATGACTCAGCAAACTGTGTGTACACACACACACACACACAAATAAATACAAAGTAAATATGGCAAAATATTAACTGTTAAATCTAGGTGGGGGTGTACTGGTAACCATTACAGTGGTCTTTCAAGTTTTATCGATGTTTGAAATTTTCTAAAATAAAAGGTTAGGCAGTATACTATTTTAAAAAATAAGAAAAAGACATTTGACCATTCCATACCAGGAATTACTCTATGTTAGAAATAAGATATTATGCATAATTATAAGTAGTAAGCACAGACACCTCTTGTCATATTATTTGTAATTTTCTATAACTCAAAAGAATATGTTCTTGAAAATTGGAAATTAAATTAAGATTTAAAATATTAGAAACAGCCCTGGTTGCTGTGGCTCAGCGGATTGAGTGCCTGCCTGCAAACAAAAGGGTCGCTGGTTCAATTCCCAGTCAAGGCACATGCCTGTGTTGTGGGCCAGGTCCCCAGTAGGGAGTGTGAGAGGCAAGCACACACTGATATTTCTCTCCCTCTCTTTCTCCCTCCCTTCCCTTCTGTCTAAAAATAACTAAATAAAAATCTTTTTAAAAATAAAATAGTAGAAATAATTTAGTACTTCATAAAGAACATTAAATACTGATATATTACTAGAGTATCACAATACTGAAATTATTAAAATTATGGTTATAAAGACTACAGAATATACCATAAGCATTTTCCATGTTGAGTGAGAAGGAACACAACTTACTGTACAATATTCTGTAATTATAAAATGTGAAGTAGGGAGCAGAAAAAAAATCACACAAGAGCTCTGAGTTTAGACCATCAGACACAAAGGGCCATCTCTGTAGCAGGAACGTGCCAGATACTAGCAATACAGAGGTATGGTGAAGACGAACAGAGTGTCTGGGTTACGGGAGACTTTTTATGGGTAATAAATCCCATCAGCAGCCTTTTACTCACATTTCACATTTTCTATCAGGTGTCCTGCCACCACACACATTTTAAATCAACCTCAAACTATTTCTAAGCTCTCGAAGAAAAATAGCACAACAGAATTTTTTGTCTTCCTTTTCTTTTTTTAAAATTTTACTTATTTTATTTTTAGACAGAAGGGAAGGGAGGAAGACAGGGAGAGAAACATCAATGTGTGGTTGCCTCTCGCGCGGTCCCTACTGGGGACCTTGCCCACAACCATGGCATGTGCTCTGACTGGAGAATCAAACCAGCGATGCTTTGGTTCGCAGGCCCATGCTCAATCCACTGAGCTACACCAGCCAGGGCCTTTGCCTTCCTTTTCTAAGTTCCCATGCTACCACGCAAGGTTTGAAGTTAGATGAGTACTAAGACTGTTCTTGAAAATCACAAATTCTGTGTCCAACTCGTCATCCAAATCAAGTTCAGTAGCTGTGAAGTATGTAGGACCTCATAATTAAAGCCAAGGGGACAGGAGAAAAATGCATAAAGGACTCTTCTTGTCTTACAAAAACTTGGTAACACTCTTTGTTAAGTGAAGAAGAAAGAAATATAAGTAACTCACCTTTAGAATGGTTATGGTTTTCTTCCTTCAAATCTTTTTTTTTCACAAGTGCTTCTTCATAAAACAAATTGGGAGAAGAACCACTTTTTGAAGTTAAGACAAAATCTTGATGAATAGTTCTACAGAAGTTGTTTTGTTCATAGGACAAAATGTTAGAAGTGTACATTTTTTCTTGAGTTTGATTCTGGTAGATAGAGGTTGGTGAGAAGGGTTTGGGCTTCTCTTCAGTGGCTGAACTTCCTGGAGATCTGTACTTATGGCTCTGATCATCGGGCAGCAGAGTTAAACCTTGCAATTAAGAAAATCAACAAACTGATGTCTCTCTCTAACATTCTGGCTTCTGCCCATTGTTGACCCCACCAAAAAGTTTTCACCAAAGTGATAAAAGTATTTTTCCTCCTTATTAGGAAACTGTGTTTAACAAAACCTTAAAGTTGTAAAAGTCCAAAGTGACCCCTGAATTGCTCTTTTGATTGAAAACATGTTTGCACTGTGATTCCTGTGCAGATGGTATGGACAAGGGAGGGCAGCAGCACAACCCAGCTCTGCAAGGCTCCACTCAGGTGCCAACTGTGACAAGCACTCTTGCTGTCCTCAGCTCACAGACTCATGACAGCTCAGTTAGACAGCTTCAACTCAGGTAGTGACAACTGATCTGCACTGTTCCCTAATGGTCATGCTCTCTGTCACAGTATATAAAAGTATAGTCCTTTCAGATTACAGATGCCATTTTGGTATCCTTATGCGATGGAATTATGGGTGCTTTTTCTGTTTTGTACTTTTTCTGTAGTTTCTAAATTTACTATATTACCCTTCTCCTGTTTTGTTCCTTGTCTCTGCTTTTGAAATAACTCAATACACAGAGAGATCCCCCTTGTACATATCTCTTGGAGGAAAGATGACAATACTGGCCATCCTGCCTGCTGTACCAGCCCCGAGAAATCCTGCTACTACCCCTCTGTTTTCCCTGATTGTCTCACTAAATTTAGAAGTGAAGACACGATTGAAAGTGTTTTATAAAAGAGTCATGCCACCTATCTACCTCACTCCTAGCCCACAAATAAAACTAGACATCAGGTAGGTCCTAACTGAATATCACATTCAACTGCCCTTGCTTTATACAATATTCTCTCCATTTAAATATTTTTAACTAATGGTCATTCCACTTCAACCTGTACATGTCACTGAAAACAAGGTAAAATCCTAAAGCAGCAGCTCTCAAAGTGTGTAAACCCTGGAGGTCTACAAGACTTTCAGCACATCAGGCACCACCAGGTCAAAGCTATTTTCATAAAACATTAAGACAGTATTGCCCCTTTCACTGCGCTAACATAGGCACTAATGGTGCAAAAGCAATACGGAAGCTCCTGGTGCCTTCACTCAAAAGTAGGACCGCAGGACACAATTGTGCCAACAGTCACTGTATTCATCATCACATGCACTCAGTTTTTTATTTTTATTTTTTTAAGTTTTACTTAAGAATTGACACAGTCTGGGTCTCTTAAATGACTGTGAATGCTCTCAAATTTTTTTTTTTAGCCTCTCCTAAGTAAGTTTAACATCTCTCCCCAAAGAGCTCCACTCTGTGCATGGGCTAGTGGACATCCACCCACCAAAGCAGAGTTCTTGGAAAGGAAATCTACTCTGCGCCTGCATGAAGAACCAAACCCTAATAAGCCCGACCCGGCAGCAGTTCAAGGAGCCATATTCTCTCATTATTCATATGTGTTCCCTTGATGCATCCAGCTGTCCCCCTTTCTCCTCTCCCTGCAATTTGTTTTCAGTAAACCTCTTCTTTCGCATTTGTTTCACCTCCTCTCTTGATTTCTATCTTGGCAGGGCCTGAGGCGGCGGGGAGTAGGAGGAACGCCATCACCTGTGACATCCAAACTCCCTAAAACCACTCTTTATTTGGTACACTTCTCATCCCCCACCACTCCCACCAGTCCCAAAGTCCCACACAGCCACACTCTGCACATTCATTTGTCAATGTCTTATCTTCTTTGTATTCACAATGTCCTCTCAACACAACAGGCACTGTCCTGAGTCAATGAAATGTGTCTTTTCAAAGGTAGCACCAAGCAGGCATTGCTCCAGGCCACAGGTTTTTAAACTGTGGGACGCAATCCATTAGTCATTTTATCATCAGATACAACAAGCCATGACTGGCTTTTTTTTTTTTTTTACACTGAATAGAATAAACAAAATAGTAAATATCCTTGCTACATACCAGGCACACCAAAAAAGACTGATTTAAGAAATTTCTTTGAACTTATGAGTCACAATTTAAAATGCTTTTGTTACTACAAAGGTCAACAAACTTTCAAAGCCACTGCTCCAGACACATTTCAACAGGCTTTTCCCCTGATAAAAAGATCATCCTATTAACTGACTGCGCATACAACAAAAGAATTACCATCAACTAAACAGAAAATATTTCTGGTATAGTCCCTTAGCTGAGCAGAGTGGCTTGTACACATATTTACCTCTACGATCCAGAGTAGTTTTTCATTCATCAGTCAAGGATTATAAACCAGGAGACCTAAGCCAACTCTGGCTCTAAATCTTTTATTCTGCCAGGTCTTTTTAAAATTTTATCTTATAAATAAATATGAATGTCCTTAAGGATACAAATGCTCCAGAACAGCACAGCTTTCACTTGTCCCAATTATATTACATCGCCACCATTTGTAGTTACCTGCCTGGCCCCTAAAGAAACTGGAGTTTGCAACATATGATAGAGAAATGGTAGAAAATAACCTGTCAAACAATTCAAGGTAAGAAATGTATGTAACCATCTATCACTGTACTAACTGAAGGCCCTATGTAAGCAAAAAATACCTGGGAGTACGTGCTGCCCAGACACCATAGTGAGCAGCTTCTCTTGTTCCTCCATGAGTCTTTGCAGTTGCTCCAACTGCTGCCTCTTCAGGTGTTCCTGCTTCTTCTGTTGCACCTCTTTCAGCTTTTTAAACATAAAATTAACTTTATTAAACTACCTTTATATTTCTTTTTAAATCCCCACCTGAGGATAAGTTTATTGATTTTTGGGAACAAAAAGGAAGGAGGGGCGTTGAAAGGGGGAGAGAGAAGAGAAAGAGAGGAGAGAGAGAAACATTCATGTTTACATTGCTCAGTTGCCTCCTGATACGACCCCTTGACCAAGGCTTAAACCCACAACCTAGGAAAATGCTCTAACCAGAAATCAAAACTGAAAACTTTCGGTGTAAGGGATGACATTCTAACCAACTGAGCCACCTGGCCAGGGTTCACCTTTTTCTTTCTTTATGGACCTTCACTCCTTCCACTGATCTTAATCCCTCCCAACTCCCTTCT
Source organism: Mormoops blainvillei (assembly GCA_004026545.1). Lineage (NCBI taxonomy): Eukaryota > Metazoa > Chordata > Mammalia > Chiroptera > Mormoopidae > Mormoops > Mormoops blainvillei. The sequence goes on along the minus strand of PVJD01000076.1, from coordinate 243,445 downwards.
TACATCTTCCCTAACAGAGTTTCAAAAAAGGCTCTCTAAGTAACTAAATTGCCACCAAAACTCCAAAATTCAATTTTTTGATGGAAACCATACTGACTCTCTCAACTAAGAAACAGAAAAATCCTTTGATTCTTAAAATAGGTAATCAGTACATTTATGATCAGCTTTTCCCCTAATAGCTGATCAATAATTTCTAATTTAGCTTTTACCAAATGAGGTAGAAAGTTGAAGATATTAAGTGTTACATTTATGGCTTACATATTAAATATGCTTTCATGTTTCACATTAAACAAAAGACAAAATTTAATATTTTGAGGATTTCACAGTAAAGGGGAAGAAACAAGAAGACTGGAAACTGGTAACTCTCATAATAAACAAAAACCAATAATAACACAAATACGTATTAGGTCAAGTTCTGTTGTACCTGTTCAAGCTTTTTAAAAAGTGGGTCTTTACAAGCCACTTCTTTGAATTCACTCACAAGATCTGAGATAAAGTCACTTTTGTTATCTTCCCAGGGTCCAGGAGCTTCCTGACATGCCATTGGTTGAGGTTCCTCTTTAGACAGAGGTAAGACTGCATGTGTTTCAGATTTATCTGATTGTAGTCTGTAAGGGCTGTTAGACTCCAAATTCTGTTCTTCACGAAGTGAATTTTCTTCACTTATATCAGTGAAACTATTTGAAAAATATGTGGCTTTAACAGGAAAGCTGGTGGAAATGTTCACATTTGCTTGCTTCTCTTTATCTGCTTCCAAAATGGGAAATCCACGATTTAATACAACTCCAGCCCGAGAAGAATTGGCCATCCACTGGGTTAGGAAGTCCTGCCCACTGTTTAAGTCTGAAGAGGTTGGCATCAAGAACATTTCAGTCTGATTTTCTACTGTATTTAAATAATGTAAAAGCTAGCAGAGCTATTAATTTCCAACACCTATAGAAGACAGACAACAAAAACTATTAGAGATAGTCTACCGAAACCTTGACACAACACAAAAGTCTACTGAATATTTCACAAAGGATTTAACTAGCAAAGCAATTGGGCATTAAGCTACATGTTTGGGTTTGTTTTTTTTTAAGTCTTAAATATCCCAATCCAGTGGATCAAAAACCTAAGTTCCTTTCTGATCTAATCATTCTGATGATTTTAAACAAGTGCTAGATCAGTTGATCTAAAACTACTGGCACTAAACCATCTTCTAAGTTATTCAATTACCAAAGGGGGAAAAAAAATCCACTCTCAATATCAAATACCCACATCGAGCACTTTCATGCTTCTGGTCCTAGTATAAGATTGCTTCTTTGCCCACCTGAGGAACCCCTGCTCTCCCAAATCTAGGACAGAAGTAACCCCCACCTCCATGGCTTTACTTGGTACTGTTTCCCACTGCCCCTTACTCCTTCATCTTCCTAACCCCTCGCTCACCAGGCAGTCCCTTATCTGTACTCCCAGAGGCCTCTGCCATAACTATTTTGGCATTCATCTCACTATTATTGGTATTTTGCTTTTGTGTCCATAAGCTACCCAGCCGTGAGTTACTTAAAGATATCTATATATTCAGTACTACCTTTCACCATCCATTTCCAGCAGATAGCAGAAACCTGATAAATGTTTGCTAAAATTAAGTTAAAATTAAATCACAACTAAGGTTATATTATTGAAAATAAATCCGGTATTATAAAGTATTACTTGCATTCATTCAATGTTCAACAATAAAAATTACATTGGTTCATACCAAGCAACAGCTACACTACATGAATCATACTCTAACAGGGGTGTCCAACCCACAGCCCAGGGGCTGCCCATGGGCTCCGCACAGGCTGCAAGCAGTCCAGGATGGCTATGAATGCAGCCCAACACAAAATCATAAATTTACTTAAAACATTATGAGGTTTTTTTGTGATTACGCGTTGCAGTGTCACGTAAAATAAACATACGTACGCTCTCGTTATTTGTACCCATGTGTGGCTTCAGTTTTACAACAGTGCGCAGCTTCTAGTACATTATCTTCCAAACGCAGACAGTAGAATTGATACCATCAGATGTTACATGTGCTCAGAATAACTTAGTGAGGCAGTGATTATCAATAATATTTCAACCTACCACTGCAGTGTTAGGCATTTAATGTTATTTAGAAGTCAGGTGAGCATTCTTACTTAATTAAAGGTGCTTCCACACCTCCACGGTGCCTCACACATCACCCGCCATGCTTTACAATCGGTCCTCCACCTCGCCCTGCATCTGCAGCCGAGAGTGCTGTGGAAGGGCCCAAACCTTGCTTTCTATTTCCCAGTCAATTAATTTTCATAATAAAAGTAAATAAAGTCCCTTATCTACGATTATTTTTTTTAATCCTAGCATGGCTTCTACAACGTCTCAAAAGAAAATAAAGCCTAAAAAAAGAAAAATTACAGATGAAGGAAGGTTGTTCAATGAAAAGTACACAGATGATTACTTTTTCATCAAGGCACACAGTAAGGCACTCTGCTTAATTTGTATGGAATTTGTGCAAGTTTTCAAAGACTATAATTTGAAAAGGCATTATATGCAAAAACATGCTGCCAAATTCAATGCGTATGAAGGATTGTGTCATAAGGACAAAATAGCAGAACTGAAAAACTGTCTCCTCAACAAAAATTTTTTCAGAAAGTTAAAACTTAAGCAGACTCCACTGTAAAAGCTAGTTATGTGGTAGCATATTTAATAGCAAAAAAATGAAAACCATTTACTGATGGTGAGTTTATTAAGCAATGTATAGAAAGGGGGAAAGAAATATCCCCCTTTTTTGCCCTGAAGAAAACAGGGATATTTCTAAAATCAGTTTGTCTCACCACACTATAGCCAGGCGAAGTGAAGAAATTAGAAAATCTATCGAAAGAAGTTGGAGAGCAAAGGTGCTAATTTTAAATTTTATTATTTGGCGATGGATGCTAGCACTGATGCTACAGATACAGCTCAACTTGCCATTTTTATTAGAGGTATTGATGATGAATATAATGTCACTGAAGAAATGGCTTCTTTAGTGCCATTAAAAGACATAACTAAATCAAGAGATTTATACGAAGCAGTGAAAAATATGTTAAAGTGATTTTCTTTGTCCATTGTTAACATATCTGGTATAGATACTGATGGTGCCCCAGTGATGGTAGGTAAAAGAGAGAGACGTGTGAAATCAATAGAAGACAATGCAACTGCCACCCAAAACTCATGTTTGATGAAGGAAGTATCACTGCATAGTACATCAAGAAAACTTATGCACAAAAGCTCTAAAAATGGATAATGTCATGCAAATCATCATCAAGACCGTGAATTTCATAAGAGCCAAGGAACTGAATGATCGCCGATTCCAGGAATTCCTTAAAAGTACTGATGCTGACTATGGCAACATCATTTACTTTTTGGAAGTAAGATGGCTAAGTTGAGGCCAAATGTTGAAAAGATTTTACGATTTGTGACATGTTATCAAGTCATTTACGGTATCAAAAAACAAATTTGTACCAGAACTGACGATGAAAGCTGGCTTACAGATTTAGCATTTTTAGTGGATTTAACTGCTCCTTTAAATGAGATAAACGTGCATCTTCAAGGTGAAAACCAACTTATCAATACCATGTTTCAAACCATAACAGCATTCCAAATGAAACTGAAATTGTGGCAAGCTCAAATTAAGGCAAACAATTTCATTCATTTTGACATGTTGGCTAAACAACGTCCTGTGAACAGAGAAAAATATACTGCCTCGCTTTTCAATTTCATACAAGAATTTGAAAATAGATTTCAAGATTTCTGGGAAAATAGTCAATATTTTGCTCTCTTTCCAACTCCACTTTCAGTTGACAAAATATGTTACCTGCCAATTTTCATATGGAATGCATAGAGCTGCAATCTGACATTCGACTTAAAGAAAAATTTCATCGTGTCTCTTTACTGCACTTTTATAGGTCCTATCTTCCCAGAGACAAATATCCCTTGCTTCACAATCATGCCTTATTCATGTCTTTGCTATTTGGCAGCACCTATATTTGCAAGCAACTATTTTTAAGAATGAAACACATTAAGAATAAAATTAGAACCAAAATATCTGATGAGCACCTTCAGAACTCACTGAGAATTGCAACTACTTTTATCAGACCAGATTATTGAGGCACTAGTGTCTCATATACAATGTCAAACGTCCCGCTAGTTTTATGTTGCCCTCTTTTCCTTTACAATAAAAATTCTTTTTTAAATCAATGATGTTTTATTACTTAGATATATACCTTTTCTATATTAGTAATCACAACTTGGGACCTGCTCGATGATTTTTAAAGATATCAATGGGCCACTGAATAATTACTGAATAGGGTTATTATATGAGGACTCTTTTGCTTATCTGTGGTGGCGGATGTCACAAAAATTATGCATGGACCTTTTTTTGGCTCACCAGTTTTCATTAGTGTTTGTGTAGTTAATGTGTGGCCCAAGACAACTCTTCTTCTTCCGGTGTGGCTCGGAGACGCCCCTGCTGTAAAATAACGAATTTCCTAGTGTAGCTCTGTCATTGTGCAATAAATGTAGAGAGGATATCACAAAGAACATAAGCTATTCCTCAGTTGCATGTCTGATTTTTCTCAATAAGCATTTATTTTCTTACTCTGTGCCAGATACTGTTTTAGAATGGGGAAAATACACACACATGAAACTAAATTATACGATATATGAAATAGTTACAAGCATTAATGAGAAAAATAAAAGCTGTGTGGGGGAAGCAGATTGCATATTTAGATAGCGTGGACAGGGAGTTCTCCTTTAGAGGACAAAATTAAGGATCTGATGGAGAAGGAGCTAATGGCATAACTATGATGGGCAGAGTAATACCCAGCCACCCTGAAATCATCCAGTAATTCACCAAAATGACTAACACAAAGGGAAAGGAGAGAGGCTCCGCTATATATTATCTAGGCCTTTTAAAAATATGGAGATGTTCCTTTAGCCATATACAGGTAAATCTACAAGAAAGGTAGTACTGTAGATCCCAAGGGAATGGGCACTGTTCAAAAAGGAATGCTCTACTAATGTTACCATGGCAAAACTGGAGGAGTCTACTGTGTCACTAAGCATGCAGTGGGCACTGCTGTAAACAAACAAGTTAAGGCCAAGATTCTTGTCAAGAGAATCAATGTACATAATGGATGTGGTAAGCATTCTAAATGCCAAGATAACTTCCTGCAATATGTGAAGAAAAATGATCAGAAAAACAAGGAAGCCAAAGATAAAGGTACCTGGGGTTCACTGAAGTACCAGCCTGCTCCATCCAGAGTAGCACACTGTGTGAGAACCAACGGAAAAAACCCTGAGCTTCTGGAACCCATTCCCTATGAATTCATGGCATGGTAAGTATAAGAAGAAGAAAGAAGAAAGAAGAAAGAAGAAAGAAGAAAGAAAGAAGAAAGAAGAAAGAAGACCTCTGTACTGTTTAAAAAAAAAAAAGCACCCAATTTTGAACCTCATTATCACCAGACTATATAACCTACTACTCCTCCTTTACAATTTACAATACCTCCAGAAGCCAATGGGACCCTCCACTCTATTCCTTAAAATTTTCTGGCTGTGGGAAAAGGACTAATCAAAGACCATTTTATGAATGACCCATGGACATGGACAATGGTGTGGGGGCCAACTGTAGGAATTGGGGGTGGAATGGACAAAGGAGAGCAGGGGGGGAAAAATTGGGACAACTGTAATAGAAAAACAATTATAAAATTTTAAAAATTTTCTGACTGAGCAACTGGAAGAATAGAGTTGCCAATAACTGAAATGAGGAAAACTGGGGATGAAACAGGTTTGGGGGAAAGTTCTGAGATAGTTAGGACATTTTAAGATACCTATCAGACATCCCAGCAGAAACATCATATAGGCTGGGGGACACACAAGAATGTATAATAATTCACAGACAAGGCCAAGGCTATGAAGCACAAATGTGGGTATCTTCAGCATGTTGATAGTATTTAAAGACCCTGGATGAAACCACTAAGGGATTGAAAGTAGACCAAAAAAATAGATGTAAAAAGTATAGTGTGCTTGAAGCCAAGTAAAGAAAATGTTTCAAGGAATAAAGGGCTACATTAATGCTGTTAACAGATGAAGGGTGAGAACTGAGAGCTGACCCTAAAATTTAGCAAAGCAAAGGTCATGATAACTTCAATGAGAGCAGCTGAGGGGAGGAGGCAAAAGCTTGAATGGAGAGGATATATAAAAGAATAAGAAACTGGAGACAGTGAGTATAGCTAACTCTTTCCAGGAGTTTTGTTATAAAGGGGAGGAAATAAATAGAGCAGTAGCTACACAGGGAAGCAGTGGGAAGAGACTTTTTTTTAAGACAGAAGGAATACAAGCATGTTTGTAAGCTGATGAGGATGGAGAGAGGGGAGATCTGCCATATCCGTGCCTTTGGGCGGTGAGCCTAGAGATCTAATACCAAAGTGGAATGACATATCGCACTATTTCTCAGACATAATTCTAGACTTTATCAATATAGTATATGTAAACCAAAGGAAAATAAAAAATGGCAGTTTGGAGGAAAACAAACACATATGTAGACTCATACCTGGTGTGTGAAAAATATAAGCATACACAAGACATAAAGAGAAAAAGAGATACAGAAGCCCAAACATTAAAATATGCTCATCCTCAGTCTGTTGAATAGAAATTAAAACAGTAACAACATACCATTTTTCACATACTCAAATGGCAAAGACTAAAGCCTGATAACACCTAGTATAGAGAAGAGGAACTCTTTCATGAAGTGTTACCTGGGAAGGTAATCTGGTACAAGCTTTTGGAGGGTAATTTGACAATATCTATCCAAATTATAAAAGCACAGAAACTTTGCCCTCAGCAATTTCACATCTAGGCATTTTGTGCTATATTGACACAAGTTCGTATTTGTTATAACCTAATTTATCTCAAATGTCTATTAACAGGGGCCCAGAAAATTATGGTGTTCATATTAGGTGGCTCTGAAAGAGAACAAGTAAGTTTATTGTGCTGACATGGAAGTACTGCATATAACCAAAATATACTGTTAATTGGCAAAAGCAATTAACAGTGTCTTATAGCAGTGTATAAGAGACAAAAAATACAATTACAAAGACCTGTGCTGTCCAATACAGGAGCCACAAGTCACATACGGCTATTGAGCACTTGAAATGTGGCTAACACGACGGAAGAACTAAAAGAGATGGTGTCATTTCATTATGTCAAAAATCTACATTTAATGGAATTTGAAAACAAGACTGCGGCTTCCCTCATTGCTTTATTGCACTGTGTAACACACATTGAAAATACTCATGCTCCCAAACGTGATGAACAGCCCTTGTATCAGTTCTGTGAACATGAAACAAGGATCTAGATTTGCATAGCCATATGGTAATTGAAGATGCATGTAAATAAACAGAGTTAAGTTACAAGTATAACAACGGACAACATGGACAGTACAACCTCTTGAGCAAAATTACCTTTGACAAACGTAAAAACTTCTTTGTATGTCAAGTATGTGGTTTTCCAAGGTGACTTCATACAAATGTAAACAGGCACGTTACTATTGAATATAAAAATTTTTCCTCATGTTTGTGATGACTGGTAAAGGCTCTTCAAGCATACTAGAATATTGCAAATATTTAAATTCACATTTATCTGAAGGAATTTATTTATATCAATACTGTGAATATTCAACAAGACAAGCTGAAGATCTTAAAAATTTATCTAGACTTCGAGCATTCCGCTGACTTAAGTCACCTTCCAGTCCATGAGACTATTTGATCATTCTCTTTAACTTCCATAACGTTAATATAAAATAAGAAATACGACTTTTTTGAAGATGTTTTTAAGAAGAAAAAAACAAAATATCCGTGCACCGTTTTCTGGAGCGGGGGAAAGTGGACATAATCAGTTAAATCAAAACCACCACAAGACCTTGAAAAGTATCTAGCTGGTCGAGAAGGTGATGACTGATCAGTCCCCGAAAAAACACCTCCTCGAAAGCCACGATTCCACAGCTGAGCTCTAAAGACAAGGACCTGACCACAGTGATGAAAGAGACCGCCCAGAGCAGAAGAAAGCAAGCAACGACGCTCTACACTCTCCTTGACCTGACTGCGTCCCTGCGCTTAACAGCAGCTTCAAGTACAGCCAAGAACTGGGAGGGTGAGAAACACAAGATTACCCCCGAAACCTCGTTAACCTGGAACAGGTGTTGGCCACCGCCCGATGGCGCCGAGAGACCCGAGGCCCGCAGCGGGACATCCTGTGCGCCACAGGCCCTTTCAAGTGCAGAGCGGGAAACCCGCCAGCTGCCCCGCTCCCACGTATTACCTCTTCAATGTACCCAGCAGGCCACTCAGTCAGCTCAAACTACTGCAGAAATTGCCGCTGCATTTACGAAAGAGCCGCCAGAATCACGGCTTCCGGATGGAGCCGGGTCCCTGATCCAAGGGCTCTTGGGGAATGTAGTGCCTGTCGGCCACTCTGCACCTGCGCGCGCGGAAACCACCGGGCTCACGAAAACTACCACTCCCAGCGACACAACTAGGGTGGACGTTACCTAGAGGATTCCGGGCGGGGCGTCTTCTCCGCCGCAGCCGAAAGAGACTGGCGGAAGGAAAACCGTTCCCAGAATAAACTTCCGGGATCGACCGGAAGCCCCACCCCTTTGCTAACTAAGAAGGCTCCGAGCAAGGAGGAAAAACTGGAGGCCAAGCTAACGACTGAGTCAACACTGTGGAGGCTTTGAGGGGAGAGAGCCTTTTTGCTTTCTGTCAGTCTGTTTTGGAGGCTTGATTTCCCTTAGCCTTTGTTTTCCGTTTTGGCTGAGAGTGACTTTTTAAAGGAAAAGAAAGGCAGTCGTCCACACTATTTTTTTTTTAGCCTTACCCGAGGACATTTTTTGTATTGCTGTATCAGAGAGAGAGAGAGAGAGAGAGAGAGAGAGAGAGAGAGAAGAACAAAAATAAGAGAGCAATAGGTCAATTGCCTCCTGAACGGAATGGGGGTCCCACACTCCCAGACAGAGGATCAACCGGCAACCTAGGTATTTTGCACAACCGGGAATCAAACCTGCAAGCCTTCTGTCAAGGGAGGACTCTCTAACCAAGTAAGCCACACAGGCGAGGGCCACACCATTTGTAAATCATTTTTTGTTTTTTCAGTTACACTGGACATACACTATAATATTAGTTTAAGGTGCACAGCCAAGTGACTAAACATTATATAACTTACAAAGTGATCATCCCGATAAATCTTGCACCCACTTGACACCATACATAGTTTCAGTGTAAGAAATATTCAAACCTGTAGCGAATTTTTGCGAGTTTGGGAAAAACTGATGACAATTGCCAGGAAGCAAAACCTCAACAAGTTGAGAAAATGCTCTGGAGAATGACAATTTAGCGCCTTATTTCAAACGTTAAAATCAAAAGAGAACTCATAAGGGGCTTACATGAAATCCATTGGTGATAGATTAGGGAGGTGGGAGAAAGCAAAGCAGAGAGGTGGGGGGAAATGTCTGGGATTGGATTAAAAAGTAAAATGATAGACACATCTTTTACATAGGTGGGTATGGGATAGTAACAGTCTACAATTAACTTGATAACAATAACAATGGGGATTTGTGGTCGTCCCCCCCACCCCCCACCCGGAGTGGTACCTGTGCTTTAGGGGTCTGGCAAAAAGAAATTTGGCATTCCAAAGGTATGTTATTGTAGATGCAAAAAGACAACAGACAGGCTCAGTTAAGGTGAAGACTGACCTTTGTTAGGGAAAAATACTGGCCTAGGACGTGATTACCCACCATGACCTGCTTATAGTTAGAAAGTTTTTAATGTCAGGCCATCCTGTGGTTAATTGAGGTCTCAGAGTTTGTAGGGCTACCACACCGGCCTCACTGAGCTTGTCAGGTTTAACATGTGACCCCTTTTTTTCCACAATAGTTATTACAATATTATTGACAGTAGGAGGGGTGACCCAAAAACCATAGGATTACTTCTAGAGGGCAGGTCCCTTGTAGTACAGGCTTCTCCCACTAGGTAGGTGTTCTGGGAACCCATCTGTATCAATGTACCAGCTGGCATTGTTGTAAGAGGCTGCTTTCAGCTTCAGTGAGTTTTTTTTGAAGACTCTTTCTACACATTTCCCATTTCATGATGGGTGATTTATGAGCGCACCTACCCACATTACGCTGAATGTTCAGTTTTTGTCCAAAAATGGCATGATCCCTGTGCCCCACCCTCCCTATTTACCTGATCTCACCTGAGCAATTATTTTGTTTTTCCCACTGAAAAAAGTCTTCAAAGAAAAAAGTTTTTCTGATGTGGAAGAGATGAAACAAAAAGCAACAAAAGCACTAAAAGGCATCAAAATCGATGCATTAAAAAACGGTTTTGAGCAGTGGTAAAAAGTTTCAATAGGTATATTAAAGTGGAGAGTACTTTGAAGGTGATTGAAGTTTAAACATGTAAGAATAAATACACAATTATTTATAAATAAATTCCAGGGTTTGGGGGGATCTTCCTGATGCAGAGAGATCTGATCAGATCACTGGGGAGGATTAGGGAGTGGCCACAGAAGGTGGCTGCCCGAGGCAATGGTAAACAGTCTAGGATGGGATTGCTGAGAAGCTGAATGCCTCTGGTGAGCATGGAACTATGGGCTGAAAGATTTAAACAGAAGGAAGGCAGAGACTGGCTCTCTTTCTCTTCCTTGAGGATGCCTGAATGATCATGTGTAGCCACCTGCATTTCCTAAAGGACAGTATTTTAAATGGGAGAAGGAACTCCAGGCACAGGCTAGGACTGATCGGGCCTCACAATGGTGGCAGGATTATTTTTCTTTGGGTATTATTGAGAAGACAGTCTCTGAAGCAGAAACCTGACATTCATCCAAAATTGTGTAACTTTTGTATATTACATTGCTTTAGTTTGTAAACTAATTCTATAGAAATAAGGTAATTAAACACTAGCAAGGGGAACTCAAGAGTTAAATATTTCAGCTTTAATTGATAGGCTTAAGTGATTAAAGATGTAACTCAAGAGTTAAAGATTTCAACCTTAGATGATAGGCTTAAGTGACTAATACATGTGGAAAGCTGTTATTTCAAAATTGTGTAACTTTTGAATAAAAACTCCTTTTTCACCAAACATCTGCCTCTGGAATTTTGCCTAGAGGGTGGCAGTGGGCATCAGGACCCCACTTGCTGTTTGATAACATCCCCTCATATTCCCCATGCTGTACTTTACTTTCCCCATGACTGTTCTATAACAACCAATTTGAATTTATTAATCCCTTCACCTTTTTCACCCATCCTCCAACCCCCCTCCATCAAAATGTTCTCTGTATCTGTGAGTCTGTACCTGTTTGGTTGGTTTATTTATTTTAATTTTTAGACATAATTATCATATTTCATATACAAATATGTATTTGTTGTCATTTTATTGTTCATATTTTTTATTTCTTCTTCTTCTTCTCCTTCTCCTTTCTTCTTCTCCTCCTGCTCCTTCAAGAAGACCCTTTAACATTTCATGTAATACTAGTATGGTGGTGATGAACTCCTTTAGCTTTTTCTTATCTGAGAAGCTCTTTATGTGTACTTTGATTCTAAATGATAACTTTGCTGGGTTGAGCAATCTTGGTTGTAGGTCCTTGCCTCTCATCACTTTGAATATTCCAGGCCAGCCCCTTCTGAGCTGCAAAGTTTCTGTTGAGAAATCAGCTGACAGTCTTATGGGAATTCCCCTGTAGGTAACTAAGTGCTTTTTTCTTGTTGTTTTTAAGATTCTTTCTTGTCTTTAACCTTTGGCATTTTAATTTTGATGTGTCTTGGTTTGGGACTCTGGGTTCATCTTGTTTAGTTCTCTCTGTGCTTCCTGGACTTGTATGTCTATTTCCTGCAACAAATCAGGGAAACTTTTCTGTCATTGTTTTAAAAAACGTTTTCAATTTCTTTCTCTCTCTGCTCCTTCTAGCACCCCTATGATGCAAATGTTGGTACACTTATTGTTTCAGAGGTTCCTTATGCTTTCTTCATTTTTTTTATATTCTTTTTTTCTTACTGCTGTTCTGATTGGATGCTTTTTGCTTACTTTTATTCCAAATTACTGATTTGATTCTCTGCTTCATCTACTCTAATGTTGATTCCCTGTAAATTGTTCTTCATTTCAGTTAGTGTATCATTCATTTCTGACTGGTTCTTTTTTTATGGTTTCTGTGTCACTTTTCATGCTGTTGAAGTTCTCATTAAGTTCCTTGAGCAGCCATATAACCGTTGTCTTGGGCTCTGTATCTAGTAGTTTGCTTGCCTCCATTTCATTTAGTTTTTTTTCCTGGAGATTTCTGCTGTTTTTTCACTTGGGACCTGGTCCTTTGTTTCTGTATTTGGGCTGTTTCCCTGTGTTTGTTTCTATGTATTAGAACTTCTGTGTCTCCTGGACTTGGTAGAGTGGCCTTGTGTATGTAGTAAGTGTCCTGCAGGGTCAATGGCACAACCTCCCCAGTCACTTGAGATGGGCACTGCACATGTGCCCCTGTGTGGGTTGTGTGCACTATCATGTTGTAGTTGAACCTTGACTGTTGTTGGCATCACTGGGAGAGATTTACCCCCAGGCCAATTGGCTGTGAGGAGCTACTGCAACTACAGAGGAGGAGCTGCTATGCAAGAGTCGACCCTGTAGAGCAGGACTTACTTCAGTGGGGCTTCGGTGCTCTCCAAGTCCACCCCTTAAGTGTGTCACTCATGGAGGTGGTAGGGTTGTAATCCAGCATGGTCTGAAGTTGTCGAGCGGGTGCACTGGCACCAGAGCCTCCCAGGAGATGCAAGGTAAGCCACCACCTTTGCCTTTTGTGGGACTAACTGGCAAGAGCTACAGAACAATTTGAAGATGGCTGCTGCTTTTCTTGGGCTTGGAGGTGCCAGACATAGGCCATGCTACAAAATAAAACCAGCTTCTGTTAGTGCCAGAAATGAAGCCACATACTGCACTTACTCAGACTCAGTGTCTCTGAGCTCCAGTACTGGAGAAGCAGCTTGAAAGGAACCAGGGAGGAACCAAATGGTCTGAAATCAGCGGGAGAGATGGGGGTTACCTTTCTGCCAGAAAAAAGTGCTGGCAGAGGCCATTGTTCATTTTCTGAGACCCCACCACTACCACCACAGAGCTAGCAGGCAGGCATGATATCTGAGCCTCCTTCAACCTGGCTCACACCATTTGTCCCACCCTGAGACCCTGTCCCACTCAACTTGTAGAGCCCACCCAAGCCAATTTCAATGTCTTTTCCATATGAATGGCTTCTCTTGTCTCATGCTTCAGACTTATCTAAACTCAAACAAGCAGCACTTGACTTCTGCGAGCCACGTACCTCTTGTTAATTGGCCACACTATTTCTTAAAGTAGCAATTTTCAGCATTTCCATCTCATACTACACATAAACCAATTATTAAAATTCTGCAGCACAACCTAAAAATATAATTTTTGCCAATCGGACAAAAAAATAGGTATACGAGGTCTGTCCAGAAAAAGTCCAGCCATTGTTAATATAAAGAGAACAGTTTAAATTTAATTGGCATCCTTTAAAGTTATTAACATAAAGTATATGTTTGTTTTGTCTGGGTTTGCAGGAATATATTCATGTTATTTATCTCTGTTACAAATTTGTCAAGAAAATGTGTTGGGTAATAACTGACTTTAAAATATACAAAAATAGATGTAACTAAAATGAAGAGTTTTTGCTAAAGCTTTTCAGTAATAATTATAAATATACCTAAATACAGTTTTCCAAAGCCTTGGGTGACTTGGAACTTTGGAGTTTTGCTGGGTTAAATGGTGAAAATTATTAAATATCTAGATATTTTGAAATAACAGGATGCTAAACTATTAACTGATCTGAGTTTGCCTACTTTTCCTTCTTATTACAGCGAAGCCAGAAAAAGGATTTGGATCTATTAATAAATATATCATATACTTTATTGGAAGTAAGTATGTCTCTTGAAAATGTGATATTTTTGCCTTTAGGGGAAGAAAACCTATTTCTAAAGGTTATGAAATGTGTTTATACAAGTATCAATCTAAAGAATACTAATTACTTTTAATTGTCATTAAAAATCAAGATTTCTAAGAATTAAGAATTATAATTAAGTTGAAAAGAAATTGTATGGTTTAGTAATAGAAAGTATAAAATATAAAAACACTATTGACATAAAAGAAGAAAATAATTTGTTCCTAAGTTGGTTATTTCTGAATGACTTAGAAGAAGCAAACTAAAAGGGACTGTGTAAATTGCAGAAAGATTGTGTACATCACACAGAATATGTGCAAATTGAAGGTTTATAAAGAGAGATCTTGAGGGGAAAGTGTATAGGCAAGATGAATAATAAATATAATTAAATAAATGAATCTAAATATCAGCACAGAGAGTCCCAATACTTGGGACTTTAATCATCATAAATTATTATATCATAAAATCATAAATATTTGGGTCTTTAGTCTGTTAAAAGGGAAAAAGTTTTACTGTACCTGCCTAGAAAGCAAAGATTCTATATTTTTTATTTTTATTTTTAATATATTTTATTCATTATGCTATTACAGTTCTCCCAATTTTTGCTCTGTTTGTCCTCTTCTTCCCGGTACCTCCATTTCCTCCAGCAATCCCACCCGCCACCACCTTAGTTCACATCCATGGGTTGTACATGTAAGTTCTTTGGCTTCATATTTCCTATACTATTCTAAAATCTCCCTGTCTATTTTGTACCTACCAATTATGCTTCTTTTTTTAAAAGATTTTATTTATTTTATTTTTAGACAGAGGGGAAAGGAGGGAGAAAGAGAAGGAGAGAAACATCAGTGTGTGGTTGCCTCTCATGCACCCCCTACTGGGAACCTGACCAGCAACCCAGGCATGTGCCCTGACTGGGGAATCAAACCGGCGACCCGTTGGTTTGCAGGCTGATTGTCAATCCTCTGCACTAGACCAGCTAGGGCCCAATTATGCTTCTTATTCTCTGCATCTTCTTCCCCATTCTCCCTCTTCCCCAGACCAGCTGATAACCCTCCAAATGATCTCCGAATCTATGATTCTGTTCCTGTTCTAATTGTTTTCTTAGTTTGTTTTTTTCAGATTCAGTTGTTGATAGTTGTAAATTTGTTGTTATTTTAATGTTCACAGTTTTGATCTTCTTTTTCTTGGATAAGTCCCTTTAACATTTCATATAATAACGGCCTGATAATGATGAACTCCTTTGGCTTTACCTTGTCTGGGAAGCTCTTTATCTGCCCTTTCATTCTCAATAATAACTTTGCTGGATAGAGTAATACAGGTTGTAGGTCCTTGCTTTTCATCACTTTGTATACTTCTTGCCAGTCCCTTCTAGACTGCAAAGTTTCTTTTGAGAAATCAACTGATAGTTTTATGGGAACTACTTTTAGTAGTTCCTGTAACTCTGCATTTCTCTTCCTGCTTTTAAGATTCTCTCTTTTTTAAGATTCTCTCTTAAAGAGATTCTCTCTTTAACCTTTCGCATTTTAATTATGATGTGTCTTGGTGTGGTCCTCTTTGGGTCCAACTTGTTTGGGACTCTCTGTGCTTCCTGGATTTGTATGTGTTTCCTTCACCAAGTTAGGGAAGTTTTCTTTCATTATTTTTTAAAATATGTTTTCAATTTCTTGGTCGTCCTCTTCTACTTCTGACATCCCTATGATTCAGATGTTGGTACATTTGGAGATGTCTCAGAAGCACCTTATACTGTCCTTGTTCTTTTTTTTTTTAATTCTTTTTCCTTCTTGCTGTTCTGGTTGAATACCTATTTCCTCCTTTTGTTCTAAATCATTGATTTGAATCCTGGCTTCATTCCCTCTATTAATGGTTCCCTGTAGATTTTACTTTATTTCACTTAGTGTAACCTTCACTATTCCCTGGGTATTTTTTATTTTGTTGCTATAGACAGTGAGTTCTTTGAGCACCCTGATCACCAGTGTTTTGAACTCTGCATCTGATATGTTGGTTACCTCCATTTCGTTTAGTTTTTTTTCTAGGGTTTTGTTCTGTTATCTCATTTGGGCCATATTTCTTTGTCTCCTCAATTTAACAGCCTCCTGGTATTTGTTTCTGTGTATTAGGTAGAGTTGCTTTCACTCCCTGTCTTAGTAGCATGGCCTGTTATAGAAAAGGCACCCACCTGGATGAATCTGGCTTCTTGAAATCCTTGGTTGTTGGACTTCCATACAACTCTATTTTCTGACAGTTCTGGGTGTTATTTGTTTTGAGGTCTAGTTGTAATTCTTTCTGTGGTTGCACAAGGAGGTGAAGCATGTTTACCTATGCCTCCATCTTGACCAGAAGTCAAGATTCTATATATTTTTTAAAAAACTATGTGTTATATTGTGTTAATCAGGTAATTGATTACTTAAAAACCCATATTCTTTATCTTAAGAACTAAAGTTTGCTGTCTTGTACTTATGTTTGATACCTTTACTGTCACTATGTGTAAGTAAATAATTTAATATTATTTCATAATGATATATATTCTTTTGATCAGATATGTTTGACAACCTTCCAGAGATTAAATTTTAAGAGATTTTTCTCTTGACCTAAAATTGGCTTTGGGTCATTCCAATGCATCCCTGGAATGCTGCAGGTATTTCCTTTCCCCTCATGAAGAAGAAATTTTGAAGAAAGTAGGCTATTTGCTATGCTTAAAATAGCAAATAAGAGCTTCCCAGACAGCAAGCTTTGTCAAATAAAGAAATAATAACTATGTTCTATTTGTATATACAGATTTTTATTAAAATGAATGTTCTAGAAATGTATAAAAATTTCCAGGAGTCTATAAAGTCCTAATATACTTTCATTTGTAATTTTAGTTATCTTAAAATGTTGTTAGAGGAAAGCAAACTCCTTTGTCAATTGTATTATAATCAGATCTGTAACCATGTCATATTAAGTTTTTTGCCATGAGGCAGTCATTGTTTTACCCTGATGCATTTACAAATATCTTCAGAAAGATCCATGGAAAGAACTCTAACTTATTCTAAATTACATATTTCTGAGCATAAATTTTCAGATTATATTTTTGGACTGGATGAAAATTATTAGAACTCTATGGAATAAATGGATTTATAGAAATACTGGCAAGTAATCAGGATGAACAAAAATTGATTATTGGACAGAATTAACTAAAGATAATTATAGTTTTTGGAACTTTTTTGTTGAAAATATTACTAATTTTTAATCTTTTTGGTTTTTGTACATAAGGAAATGATTTTTTTTCTTAATGCAGTTTGGTAAATTATACTTTTATAAGCAATATTGAGGCATTTGTATTTTTCTCCTTACCTGATCCCTCTGGAATTTGGAAACAGTGAGTACTATTATTTTTATGGAAATATATGTGTTTGTATAAATCCAATAGGAATCTGATTTCTTCATAACAGGACACATAAAGCCAGTTTCCAATTGTGATTTTATTAGCCAAGACTTTGACTGGAATGTCATGTCTTAGAGAGACATGCCTAGACTCTAGATATCAGCAAAAACTTTAAGGAATGAAGATTAATTTTGAAGCCAATAAAAGTCCCTTGTTTATTCATAAGGTTTATGGCAGCCTTTCCAGGTAAGGAGTGAAGGTTGCTTTTCTGGGAGGTGGCAATGAAGAACATCAAGATATTTCAGGGACCTGGAGAACCTGAGAGACTCACCCAAAGTTATGGATGTTGAAGGCAAAGCCTGATGGTAACTTGGTGGCTTGGCTTCTCCGTTCTGTGGGGCTAATTAAAGCTCAATCCGGAAATTCCTTATAAGATTCCAGCAAAGACATTTAAGAGAGCCTATATGATCAGTTGCTATATCTTTTGTATGTATGCAAATAATCAGACCAAATTGAAACTGGCTGAATGCAGTAAATCAATATTTCTTGATATGGCTCTTTGATAAAAATGAGGGTAATTTTAGGGGGAGAAATCGTGTTTCAATAGACTCTATAATACACAGTTATGGATATTAAACTCTAATTCAATTAATTGTCTTCAAAGCTTTATTTTTCACTTATGCACAGATAAGACTGAAGCAAGGACAATAGACCAGGTACAGAAGGTCACCAAGGCAGAAAGCTCAGATGCCTACCAATAGGCATTGGAAAGAGAAATAAATGAAAAGAGGCACATAAGTGAGAGACACTGATGTGAGAGAGAAACATCAATCAGTTGCTTCTGAAAGCACCCCAACTGGCAATTAAACCCACAATGTACCGTTCATCTTGTTTCAAAAGAATAAGATGGCATCCTATGTAGAAAGGCTCTCCTCTTCACACAAACACATCAAAATTACAACTAAATTACAGAACAACTATTATTCAGAACCACCAGAAATTGAGCTGAATGGAAGTCCTACAACTACGGAGATAAAGAAGGAATCACATCGAGACTAGTAGGAGGGCAGAGATGCAAAATGGGCTAGTTCCACACCCATGTGTCAGATAAAAATCAGTAGGGATATCTTGGAAGTGAGGAGTCCCACACCAGGCCACCCAGCCCAGGGTTCCAGTGCTCTGAAGATAAGTCCCCATAACTCCCAGCTTTAAAAACCAGTGGGAATTGAGGCTGTAGGAAACAGAAACTGCTGGATTTCCAAGCAGTTTCTCTTGGAGGGCCCATGTGTGGACTTACTCAGACTCACTCTCTCTGAGCTCCAGCACCAGAGCAGCAGCTTGAAAGGCAGCAGAGGCATACAGGGAGGAACCGAAGTGTCTGGCATCAGGGCAAAAGCTGGGGGACACCTTTCTCCCAGACAGTAGTGCTGGCAGAGGCCATTGTTCTTTTTCTGAACCCTGTCCCCACAGACCTGGCAGGTGGGTGCCATATCTGGGACTCCAGCTACCTGGCTCACATTGTTTGCATCACGCTGGTGATTCCCTGAGGCTCCACCTGACAAACTTCTGGGCCCACCCAAGCTGTTTCCAGTGGCTTTTCCATAGGAATGGCTTATCTTGGCTAATGCATCACATTTTCCTAAATCCTTTCAAACAAGCAATATCTGGCTTCAGTGAGCCCCATACCTCTTGGTAACTGGCCCAGGCCCCACATTAGCAGCAGCTGGACTCACAGCTTGGCCTTGCATAGGCATCTCCAAGCCCAGCACAAGTACTAGCCATCTGCAGATAGCTTTGTAGTTTATGCCAGGTGGCCCCAGACAGAACACAGGCAGTGGTTGACCTTAGTATGCACCTCCGGGGAGGCCCCAGAGCCAGCACACCTGGTGGACAGCTGCAGATCACTTTGGAGCACCAGACCCAAACCCCTCCACAAGTGACACACCCAAGGGCTGGGCTCACTGGGCATCAGAGCCCTGATGAAGTAAGTCTTGCTCTGTGAATTGTACCTCTGCATAGCTTATCCTTGACAGTGGTCCGAGGGTGGTGATGAGTGGTCACAATGAGTCCTTGCAGTTGGTCAGCCTGGGTAAATCCCTCTGACCTGCCAACATCAATCAAAGTTCAACTATAAGAGAAAGGTGTACACAGCCCACATGGTGCAACTAGAGTGCCCAGCTTGGGTGATAGGGGAGGCTGTGTCACTGGACCCTACAGGGCACCTGCTATGTTAGTCCACTCTACCAAGCCAGAGAATTGTAGCAGCTCTACCTAATACATAAAAACAAACAGGGGAAGCTGCCAAAATGAAGAAACAAAGAAACATGGCCAAAATGAATAAAAGAACAAAACTCCAGAAAAAGAACTAAACAAAATGGAGACGAAATCTACTAGATGCATAGTTCAAAACATTGGTTAATAAGGATGCTCATGAACTTAGGGGAGGAGTATATGAACTCAGAGAGAACTACAACAACTTAAAAAAGGATGTGGAAACCATAAAAAAGAACCAGTCAGAAATGAAGGATACACTAACTGAAATGAAGAACAATTTACTGGGAATAAACAGTAGAGTGGATGAAATCAAGATTCAGATCAGTGATTTGGAATATAAGGAAGCAAATAATACCCAATAAGAACAGCAAGAAGAAAAAAAGAATCCAAAATATAGGAGCATAGTATAAGGAGCCCCTGGGACAACTTCAAGCATACCAACATTTGCACCATGGCAGTGCAAGAAGGAGAAGAGAGAGAGCAAGAATTTGGAAACCTATTTGAAAAAATGACAGAAAACTTCCTTAACTTGGTGAAGGAAATAAATACACAAGTCCAGGAAGCAGAGAGAGTCCCAGGTGAACCCAAAGAGGTCTACAGCAAGACACATCATAATTAAAATGCCAAAGATTGAAGACAAAGAATCTTATACGCATCCAGAGAAAAGCAGTTAGTTACCTACAGGGGAGTTCCTATAAGGCTGTCAGCCGATTTCTCAAAAGAAACTTTGCAGGCTAGAAGGGAATGGCAAGAAATAATCAAAGTCTTGAAAAGCAGGGGCCCATGGTCAAGATTACGCTACCCAGCAAAGCAATCGTGTAGAATTGAAGGGCAGATAAAGAGCTTCCCAGATAAGAAAAAACTAAAGGAGCTCATCATCACCAAACTATTATTATATGAAATATTAAAGATACTTATTTAAGAAAAGAGATCAAAGTTATGAATAATAAAATGGTTTAAACACATACCTATCAGCAATTGAATCTAAAAAAAGAAATGAACAAGCAGAACAAAAACAGAATCATAAATACAGAGAACATTTTGATGGTTGACAGATGGGAGTGGGTTGGAGGGGATGTGCAATAAAGGTGAAGGGATTAAGAAGTACAAGTTAGTTGTTACACAGGGATGTAAAGGACAGCATAGGGATTATAGTAGCCAAAACATATACAAAGTCTGCCCAGAAAGTATCCAACCATGTACTATGAAAAATAGAGACATTTATTGAAGAAGATACAAGAAACAAGAAACATTATACATAGGACTATGATGTCTCAGTCCCTTTTGAAATAGGCACCTTGGGACCTCACACCAGTTCTCCCAGTTGCCATGCGCTGCCCCGTTGTGTTTTCCTGAATCTCATGGATGGTCAGGAATTTCTTCCCTTTCGACGCTGATTTTAGTTTTGGGAAAAGCCAGAAGTCACAGGGTGCCAAATCTGGGTTATAGGGGTGCTGAGTCACTGGGATGACTTGATGTTTCACAAAAAACTCTTCATGAGATGTGATGCATGAGCAGGCTCATTGTCATGATGAAGCTACCAATCACCAGATCCCATACCTGCAGCCATTTTCATCATACTGCATCTCTCAACCAATGAAGAACATTGAGATAGTACTCTTTATTAATTGTTTGGCCTGGAGGGGCATACTCATGATGGACAACATCTTCACAATCCAAAAACAGTTAACATGGTCTTGATATTGCTGCAACTTTTCTGCTCCCTCTTTGGGTGTGGAGAGCCAGGTGACTTCCACTGGGATGACTTGGCCTTCATTTCCAGATCATAGCCACAGACCAATGATTCATCTCCGCTTATGACCTTCTTGAGGAAATTTGGTTCATTGGTAGCAGTTTGAGTCGAGTCTTTAGCAACTGCAGGATGATGTTCTTTTTGCTCTGGTAGCAGAAGGCATGGAGAATTTTGCCAAGACATATTTCGTGCCAAGATCCTGCACCAAAATCTTGGACACAGCAGTTTTTGGAATCCCCAGGTCGGCTTCTAGTTCTCGCACTGTCAGTCGCCGATTTTTGTTGATTGCAGCCCGTACCCATTCAACATTCTCAGGCATTCTGCTTGTTGCAGGCCTTCCAGAATGTGGATCACTTTCAACAGATTCTTGACCATCTTTGAAGCACTTGTGCCACACTTTTATTTGGGCTGTACTCATTGAATTGTCGGTGAACATCTTCTGACTCAGCCTAATAGTTTCCATGGAGGAATGTTCAAGCTTAATGCAAAATTGGATGCAGATTCATTGCTCTACTTGCTCAGTCATTTTTTAATGTGATGGCCACACAGCACACATGCTCACTCAACAGGAGTCTACCAGCCCCACTGACTAGTATAATGAAGTTGTCACTGTTCACACATGCGCCTTCCAGCCCACTCTCCTTGGTTGTAAGGTTACACGGATGTCACAGAAACTGTTCTCATTATATTAACAATGGCTGGACTTTTCCCAGACAGACCTCATTTGTGCATGACACATGGACATGGACAACAGTATGGGGGTTACCTGAGGGAGTCGGGAGGGTCTGGGTGGATGTGGTGGGGAAAAATGGAAACAACTGTAATAGCATTATAGATGTCACACTGGTTTTTACTTTCTTGGAAAAAATGGTAATTGAGGTTTTCTAATGTATTATCTGAGGGTTCTTGAGGCATTCTATAGGATTTTAGTGGACATTTTAAAAGCAGCACTGTTTACTTTCTACAAATATGAAAATTATCAGTGAGTTATATACCCTTAAAATATACTAACTGCAATTGGCAGAGCTGTCCTAAAACCTTCACATGCATTCCACTGCCTAGTCCTTAAAATATTGAGTGATTTCCTCTTTGCCAGGCACATTCTTTGAATACTTGGTAGAAGTACCAGTGAACTCTGGGCTTTTCTTTGTCAGGTTGTTTTTGATTATTAATCCAATCAATATCTTGTTATATATTCAGATTTTCTGTTTCTTCCTACGTGGTCATAGTTTATGTTTCCAGGAATTTCTTTATCTCGTGTATGTTATCTAATTTGTTGACATACATTTCAGAGACCTACTTATAATCCTTTTTATTTCTGTTAGATCAGCAATATTCCCACTCTCTTTCCTAATTTTAGTGGTTTAAGTCTTTCCTATTTTTTCTTACTCTGGCTAAACTTTTGTCAATTTTGTTGATCTTTTCTAAAACCAACTTGTGATTTAATTGATTCTGTTCTTCTGATCTCTGTTTCATATATCTCTGCTCTAATCATTTCTTCTTTCTGCTGGCTTTGGGTTTAGTTTGTGTTTTTCTTTTTGTTGTTGCTTTTTGTTTTGTTGTTGTTTTGTTTTAGTTGTTTAAGGTGTAAAGTTGTGATTTGGGACCTTTTTTTAAATAAAGGCATTTACAGCTATAAATTTCCCTCTGAACATTTTCATCCCAGAAGTTTTTGTTTTCATTCATTTAAAAGTATTTTCTAATTACACTTGTGAATTCTTCTTCGACCCATAAGATGTTTAAGTGTTTTTTGTTTAATTGCCATATATTTGCTATTTTTCCAGTTTTTCTTCTGTTACTGATTTCTAACTCCATTCCATTGAGATCACAGGAGGTACTTTGTATGATTTCAGTTATTTTAAGTGTACTAAAAATTGCTTTGTGACTTAACATATGAAATATCCTGGACTATGTTCCATGTGCAGTTAAAAGAATATTATTCTACTGATGTTGTGTAAAGTGTTCTATATATATATATGTCTTTTAGGTCTCACTGATTTACATGGTCTGTTTCCTTATTAATCTTCTCTCTAGTTGTTCTCTACTGAAAGTTGGGTTCTGAAGTCTCCAGTTATTATTGTAGAGCTATCTGTTTACCCCTTTAATTCTGTCAATTTTTGCTTCATATATTTTGGGGCTCTCTTGTTAGGTGTATATATATTTATAATTGTTTTATCTTCTTGATATATTGACTCATTAAAATATAATGTCCTTTATCTCTTATAAAACTTTTTTATTTAAAATCTATTTTGTCTAATATTAGTTTAGCCTTCCCTGGTATCTTTTGGTTACTACTTGCATGGAATATCTCCTTCCCATTCTTTCACTTTCAACCTATATTTGTCTTCAGATTGAAGGTACATTTCTTCTAGACAACATATAGATGGATCATGGTTTTTTTAAGTGAAAGGAAGAGTCACATGTTTCTCGCTTTAAATCAAAAGCTAGGAATAATTAAGCTGAGTGAGGAAGGCATGTCAAAAGCTGAGACAGGCTAATAGCTAGGCCTCTTACACAAAACAGGCAAGTTGTAAATGTTAAAGAGAAGTTGTTGAAGGAAATTAAAAGTGCTACTCCTGTGAACAGCCTTATTTCTGATATGGAGAAAGTTTTAGTGATGTAGATAGAAAATCAAATTAGCCACAACATTGAAGGAAGTTCTACTATGTATAAAATGCTATCAAAGAGCATCACATGCTACAGTGAAATCATTCATAAAAGGAAGAGTCGATCCATGCATCAAACTTCATTGTTGTCTTATTTTAAGACATTGTCACAGCTACCCCAGCCTTCAGCAGCCATCACCCTGTCAGTCAGAGTCATCATTGTTGAAGCAAGACCCTCCACCACCAACAGGATTACACTCATCTAAGGCTCAGATGATGGTACACATTTTTTAGCAATTTCTTTTTTTAAAAATTTACAAACATTTTTAGCAAAAGTTTTTAAAACTTCCAAATGTTGGAAACATCTTAAGTGCGCATTAGTAGATAAATGGATTGAAAAACTGGTATATTTACACAATGGAATACTATGCAGTACAAAGAAGAAGGAATTCCTATCCTTTGTGACAGAATGAATGGAACTGGAGACTATCATGCTAAGTGAAATAAGCCAGGCAGTGAAAGACAAATACCATATGATCTCACTTATAAGAGGAATCTAATGAACAAAATAAACTAATGAGCAAAATAGAACCAGAGACATGGAAACAGGGAACAGACTGACAGCTGCCAGAGAAAACAGGGAGTGGGGGGAATCATGGAAAGAAGGGGAAGAGATTAGTCAAAGGATATGTATGGATGACCATGGACATGGGCAACTGTGTGGGGACAGACTCTGGGAGAGGGTGGGAGGGGAGACTGGACAGAGAAGGACAAAGGGGGGAAAATTGTGACAACTGTAACAGAATAAACAAGAATAAAAAAACTTTAACAAAAATTTTACATTTTTAAACAAATTTATATTTTTTAGCAAAAGCTTTTTTAAATTAAGGTATGTACATTTTTTAAAAGACATAACACTATTGCACTTAAGAGACTATAGTATTGTTACTGAACTCAAGAGGGTCACCACTTGGGTTGTTGTATTCAAGAATAAGACGTGGCCCCAGCGGTGTGGCTCAGCTGGTTTGGGCACCGTCCTGCAAACTGAAAGGTCTGATTCCTTGTCAAGAAGTGGGTTTGGTCTGCAGTCGTGAGTACAAAACGTAGATGTTCCTCCCTCACATCGTTATTTCTCTCCCTCTCTTTTTCCCTCCCTTCACCTCTCTCTAAAATTAAAATTTAAAAAAAAGAACCTTAATTAAAAAGAAAAAACAAAACATGATGGTTGTTAGGTAGTTTTATTTATTTGCAGGAAGTGAACGAGGCAGGATTCATAACCAAAGCTCTGTCTCCCAGAAGGGATGCTTAGCCATGACTTACATACGCTATTCAGTTAATCATACATTTTCTTCTTGACAGTTGGCCAAAGTAATGGGGTTGGGTGTCTGATCAAACTCATCCCGTTACAGCTGCATCTCTGAAATACTGTGCTACATGCTAACATTTAATAACAAGAGCATTGGCACAACCACCCAGATCTGAGACCCTTTTCCTATCTAACAATACAATGCAATAACTTTTTTATGCACTGGGAAACCAAAAAATTCTGTGACTGGTTCTATTGTGATATTGGCTTTATTGCGGTAGTCTGGAACCCAACCTGCAATATTACTGAGGTGTGCCTGTAGTAAAGTCTGGATCTGTAACCTTTCTAAATCTTTTCTCTTCTCATTTTCTTCATTACAGGGAATTTTATTCTTTCCCCCTGCTTTACCGTCTACTCAACAAATCTCCAGCCCCCACCTCTCTGGAATGGCAGATCTGTATTTCTAACTACTTAGGAATACTACTGAAAACTTCAAACTCCGGAAGTCCCTTACTAAACTCATTACTGTAGCCTCCTGTATCCCCAACTCTAAACCCTCTCGAAATCTGTTCTTTCCAGCCCCGGGGAAATTACCGTCATTTCTCAGTTAAATGGCAGCACCATCCACCCACTTGTCCCAAATTCCAACTCTGGAGTCACCCCTCATTGGCCAAATCCGGCCAGAAAAAAAAGAAACGGAAAAAACCCTAAACCTGGGACTGGTCCGGGAAGAGAAGGCCCGCTTGCGCAGCCGCGACCTTGCTCTAGGAAGTGCTTGCTGCCTAGCGCCGCGAAGGAGGCGAGGCTGGGGCGCGGCCTGGCGCGGGCGGGGCACCGAGGCCTCTTCTGCTCTGCTGAGGTCAGCGCCGGAGAGGAGTCAGGAGCTCGGAAGCGCCCAGAGAGAGCCAAAGACCCCAGAGGCCCACGTCGCTTGGGGCTATCGGATCCTTTGGCAGGTGCGTGGGTGGCGCGGGGGTGCCCTGAGTTGTGTTGGCTTCAGCCCCGGCTGCGGTCCGGGAGACGGGGACCGCCTGGGGCGCGGCGCTCAGGCCCGGGTCTCCCGGAAGGAGCAGGTCGCACCCGGGCTCCGCATTTCTCGTTTACGACTAGCCAGACTGCGTGTCTGTTTTCTGAAATTTGGGTTTCAAAGCAAACTTTTCCGAAAGTCCAGGATTTTCGTGGACAATCAGGGAATACCGTGAGTAAGTGGGAACACTGTATGTGATTGGAACGCGGACTATCAGTTGAAGTCCAAAGTCGAAAACCTGGTAATGAGTTCGC
The DNA here is from genome assembly GCA_004026545.1 of Mormoops blainvillei. NCBI lineage: Eukaryota > Metazoa > Chordata > Mammalia > Chiroptera > Mormoopidae > Mormoops > Mormoops blainvillei. Next base: position 216,839 of record PVJD01000076.1, on the reverse strand, counting down.
TAATCTCTGCGGAGGCAAACTTCAACTTCTAGAAAAAGAGGGCCCTGCCCAGTGCCCAGCCTTTCCACTCTGGGTTGCGGAATGACAGTAAACATGAAAATCTGTAAAATGTACCGTTAGAATAAAGGAAAAACTCACTCTGAATACGTGCATGTTGCAGATCCTTTCAGTGCACTGACTTCATCGTGTGTTCAGTGAGCGCTTAATAAATTCCCGTCTTTGTGATCAGAGCTGTGACATGCCACCAGAGTTGGAGCAGCACCAGAGTGAGTGGCCTTTTTTTTCAGGAGTTCAATAGACCCGTTAGGGAGGTGTGGAGTTGATTCCAGGTGAGTCCAAATAAGCAAATAGTGTCAGAAGGCTCTTCTGTGATCCCAGTAGTTAATGGGTGCGTTTTTAGTAAGCAGTCATTTATTGAATGCCTACTGTGTGCCCTAGCATTTAGTGAATGCTTATTGTGTACCCTAGAGCCTAGGGATATAAAGATCAAAAAGACTCAGCCCTGGCATGGAATCTGCCCTCCTGGAGAAGCTGACAGAGTTAAGAGAGCTGATCCGCAACCGCAGCGGGCGTGGATCAGAGCCTGAGGGTTCCAGGGGAGGCTCCCCACTGCACCCATGGTTTCTAGTTACAGTTGCCAGAATTTGTGAAAGGGAGGCTGAGAGTTTCCCAGGACCTGGGCTGTGTCCCTAAGCCAGGGCCTGACAGCTGGAAGACCCAGTCATCTGGGGAGATGGAGCTGGGCACCCAGCCTCCTCCAGTTTAGAGACTGTTCTGGAAATTGTTAAAGATTTCTTGAAGAGTTTTGGTGTTTTGTTTGTTTGTTGTTTGATTTTTAACTGCCAGAGTTTAAGGGCAAAACAGGTTACTCTAAATAAGACAGTGTAATGTCTTTCACAGTATTCATTATCATCTCTCCCATCTACAAAACGTGATAATTACAAATCAGTTGGAATGTAAAAGACAATACAAATGAAATTAGTAAATATTAATGCTGTAGAAAGGCAAAGTTAAATCAAGGGACCTCAGTTTAACTAGATCACATAAGGAAAGAAAAAGTAAACCCCTAATATGTTCATTCATTGGACAGCACTTACTAGGTCCTAGATGGGATATACAAGTGTGGAGTGGGGATAGGAGGGAAGGGTCCCAGCAAAAAGAAATAGCATGGGCGAAGGCCCAGAGGACCAAGTTTAAGTTTGTTGCCAACCTGAAGAAAAAGCCCGTGTTGCCAGGGCAGAATAAGAGTGATGTGCAGGATGAGGCAGGGAAGAGAGGCCAGGCCTTGAACCATAAGAAATTTGAATTTCATTTGAAATGGAAAAAAAAAAAAGTGGCCTGGCTAGTGTGGCTAAGTGGATTGGGTGCTGGCCTGTGAACCGAAGGGTCCCTGGTTCGATTCTCAGTCTGGGCACGTGCCTGGGTTGCAGGGCAGGTCAAGATCAGTTTTTCTCCTGCACATGATTGATATTTCTGTCCCTCTCTTTCTCTCTCCCCTCCCCTCCCCTCCCCTCTCTCTAAAAATAAATAAAATCTTTTAAAAAATAAATTAAAAATACTTTTTAAAAAAAGATTACTCAAGCTACAGTGTGGAGAAGAGATTAGAGGCAGAGAGGAGCAGAAGTGGGGACTTTACTGATGGGACATGAGCCCCTGTGGCATTGGTATGGAAAACGAGGATAGATTCCAGCTGTGTTTAGGGGCAGTGATGATGCAGTGCTGATGGCCGAAGGGATATCCCTGAAGTGGGGAGAAATCAAGGGTAGCAGACAGCTGGACACAGCAACCACGTACCAAGAGGGGAACAAGGGGATGCCTAGACTGGGGACTTGGCATGTCTGAGGTATGAGCATTTAGGAGGCAATGGGCATTTGGCTCCAAACTGGGGGTTGTCCGGTTTATATATTGATGGCATACAGAGCCTTGTGGAATGGGCACCATTGCTCGGGTAAAGGGACTAGAGCAGGAGTTCTAGCTGGCCTGGGAGAACAGAACATTCAGGGCAGGGGGAGCAGGAGGAACACATTGTAACTATGTCCTCAGGGGACTGCTCCTAGTAGGCATCCTTGGAGATGGCAGACCCAGTCATCCTGCAAGGAACTTCCTAACCTTCTTTAAATGAACATGAGATCCAGGAACTACTTTTCACCAAACCCCACCTGTTAGAGATGGCCTCAGTTTTTAAAAATTGACAAATAACTACTGTGAATTAAAACCACTATCTCACCATTTAATTAGTTGATTGTAAAATACACATAACATTTCTTTCAATACAAAAATATGATTCTTAAAAAAAGATTCTTTTTCTTAGAAGTAATTCTGTATGTGTAAAGATAAACTAATTAACTTTAAATATGTATATATATTTCCATTTGAACATAAGTTGTATGTTTTTATTAGTAATTGTTCAAGTTACCTCTAGAATGGCTTAACAGAAGCCCAAATAACTAATAAGTCCCTTTGAATTTATAGAAGACTTATATATAAAAATCCATGGTTTCACTATCATGTAATGTTAATTTTTAATTTAGAAGTTAATGTTTCTATGTTTATTTTTTACATTTTTTATGCTTTTATATTATTAAATCACATTTGATTTATAACTGAATTCTGTCACGTTTTTCTTAAAATGTATATTGAGTCTATACAAAAGGATTTTGGGTGTCATAATATCAGCCATAAAAGCTAGAAATGATTCTAAAACCAAAATACGTATTGCAAACAGGTAATATTCAACTTTTGTGATTATAGTGTGATTGCAATATCTTTTTTATTAAATAATGCCAACTTTCCCACAATTTGCATGTGGAACAATTCTAAAGTCATTGTCATTTATATTCATCGAAAAGGGAATTCTTAAAAGCTGTGACTTGAAACTTCTTTTTCCTACAGGATGAGTCTGGGAATCTTTGCAAATTGCACCTTCTGTTTGAAAGTCAAGCACTTACCTCGTCAACAGAAGAAAAAGCTACAAACTGACATTAATGAAAATGGTGGAAATGTTTCCTTTTTATTAAATCCTCAGGTATTTGCAAATTTCCTAAGAGCCGGTTGTGGCTAGAAGAGTAAGCAGAGCCAGCTGGCAGCAGGGAAGTCAGCAAAGGCAGGGGAATGACATGGCTAACAGGGAATCTGGGCTGGAGAGAGACAGGGGAGGGAAGACCACCCAGTCCCATCTTCTCTTATTCCTGTGAGCTGTAGGCAAACCTGCTTGCCCTGTGCATCTGATACCCTTAAAGTATAGCCGGTGACATCCACAGAGGTAATATCAGACCAGTCAAATCTGTTCTCAAAGGAGAAAAGTTAGAATGTGCAGCATTTGCCAAAAGCACTGCTATCACTCTCCAGTGTGTCAACACTGGAGTGACAACCTATAAGGGTGGCTCCTAGGGGACAGAAAAAAAACATGAATTATAAACTGATCTTTTTAGTCTTTGTTTATTTAAAGGTGGGAGGAAGCTATCTTCTCTCTTGAACTGTAGGCCTGACAGTTTAGATACAGAATTTCACAGCTGGGTGAAATCTTGAAAATAAAAACAGCTACTTGGCTCTGTTTTAACCACTTCATCATAAGAAGTAAAAATTGAAGTTCAAAGTCGTTAGGTGCCAGGCCTGCAAGTGCATGCCCAGCCCTGTACATGCTCTCCCCCTGTGCTGGTAGGCTGATAGGGCTGCCCCTTCCTGGGCCACAGCCCTGGGCTTGCCAACTGGAGCTGGGTTTGTTCCTTGAAGCACAATCAACTCCACCTGGATGCTGGGAGCTTCTCTGGCATTTGGTAACTCGTCCAAGGATATTAGAAATGGAATGGCTGTTTTCCTCCAGGTCAAGCAGAATTGTCTATACTTCCCTTATATGACTTTTCTCACTGACTTGTTTTACCATTTCTGTGGATTATGAATAATTCATACCTCTTATACCCTCTCAGTGTACCTTCTGCACAGAGGATGCCAACACAGGCTTTCACTTTTAAGATCTCTCACATAGGGACTGCAACCTTTTCAGCAGTTGTTCTGCCAGTGTCTATAAACATTTGAAATGTGCATAACCAGCTAGTGTAACGAAGGAGGTAGCACAGTATGTAATAATGAGGAATGACCTCCAATATAAATTGTCAAGTGGAAAAGCATTGTGTTTGGTATGCTGTTATCTGTAGCTGCAAGAGGGCTGTGTACTTGTATGTGTGTTATCTACATAGGATAGCTCTGGAAGGATACCTGAGAACAAGTTAGAGCAGGTGCCTCTGGGGAGAGAAACCTGGAGAAATGCTGGGGAATAAATTAAGTTATTATTATAATTTTACTTTCTACATAGCCTACAATGTACATATACTACTTATTTTAAAGTAAGTTAAATAAGTTGCAGATTAACAAATTAAAATAAATAATAATGAATACCCTTTAAACCTCCTATTCCACTCCTAAAGAAAAAATAAGATGTACAAAGAAGGGTACATGAAGATATTCTGCACATTGTTTAGAGGAATGAAAATTTGAAAATGATCTCTAAGATTGGTTAATCAGTCATGCTACACCCATACCCATACTCTTTAAAAACTTGATTTTTTTAACTTTAATGTAACAAGAAATTCTACTATTTGTAAGAGTTTTAGAAATCCGAGAAAAATTGTTACAAATTACCTTCAAACAAGACGTTTCAAGGGTGAAAATTACAGATACAAAATCATTTAAACTTTGTTTTTACTAATGCATAATGAATTGATTCTTTTTTCTTAGTGTACGCATATAGTCTTAGACAGTGCTGATGCTTTGAGTCAGTACCAGCTGAACTCTATCCAAAAGCACCGTATCCATATTGCAAACCCGGATTTTATATGGGATTCTATCAAAGAGAGGAGACTCTTGGACGTAAAGAATTACAATCCTAACAAGTCGCTGGACAGCACACCACCTCCTTGTCAAGAAGTAAGCAGTTCTGGTAAGTATTTCATATCAAGCACTCACCGTATTATAGGTGTTCTAGTAAACATTTTGGTATGTCAAAGATATTAGAGACAAAGCATGGTCTAGAAATAATACTTAAAAATTACGCTTATTGTTATCTCAGAAAAATGGGCAGCAAAATAGTGAAGGACAAAGACTTCTTTAGTGATAGAAATAGATTTGTCCATACCCATTCTAGTGTGATCAGAATCAAAATGACTACAGAAAACACTAATAGTCTCAGTAAACTTGATGTATAATTTTAACTGGGAGGAGCAAGAACCTTCGTGTTAAAGAATTATCATCAAAACTTAATGACTGGAAATTTTATGACTAGGATTGGCTAAATAAGTTCTTTCCAAAAGATGATGTCCCCCAAAGCAGCGTATCTCTTTTGTAAGCCCAGTTTTATTTTGGAATCTGGCTGAGAAGAAAGCCTTTGGACATAGAGAAATGCACTTCTCTTGAGACACGCCCAAGTCAAACAGTTCTGATAAACTAATAAGCACATGATTTGTTAGATATCATCTTGTATGATATTAACTGTATTATTTATAAAAGCTTTAGACATCTAAGTGTTTGGATATGGTTTGGCCTCTTTAGACAAATGCTTGTCCAGAAATGCTATCATCAGACTACCTTGCTGTCTCAGAAAACTGTAGCTGAAACAAAAAGGCAGGATGATAAATTCCTTTTACACTGAAAATATTTTTCTACATCCAGAGTCATATAATCAGATCCAGAATTACTGCGAATATACTGATGACTTTTGAAATGTAGGTAGCATAGTTAAAACTGAAAGGAAATCCTCACATTAGAAGAGTTATTCCTGTCGATCCTAATGCTCTAGATAGCGATACTGCTCTTCCATAAGAAAAGTATGAAGCAGACATTGCTCAGCCTCACAGAGGAGCCCTGAATTTCCCTCCGCTGAACCAGAACATGTCTGTGACCTGATGGCACTCAGGAACTCGTTCTGATCCTGTGTTGTGCTAGAAATGCATTTCATAAGTGCTCACCATCATCTCTGAAGAGAAAAATGCCATTTGAAATTGTATGCCTATCAATGAGTTTCACATAATACAGATTACATGGGAATTTTCCTGACATGGCTATTAAAATAGAATGGTATGTTCTCACTATCTTTTAGTCTACCACCCCCCTTTTCTACTTGTTTTGATATTGGATCACCAATAACTCTAGCTAACTTGAGAATACATTTATTTTTTTTATTTTTAAAAATTTTTAAGTATATTTTATTGATTATTACACTTGTCCCATTGGTTTTCTCCCTTTTATCCCTCTCCTCCCTGCACTGCCCTCCCTCCAGCATCCCTCTTGCCCCTTAGTTCATGTCCATGGGTCATACATATAAGTTCTTTGGCTTCTCAATTTCCTATACTATTTTTAACCTCCCCTTGTCTATTTTATACCTACCAATTATGCTTCTTATTCCCTGTACCTTTTCCTCCATTCTCCACACCCCGCCCCCACCTCCTGCTGATGACATGGGGGGGGGCGCCCCGTGTGATCTCCATTTCTGTAATTCTGTTCCTGTTCTAGTTGTTTCCTTGGTTTGTTTTTGTTTTTGTGTTTTAGGTTCAGTTGTTGATAGTTGTCAGTTTGTTGTCATTTTACTGTTCATAGTTTTTGATCCTCTTCCTTTTCTTACATAAGTCCATTTAACATTTTATATAATAAGGGCTTGGTGCTGATGAACTTCTTTAACTTGACCTTATCTGGGAAGCACTTTATCTGCTCTTCCATTCTAAATGATAGCTTTGCTGGACAGAGTAATCTTGGGTGGAGGTCCTTGTCTCTCATGACTTTGAATACTTCTTTCTAGCCCCTTCTTGACTGTATGGTTTCTTTTGAGAAAATGAGCTGATAGTCTTATGGGAACCCCTTTGTAAGTAACTCTGCTTTTCTCTTGCTGCTTTTAAGATTCCCTCCTTATCTTTAATCTTGGGTAACTTAGTTATGATGTGTCTTCATTGTTTCTTCTTGGATCCAATTTCTTTGGGACTCTCTGAGCTTCCTGGACTTCCTAGAAGTCAGTTTCCTACACCAGATTGGAGAAGTTTTCCTTCATTATATGTTCAAATAAGTTTTCACTTTCTTGCTCCTCCTGTTCTCTTTTTGGCACCCCTGTGATTCAGATGTTGGATTGTTTAAAGTTGTCCTGGAGGTTCCTAAGCGTCTCCTCATTTTTTTGAATTCTTGTGTCTTCATTCTGTTCCAGTTGGATGTTTATTTCTTCCTTCTGTTCTAAATCATTGGTTTAAGTCCCAGTTTCCTTCACTTCACCATTGGTTCCCTGTATATTTTTCTTTCACTTTGTGTAGCCCTCAATTCTTCCTTCACTTTGTGACTGAACTCGAGTCATTTCTCTGAGCATCCTGATTACCAGTGTTTTGAACTCTACACCTGATAGGTTGTCTATCTCCTCATGGCTTAGTTCTTTTTCTGGAGTTTTGATCTGTTCTTTCATTTGGGACATATTTCTTTGTCTCCATGCATCTGTTATGTTGCAAGGGGTGGATCTGTAGGTGTTTGCCAGGGCAGGGCACCCCACTTGACTTTGTTGTGGCTCTGTATATGGGGAAAGGCTAAGAGAGGGAACAGTGCTGCTTGCTTGGCTTTTGCCCCACTTTCAGTCACTTCCCTTGCTACCCATAAGCAGACTAGGCACTTCTGGTGCTGATTCCCAGGTGGGTGCGTTTGTGTACATTCTAGGATCCCAAGGGTCCCTCCAACAGACTCCTGTGAGACTGGGAGTTTCTCCCACCGCTGCAACCCCAACAGGTTTTTACATCCAGAGGTTTTGAGGCTTTATTTCCCTACACTGGAACCCTGGGTTGTACGGTTTGTCTTACTCCCTGTTCTTCCTCCTGGTTTGTCCGCACATGCATGTGGGACCACCTGGCCTGCCAGCAGCCTCCTTGCCAGGCATCCTCTCTGTCCAAACTGCCCTTCTCTGCCCCTCCTCCCAGCCTGGATGAATGTTTCTCTTCTAACTCCTAGGTCTTTGGACTTCCATACAGCTCAATTTTCTGGTGCTTCTGGGGTTTTTTTGTTTTTAAATTGGTTATCTTCCTTTTGGTTGTCCAAGGAAGCAAAGCATATCTACCTGTGCCTCCATCTTGGCCAGAAGTCCAAGAACACTTTTAAAAACAATAGAATAGCATGGCAAATAGGCCCCACATTCAAGATCTTAACAGTTCCAACATTTATTGTTAACCGATTTTAATAAATGTTTGAGTAGACCCTGGCTGGTGTGGTTCAGTGGATTGAGTGCCAGCCTGCAAACCAATGGGTCACCAGTTCAATTCCCAGTCAGGGCACATGCCTGGGTTGTGGGCCCTGTCCCCAGTTGAGGGCATGCGAGAGGCAACCACACATTGATGTTTCTCTTGCTCTTTTTCTCCCTCCCATCCCCTCTCTCTAAAACTAAATAAATAAAATCTTTAAAATATATATTTAAATGTATGAGTAGTAAACAAGTGTTTTGTTTGTTTTAATTCTAGAAGTGAAAACAGACAAGCTATGCCTGGACAATGCCACAGAAACAGAGAGCATCGCGAAACTTACTAAGTAATCTACTTCTGGTCATTAAGACTAGACAGTTTGCAAAATGTTTTACAAACCTCAAGCACAGTATTGAAATGCTATTAGTACATCAGTATTTTTGGTAGTATTTTAATTTATGTTGCTTATCCAACTCTTAAGTTTTTATTTATTTAAGACTTTTTATTTCAGCTAGTATAGTGATCATTATTTTCATCCTCTCAGTATTATATAAGATTGGATGTAATTGTGACATAGATTTGAAAAAAGAAAAACCACTGGAGATGAAATATGGACTGTCTGTCTATTCACTCTGTTACCTTACTGAACAGCATTTACAGGGAGTTCAGTATCCTCTACCTGATATTTTAAAAAATGGAAATAAAAATAACCTTCCAAAATGGAGTATGTGAGTCTGAAGCTCTACATGGCTTTTTAAAGGGTACCCAAGACTGCAGTGTCAAAGAGGCATCACACTTTGCCTTATTTTACTTGTTTATAGTAATGGTAACAAAGAGAACAAGTATCAAACTTAAAAGTATAAATGATGAGAAGTCTGACACCTTTATTTTTAAGGGGAGTTGACTGTAGTGCAGAGAGGTATGGGCCTGTCTGGAATAACATGGTGTCTAAGGGTCCATCTGAGAGTACATGCAGGCCACTTGTCTTTGAGGAGCTGTGATTGGTCCAACACACTGGCCTGTTTCTTTTATGCCTGCGCTTTATGCCATCCCCACTATCCAATGCAGACATCAGAGCTCTGTAATTACCTAAGGGAGGAATCCAGCTCATTCCACAAGACCTTTTAACCATTTCTAGAATATCTAAGGAGGCATTAGGGACTTACAATGCATTTTAAGTATAGTTAGAAGTACAAGAAAAATTTTGAAAATCTTTAGTTTAAAAGTCGATTTTAATATTAAAATTTTAATTATACAAATTTCAGGTTTTATACAGAGAATGTTGAAGTTCCTCATTTTCCTCAAAATTTTGAAGTTGCAAAATATAACATCTTGGAAAAAGTAAGAGTCTGATTTCTATTTGGGAAAAAAGGCTGTCCAAATGTCTTGTGATTTTTCTTCCTGTTTGATAATTGTCTTGTTTTTAAAAATTGTGCATATCCTGAATAATATTTCTTAACATATGAGTTGATTTTTAATAGTCAAGAACATTTTTACATTTAAAATATAATGTTTAATTTTTCAATATAAAAGTAACTGCTCATAATTATTGTAAAAGTAATGCATGCTTGTAATAAAAATGTAAGTAGTATAAAATATTCATAGAATATTAAAAAAGATCCTCCCTGTTTTTAACAGTTTCTTATATTTTAAGAGATTTGACGCAAGTATTTACACCATCTTGAATTTCTATTACTTTTCATTTATAAGAAAAACAAAAAACTTTTCTCCAACATCACACAAATGTAAATTAACTTTAACATTCAAAACAGTGCTCCATTTGAATTTTTTAGGTATTGTAATAAAATGTAACTTGAAAATGACATTCCCTCTGTGTTAAAGAAGATATGAAAAGTGGTACCATTTAAACATATACAGAGACACCTATAGTAAAAATACAGGAGTGAAATACACTTAAATATTAATAGTGATTATATATCTGTACTGTGATTTCAGGCGATTTTTATTTTTCCTTTGTACTTTCTGAATTTTCTGGATTACATCTCCAAATGAACATGTACTAGTTTTATAATCAGCCTTTTAAAATGGCATGTACAGTTTGTTGTTTAATGAACGCAGCTTATGAAAGACCAAACTGTTTTCCAGGTGGGTCCCAATGGAGGTCAGGAAACTGCCGTAGTGGAGTTGCAGTGCTCCCAGGATCCCCAGGACCCAGCCTTCCTCATCACCGCACACTTCCTCCTGGCCGGTGGCACTGAGGTAATTGTCTTTCTATCAGTTCCTGTGTGTTTATCCACCCTTGTTCATAACTAGTTCCCTTAACATTAGCCAGTGAATCAGCCAACCTATTCATATTTTTCATTTTGCCTGGTAAATAAGTTTGAAAAGTGAAAATGTATTCCCTTTTGGAACGTGCCAGGTAAGGAGAGCAGGGCGAGCCCAGCACCCCTTGACCAGAGCAGCACGGGGGGCTCATTGGAGGAAGACACTCACTGTGTAGGGTTCTCGCTCCTGTTCTGAGTCACTTAGAGAAACTTTCCATACCTTTCAAAGCAATCCATTCACACATGCACTATGTACCAAGCAGTCTACTAGAGGCCAGAATCCATATATAAAAAATACTTACACCTGCGCCTCAGATATCACCACCTGGGAGGAAATAGCGCATTCATGATTGCAACCCACTGTGACAGTGAGATGTTTATGAATTTGTGGGCTCTGAGCAGCAAGGAAGGCTTTGTAGAGATCAACCTAAACAGTTATGAAACACAAATAAATTCAGAACTAATACCTAAAGTTCAAAGAAAATGCTACAAAACCATCAGACTCCCCTCTGTTATTATACAGACATTCAGCTTACAGCAGAGAACAGCAGCACGCACAGGCGTTGCTCAGTGGGGCGGGCGACCCTCTGAGCACCTCACTCAGGCTGTGGACGCGCTCACTTTGGCCCCACACCAGGGTTAGCTGTGGGCAAGGAAGGAGGCTCACATCAGGTGGGTGCAGATCCACCTGACTTAGAAGCCCACTCACAGGAGCCCATGCCTCTTAGACAACAAGGTCTGAGGTCGAGATGCCCTAAAGTAAGGGAAGTGTCTGTTATTAGAGTCACTTCTCCCAGGGAAGCCCAAGATGCAGGTTTCCCATCTGCTCTTTATGGTTCATTCACTGAACTCCCAGTCCCAATGCAATTGATTAATGACAAGTCACTATTACCCAAGCCGAGAGTCTGATATTACATACAACTGATACTCCACCCTTAAAGGTTTCCATGGGAACAGCTATAAAAAGTTAATCCAGGTTCAAATATGTCCAAGAAAGGGAAAGCGTTTTCTTAATCTTTCATCTCAACTTGTAGACTGTGTGTGGTGGAGGATTTAGTTGTTGGTCAAAACTAAGTAAAAATCAACTTGGAAACAATGATAGAATGTTATTTTTTTTTCTTCACTGAGAAAGAAAACGATGAAGCTGCCTAAACCAGCATGTCCCTTCCTGCTCTCTATAGGGCTCATTGATGGGCACCTTCTTCCCTTCAAAAGTATGAGTCTCCTTGGCGAGTCTGTTCACCTTGACAGAAATGATCCTCACTTAACAAGCAGAGAAGGAGCTGTTCCAGAAGAAACTCTTCTGGCTCGCCCTTCTCCCTTATTAAACCATTTTGATGGAAATTATGTTAAACTCTACCTTCTTGAATGCAGTAACTTGAACATGACATATTTTTTTTACCAGGTTTGAGAGACGTCCTTTAGCTGCCAGTCCAGGAGGAGGTTTGTCAGTGTCATGACTGCCTTGACAGTAGCAGAGATCTAATGCCTTGTTTGTGTTCCTATTCCCCTGGTACATAGTGGGTGTTCAATAAAGATTGACACTAAATTACTGTATCCTCATATCCTAACATTTTGCTACATACTATGTTCACAGCCTAGAAAGCAGTTCTCTGTAAAGCACACCTCTGCAGATGCAAGTGAGTACTATGAAAATTACATTGAAGAGCTGAAGAAACAAGGATTTCTACTAAGAGAATCTTTTACCCCTGAAGCCATCCAGTTAGCATCTGAAAAATTGCAAGGAGTAAGATTGCTTTATCCATGGTATTTCGTGTTATTGATTGAATATTTTAAAGAGAAATGTTTTCTTTATGGCACATAAAAACACTGGCCCAAGGAAAGAGTGGGAGTTAGGAAAAGGAACAGTGAACCCACAAAAAGGCTTGGAAGCTGAAAGGGGAGTGAGCCCCAAAACTTAGACCTTATTTTAGCAACAGACCATCACAGCTTTCAAAAGATTCTCTTATAAACTGGGCCAGGAGTCAGGGGTCCTTAACCCTTAATGCCACTCAACGTCTAATTCCTCTGGCAGGCCTAAAGTTTACAGAGTGAAGAAAAAGGCAAAAGCAAAAAGAAAGTGGGACTAAAAGAGGAGGAGGGAGGGAGGGATGGTTTAGGAAGGAGGTGGAGGGAGAGCTGAACAGAAAGGGGAGGGCCCTAGTGTTAAGAGTTACTTGGGTGCGAGTGGCTTTCTCTTGGCTACAATTATTCTCATGCCTCTGATTATCTCCATTAAAAATAAACCTATCCATGAAAACTTTCTGGTTTTTTTGCTCTTTTTTTGCAGTTGCTATTGGAGGAGGTAATACATTCAGGCCCTCTGAGCCAAGAGGTGAGCGATTTAGTAGAGATGATTTGGGCAGAGGCTCTCGGCCACCTGGAGCACACACTCCTTGAGTCCATGAGCAGGATCAGTCTTAATGACGTAAGTCGTGTGTCCTCGAAACAGAACCTGCAACCTGACAAACCTGCCTTCCTGGTTTCTTAGCTTCAGTGGTACCACTTCTGTTTGAGTGGTGGATCAGTTATTTTTAGATGCATTCCTGTTCTTTCTTCTTATCATGGAGCAAGCCACACTGAGAGCACTGAGGGGAGGTAAGTTTTAGGAAAACCAGACATTCCTGCATGTAGAATGTCAGGCATGCTTGCTGATCAAAGCTTGGCTCATCAGGAGGCCCATTTCTCTTGGTTAAGAGGTTTGTAGCAGGCCTGAGGACATGGATGCTCTTGGTCCTCTGTTAGATAGACCCTAATCTACTCCACCGGACCTGCTTCAGAACCTTGTACCTCTGACCTTTCAAGAGAAAGGTAGGCAGGCTCCCAGCCCTCCAGAAACTGCTCTTCCTAATTATATACAGTTAAAAGAGCAGATGAAAAAAATGTTCTCAGTGGTCCAACTTGTATGACTACATTCTCATATTCAAATGATACAGATGATTCCTCTATGGAATTAAATGAATTGATTTCAAGGCAAAAAAAGTTTCCTGGGGTAGAATTCAAAAAGTACTTGTGTCATTCAAAACATGTTCTGGTAGGGTTTGCTACTAGTTTGATCCTGACATCTTTCTAAATGTCTTATGCGAAAAGCAGGTCTCCTGCCATTGCATGAGCACTCCTGTCTCTGTGGATTTAGATGTAGATACAGATACAGATATGGACACGTGGGTCATATATAGCACAGACTCTGGTTCTTCCCTCTAGCTGAGCCAAGCTGGGTTTGGGAAACTCCTCATGGCATTGTCATCACAACCAGGATACATCTCTAGTAAACACCATGCTTGTTTTATGACAGGTGTCCAGAAAACTAACAGTTGTAACATGTCTGACAACTGTTTTAGCTATTTTTACACATTTCTTCACTTTCTGTATGATTATTAAGATCTAATTTTAATAAGCATGTATCATCTTCTGTTTAAAGGTGAGCAAGGCAGAGGGAATTCTCCTCCTAGTAAAGAGAGCACTGAAAAATGGAGAGACAGAAGAACAATTACAAAAGATGATGAGTGAATTCTACAGATTAATACCTCACAGAGGTACAGCAACAGAAAAAGTTAACCTGAGACTATTAGCCAAGAAAGAGGACCTCTGCCAGGTAAATCTCTGGACTATAGAATTCAGTTTAAAATATGTTGGGGGAGGGGTCTCTTCAAATCTCATAAACAGGTTAACACTGAATCACAGAAGTTATCTCTAGAGTTTACTCAAAAATAAATTGCTGAGCCATTTTAGAATGTTTTTGGTCCTTATGGAAGTTATCTGAACCATATTTCTAAACTGGAATGTGTTGGAATAGTTGTACAGTTGCAAATAAATTTAGAGTTACTATCCTGTAAAGTAGTTTTCCAGATCGGGAGATGACTTAGGGTTCTTTCTGCAAAAAAAAGAAAAAAAAATGAAGTTGCAACTGACTTGAACAATGAGGACACTTATGACCCCGTATAACAAGAAGTCCAGATGCACAATGGCTGCTGGTCCAGTGCACTTCAAGGTTATATCACTGACCTACCTGTAAAATGACAGCTTCTCTCAGCGTGGCTCCCCTTACCATCAGCTTACAGCTATAGTTCATAGCCTCCCACCCAGGATATGTTTTTTTGGTGTCTCTTAGAGGAAGCCCCTGGCAGAATTTTATTTCCTTGGTCAGAATTGAGTCATGTACATTCCTGAGGCAGTCACTGGCTGGGAGAATGGAGTTACTGTGACTGCTCAGAAATGTGTCGTCCCCCTTGAGCTGTGGGGGGCAGAGCAGGGCTCAGTTAGCAAAAAGGAAGAAGCAGGAAGGCAGCTGCAGTCCACCTCACCCTGGATGAACCCATGTCACTGTCTGGCTTTGAGTCGTCTCATTCATGCTTGAAGGGATTGGGACAAGGTCAGAGATGCCTGGTCTAAACTTCAGAGGAGTTTGTAGATGTGAAATTTTGCGTGGTTGGGGGAACTAAGCTTTCAACAGGTTCTCAGAGGAGTCTGTAATCAAAATAAGTGAAGTATCAACAATGAGATGATACAGGTCCCTTCCAAATGTAAATTCCACAATTCGTCTCACATCCAGCATGAAGAACCTTAATCATTGGTTTTGCTACTGAGAGGGTATGGATGCAACCCATCCAGATACTTTTAATTTAAATTTTATATTTTCAATAGATATTATATCTGCATAATTTAAATTTCAAAATTATACTAAAAAAGTACACTCAGAACAGTTTCTATTGTATACTGTCCCCTCTGACCCATCCCCACTCCTCACCCTGATAAACTTTTTTACTAGTTTCTTGTTAGTTTTTGCACTATTTCTTTATGTAAATCAATATGAATAAGAACATAGCATATTGCTTTATGTAAAAATAGAAGGTGGAATAATATTTAATAATAATAGTAGTGTACTATCTTTGCCATTCTGTACTTCCTTCTCTCATTTAATATGCCCTGTTCATGGGGATTATCTTCATAGTAGTCCATTATGGGATGTGCCACATTGTGAGTGGGGTATCCCCTGTCACTGCACATTTCAATTCTTTCTGGACTCCGCTATCACAAACAGAGCCGCAGGGCATAACCTTGTGTGTTTGTCATCTTCTCTGTGTACAGTGGTAGCTCTTGGATACAGCCCCTGCAGTCAAAGTGCTGATTTAAAGGATGTAACTGTGATAGATTCTGTCTGGTTCCCTCACAGGGATGATACTATTCTGCCCCTCCCACCACCAATGCATGACTTTCTATTTCCTATATTCTTACCAACAGAGAGTATTTGTCAATTTTAGATTTCGCCAATCTACGAATAAGAAGCGGCCTGTCCCTGTGGCAAGCCTGAGCACCTTTTCCAGTGGTTAAGGGATGTTTGTGTTTCTTTTTTCTGCAAACTGTCTACCCATGGTCTTTGTCTCTTTTCTTTTGGGTGTTGGCCATTTTCTTCATGAATTTTATATCCTCTTTATAAGTTAGGGAGTTTCATCTGTGATATGAGTTGCAAATATTTTCTGCAGTTATTTGCTGATTTTACTTTGGTTATGATGAATATGTCAGTGGTAGTTAACTTGTTCTCTTTTATCATACAGAAACTTTTTTACTCTTATTTAGAAAAATGCATCTGTTTTTTAAAAATTTAGTTTTCAATTACTGTTGCCATATAACATTACGGTAGTTTCAGGTGTTCCAAATTAGTGATTAGACTTACATAACTGACAAAGTGATCACGTCAGTAAATCTAGTGCCTACCTGGCACTATACGTAGTTATTATAATATTATTGACTATTTTCTCTGTGCTGTACTTTGCATTCCTGTGGCTTTTTTGTAACTGGAAATTGGTACTTCTTAATCCCGTGTTTTATGGTTGGTGTACCATAAAGACCTGTGGCAGCAGAATGCCTAGTGCTCTCCTTCCACATCCCTTTAGTCACAAAGATGCTAAAAGCAACATAATCCTCTGTTAAACCTAATTCAGATTTTCTAGGAGCTATGTTCCCTTCTCCAAGCTCCATGACCTACAAGTATATTAACCTTCTTGGGTTCCTGCTTGGGGAAGGGACCCATGTCTTATGTATCTTTGTATCTCTCAAGTCTAATACAATGCATGGCATACAGAACACACTTGTTGAGTTTTTGTTAAGTAAAATTGAACTTGCAGTCTGTGGATCTGAGTTCCTGTTTTGCCACTCTCCCTTCCTCAGTACAGGATCATGAGCAGTTAGCTTAATTTCTCAGAGCCTCACTTTCTTCATCTATACAGTGAGGGCAGTAAGATCTAATAATAGTCAGTTCAGTGCTATAGCATAGGTTAAAGGAATAAAGTACCCCAAAACACTTTATGAACAATGAAGTGCTACCCTCATATACACCATTATTATTTTTTAAGATTTTAAAAAATTTTTTAAATTCATTTTTAGAGAAAGGAGAAGGGAGAGAGAAAGAGGGGAAGAGAAACATCAGTGTGAGAGAGAAACATCCATTGGTTGCCTTGTGCACGCTCCCAGCTGGAAATCTGGCCCACAACCCAGGCATGTGCCCTGACCAGGAATCAAACTGACAACCTATTGCTTTGTGGGATGCTGCTCTACCAACTGAGCTATGTCAGTCAGGACCACTATTATTATTATCATGTACAGGGTCTGGCACAAATAATGCCCCTTTTTTATTACAAAATCTTTTTATAAGCATGTACTTCTGTAAAATAACAATATCACACTCAGGCACACATTATATGACATTTTAGGTGAAATGTTCAAATTAAAATTATAAATTATTACACCCATATTATTACTCCATCAACCACAATCAAGCAGGTGTTACTTCTGCCAGACCTTGTATTTTGTTATCATTGAGGTAACTGTATTTCCTTTAATATGCCACTTATAGTACAGGCAGATAATCAAAAGTCTGGTGAATAAAGCTTATTTTTCCAGTCTTTTTTAGAAAGGGTAATGCCATATAAATATTTGGCTCTGTGGTAATTCTAATATCTGTGTGTCATTTCCATCCACAGCTAATAAGAGACATGGTTAATGTCTGTGAAACTAACCTTTCCAAACCCAATCCACCATCTCTTGCCAAATACCGAGCTTTGAGATGCAAGATTGAGCATGTAGAACAGAACACAGAGGAGTTTTTAAGACTTAAAGAAGTGGTATTGCAAAATAATCACAGGTAAGCATAAGGAAATGCATTTGGATCTGTTCTTCTGTAATGTTATTTCAGATTTGGATACAGAATCAATTGCCACAATTAATTCTCAGTAACAAGATAACTGTATCGTGATGACCAATTACTTCTTCTGTGCATTTTAAAAAAAATTTTTAAATTGATTTTAGATAAAGAGAAAAAAGGAGAGAGAGGGGTGGGGGGAAACATTAATTTGTTGTTTTACTTATTTATGCATTCATTGTATGTGGCTTGACTGCAGATCAAATGCAAAACCTTGGTGTATCAGGATGATGCTCTAACCACTGTGCTACTCAGCCAGGGCTCTTCTGTGTTTAAAGGGGCATAAGGTAGTGTGCTATGCTTGAAAAACACTCCCCACTGTTCCACTTGGATTTCGAGGTTACTGAATCTTGATGAGAATTAAATTGTAAAAATTTAAATCAGCCCTGGCTGGTGTGACTCAGTTGGTTGAATGTCGTCACAAACCGAAAGGTCATGGATTTGATTCCCAGTCAGGACACATGCCTAGGTTGTGACATTGGTCCCTGGTTGGGGAAAGTACAGAAGGCAGCCAATCAATGTTTCTCTCTCACACTGATGTTTCTGTGCCCTCTCTTTCTCCTTCCCTTCCCCCTCCCTAAATAAAAATAAATAGATAAAGATTTTTTTTTTAATTTAAATCAAAGGGAATTTAAATTTGTGTTTGAAGAGGACTTCTGGCAAATACGGAGGTGTAGGTAGATATACTTTGTCTCCTTGCACAATCAAAAGAAGAACAACAAATAATTTAAAAACAAAAAATAACCAGAACTGCCAGAACATTGAACTGTATGGAAGTCCGACAACCAAGCAGTTAAAGAAGAAACATTCGTCCAGACTGGTAGGAGGGGCGGAAATGAGTAGCCAGGGCAGAGAGGATGTGCGGCAAGGCTGGGGCTGGCAGATGGCAGACTGGGGAGGGCAAAACAGCAGCTGATGGACCAGGAAGTCCCACATTTGCAAGCAGATAAACCTGGAGGAACAACTAGAAGTGAGAGAGAACCCCCCTAACTCAGGGTTCTGGTGCAGGAAAATAAAGCCTCAAAATCTCTACCGGTAAAAACCTGTGAGGGTTGTGGCAGCCAGTCTCACAGGAGAGTTCATTTGAGAGACCCACAGGGTCCTGGAACGTACACAAACCCACCCACCTGGGAATCAGCACCCGAAGGTCCCAATTTGCTTGTGGTAGCAGAGGAAGTGACTGAAAGCTGGCCAAGAGCCAAGCAAGTGGCATTGTTCCCTCTCGAAACCATCCCCCACATACAGTGCCATAAGGCAGTGACATGGGTTGCCCTGCCCCAGTGAACACATAAGGCTCCGCCCCTTAAATGTAATAGGTGTGCTGAGACAAAAAAAAATATGGCCCAAACAAAAGAACAGATCAAAGCTCCAAAAATAGAACTAAGCGATGAAGAGATAGCCAACCTAACAGATGCAGAATTCAAAACACTGGTAATCTGGATGCTCAGAATTGGTGGAGTATGGTCGCAAAAGAGAGGAAGAAGTGAAGGCTATGCAAAGTGAAATAAGATTTACAGGGAATGGAAACCAGGACTCTTATCAACGATTTGGAGTAGAAGAAATAAACATTCCACCAGAACAGAATGAAGAAACAAGAATTCAAAAAAATGAGGAGAGGCTGAGGAACCTCTGGGACAACTTTAAACATTCCAATTTCTGAATCATAGGGATGCTAGAAGGAGAAGAGGAAGAGCAAGAAATTGAAAACTTATTGGAAAAAATAATGAAGGGGAACTTCTCTAGTCTGGCAAAGGAAATAGACTTGCAGGAAGTTGAGGAAGCTCAGATAATCCCAAAGAACTTGGACCCAAGGAAGCATACACCGAGGCACGTCGTAATTACATTACCCAAGATTAAAGTTAAGGAGAGAATCTTAAAAGCAGCAAGAGAAAAGGAGACAGTTCCCTACAAAGGAGCTCCCATAAGACTATCAGCTGATTTCTCCAAAGAAACCTTGCAGGCAAGAAGGACAGGGAAAGAGGTGTTCAAAGTTATGAAAGACAAGGACTGATATCCAAGAATACTCTATCCAGTAAAGCTATCATTTAGAATGGAAGGGCAGATAAAGTGCTTCCCAGATAAGGTAAAGCTAAAGGAGTTCATCATCACCAAGCCCTTATTACATGAATAGTTAAAGGGACTCATCTAACAAAAAGAAGATGATCAAAACTATGAACAGTAAAATGACAACAAACTCACAACTACCAACAACTGAACCTAAAACACAAAAGAAAAGCAAACTAGGCAAACAACTAGAATGGGAACAGAATGACAGAAATGGAGATCACCTAGAGGGTTATCAATGGGTAGGGGGAGCAAGGAGAATGGAGGAAAAGGTACAGGAAATAAGAAGCATAAATGGTAGGTACAAAATAGACAGGGGAAGGTTAAGAGTAGTATAGGAAAGGGAGAAGCCAAAGAACTTATATGTACCACCCGTGGACATGAACTCAGTGGGGGAATGCTGGTGGGAGGGGGGTGCAAGGCGGAGGGGAATAAAGGGGAGGAAAAAAATGGGACCACTACAGTAGCATAATCAATAAAATATATTAAAAAACAAAACAAAACAAAAAAATTTGTGTCTGAAGGGTGTTACATAAGAAAATGCATTTAAATTAAGATTTTTAAATACAAAAATATGTGTGTCACAGTTTCTAAAATGACCACTCTATGGCGCATAGCATCTGGAAACCTTTTCAAGAGCTATGGCACCACTCCATGTCAGTCACCTCTTTCCTGGTTGACTGCATGTTCCTGTTTCCTGTGCTGGTGTGCATTCTACAACCTGGGGCAGCAGCAGTAATAACAAACACAGATGATCAGCTGCTCAGACAGCTCTCAATGGTGTTAGGACCTCTGTGGAATCACCTTGGCTAAGAGGCTGGATCCAGCTTCAAACGTTCAGAAACTACTTTCATTGATTTTTCTCAAGGGTGGGGATGACTTTCATTGGCTTGGTCATTCATCCCATATCAGCACTCCTCTGCCTGCAGTCTCTCTTTTGGGCGTTGCTGGCATCTTGAATCTCAGATAACACCCAGGTACACCTACATCAGCCTCACACATGCCTTAGAGCCAATGGTGGTGAGCGGCAGCTCTCAAAGCAGCTTGTGGAGGCCAGTGGTTAAATTTTTAGGAATTTTGTTAACTGATTCTTAAACCATTAGTAGGAGAATTTATACCATGGAAATCTGAAAATGCTACAAATCAGGTCGTGTGTAGGTTTTTTTGTTAGGAGTTGGTTTTCCAGTGCTCTACTCAAACCAGACCTGGTCATGCCTCCCTATGGATGGATTCAGACCTATCTCAAAATATGTTCTGTCTTCCTTGGGTGGTCATCTTCAAATTCCATTCCCAGTACCACTTCCCACCCACTAAGAAGGTTATATTTTAAAAAGTGGTAAGTTATAAGTGTTGACGAGGATGTGGAGAACTAAGAACCCTCACACAGTGCTTGTGGAATGTAAAATGCTGCATCTGCTATTTGGCTGTTCCTCAATAAATAATCATATATGCCTTTGCAAGTCCACCCTAGTTATAGACCCAAAAGAACTGAAAATAAGTACTCAAACAGATACCAGTACATGACTGTTCATAGCAGCACCATTCAAAAGCCAAAGGGTGGAAACAACTGAAATTTCCATTAATGGGTGAATAGAATAACAAAATATGGTATAGATATATAGTGGAATATTATTCAGCTATGAAGAGGAATGAAGCACTAACACAGGTAAACCTTGAAACCATGATGCTGAATGAAAGAAGCCAGACAGAAAAGACCACATATTGTATGACTCCGTTTATATGAAATGTCTAGAATAGATAAATCTAATCCATGGAGACAAAAAGCAAATGCCTGGTCCCAGGAAAGGAGGAATGGAGACTGACTGCTAAATGAGTATGTGGTATTTGGGGCAGTGAAATTTTTAGGAACTAGATAGAGTGGTTGCACAACATTTTGAGTGTACCAAATACCACTGAACTGTACACATCAAAATAGTTAATTTTATGTTATGTGAATTTTACCTCAATTTTTAAAAATCCATTCTGTAGCTCTTTTGCAGGTTTTGCTTTCATATATAATCAAATTATTTTGATTTCTTTTGGTTTGACTTTTGACCCTCCCCTTGATTTCTGCTGGGATCTAATACTAATGAAGAGCCTGGTGACAGCGAAGGTAGAATCAGGAGGGGAGTGACTGGCTTTCCCCAGGGAGTCAAAGGGAAGAAAGACCTGAGCGGGGCGGGGTGGGGGGCTGCAGTTCAACGATCTAATGTAAGTCAAGCAATCCCTTGGAGATCTAGCCCACTCAACCCAACAAAGGTGGGCCTCTTCCTAGGGAGAAATTGTGCTGCTGAAAAAAATTAGATTTTCTTCATTTCACTAATAATGATTTTTTTCCATATTATTTTTTGTTCTGAAATTTGTGTTCCTTGCTGAAAGTTTAGAAACTCTGTAAAAACATGAAGAGAATTAAAGATCACCCCAAATATTACCACTTGAGATAACCCAGAGATTGTATAACCACTGTTAACACTTTGGTGTAGAACATATCTCAAACTGAATTACTGGTTCTACTCTCCATCCAGTGGTATGCTGGTAGACTAGCACTCTGAATAAAAGTCCTGATTTGTTCTGTTCATTGACTTCTGTGGTGTAAATACTCCTACCATAGCTCATATCAAGCTCTGACTTGACACCACTGAGCATGGAACTGGGAAGACTTGCTCAGTAAGCTCTCATAACACCTCAGCATCCATAGTAGTACCCCCAGCTTTTTCCCATGCTTCCCCATCCTAGCCACCTATCTGACCATTGGTGAGTCTTTCTCCCTCATCCCCATATCACCATGTTCTGTCCATTCTGCTTCCAAATGTCTTTAACCCACTGGCTTCCTTTTACACTGCCGCCACCTTTAGTGCAGACCACTGTTGTCTGTAGCACCCTTCCTGACATTCTTGCCACTCCTGCCCTGTCCAATATGTTTTCCCATAAGGGGCAGTTTGATCTCGAAAATATGTTCTGCATTATGCCATGTTCCAATAACATGTCATCTCCAAAGAGAGGCCTTTCTTGACCACCTCTCTCTGAACCTGGTGGTTTTCTTTAGAAGCACTTAAAATCTGGCATTTGTTAACTTGTTGATTTTTGTCTCTCATTAGAACAGAAGCTCCATGAAGCCAGAGACCATGTTATCTTACTTCCAGTGCCTGGCAGAATACTTGGCACAGAGTCTACTTATTGAATGAATGCATGAATGACTGAATGGGCTCATTCAACCTGTATATTTCATATAGTATATAGTATATGATAAAATTGGGAATCAGTAGGTTTTCTAACCTACTTATTTAAAAAGTATTTTAGAGAGAGAGAAAAAGAGAGGCAGAGAAAAAGAAACATGGATTTGTCTTCCATTTATTTATATGTTCATTGGTTGATTCTTGTAAGTGCCCTGACCAGGGATTAAACTCACAACCTTGGTGTATCGGGACGACACTCTGACCAACTGATCTGCTCCACCAGGGCCTTGTAGCCCACTTTTAAAACTTATAGTTTACTGTAAGTTTTACTTCATGTCCTTATTTTTTAATTGTGATTTTTAATGGCTATAATGGCTGCATAATATTTCCAAGATAGAATGTGCTATGATTCATTGCATCAGACATTTGGGCTATTTTGTGGTTTCTGTCGCTAATAATGATTTTTCATGTTGCTTTCAATTATCTAACCTCAAGATTTTCTTCTAATTCTTACAGTAAAAGACCAGTGGACATACTGCAGATATTTAGAGTTGGCAGAGTGAATGAAAGCGCAGAGTTTCTGAGCCAGCTTGGCAATGTGAAGCCCTTGCTGCACGGCTCTCCAGTGCGGAGCTTTGTGGGAATCCTGTCCCGGTAAGAGTGTGTCGTCTTCACATGCTAAGTTTTTCAGCCTCACAAATGCAAAGTGTCTTATTTTTTTTCATATATAACATGAGTCTCTTCAGTTAAAATCAGCCAGCTAACTGCATTCCAGAGGAAATAGAACACTTTAAACTATAAGTATATAATTTAAATAATGTGTTTATTATTACATATATTTTTTAAATATTACATATATTTTAAGTGTAGTATACGAGTATGAACTGCTTCTTGAAGACAGCCTCATATGAAAAAGGTGATTATCTATTTTATGAGTTTTCCATGTGTGTCTGATCTAGGGATAGTCCAAAACTTAAAGAGAAAGGTCTAATTAGAATGTCCAGATATAATTCAATATATCACTGTTGTTTTCTATTTGCTTTGAATAACTATTTAATATTAGGGCTGAAACGGAAGTCATAGGAAGCAGGGGAAAATGTGATTGAATCTGGACTGAAATTAATACCTATTAAGAAACTTTAAAAGAAACATACAAGATCCATCAGGAAAAAACTTTCCACAGCCATTGAGGGACCCAGAAGACACTTGCACTAATCAGAAGGATGCCAATTTTCTTTGCCTTAACCAATAAATTTAGTGGTATCATAGTAAAAGCATTAATGAGATTTTCTTTAAAAAAAAAAAAAAAAGAAAGAAACCTAGTTCTACAGCACACATTTTTCTAAAAATGTGACATTACCAGAATAATTCTGAAAAGAACAGTAACAA
This sequence comes from Mormoops blainvillei, assembly GCA_004026545.1. Lineage (NCBI taxonomy): Eukaryota > Metazoa > Chordata > Mammalia > Chiroptera > Mormoopidae > Mormoops > Mormoops blainvillei. The sequence goes on along the minus strand of PVJD01000076.1, from coordinate 192,538 downwards.
GGGAGAGTTAACCAGGCACACATTAAAAATACATGATAAAGCTACATTTAAACAGTGAAGTGGTAGGTTAATGATGAGTGAACAGAATAAAGAGTTCACAGGTAAAAAGTAGAGGATTTAGTATATGATAAAAGTAGCTTTTCTCTTTGTGGAAGAAACATAATTTTTTCAATACTGTATATTGTGATAAATAGATAATCATCTGGGAAAAAAACAAAGTTAGACCCTCATCTCATTTCTCACGCTTTAATTAACTTCACATGGAGCAAAGATTTAAATATTAAAAATATAACTGTAAAGGTACTAAATGAAAAACAAGAGAATATAAATAAAAAAGAATAATCTTTGAGTGGGAATGGCCTTTCTAAAGAGGCCTAAAACCCAAAACCATTTTACAAAATTAGTTCCCACTCATAATACAAAATTCAAACAGCAGATGTTTGTATAATAAAAAGACAGACATCTCCTTTTCTTACCTTCCCAGAGATAAATGTGAATGACACAAGTCTGGTAGGAACTGCATATAACCTTGAGCAGGGGAGAAACACAGTGAGTGTTGGGCTTAAACATTGTCCCGCTGAGCACTAGGGGGCTCAGGCCTGAAGGAGGCTGAGCCCAGGGATTGGAGAAATGACCAGCAGCCCAGGGCTGCTCAAGACAGTGATGAGAAACAGGCTATAGCCTAGGTCATTTTCATGGCACCTGGAATGCCTTCTGTACGGTTCTTTTGAAATACATTTTTCTTTTCATTTCATGCTATTAAGTTGTTGTCTTTTAATCGGTGTATTTATTTTTATCCAGTTTTGTTGAGGTATTATTGACAAATAAAAACTGTGTACATTTAGGTCGTACCGTGTAATTAAGAAATTACAGGTATGCAAAGTGATGATTTAATATAAGTACACATTGTAAAATGAGTACCACCATCAAGTTAATTAACAGTTCCATATCTTACACAGTTACTTTTTTTTCTTATGGTGAAAACACAAAATCTACCCACTTAACCAAAATCAAATATATAGTACAGTATTATTAATTATAATACCATGCTGTACATTATAGCTATAGAATTTTTTCATCTTATAAATGAAAGTTTGTACCCTTTGACCAGCATCTTCCCATTTCCCCAGTCTCTGGAAACTACCATTGTATTCTTTGGTTCTATGAATTCTACTTTCTTAGATTGCACGTATAAGGAGATCATACAGTATTTCTGTGTCTGGGTCACTTCACTTAGCATAATACACTTTAAATAGCACCCGTGAATTATGAGACTAATAAAAAATTCTTTTTTTAGTAAACATTATAATACCCTTTTCTTTTTAGGGGGTTGCTTTTGCCCAAAGTAGTTGAGGATCGTGGAGTAAAAAGAACAGACATTGGAAATCTTGGGAGTGGAATATATTTCAGCGATTCAATCAGGTTAGTATTATTGTATCCCTAATCATGTTACTCACACCCATTACCAAGGAATAATTGCTAAACGCTTGCTATATATTTTCCTGTCTTTCTCTGGTGAGTGATTTCTCACCCAAGGAACAGATAACTTATTTATTTATCAAACTAAAAAGCTTCTGCACAACAAGAGAAACCACGAACAAAACAAAAAGACAACCAACTAAATGAGAGAAGATATGTGCAACCAACAGTTCTGACAGGGGGTTAATATTCAATATATGTAAAGAACACATACAACTTAATGCCAGAAAACAAACAATCCAATTAAAAATTGGGCAGAGGACTGGAACAGACACTTCTCCCAAAAAGACGTACAGATGGCCAACAGATATGTGAAAAGAGGCTGAATTTACTGGATATAAGGGAAATGCAAATCAAAACTACAATGAGATACCACCTCACACCTGTTAGGATGTCTGTTGTTCACCAGGCAAGTATCTTACATCTTCTCTCTGTCCAGAAAGTACCCAGCCACACAATACGAAAAATAGAGACATTTATTGAGAAGATTCGAGAAACATCGGAGTTCCAGCCAAGATGGAGGCATAGGTAGAAACGCTTCACTTCCTTGCACAACCAAAAGAAGGATAACAACCAATTTAAAAACAAAAAACAACCAGAACTACCAGAAAATCAAACTGTGTGGAAGTCCGATAACCAAGGAGTTAAAAAAGAAATATTTGTCCAGACTGGTAAGAGGCTGGAGACAGGCAGCCGGACTGAGAGGACGCGCAGCAAGGCAGTGGACTGCGCCGGCGCGGCGGGGACTGGCTGACCGGGCAGTCCCACATTCGCTAGCAGATAAGCTGGGAGGAACCATTAGAGAGTAAGACAGACCACGAAACCCAGGGTTCCAGCATGAGAAACTAAAGACTCAAAATCTTGGGCTATAAAAACCTGTGGGGGTTGCAACAGTGAGAGAAACTTCCCAGTCTCACAGAAGAGTCCATTGGAGAGGCCTACGGGGTCCTAGAATGTACACAACCCACCCACCTGGGAATCAGCACCCGAAAGGGCACAATCTGCTTGTGGGAGGGAGGGAAGTGATGGAAGGTGGGGTGAGAACCAAGCAAGCAATATTGTTCCCTCTCTGACCCCTCACCCACATGCAGCACCACAAAGCACTGAAGTGGGTTGTCCCACCCTAGCAAACACCTAAGGCTTTGCCCCTTACAACATAACAGGTGCAGCAAGACAAAGAAATATGTACCAAATGAAAGAACAGATCAAAACCCCAGAAAAAGAACTAAGCAATGAGGAGATAGACAACCTATCAGATGTAGAGTTCAAAACACTGATAATCAGGATGCTCACAGAAATGACTGAGTTCAGTCACAAAATGAAGGAAGAATTCAGGGCTGTACAAAGTGGAACAAAGGAAAATATACAGAGAACTAATAGTGAAGGGAAGGAAACTGGAACTTAAATCAACGATTTGGAACAGAAGAAAGAAAGAAACATCGAACCGGAACAGAATGAAGAAACAAGAATTGAAAAAAATGAGGAGAGGCTGAGGAACCTCTGGGACAACTTTAAACATTCCAACATCTGAATCATAGGGGTGCCAGAAGGAGAAGAGGAAGAGCAAGAACTTGAAAACTTATTTGAACATATAATGAAGGAAAACTTCCTCAATCTGGTGTAGGAAACAGACTTCTGGGAAGTCCAAGAAGCTCAGAGAGTCCCAAAGAAATTGGGTCCAAGAAGAAACAACGAAGACACATCATAACTAAGTTACCCAAGATTAAAGATAAGGAGAGAATCTTAAAAGCAGCAAGAGGAAAGGAGAGAGTTACCTACAAAGAGGTGCTCATAAGACTATCAGATAACTTCTCCAAAGAAACCATACAGTCAAGAAGGGGCTAGAAAGAAGTATTCCAAGTCAAGAGAGGCAAGCACCTCCACCCAAGATTACTCCATCCAGCAAAGCTATCATTTAGAATGGAAGAGCAGATAAAGTGCTTCCCAGATAAGGTCAAGTTAAAGGAGTTCATCATCACCAAGCCCTTATTATGTAAAATGTTAAATGGATTTATGTAAGAAAAGGAAGAGGATCAAAAACTATGAACAGTAAAATGACAACAAACTTACAACTATCAACACCTGAACACTAGAAACAAAAACTAAGGAAACAACTAGAACAGGAACAGAATCACAGAAATGGAGATCACATGGAGGGTTATCAGCAGGGAGCAGAGGTGGGAGAAGGAAAAGGTACAGTCAATAAGAAGCATAATTGGTAGGCACAAAGTAGATGGGGGGAGGTTAAGAATAGTAAAGGAAATGGAGAAGCTGAAGACTTTATATGTACAACCCTTGGACATGAACTAAGGTGGGGACATGCAGGGCAGAGAAGGATAAAGGGGAGAAAAAAATGGGACAACTGTAATAGCATAATATATAAAATATACTTTAAGAAAGAAACATTGTGCATAGTACAATGACGCCTCAGTCCCCTTCAAAGTAGGCGCCTTGGGACCTTACACAGTTCTCCCAATTGCCATTAGCTGCCCTATTGTATTTTCCTGATTCTCATCTATAGTCTGAAATCTCTTCTCTTTAAAAGGTGATTTTAGTTTTAGGGAAAGCCAGAGGTCTCAAGGTGCTAAATCTGGGCTGTAGCGGGGCTGAGTAACCTGAGTGATTTAATGTTTCACCAAAAAACTCTGCATACATCAGCAGGCACACTGTTGTGATGAAGCTGCCATGACTGTGACCTTCTGAATCATCTGAATAGTTTCTGTGAAGGAATGTCAAGCTTAACACAAAATTTGATGCAGATTCGTTGCTCTACTCAGTCATTTTGAATGTTACGGCCACATAGTACACATGTTCACTCAATGACATCTACCACCCCCACTGACTAGTACAGTGAAGTCATTGTTCACGCATGCACATTCCAGTCCACTCTCCTTGGCTGCCAAATTACATTGATGTCAGACAGACCATTCTTGTTATATTAACAATGGCTGGACTTTTTCTGGACAGACCTCATACAATGGAATACCACTCAGCCATCAGAATGGATGAAATACCACCATTTACAGCAACATGGGTTGATCTTGGGAATATCATATTAAGCAAAATAAGCCAGACAGAAAAAGTTAAAAACTATATGATCACTCATACGTGGGATATAAAACTGAAAGAAACAAACAAATAAATAAGACAAACAAAAACTCATAAATGCAGACTATAGTATGGTGGTTACCAGAGGGAAGGTGGGGGGAGGTGGGGGAGGTAGGAGAGAGTAAAGGGGGGATGAATGGTGATGGAAGGAGACTTGACTTGGGGTGGCAAAAGCACAATACAGTGTACAGATGGTGTATTATAGAACTGTATACTTGAAACCTATATAATTTTATTAACCATTGTCACTCCAATAATTTAATTCAAAAACTCATGAAAAAAATTTTTAAAAAGAAACAGATAACTGAAAGCAGCAAGTTTTCTCAGTATACTACAAAATTGTCTTTTGTGGTGGACAGTAGGAAAATGGTATTTGAAATAATCTTAGTGATTTTACTACCCTAAGAGCTTATACATATATGAACCAGTTAATCCTTAAACAGCCTCCTGATTGTCCCATTGTTATCCCCTTATCACATGTGAGAACACTGAGGGACAGAGAGGGTATCTTGTCCAGATTCACATGGCATTTTGTAGTTCTCCAGACCCAGCAATTTTAACTTCTACAGCACATGACCTCTCTTCCAAGCAATTTATTTTATATGAACTCTATATGCCTGGAATAATATTTCATCTTTAATACCCCCATTAATAGTTAAATCTGTCCTCTTAGTAGACACAATATATTGTACACTTGCCCTGTGCTAGAAACCAGATTAAGTGCTTCATGTACATTGTCATAAACTTCACAGTTGGTATTATCCCATCATGTTATGGAAAGGAAACAGACTCATAGAAATTAATAACTTGCCTAAGGTCAACCAGCTAATTAAAGGTGGAACCTGAGACAAAGGATAATTATGCAGGATATTTAATTATCTAGCCATGTAAACAGGTTCTCCAAATCAATAAGAAAAAAAGATAAACAACCCGATAAGCAAATGGGCAAAAGATATAAATAGGAACCTAACAGAAGAGGAAACATGTATGGAAAATAACATTTCAAGATAAGTAATCAAGAAAATGAAAAGTAAACCATAATGCTACCATTTTTTATACCTATCACATTGACCAAAAAAATACTTTAACATCTCAAGGTGTTGGTAAGACTCTCGAACAACCTGAACCCTCAAACACTGCTAGTAAGAAGAGTATAATTGATAAACCTTCTTGATAAGAGTTTTCACATTATTTGGTATAATTGAAGAAAGGAGTTGATGGCATGACTCAGGAATCCTGTAGGTTGGCCTGTGAACCAGAAAGCAGTACTACCAACCAGGCTGCACATTGGAATCACCAGGGGAAATTCCACTGGTACAAACACTATGGTTCTGATTTCACCCCAGAGTTAAATCAGGATCTCTAGGGGTGAGGCCTGGGTATTGACAGTTTTTAAGGTCCTGGATGATCGTAATATGCAGCCCAGGTCAAAAATCACCACCCTAGAAAACCTCTAGATCAGGAGGCATGTATGACAGTGGCTAAGATGACTACGAACAAAACACTGGAAGTGATGCACACGTCCAATGACTACGCAGTGAATGGATAACATTTTAGTGTGGTCCTACATGGCATTTATTTATTTAACCATTTCATCCTCATCTGAGGATATGTTTTGTTGATTTTAGAGAGAGGAAAAGAGAGAGAGAAACATTGATCCAGTTGCCTCCTCTATATGCCCCAGCCAGGAATTGAATCTGCAACCTTTTTACTGTATGGGACAAGGCTCCAGCCAACTGAGCCGCTCAGCCAGGGCCCTACATGGCACTTTTAACAGGTGACTTATAGTTGCACCTGTTAAATAGATGAGCCTGGGAACATAGTACAGAGCAAAAAAGACCATACGATTCTAAACATATGCAAAATTCAAAAACAAGCAAAACTACACTTTGTATTGTCAAGGGACACGTACCTGTGTGTCAGTACTATGAAAGAAAGAAAATGATATGCGCAAAAATCGAGATAGTGATTACGTCACCTCTGGATGGCGGGGGAGGTGATACCAACAGAAATACTGATGATATTCTATTTTTAAACTAGGTCTAGGTAGTTATATGGATGTCTTTTTATAATTATTTAAACTTAACATTTATATTACAAATGCTTTTTTTAAAAGAGAAATTTATTGCCCTGGCTGTTGTGGTTCAGTGGATTGAGTGCCAGCTGGCAAGCCAAAAGGTTGCCTGTTCAGTTCCCAGTCAGGGCATATGCCTGGGTTGTGGGCCAGGTCCCTAGTAGGGGGGCACTCAAGAGGCAGCCACACATTGATGTTTCTCTCCCTTTCTTTCTCCCTCCCTTCCCCTCTCTCTAAAAATACATAAAAACTTTAAAATAAATAAATAAGTAAAGAGAAAAATGTTCTTTCTAAGTAAATAGAACAGAAACTTATTTTATTATTATATTGTATTGATTATGCTATTATAGTTGTCTTGATTTTTACCCCTTTACCCCCCTCCACTTAGTGCCCCCTACTTCCTCAGGAAATCCCCCCACCATTGTTCATGTCCATGGGTCATGCGTATAAGTTCTTTGGCTACTCCATTTCCTATGCTATACTTTACATCCCCATGGCTATTCTATAACTACCTATTCGTACTACTTAATCCCCTCACCTCTTCACCCATCCTCCCCTTCCCTTCTCCCATCTGGCAACCTTCTGGTAACTAACTTCTTTTCTCTTTCTGCTTTTAATATTCTCTCTTTATCTTCAACCTTTTAATAATGATGTGTCTTGGAGTGGCGCTCTTTACATCCATCATAATTGGAACTTTCTGTGCTTTCTGAACTTGCATGTCTATTTCCTTCACCAAATTAGGGAACTTTTCTTTCACTATTTTTCCAGTTAGATTTCCAGTTTCTTGCTTTTTCTCTTCTTGTTCTAGCACCCCTGTGATGCGAATATTGGACCTTTTGAAGTGGCACAGCCTCCCCTATCACCCAAGCTGGTACTTGACTTGCACCCTTTGTGTGCGCTGAGTACACGCTCTCCTTGCAGTTGAGCCTTGGTTACCATTGACAGATCAATGAGAGGGATTTACCCAGACCAGTCAGCTGCAAGGACTGACCATGACCACTGACCAAAAACATCCGCCCTCCATGAAGGATCAGCTGTGCAGGGGCAGGGTGGTGGTGCTCCAGTGTGGTCTGTAGCTGTCCACTGGGTACACTGGCCCTGGGCTTTCCCAGGTGGTGCAGGCCAAGGTCAGCCCCCACCTGTGTTTTGCCCAGGGTACCCTGCCTGAGCTGTAAAGCAATCTGAGATGGCTGCTACTTGGGCTGGGTTTAGAGGTTCTGAGGTGAGGCCGAGCTGTGACTCTAATTTGGCTTCTACTAGGGCTCACTGAAGCTAGCTGTTGCTTGTTTGCTAGGATTTAGGAGCCAAGACCAGACATTCCTATGGAAAACCAGCTTGGGTGTGTCCATAGGTTGAGTGGGGCAGAGCCTCTGGGGATCTCCAAGGCCCGACAAACAGTGTTAACCAGGTTGATGGAGTCTCAGATATGGCACCAGCTTGCCAGCTCTATAGGGAGAGGGTTCAGCAAAGGGACAATGGCTTCTGCTCACCCCAATGCCAGATACTTCAGTTTCTCCCTGTGTACCACTGGTGCCTTTCAAGATGCTACTCTGGTGCTAGAGCTCAGAGAGAGTGAGTCTGAGTAGGTGAGTCCGTGTGTGGGTTCTTTAAGAGGAACTGCTTGGGGCTCCAGAAGTTTCTTACCCCCGATTCAATCCCTGCTTTTTTTTGCATCCAAAAGTTGTAGAAACTTATCTTCCTGGCACTGGAATCCTGGGCTGGGGGCGCCTGGTATGGGGCTGGGACTCCTTCCTCTGGAGATAATCCCTCCTGAATTTTAATCCACGTGGGTGTGGGACCAGCCCATTCTGCATCTGCATCCCTCCTACCAGTCTGGATGGATGTGGTTTCTTTAATTCCATAGTTGTCAGACTTCCATTCAACTCAATTTTTGACATTCCTGAGTGATGGTTTTTCTATATTTTATATTTAATTTTGATGTGGTTGTGGGAAGAGGCAAGCCATGTCTGCCTGTGTCACCATCTTGACCGAAAGCCAAAGATTTTTATTTATTGATTTTAGAGAGAGAGGTAAGGAGAGAAAGAGAGAAACATAGATTTGTTGTTCCACTTATTTATGCATTCACTAGTTGATTCTTGTATGTGCCCTGACTGGGGATCAAACCCACAATCTTGGCGTATGGGATGGCAATCTAACCAACCTAGCTACCTGGCCAGGGCTATAAATGCTCTTTAATGTATAAAATATTTCAAAGTGAAAATTCTAAGATATTTAAATATTTTTTTAAGTCATTGGCATTCATTTGAATTTAGCCAAATTGAAGTCCCTCGTGACTTTTGACAGTGGTTTTGGAGCAGTGTGAATAGGGCAGTGGACTGAGAAGTGGTCAGCAAACGAGCTATGAAAACTGGACAGTTTTTTTTTATACAAAATTTATACCAAAAAATGAAACTAGACCACTTTCTTAATTTAAAAAAATTTTTTAAATAAAAGAAATTTGATTAAAAAATTAATTGGCACTTGGTTGAATTTAACCCATTGAATTGACGTGAGTCCTTCGTGACTTTCGACAGAGTGGTTTCAGTGAAGAAGTGTGTGTAGAACCAAACTGCAAGGGACAGAAAAGCGGCCACTGACTCTGTGAATGGTGGTGAGAAAGGGAGGAAACAGAGGGAGCAGAAGAAAAGAGGGTCTAGAGGGCAAACTCAAGATCCACGTTCCCTGGGAAGGATTTAGCATGTTTGTAGTTACAGGAAAAGAACCCACAGGAAGGAGAGGTGTGTAGGAGGAATGGGAGAAATTGATTCCTTTTTTTTAACAGTGCAAGTCTTAGAGGGTATGGAACAAATGGTGATCAGGCAACGTTATTACATTTTTGTCTTGATCTTTGAAGAAATAAAGGCATGTTCTCAAAATGTTGCTCCCAATGGTGTCCCAACCTGGGACCCTTGCTCTGGGTTCCTCAGAGCAAGGTTATATTATTAAAGCTGCTGATTCCTGAAGAAAGTTAAAACAAAATCTCTCACTTGGGTGTCATTTGAAATTTTTATTCTTCCAATTGGATTCAGAAGGTTCATGAGAATACATGTCTTTCCTTTCTTACTTATTTAATGTCCTTTCTGAGCTTCAGTGCATAGAATTAATCTACTTTTTCTTAATTAATAATGTGGGTTTTTGTTCTTCTCTTGTACCATTCTGGTGTTTATTAAACAGAAATGCATATATTTTAGTAGCTAATAAAGATTTGGGGTACAATGGAATTCTCCTCTCCCTGGGAATGAAGTACTTTCAGCACCACCCAGCACCATAGGAGAGCAAGCTATGTGTCTGTTTCATCAAATTTTTGTTATTTAAAATATATTTTATCAATTATGCTATTTCAGTTGTTCCAATTTTCCCCCTTTGCCGCCCTCCACCCGATACCCCATGTTCCCTCCAGCAATACCCCTTGCTCAGTTCATGTCCATGGTTCATGCATACAAGTTCTTTGGCAACTCCATTTCCTATACTGTTCTTAACATCCCCCTATCTATTCTGTACCTACCAATTTGTACTTCTTAATCCCTGCACCTTTTCACCCATTCTTCCCTCTGCCCTCCCAAACTGATAACCCTCCAAATGATCTCCATATCTGTGATTCTGTTTCTGTTCTGCTTAGTTTTTTTAAAGATGTAATTGTTGATAGTTGTGAATTTATTGCCATTTTAATGTTCATTGTTTTGATCTTCTTTTTCTTAAATAGTCCCTTTACCATTTCAGATAATAATGGCTTGGTGATGATGAACTCCTTTAGCTTTATCTTTCTGAGAAGCACTTTATCTGCCCTTCCATTCTAAATGATATCTTTGCTCACCCTGGCACTCACCCTGCCGCCAGATGCTTCAGTTTCTCCCCATATGCCTCTGGTGTCCTTCCAGCTGTTGCCCTGGTGCTGGAGCTCAGGGGGAGTGAATCTATGTAACTCTTAAGTTCATTGTAGGTGCTTTAAGAGGAGATGCCTGAGAATCCCACAGTTTCTTCCATTGCCCCAACCCCCACTAGTTTTTATAGAGAGAAATTATGGGGACTTATCTTCTTGGCATTGGAACCCTGGGCTGTGTGGTCTGATGTGGGGCTGGGATCCCTCACTCCCAAGGTTTCCTTCCTGATGTTTATCCACTACATATGGGTATGGGACCACCTGTCCCATGTCTCCGCATCTCTACCCAGATCAGCATCTCCATCCCTCCTACCCATCTGTATAAGTGTGACTTCCCCAATTCCTTGGTTGTTGGACTTCCATACAGCTCAATTTTCTGACAATTCTGGGTGATTGTTGTTTTGTACTTTAGCTGCAGTTTTTGCTGTGGTTGGGCAAAAGGAGGTGAGCCTTTTGTTCACCTACACCTCCATCTTGATCAGAAGTCCTCCAAATTTTTAAATTAAATGAATAATGAAATTCTAAATGAGTCTTCAGAGATATTTCAGTAACAGTAAAATTTCGAATATTCTTCCAGCAAAGTCTTTTTAAAAATACCTCATATATATATATATATATATATATATAACAAAATGTTATTGCCATGTTACTATAAACTATAAATTTGTGCTTACTTCCTTCCACACGCAGTACAAGTATTAAGTACTCACATCCAGGAGAGACAGATGGCATGAGACTCTTGGTCATCTGTGATGTTGCCCTCGGGAAGTGCATGGACTTACACAAGAAAGACTTTTCTTTAACAGAAGCACCACCGGGTTATGACAGTGTCCATGGGGTCCCTACCACAGCCACTATCAGCACAGACTTTGAGGTATTTATATCAAGAAATAGGCAGAGAGTCTGCTGTTTTTATTAAATATGCTTAAGTAATTATTGTATATCTAGTGTCTGAATTCAATATTTTCCTATTCAATAATTAGCAAACATGAAACTCATAAAAATGAAAATGTGTCACTAAAGATTTTTTCACCTGTTTGCTCTAGGATGATGAATTTGTTGTATATAAAACCAGTCAAGTTAAAATGAAATATGTTATTAAATTTTGCATACCTGGAGATGAAATAAAGGACTTTCATCCTTGTAATAATACTGAATTAGAGGAACACACACCTGAGATTTCAGATTTTTCAAAGGTTGAAGGTAAGACTGTTTTGTTTTAAATTCTCACCCACAGATATGTTTATTGATTTTAGAGGAAGAGGGAGGGGGTGAGAGGGAAAGAGAGAGAGAGAAACATCGATGTGAGAGAGAAACATTGATCTCTTTCCTCCCATGCACGCCCCAACTGGGGATTGAACCCGCAACCTGGGTATGTGCCCTGACTAGAAATTGAACCCACAACTTTTCAGTGTATGGGATGACACTCCAACCAACCAAGCCACCCAGCCAAGGTGACAGTTTTCTTGAATGCTGTTTCCCATGATATTTATAGAACTCAATATTATATTTTCAGTGGAATTTATATTCATGTTTGGTAACTATACTTATGACCTCTGATATAAAAAGATTTTATTTCCTTTTATAGTCTGTAAAAATAAAACCAGGATGCTTGAGAGAATTTAAGTGATCTCAGAATTACTATTTCACTAATATACCAAAGTTGAGCTCATCCACTCAGGGTAGCCCCGAAAACCCACTGAAACATTTAGGATGTCATTGTGCAAAAAACGTAGTATGGCTGGTAGGATACACAGGAGACACAGCTTTAGAATCGGGAAGCTTGGGTTTGAGTGTCACTTACTAGGCTGTGTGATCTGTGACAAATCATATAAAGTCTCCAGGTGTCAGCTTCTCTATAAGGGAAATGAGACCACTATCCACACCACAGCGCAGCTATAAAGATCCCATGGGATAAGTGAAGGCATTCCCTAGAGCTGTGAAGTGCAGCCCCTATATTAGTCATACAAATAAATGAGGGGATGATAGCTTCTTAGGAAATCATAAACCCAAACTATTATAATGTTAATTAATAGCATTGTAAAAATACACATTTTTAACTGTGGTCAAAGTATTTTTTTATCAGAAATGTATGACTTCATGTTTGTTTAAGAAGAATACTCCCATTTTTTCTCTGGGGGTCATATTTATACCTCTACTTCTCTATTTTTGTAGTATCTAATATAGTACGTGAACATATTCTCAATATGACGTATTAGTTTGACTTAGTCTTCCTCAGATCAAAAGTCTAGGGAATTTCTCTAGTACGCTTTTATAGAACAATAAATAATAGTGACTGACCACTTCAAAATTACAGGGCAGGAAGTGCAAATAGCTAGAGTCAGCCTAAGCTACTCTTATTCAGGTATTTTTAAGACCTTTGTGTACTTGTGTGTATGCTTAAACGTATGCCTTTCAGGTAGTAGTAGGACTCTGGGTTTTCAGGATGATCTCTCAGCATCTGTAGACTTAAAAGGGAGAGTGTCTGTTGACAATGCTGCCCCCATTCTTTTCATATGGAGTCACTGACTCTTCAGAATTGGCTACTGAAAATCATACCATTTCTCCTAAAATATCATTTATGAAGGGGAGGAGAAGGATTAAAGATCAAGATAACAAAAATAGAGAGTTCAAGGGACGGTCTTCAAAGCTAATAACATTAATATTTTTTATGTATAGATTACCAGTTACCAGACACCAAACCTTTTAGCAGCATCAAGGCTGGCCTGCTGGATACCAGTGGGAATTCAGTTCCTCTTGAGGACCTGCACATCAAGGGGAAGATAATAGACTTTGTAGCCCAGGTGAGCTCCTTGTGGTTTTACGATACTTAAAACCAAATGGATGTCAGTAATAAAGGAGGATTACAGTAGTGTGAACTCAACAAAACATGTACATTTCTAAAATTTGTTTACTCATTGAGCACCTACTACGTGCTGGGGACTGTTCTAGGCTCTGGGCATATACAGAAATGAACAATATAAAACCGTGCCCTCACAGAGCATATATTGCATTGGGGAACCAGGCAACAAACATGATCAATAAATAAAATACATGCCATATGAAATGGTGGTAGGTGCTAGAGACAAAAATCAAAGCAGGTCAAAGCAGGAAGGGATGGGAGCTGCATGGGTTGGAAGGATATCAATTTAGAAGTGGGATGTCCAAGGAAGGCCTCACTGAGAAGGTGACCCCTAAGTACAGATGTGTAGGAAGTGAGGGACTAAACCATGTGGACAGAGGAAGCAGCACATGCAGAGGTCCTGAGGTGGGAATGAACCTGATGTGGTCAAGGGACACCAAGGAATTCACCGTGTCTCAAGCACAGTGGAAAGGGGAAGCATGGTAGGAGATTGGGTCAGAGAGGAGGACTGCGGGGAGGGAGCTCACATCAGGACTACAGGATATAGTATCCTTAACTCTGAGTAAAATGGAAATCTTTCAAAGATGTTTGACAGAGGAAGGATATGATCAGGATCATGCTGGCCACCATATTGACAACAGACTGAAGAGGACCAGTTAGAGACAGCCTAGGTCAAGTTCTGTAGAAAACAGACTCTAGATGGAATTTGTTTTCAGAAAGGTTGTTGGGACGTGCTCTCTGAAGCGAACACCTATAAGAGAGCGCAGGAGGAAGGACCTGGCAGAGGAGGCACAGACTGCCACACAGGCATACCAGAGGCCTCAGTCTCAGAGGGAGCTGAGGCCGGCCTTTCAGAGATGTTCTGAAACGAGGCAAGGGGGTCAGGCCTTGTACCCCAAAGGGACCAGTCATTGGATGTGGCTGCCCGTGGGGGCAGGATCATAACCCTGAGGCAGTTCATCTTTGGCAGAGGACATTGACTGGGGAGGGACACAGCAAGTGACAATCCCTGCAGCCTTGGTCCTAAAGGGGACAGCTTGGAGCATGCCACAGCATCAAATGTAGGTGACTATTGTGTAATTCTGTTACGGGTGATGGTGACTTGGACCAAAATGTTAGCAGTGGGGGTGGTAAGAAGTGACTGGGTCCATCAAAGGATTCAAGGTAGAACCAATAAGATTTGCTGATGGTTATGGAACATGAAAGACAGGAGTCGAAGATGACATTACATGCACGTAGTGGATTACATGAGGTAGTGGAGTTCCGAAAGTGCTCAGTTTTCTAAAACTAGTTGTTTTCTAAGAGTTGGCCTCACCATTGGCTTCATTGACTGCTAACACTAATGATTATGTTGAACAACTCTAAAGGCCTCTTAGGAAAATAAAAACACCTGAGTCTAGTGTTGTGGCATTGCTGTCCCTTCAGAAGGAAATCAAGTTTAATTTAGTGATTGCCTTAACCTGGTAAAATGGGGCGTAGTGGGGTGGGCAAGAGCATGCTACCCATGTGTATACCAGTTTGCATTTATTTGACCTCTGGGTGTAGAGGTCCCACTCTGATCCTTATCCACATTAGGTAAAGATACTGATGCTCAGAGACATAAAATGATATGATAAGGCAGAAATTTGAACTGATTCTAAGGTCCAGGTTATATTTTTTTCCCTAAGGTGTAAACAGCTGATCATTATTTAAACTTTGGTGCAAGTATTTTACATTTTAACAGGAGTCAAAGCTTTACATGGAAAGATTGAGTTCTAAGGTATAACTTTGAACAGTCACAATTGTTTGAAAAAGATAGGGTAGGAAACAGTGAAAGATATTCTGAGTGAATCTGAGATGGTAGCAACCCCATCCCCCTAACCCCCACCCCCATGTCTTCCCTAAGGTAGAATCCTGTCATCAGCCTGAATTCTTTCTAGAGTCCAGGTTCTTAACTACTTTTCCGTAATGCAACCTGGTATGGACTGTAGAAAGCAAAGGATTTGGAGTTTGAAAGGCTTAGCTGTGAATCCTTGCTCATTCTTTTCTAGCACTATGACCTTAGGGTAGTTATTTAACTATTTTATGCCTCAGTCCCCTCATGTACAAAATGGAAATAATAATATCTGCCAGTCAGTGTTGTGACTATAACATACAAGAACCCAGGTCATTTTTTTTCATATACAGTAGATACAAAACAAATGAGGACTATGTTACAAGGAGAGATGTGTGTACTCCATATATTACTTTGGATTAGACAATTCGTCCTATCTCATATTTCAAACCTCAAGGCTTTTTTGTTGGGGAAGTTTGCCCAGAAATTAACTCATGACTTAGCAGTAGCTTTTCCACTAACTTTTGACAAGACAGCTGGTCTGTAGGTTGACCTTGAGTCCAGCAACAGAGACCTCGTATGTTCAGTGTTTCACGCATTTGTCTCTTCTTGGAATGAGTGCAAAGTTTTTAGCCTAGTTATATAATGTTTTTGCCTGAATGAGGAAAATGAAGGTGTCAAAAATTTGTACAGCATAGCTCTGACTGGGTGGCTCCATAGGTTGGGCCTCACCCTGCTGACCAAAAGTCTCAAGTTGATTCCCCATCAGGCACATGCCTGGGGTGGAGGCCAGGTTCCTGGTTAGGACTGTGCAACAAGCAAGTGATTCATGTGTCTTTCCCTCTCTTTCTCCCTCCCTTCCCCTCTCTCTAAAAATAAATAAATAAATTCTTTTTAAAATTAAAAAAATATTTGTACAGTATATTAGTTCTAAGTCCTTAAAAATACTTTTTTTTAATCCTTGCCCAAGAACATGCCTTTCAAAATATATATTGTTTGTTTGTTTATTCATTTGTTTATAGAGCGTGGGAAAGGGAGGGCGAGAAACAGTGATTGGTTGCCTCTCATAAGTGCCCTGACTGGGAACCGAATCTGCAACCTAGGCGTGTGCCCTGACCAGGAATTGAACTCCCGACCTTTCGGTTTAGAGGACAACACTTCAACCAACTGAGCCACACCAGCCAGGGCCTAATAAAAATACTTTCATCGATGTTATCTAAAATTACTTACTTTTTGAGTGTCAGTCATACAAAGGAAATATGCATAATAGTTTTCATTCATAGCTGTTCTGCAAATGGCTGCTCCATGGGGTTTCATCAAGTTTATGGATGTTTTTTCTTCTTCAGGTCACTGTTTTTCAGACGTACACAAATCAGAATAACGTACCCATTGAGGCAAAGTATATTTTTCCTTTGGATGATAAGGCAGCTGTGTGTGGTTTTGAAGCGTTTATCAACGGGAAGCACATAGTGGGAGAGGTAAGGGGAGAAAATACATTGTGACTGCTCTCTGGTTCTGAAGTCAGTTTCTCATTTACCCAAAGCTTCATTATTTCAGTCCCTACAGTGTGGGGTTGAGTAGAAGCCTTATCATAAAACAAAAGTATTCTTTGAATAACTAACCACTTATACATTTAGCCTTACTCACCCATCCTTCCTGATCACCTGGTTTCTGCTCCTGCCTGTCCACTCTTTATTGGTCAGTGCCTTGCGAATTGTTTGGGCACTTCAGAAAGGGTGATTTCATTACCAAAAACTTAAGAGAGGCACATTGGGAAATTAATGAAGCCCTTAGGTATTTGCAAAATCTGATCCTCAGCCTTCTGCTATAAAATTCAGACTGAGCAGTACCCTTGGTTGTCCCCTGGATCTATCTCTTGCTTCAACAGTGTTGGAAGAGAACAGACCCAGGGATGGCTCTTCTTCCAGCCTCTGACCACCCTCCAGCCACTTTTCCAGTCATGGCCCTTGGAACCACCTTAGCCATCCTCAGCCTCCCGACATCAACCAGCACTGTTTTTTACCTTAACTCCTTATTGCTAGGCAACCATGAGCTCCCAGAATTATTCCACTGAGCTGGAAATGCTGTCAATTACCTGGTCAACCTGCAGGTGCCAGCTTCCTACACCTACCTCTCTGAACTTCTGTTTCCACCATGATGAAGTGGCTCTGAAGGATATGGACCACTTCCTCTGTGAGTTGGCAAAGGAGAAACTTGAGGGAGCCGAGAGTCTCTTGAAGATGCAAAACCAGCCAATGGCTACATTCTCTTCCACTCATCCAAGATGAGTGGGGTGACATGGAAGCTGCCATGGCCTTGAAGAAGAACCTGAACCAGGCCCTTTGGATCTGCTTGCCCTGGGTTCTACCCACACAGACCATCATCCCTTTGATTTCCCGGAGAACCTCTTGCTGGATGAGGTGGTGAAACTCATCAAGAAGATGGGGACCACCTGACTAACCTCCACAGACTGGTTCACCTGCAGGCTGGGCTAGGCGAGTGTCTCTTCAAAAGGCTTATCCTCAAGCTAGGAGCCTTTGGAGCCCAAAACCTATTGAGAGGCCTCTCTGCATCCCCCTGGTATCTGGCTTCTGCCTGAGCCTCTCCCTGAGACTGCAAGGAATCCTTTTAACCACCCTGGTACCCTCTCTCATAACTGCGACCCAATGAAAAGAATAAAGCTTTTTGCAGGGGAAAAAAAAGTCAAACTGAAGTGAAAGCTATTGTTCTAACTTTTTAAGAAAAATTGTAACGAAAGAAGTAACAGTTGATTCATTCTTTGTTGATTCTAAGGATTAGCTCATAATTGCAATAATAGCTCATATTTCATTAAATTTAACATAAGCTCAATTTAGTATTGTTTTGTTCAACATAAAGTCCCAAACTTTTTTTCACTATTGACTGAAATATTTTTATCCTAACTTAAAGAGAATTCTGTTTAGTTGGCCTTTTCTGATTCAAATTCTTACTAAATAAGAATGATCAATGACGATCATTTTATATATTTCCATTCATCTTAGACTCTTTGTTTTCTTTTTTTGCATAGCTTTGAATGATGAAGTTTTCTGTAGTAAAGTCTGAAATCACTATTCACATTATGACTGGTATAAAATCATCTTTTCCAGATCAAAGAGAAGGAGGCTGCCCACCGAGATTACCGAGAAGCCATCAGTCAAGGCCATGGCGCTTACCTGATGGACCAGGATGCACCTGTAAGACTGGACATTCATCCATTAGTCTAGCACACTTACTAGAAAGGGACAAGGAGTTGGAAAATAATCTGAAATATAAAATTCATACTAGGAACTAGAATAATTTAAATTATTTTGGCCCTAGACTTTTACTTGCTGTTAGCAAGGGGAGGTTGAGCTGATCAGACCCATTGGACTTATCTAAATAATGTGACCAAACAAGTAAGAGCCATTTCTGTCATTGGGAACTGAGTTTCCCAGAAGTGACAACAAAACAAAAACATTTGGGATACATAGTTTTCCCCTTCTGATAAAAGAGTGTAATATATTTACACGTTTCCTAGAGCTAAACTCACTTAGCAATTTATTCCATTTTCACCAAATCATAACCCAGGAAAGCATTTCTTCAGGGTCCTGAGATATGTCCATGTTCTCTTCTTTCTTATGATTTGCTTTCATAGGAGTTAAATGTGGAGGATCTGGATGAAGGAACAACTATCATGTCCACTGGGTTTCTTTTCTTAAGGACAAGGTGTTTTAAATGTGCCCTTGGTAGATACTAGATTTCACGAAGTCAATTTCTAACTAGCATCTCTAGTGTAGCTATTTAGTTGTTTTTAAAGATAGGCAAAGGTTTTAGGTATCACCTCTGAGGAGGAGACATTGCTGTAGTGTTGTGAAAATTCGATGTTTAGAAAGGAGGGTTATTAAGAATAATACAGGTTTAAGGGATAAGTGATTACTTTTGGTATCTAAGATATTCATTTGCAGAATGGGGGATAAGCAAGGAAGAGGTCATTGTTAACCAGTTTCAGCCCCCCGTGCTGAAGTATATGTATAAAAAGAAAAGTCTGGTGTCATTTGACAGGCTGCCACTTACTGTCATACATGAATTGGTCTACCTGTTTTTCCCTTGATGCTAACATATTTCCCTAGGAATATGACCCACAAGAAAAAAAGTCTTCCCAAAGGATATTACTAATCGGTAGGGCCTGGTAAGAACCATTACTAACCCAAGCCATTGAGTACCCTAGAATGTATTTTGCCATCCAGTGACTATGATGTTCTCATCCTATGTTATATTTATGTAAATATTATATATTTACATAACTATTGTATATTAGTAACATAATAAATAATATATTATATACATGTTATATATTATTATGCAGTTGACCCTTGAACACACAGATTTGAACTGCACAGGTCCACTTATATGTAGATTTTTTTTTAATAAATATATTGGAAAAAATCTTGGAGGCTTGTAACAATTTGAAAAACTCATAGATGAACCATGTAGCCTAGAAATATAGAAAAAAATTAAGAAAAAGTAAGATATATCATGAATGCATAACATATATGCAGGTAAAGAAGAGGAGTGAGTGAACACCAGTACTTAAGGAGGAAGGGACGGACTAACTCTGTTATTTTGTACAAATGCCGTCAGGTTTATGATCAGGACTGCCCTCATCTATAAAGCTGCTCGCCCCTGAACCTTGAAGGGAATAGATAAATACCAACCGCCAGTTTTTGGTTTTACAACAGAAAAGAAAGGTTGGACAATAAGAACCCTTTTCTGGATTGATTCCACTACTTTGTCCCTGAAGTCAGGAAGTACCTTGCTTCAGGGACAAAGGAGCTGCCTTTTAAAGTCCCTTCGACATTGGACAATGCCCCTGATTACCCAGTACCCCATGAGTTCGACAGGTGTCAAAGTTGTCTGTTTGCCCCAAACACAAAGTCTCTAAGTCAGCCTCTAGATCAGGGGTCATAAGGACCTTTATGGCTCATTACACACAGTCTCTATGGAAAGGATTGTCAACACTACAGAAGAGAACCCTGAGAACCATGACATCACAGAAGTCTGGAAGGATTGTACCACCGAAGATGCGTCATTGTTATGAAAAAAGCTGTGAAGGCCATCAAGGCCGAAGCAAGAAATTTCTACTGGAGAAAACTATGTCTAGATGCTGTGTATGACGTGCAACAGAGCCATTCAAGGAAATCATGGAAGATTGTAGATATGACAAAAAAGGGTGGGTGGTAAAGGATATCAAGATATGGGTCTTAAAGTAATAGAAGAGCTAACAGCCACCACACCAGAGGAGTTAACAGAAGATGGCTTGATGGAGACAAGTGCTTCCAAATCAGAGCTAGATGATGAAGAAGATGTAGACAAAGCAGAGGCAGAAAACAAGTTGGCATTTGACAGTCTGGCAGAAGAGTTCTGGTTGTTCGTGACCACTTTTGACTTCTTTTACAACATGGACCCTTCAATGATACAGGCACTGAAACGAAAAGCAAAAAGCAGAAGAAGGATTAATACTGTATGGAAACAATTTTAGAGAAATGAAAAAACGCAGCAGCCATAGCCAGGTAACTCAGTTGGTTAGAGTGCCATCCCAATATGCCAAGGTTGCATGGGGTTTGATCTCTGGTTAGGACCAATATGGGGAGCAACCAGTGAATACATATATAAGAGAAATAACAAATCAATGCCTCTCTCTCTCTCTTCCTCTTTCTCTCTAAAATCAATAAATTAAGAAAAGAAAGCTGCTCTGGCTGGTGTGACTCAGTGGATTGAGTGCCGGCCTGTGAACTAAAGGGTCACTGGTTCAATTCCCAGTCAGGGCACATGCCTGGGTTGCAGACCAGGTCCCCAGTAGGGGGCACATGAGAGGCAACCACTCACTGATGTTTCTCTTCCTCTCTTTCTCCCTCCCTTCCCCTCTGCCTAAAAATAAATTAATTAAATCTTTTTAAAAAGAAAAGAAAGAAAGCAAAGAATTTAGACAGAAATTATGATGTATTTCCTTAAAATTACACTGGGTGTGCCTGCCTTCCCTTCCACCTCCCCTGCCTTCTCTCCCCCTGACCAGTGCTTCCTCCTTCTTCTCCTCATCCTGCTCAATGTGAAGACAGCAAGGATGAAGACCTTTGTGATCATCCACGTCTGCTTAATGAATAGTAAATAATCACCGTGCTGTGCAGTGAATAAACTTATCTGTTATGTATGCGTGTGTCTGCCTCTGTGTGAAAACCTAATAGCTATAGGCAATAACTATGAGATGTGTTTGGGTCCATCATCATTACCTAAATATTCATTGTGTAGAATACCATGTGCAAGACATCTATGGAGCAATAGCCTGTCCTTACATAGGCATATGGTGAGTGACATTTAATATAAAATTAATTTCGATTGTTTACTTACTGTTTTATCAATTGACTTGTAAAGAATTATATTGTTGTATAGTACGCCTCTCTCATATTTTGAGAAACTGCATCAGCCTGTTGTCACAGGTAAGCAGTTCTTTAAAAAAATGTGACAAAGTTTCCAATACTGTATTATAAATACGATTATATCGTATGCCATATAAATTTTATAATGACTTTTTCACTAGTGTACAGGCTAGGCTACCATGAAACTATCATATTGCTGTCTTTTCATTATCAGTGCACAAGTTGTTACACCTGTAAATACACATAAATTTCTTTACGATATTATCTCTTATTTTTTATGTCCAGTATTAGTAATATGTATAATAACATCTTCAGTGTCCTGTGTCACATAAGACAATACTGATGCAGGTGCTGACAGACAGATGATTCATCTTGAAAAACAAACTTACGATATCAATAAATACTGTATAGTACTGTATTGTATTTTTCTATGATTTTCTTAATAACATTTTCTTTTCTCTAGCTTATTTTATTATAAGAATATAGTATATAATATGTGTAACACATAAAATACATGTTAATCAACTGTTTATGTTATCATTAGTAGTAGTTAAGTTTTGGGGGGGTCAAGAGTTATATGTGGATTTTCGACTATGTGATAGTTCAGTGCCCAGTCCCAACATTGTTCAAGGATCAACTATATATGTATTATTATATATTATATAAATACAGGGTGGGGACAAAAGTAGGTTTACGATTGTGAGTACACAAAAACAGTGTATTCTTGCATTCTTATTTATTAATTATTGTACTATTTTTATGTGAACAACTGTAGACGTACTTTTGCCCCATCCTGTATATATTATTTATTCGTTAGTTTTCTCATAGTTGAGAACAATTTACATATATAGCATATATGTGTATATAATACATACTTGTCATGTATTATATATGCATGAAACATTATATATAATATTATATATGATGATATAGTAATATACATGATGTGTTATATATTCAATGTTCCCAAGTATCAGAGGGATGTTATCTTATGTGTCTGTGATTTTGTAGGCTATCCTTTACTTCCTTTAATTCCATTTTAATGGAAGCGACATCTTTCATACATTTATATCCTCCACAGAAACAGCACTGCAACCCTAAACAATTAAGTGGCAGTCTCTCAAATGAATCCCAGGCTTCTATATACTTAAGAGCAAACAGTATGGTGGTTACTAGAGGGAATGGGGGTGAGGGTAAGTAGAAAAGGGTAAAGGGGTTCAAATACATGGTGGCAGAAGGAGACTTGATTTTGGGCAGTGAGCATACAATGCAGTGTACAGATGATGTGTTACAGAATTGTATACCTGAAATATATATGATCTTATTAACCAATGTCGCCCCAATACAATAATTTTTTTTAAAGTTAGCACTATTGATTATTTAATAATCATCTCTTCCTTGTTCATTCCTATCCTGCAAATGGATATACTTGATGCCAAAAGTAATAGTCTGCCCCTTAAATCTATTTAATCATGAATGTTATACATTCTTAATCTAAGCATGTTGTATTTTCATGGCAGCATGGTCAAATAGAATGGAGGATATGGTTGGGAGATTAAGAGGTTCTCTGAGTATCAAAAAAAAAAAAATTTATCTAGCCTCTCCTTTTTCTACTCTAGCTAGTCCTGAGGTTGTCTTTTTATGCAGTGATTATCAATACCCCACTGAAAGAAAACGAAATACCTTTTTCTAAAAAATAAAGTTTACTGTAGGGAAAAAAAAATGAGTTTACTATAGGGAAAAAGAATGACGTGAGGGCCAAGCTCAGTGAGAACTGCTCTTGGCTCTATAGCCACTGGTGGAACTGGTGATGGAAGCTGTGGAGGTCAGAGAGATCACAGTTCTTTCAGAAAGGGCAGTGTGGAGGGGGTCTCTGTGTAGAACCCTGCACATAGGGCTCTGGTATAGAGAGACCACTGAGTGACGCTCCCCAGTCAGGGCGGGGTCCTGCTGCCAGGGGGCTTCTTGATCCTGTGACCCCTGTAGCTGTCATCCTGTTCCAACCCCTAGGGAATGGCTCTAAGAGTCTCCTTTAGCACCACCAGTGCTTGGCTTGTAGGCTCTGTTGTTTTCTGAGGAAGAATCTGGCAGGTTGAAATTCCAGTGGTTCATGCAATAGAGTTAACTAGCACAGAATGGACATGCATTTGAATCTCAAGCTAAGTAACATGTTTCTGTCCCAGGATGTTTTTACTGTAAGTGTTGGAAACTTGCCCCCCAAGGCTAAGGTTCTTATCAAAATTACCTACATCACGGAACTCAGCATCCAAGGCACCGTGGCCGTTTTCTTCATGCCCGCCACCGTTGCACCCTGGCAACAGGACAAAGCTTTGAATGAGAACATCCAGGTTCGTGTGCTTACGATAAGATTTTAAGAAACTTTGTGTGTGATTTATGCATAGGGAAGAAAAAATATCCAAAATAGTCTAACCTTTTTGGCATAGTCATTGTTACTGACACACGTGCGTTTAGACACACAGAGTGTTTGTAAAATAAAAAGGATAAAGCCAGATATGCTCAGTGGGGACATTTTTATTCTGTTTAGTCACTTTTAAAAGTTTGCGTCTATGTTACGTGTTCATCACAAAGAATTCAGATAAGCCTAAAGGATGCAAATAAGCCAAAGAGGAAAATTAAAACCATATTTAATTCCATCACCAGACATAGTAAACCTAAACTACTGGTTAACGCTTTGGTATAGATCTATTCAGACTTCCTACTTTGTATGTATTTATAAATTGTATGTATATGCATGTTTATATGGATATATAGGTATGGAAGTGTATATATATATGTATACACAAATACATGTATAGTTGAAAAGGTCATAAACTATCCTAATTATCAGTTACCTTTTAGAAGCTACTGTCATTCCATGAACAAATGTTTAATGTCTCACTACTCCAAAGTGAGACCAGCAGTCTTGTTGCTGCTATAGATTGTGCCCTCAGTGATGTTACATTCAGCTTGGGGTCTCATTGTAAAACTTGAGACTTATATTGTACATATTTTTTTAACAGGATACAGTAGAGAAGATTTGTATAAAAGAAATAGGAACAAAGCAAAGGTTAGTACCTAAAATATAAAACCTGACAATTAGTCATTCAGTGGGCATTATAGCTTTTTTATGGCTTAATCATTTAAAATTACATGAAACAATTATAGGTAGCTTTTTAATATTTAAGATATTAGACTAAAACAACTTTCTCTTCTTCAATTTTGGTAGCTTCTCTCTCAGTATGTCTATTGAGATGCCATATGTGATTGAATTCATTTCTAGTGATACACATGAACTGAAAAAAAAGGTTAGTAAATCTTTGCTTTATTTCTTAAGAGCTCTTATTTTAACATTATATTATGGAAGCAAGATATGCACATGTTTTAAAGAGTGAAATGATGCTAACTACAGCTTACAAGCAGCAGCAGTCTCACAACAGTGAACCTCTTTCATATTTTAACTCTTTTCTAGTGGCCTCCAAAGTTTTAAATAAAAATTTTTGCTGCTTTTTATTGATTCAACTGTTCCAGAAATTTACTTTTGATTTTCTATTATGGTACATGAAAATTTAACTCATATCTCATTCACTTACCTCACTCCCCACTTTTTCTCTCCTCTTCATTCCAAAAGTTATATCAAAATTTTGGGTAAAATCAAGTCAGTGTTTACATTATTAAGACTATATAAATGATGTTTACTATTGAACCAAGAGATGTAATTACGATTTGTCTTTTTTTTAATTTTTAGAGGGGAAGGGAGGGAGAGAAACATCAATGTGTGTTTGCCTCACACACCCCCCACTGCGGATCTGGCCCGCAGCCCAGGCATGAGCCCTGACTGGGGAATCGAACCAGCAACCCTTTGGTTCGCAGGCTGATGCTCAATCCACTGAGCTACACCAGCCAGACCTAAAATTTCTCTTTTTTTAACCTCTTTTTATAGTTTTTCTTGGTGGTGGGGCAGGGATGAGTTTTTCATTTTCTTAGACTTCTAGAACAGTTCTTCACATATGTTCTAACACATAGATTAAAACCACTCTTCATATTATTTTCACACTGTTGTGCCTCCCTACTCCAGACATCCTCCTTGTGTCACTCTGCTCCACCCAGCTTGGCTTCTATGGGCTAGCTGTTATTCAAGGGCCTCCCTTGACTCCTCTTCTTTGTAGGAGTTTTATCTTTATCCTTTTTCTCATTTTGTACCCTCCATTTGGCAGAGCACAACCCCATTTCCTTCCTAAGTAAGAGTGATGGGCAGCAATGCTGGAAAATATCCATTATTTCACGTGCTAGTCTTGGTGAGGTGCTTGATCCTGGGTTGGAAATCATCCTCTCTCAGAATATTGAAAACATTTTCTTCTAAGTTCCAATGTTACTTTTGAGAAGTTAAATGATATTTTATCTCCTATTCTTTGCCTTTAGCCTGTTAAGTTTTTTTTTATTCTGCCGGAATTTCAGATCTTCTTTTCATCCTGGTATCCTGAAATTTCATAATAATGTGATATTCATTCATTGTATGTAACTCGTATACTTGTGTTCTGGGAAATTTTATTTTATTTTTTAAGTTGGTCCTGCCTTTTTTACCTTTCTGCAATGCCTTTCAGTCAGGTGTATCCGGGATTGAACCCCCTATTTTTTAAATGTTTTCTCTCCTGTTGGCCATTTATTTTATAGTCCTTTTGTCTTTTTTTTTCCTGGGTGATTTTTTTCCATTCTAAATTCTACTGAAATGTTTATTTTGGTTCTTATATATTTTTGTTTGTAAGAACTCTCTTCTATTCTTTTACTGCATTTTGTGTGCTTCATGGGTGCATTATCATCTCTCTGAAAACATTTAGAATACATCTTATTCTTCTGTCCTCTGTGTTGTGTTTTGAGTTCCTTCTGGCATTTTGTTTGTTTGGTCTTCATATGTCATGTTAGAGGATTTTCCTCAAATGTCTGGGTGACCGGTCTGTGTTCGTCTTTAACTGAGACATGAGAAAGCCAGTTAGATGCTCCGAGGAGAGTGGGGTACAGGAACCAAAGGGCTGTACCAGACGCCACCAGCAGCTGATTGGTGGTAAGTAGCATGGTGGTGTTTTGGCCACTTCTGTGGTTATTCAGAACACCTCCTGGATGTTCATAAAGTATGACAGGGAGCCCTGGCTGGTGTGGCTCAGTAGACTGAGCATCGGCCTGTGAACCAAACAATTTCTCGTCAGGGCACATGCCTGGGTATGGACCAGATCCCCAGTAGGGGGCATGTGAGAGGCAACCACACACTGATGTTTCTCTCCCTCTCTTCTTCCCCCTCTGTCTAAAAATAAAATAAAATCTTTAAAAAAGAAGTATGATAGGGAGGGCGTCTGAGGATACTATGTTTTGGGATGCCGACTGTCAACTTCTGTTCCATTTGCAGCCCTGTGCTCCTGTGCTCCATTACGCCTATGGTTCCCAAGTCTGTTTCCATTTGGTTGAATTTCTCTAAGCAATAAATCTCCAGTTTTCTTTTGTGAGAGAACAGGCTAGCTCTTGGTACCAGCTACTTGGCTTCTTAGGACAGGGAGAGGGCCTGAAGACCTGACAACTTAGTATACAGTGTGTTCAGGAGCACTGCTGGTTCCTGCAACACCTGGTACCTCACCCCAGGTTGCTGTAGGACCACTGAGTCCACTGCCATGGCCATGCCCTTCCATGTCATGGAAGACGATTTCCAACCAGGATTAAGTACCTCACTGAGTGATTAAGAGCAGCATGTATTAGAATAGACATTGCTGCCCATCACTCTTACTCAGTGGTTATTTCCTCCACCCTGGCTAGGTCACTTCCCACGCCTCTATCAACTTTCCATCCTCCTAAACTTACTGATGTCACTCATCTGCTATTGTCTTTGTTCCTGTTCTCAATATCTTTATGGGTTTACACCCTTCCCTTTTATTGTAGGGAATGGAGGTATCCACATAGATTTAATCCATCCTAAAGAAGAAGCCCTTTGCTTCAGAGAGCTTTTGCTGTATAACAGCCAATCCCAAAACTTTGCGTTTTAACACCACGAGCATGTGTTATTTCTCACAGTTTGTGGGATGGCTGGGCAGTTCTCTGCTGGGCTAGCTGGGCTGGAACAGTGTGGTCTAGAATGGTCTCACACACATACCTGGCCTAGTATCAACTGGGATGATGGCCATGTGCCTCTTGTCCTCTAGCAGGTGAATTCAGGTTTGTTTATATGAGGGGAGACACAAAAAAACCCAGAATTTATTTATTAAAAAATACGTATTTATTCTTACATGTTTAAATTTCGCTCAACTTCAAAATACTCTCCTTTTGATGCAGTACACCTATTGAGACTTTTCCACTGCTCAAAACAGTTTTTGAGCTCGTTGATTTTAATACCTTTTAGCGCTTCTGCAATTTTTTGTTTTACCTCTTCTACATCAGCAAAATGTTTCCCGTGGAGGACTTTTTACATCCAGGGAAACAAAAAAAAGTCACTTGGGGCCAGACCAGGGCAAGGAGGGTGGGGCATGGCAGTCACACTGTTTTTTGACCCAAAACTGCTGAACTCTCAGTGCAGTGTGGGCAGGTGCACTCATAAATCCCCTGTCATGAAATAGGCAAATGGGTTGAAAGAGTCTTCAAAAAAAATTTTTTTTTCACTGAAGCTTAACGCAGCATCTCACAACAATACCAGCAAGTACACTGATACAGATGGGTTCCCAGAATACTCACCTAGTGGGACAAGCCTGTACTGCAAAGGGACTCACCCTACAGAAGATAATTCCAGTTTTGGGGGGATTCCCTTTCTTACAGTAACAAGATTTTTAGTAGCAACAAGAGAGGGCAGGCACCCTTGCACAGATGCTTTTCAAGCTTCTGCCCACCTCACACCTGCCAATATCCCATTGGGCAAAGCAAGTCATGTGGCCAACTCCAGAGTCAAGGGCAGAGGAAAAGGTGCCACCTTCTGCCAGGAGGAGCTGCAAATAACATTACAAAGGACTCCACACCAGAGCGGAAAGACTTTGTGGTCATTTTATAATTTACCACATTGCCTTTATGATTTTAGAGTTTAGCATCTACATTTTTATTTATTTTTTAAAAGATTTTATTTTATTTTTAGAGAAAGGGGAAGGGAAGGAGAGAAGTAGAGAAACATCATGTGTGGTTGTTTCGTGTGTGCCCCCAACTGGGGACCTGGCCCACAACCCAGGCATGTGCCCTGCATGGAAATCAAACCAGCAACCCTTTGGTTTGCAGGCTGGCCCTCAATCCACTGTACCACACCAGCCAGGGCAGCATCTACATTTTTAAAAGTGATTTTATATTGACCCTGGCCAGGTAGCTCAATTAATTAGAGCATGGTCCCAATAACTCTAAGGTTGCAGGTTCAATCCCCATCAGAGCACATAGAAGAAGCAACCAATTGATGCATTAATGGGTGGAACAACAATTTGAGGTTCTCTCTCTCTCCCCCTCCCTCACTCCCTCCCTCTTTTTCTCTCTCTCTTTAAAATTAATAAAATTTTTTATAGTTTGAAGTGATTTTATATTTATAAAAGTATGATTTTAAAATAAGGTATAATCCTAAGATTTCTGTTGAATTTTTCATTTTGCTATTCTAAGTTATGATCATCTGGCATACTTTCTGCAATCTCCAGAGAAGTCTAACTGAATTCACAGATCTGTCATCTTTGGACCCAGGGTTTGAGGCTATCTCAAACTTACCTAAATTTATATCAGCCTTAGAATTTCAGGAGGGTAAGTGATAAGGTACTGGCCACACTTCTACAACCTACAGTTCATGATTTTAGAATTTGTTACTATAGTGTTGATTCTTAGTGGAGCGATATAAATTATGCAAGTCTTTGCTACTTGACAGGTAAGTGCATGTTGGTACTATGATATTATCTCATATTCATTTTGTTGTCGTGGCTGTTTGTTTGTAGAGTACGGACTGCAAAGCTGTGATTAGCACCATGGATGGGAGCTCCTTAGACAGCAGTGGATTTTCTCTCCACATTGGTTTGTCTGATGCATATCTCCCAAGAATGTGGGTTGAAAAACATCCAGAGAAAGAAAGCGAGGTATAATCCTTCTTACTTAAAAGTAGGAGACTATTGAAAAAATATTTCAGAATAAATTACTTAAACTTGATAATTATTGCTAGTCTTGAAAACTAGCATTACTAAATGAGCTCTCCCCACCCCAAGATTCTACAAGTAAAATTACCGATGCTATCAGTCATGACAAACTTCTGAGGTTTCAACCAAAACCCCCCTGGGCCTTAGTTCCTTATAAAGATTATAATTTTTACCTTAATCCCTACCAAAAGGAAAATCTGCCTTCAGATATTACACAGTATACCTGTATAGTTTTTGTAGTTTTTAAATACTGATACTGTAAAAACAACTACAAAATTATTTATGACCATACCACCATTTTGTATGGCTGTGACGAAGGATCTGTTCTCACAAAACTAAAAATTGAGAGTGACAGCAGCAAGATGGCTGGATAAATGCCCCTTGCATGTATTTTCCTCACTAACAGTAATTTGGCATCCATCCATCCATCCATCCATCCTTCCATCCTGCATATGTAAGAGCTTTGGAATCTAGGTAGGAGACTGAAACCCTAGTGCAGTCCAAGACCTAGGAGAGTCATTTTGTGTGAGCAGGATCGCACACAGGCAGCTGACTCACTGACCATGGTCCCAGTTGCTGAAATAGAAACAGTTTTATATCCCTCAGAAATTGGCTACAGCCCTGTTTGGCTTGGTCCTGTCATCAGCATCATATGCCATAGGACCCCGGAGGAGTCAGGTCCACCTGAGCACCAGGTAATAAACATACAAAACTTGGTCCCAGCTGTGAACTGTGATGTGGCCAGTGAATTGGATCTAGCCACTGTCAGCTATGGTCTGGGACCCCCTGAAGGTAAGACCACCAAATGGCCAGTGTGTAAAAACCAATCATATTTCTGTATACTAACAGCAAACTTTCTGAAAAAGAAATAAAATAATGTATTTACAATACCATCAAAAACAACAAAATACTTAGGAATAAATTTAATCAAGGAGATGGAGGGTCTGTACACTGAGAACTATAAGACATTGATAAAAGAAATTGGAGAAGACACAAATAAATGGAAAGATATCCCATGATGGAACCACAAAACACCACAAATAGAGAAATCTTGAGAAAGAAGAACAAAGTTGGAACCATTATGCTTCCTGATTTCAAATTATACTGCAATACTTACCTGGCAGGGGGGATACCATGCTCACGAAGGTGGTTTTCCCAGGACAAGGCTTAACCCTCGCACTCCGGATGTGCTGACCCCTGTGGATTCCCCACATGTGGGGAACTCAGTTGCATAATTTGTGGTAGTGGGGGACTGCATTCGTGCTCTCCCCTACCAAAAAAAAATATATATATATATATATTACAAAGCTATAATAATTAAAACAATATGGTACTGGCATAAAAACAGATAGACCAATGGAACAGAATTCAGAGCCCAGAAATAAACCCATGCATATATGGTAACAGGTATTTGACAAGGGAGCCAAGAATACTCAATAAAGAAAGGATAGTCTTTTTCAATAAATGGTTTTAGGAAAACTGGATAACCACAAACCTTTTGAAATTAGACCTCTATCTTACACCACTCACAGAAATAAAATGGGTTAAAGACTTAAATATAAGTTCTGAAACTACGTAACTTCTAGAAGAAAGCATAGGGAAAGAGCCCCTTGACAGTGACCTTGCTAACAATTTTTTGGATATATCTCTAAAAGCACAAGCCACAAAAGCAAAAATGAGCAAGTAGGACTATATCAGAATAAAAAATTTCTGCACAGCAAAGAAAACCATCAAGAAAATGAAGGGGCAGCCTATGGAATGGGAGAAAATATTTGCAGACTACATATGTATACATATGTATCATGTAAGAAGTTAATATCTAAAGTATATAAGAAACTCGTACAACTCAATAGCAAAAACACTAATAATCTCATTTAAAAATAGGCAGAGGATTTGAATAGACATTTTCCCAAAGAGGACATACAGATGGCTAACAGATACATGAAAAAGAAAATGCTCAACATCACTAATCTGAGATACCACCTCACACCTTTTTGAATGTCTATCAAAAAGAGACAAAAGACAACAAGTATTGGAAAAGATGTGGAGAAAAGAGAATTCTTGTGCAGTATTGGCAGGAATGCAAATTGGTGCAGCCACTATAAAAATAGAGGTTCCTCAAAATATTAAAAATAGAACTACTATATGAAGCAGCCACACTTTGGGACATATATCCAAAGGAGATGAAGTCAGTGTCTCAGATATCTTCACCCCAATATTCATTGCCGCATTATTTACAATAATAAAGACACAGAAATAATCTAAGTGCCCGTGACAGATGAATGAATAAAGAAAATGTGAAATAGATATTATTCAACCATAAAAAAGAAGGAAATCCTGCCATTCACAAAGCCTTGGGTGGACCTTGAAGGCATTATGCTAAGTAAAATAAGTCAAAGAAAGACAAACACTGTGTGATCTCACTTATATATGGAATTGAAAAACCATTGAGCTCATAGAAATGGTTGAATGGTGGTTACCAGGGCTTGGGATTGGGGGGTAGAAATGGGGAGATGTTGGTCAGAGGGTACTAACTTCTATTATAGTTCTAAGGTGAGTAAGTTCTGAACGTCTAGCATATTGCATGGTGACTGTAGTTAACAGTGCTGAATTACATACTTGAAAGTTGCCAAGAGGATAAATCTTAAATGTTTTCACTATAAAAAAACATAGTTATGTGAGATAATGGGTATGCTAACTAACCTTATTTTGGTGATCATTTTACAATATATATGTGTGTCAAATCATCACATTTTACACCTTTAATTTGCACAGTATATCAATTATATCTTAATAAAGCTAAGGAAAAATTTTTCAAAATTGAAACTTGCATGATAGTATTATACTTAAGTATTGGTTGATTAATAAAGGGTAAGTATGTATATTTTAGTAATCACAATAACATCTACAGTCCTTTTAGAATAGCACATGCATATATGTGAGAGAAACAGACATTATTTATTCATTTGATAGATAGTGTTGATACCATGTAAATTTTCAGATGTTAATTCTGCATTAATTGTTGGCCTTTCAGGGGTTTATGGGCTATATGTTGGAAACTCCTGCTCTCATATTCTGCTTTTAATTCGAACTCCTATTGTTGAATAAATCTTACTCTTTTTTTTATAGTATTATCTTACCTAGCTAAAAAGTTTTCAACTTTTACAAATAGCACTTTTCCAATAAAAATGACACATTTATGCCAAATTCTACAAACCCTAGCTCTGTGTACATCTTGCTTTGTACCTTAGAGGTATGCTTGAAGTATTAGTGTCATATAAACTAAATTCTCTTCCAAGTGGCACAGCTGAGCACAGTAAACTAATAACCCCTTTAGTCACAGGATAAGTACATTTAATTCCTCTTCTGTAAACATGGGCTTTTGTACATTGGGTGTACTTTAAATGAAACACACATGCATGCCTACATTAGTGTGTCTATACCTCTTCCTTTGAGGCTTGTAGGATTTCTGTGCCAGCTGTTCCCATGGCAGATGGCACCTTGCCACTAGTGTCAGAGATGTAGGGAGAAGCACTGTGCCTTATCCCAGGGAGTCTTCACAGGTTTATAGGGAGGCCATTCTTTACCTCCTGTTACTCTATCCCAAACACATGTACATTGTTTAGAGAGATTCTGTGGGTGGGTTTTTGGAGCAAAATGTTGTGGTCATTAACACATAGATTTGTGCTGTTTTGAACCAGCCAGACTGGTTTACATTATGAGAAGCAGCAACCCAGCACCTTTCTCTCCTTGCAGGCCTGCATGCTTGTTTTCCAACCAGACCTCACCATCTCACTCCATGATGCAGCCGAGGAGAGTGAAATGGTTATATGTCTCGACTGCTCCAATTCCATGGAGGGTGTGACATTCTTGCAAGCCAAGCAAATTGCCTTATACGCACTGTCCTTGGTGGGTAAGAAGCAGAAGGTAAACATTGTCAAGTTTGGCTCAGGTGAGTGCCCTTTGGCGTCTACAGTGAGCCTCCTCCTTAATATCAGCATGTTTATGGGTAGAGATGATGGCTGTCAGTGTCCTGACCTTACCTTTGCAGTGCACAGCACAGTGTTCAAGAATTCTAGACCCAGGTCCCTGGGTTCAAGTCCCAGCTCTATCACTTAACTAGCTCTGGGTGTCCCCTTGGACAAAGTTACTTGACCTTTTCATACCTCAATTTCCTCATCTGTATTCTGAGGGTAATAATAGTCCCTACCTCTCAATGTTGTTGTGAGGAGTGAGCTAATGGATGTAAAGGATTTAAACAGGGCCTTGTTCCTAGGAGGCGCTATATAAATATTACTGTCACTGTCACCAGCCGGACCAAACAGAAGACTGTCGGTCTGACCAGTATGAGGGTCCCAAGTATATGGACAGAACATTTGTGATTAGCACAGTGGTAGAAAATTTATAAGGAGTGATCTCAGCAAGCATCAGATCAGCCCTATGAGAAGATAGGTGATACCGTGTCCAGTTGTGGGCCCAGGACCATCTCAGCCACCAGAAGACGGCACTATAGAGATGGAGATGGACCACAGTTCAGTGAGGGATGTCATGTCCTATTGGTGGTTCTCTGTCATTTAGCAAAGGCCCAGCCCCTTTACGAAGGAGCCAGAGTCTGCTACTGCTGGAGGCAGAGGTCGTGGAAGGAGAATGTGTCCCTCCGGTGACCAGGCTGCCTGTTCTGTTGTGATACCTGCACCTGACTTTGCATAAGCAATCTGCTACAAAACAGAGTCTGCACACATAATTTGATTCGGAACTTTTTACACAGTACAGTACATAGCTTGCACTAGAATTTATTATTTAAAGGAATACTGTGGTGATTTTAACTTACATGTTAAAATTATTGAGCATTATTGTTTGTTAATAGTCAATAAAGTGAATATTTAATGGCAACACCTCACACCAATCGTATTACACAGGTTACAAGGAATTATATTCATTCCCTAAGTATATCACAAGCAGTAATGTGCCAGCTGAGTTCATTATGGTGAGTAAAACCCCCTTCCTTTTTCTCCTGAACCTGTGTCTATCCAGTTTTAGTGGCACTGCCCCGGAGACCACTGTCAGAACACCCCCAGTCCTTCCATTTTGTATGTTGGTGGGCTCTTTTACTTCACTGAAAAAGCAATATGAACTCATTGAAGAAAATTTAGAAATTAAAAAGGGCAGAAAGAAAATATCCACAACCCCATCAACCAGCATTAACAGCTTAGCAGTGTTTTCTTTCTTTTTCTTTTTAAACATTTTTATTTATTTTACTTTTAGACAGAGGGGAAGGGAGGGAGAAAGAGAAACATCAATGTGCGGTTGCCTGTCACTTGCCCTCTACTGGGGACCTGGCCCGCAACCCAGGCGTGTGCCCTGACTGGGGAATCAAACCGGCAACCCTTTGGCTTGCAGGCTGACGCTCAATCCACTGAACTACACCAGCCAGGACAGCAGTGTTTTCCTCTGTCCCTTTTCTTCTGTGTTTTATATGGAGCAAGCTCAGTATGACCAGTTACCCCTTTAGTCCAGGTTGGCAGGCCCAGGGGTGTTTGATGTAATAGTTCTTTGAAAACCATAAAAAAGCAGATAAGTGATATAATTGATAATATTGTAGTTACCATATGACATGAAATAAACTCAAAGGATGTAAATGCAGCTGTTCCACAAATGTTTAATTAGAGAAAAATACCTTTTCAGTGACGATACTTCTAAACCCTCATTGAGAGACATGTTCCGTAAATGACTAGAGTGAATGGTGAATATCCCCAAAAAGGGATAAATAATTTTCCTCTTCATTTTCTGCAGTCTGCCTTGCCTACCATGGGAAACACTGACTTCTGGAAAACGCTCCGGTATTTAAGTTTATTGCCCCCCTCTCGAGGGTTACGGAACATCCTCTTCATATCTGATGGTCACCTGCAGGAGGAGGGCCTGACTCTGCAGCTTGTGAAGAGGCATGTGCAGCACACCCGGCTGTTCTCCTGCGGCGTTGGGTGAGTGGCAGGTCATCGGCTGTGAAGACCACAATGGGAGGCAGCCTGGGAGTGGGTGTCTTGGCCCACAGACGGTTCTCGGCAGTTGTGAGGTTGATACTTGTGCAGAGAAACTGTTTAGGGTACAGCTGTGGCACCTTGAGCTGTGAACCAGACTGCCTGGGTCTCAGCTCCCAAACCAGCCACTTACCAGCTATGGCCTTAGGCAACTTGCTTAATCTCTATAAAGTTAAGGTGATGATGCAAACACTACCTCTGAGGATTAAATGAATTCACGTATAGCAAGGACTTAGAACAAACTGGCCCCATAGCAAACACCAAATCAATGTTAGTGTGATTTTGCAAAGAAGTCCAAATTTCCAACCTTCCTAAGAAGCCCAAGATGGTTTCTGACTGGGGCTGAGGGGCCTGCTGCTTTAGGCTACACCCCGCTGCTCTGCTCCTCACAACACCTTGCTGGCAAGGTTCACATTTTTAAACCCTGAGATGTACAGGGAATCTTTCTCTGGGGAGTCTAGACCCTGTTATGTTGGAATGAACCCCCTCCCCGATTATAGTTAGCTTTTCTGGTTGAACTGAGTCATATGGTGTAAATACAAGGAAAACGCTAAACCAAAGAGGTCGGACTGGTGTTTGCACAGCACACCTGTCCTGTATGTACCTCCATGTGCTCCCTGCCTACAGTCACCCTCCTGGCAAGCGGTCACCAGGCCTCCCCCACCTCACACTGTGCTGTCCTAGGCCCCTGGGCTTCTGTAGCGATCCAGGCCCTTGATGCCCTTGAATGGCCCTCCCTGCTGTGCCCAGGCCCTCCGTGCTTGCCCAGAGGGCCCTTCTCTCTGCCCCCACCTCAGTCCCAGCCCCTAGTCCTGTTTTCTGTAATCTGAGGCCTAACAGGGCATCACACACCAACCAGGAAGTATGCCCAACCCACAGCAGATAACTTGCACCTTTGGATACCAGGTGACCAGCCCTAAGCTTGCCACAGGGAGGTGTCTTCTCACTGCTTCAGTCGGCACCTTATTTCATCTTCCTGGTCACAGCAACACCTGCTTGCTCCCCACATGGCCTGTCTGGGGCCCACTGTGCAATGGTCAGACTCAGAGGTCTTAGCACACAAGGCGCCGTGTCTTTACTGAGGGTCTGTTACGGGACAGACACCGCGCAGTTCAGGCTGCAGTACTGCATGTGAGAGACA
Source organism: Mormoops blainvillei (assembly GCA_004026545.1). Taxonomy (NCBI): domain Eukaryota; kingdom Metazoa; phylum Chordata; class Mammalia; order Chiroptera; family Mormoopidae; genus Mormoops; species Mormoops blainvillei. Next base: position 155,591 of record PVJD01000076.1, on the reverse strand, counting down.
GACAGAAAGCAATCCAGAACCTCGGAGGGAAACGGGGTCCCAGGTGTCAGGCAGGAAGGAAAGGGAGTGTGAGGGGTGACTAGGCTGGTTGACATGACCCAGCCTGAGAGAGCGGGAATTGTTAGACTTTCGGTCTGGTTTTTAGGACCTTCTAAATGTTTCTGCCTTTAAAACATACTCACTTGTGTTCAAAAACTCCAGCAAAATGCTGAGAGTTCTCCAGGAGTGGAGACTTCCTCCTGCCATTGTAACAAGTTGCCCTTGGAGTCCACACACAGAAAAGGGTCCAAGTAACCTCACTAACTGATGGAATTTGCAACATATAGACAAACTCCAGCTAAAGGATTTTCTAATCAGTGTTGTAATCACCACCAGTTGATTTCAAGGGCTGAAGACAAATACAACCTTTATCAATAGGCTAAAAAATGTTTCAAGATAACTTTCTTAAGCTCTTTTTCTGAAAAGCCATTGATCATTTCTTTAATATTTCAGGAGGAAACTCTCTGAAAAAGTCATTCTTGATAGGTGTAGAATTATTATCAAGAGAAATTTAATATGACATTGTCATTTAAATATCAGTGATTATCTTTGCTAGAATAAAAGTTACTTATTTATGCCTTTTGCTATCTAGATGTGGATCAGATTTCAAGCTGTACACTTTATTAACCCTTATGCCATTTCTTGGCCCTTGGAATCAGAGTTGGGTAGCTTTGACACTCCTAGAAAGTAGGCTGATCTTTATCAGCATTCTAGTACCTTTTGGGTTTTTTTGTTTGTTTGTATGTTTGTCTTTCCCAGAATTATCTGCTTCCTCCTTTGGTAAATTGGAGGTCAAGTATTTCTGCTTTTATTCTGTTATGAGAGAAATAAGCTCTCTGATGTGTGGAGCTTAATTATGTTACCCAAACCTTGTGATGTTTCATACTGTCATATGTTTTATCTCCTGAACCTCAGCTACAGAAGAGTAAATTCTTCTGTATATAATGTCTCTTCTGTTGGGTTTTGAACTGTGTCAGTCTTATTAACTACATGGACTTCTAAAGTGTTACTAGAATTTCTTAAAAAGTAATACCTGTGAAATGTGATCAGTTCTACAGCAAATCGTCATATCTTAAGGACTCTGTCCCAGTGTGGTGCTGGACAATTTGAATATTTTAACTCAAAATCCAAACACAGTTGGAAAAAACAGGTACGTTTGTCAAATATATTATTTCTAATCTTATGTTTACATGTGGAAATGTTATCTTTGTACAAATCTGTATTTTCATGAATGGGAATGGGAGCTAGAAAGGGGCAGGGGCCCCATGATGTGCGCCCACCCCTGGTGACCCCTGACCTTCCCCCAGGCAGGAGCACAGTGAATGAGAAACTGGGTCATTCTCCTAGCTAGTAGTTTGATTTCTGCTTTATCCAATGTCTTGAATTGACTTTTAAAAGTGAAGTATTATACATGTTTTACTAAAATTATTTTTTATTATGGCAAAATATACATGACGGTTACCATTTTTATCATACTTAAGTGTTCAGTTCAGTGGCATTAAGTACATTCACATCGTTGTGCAGCCATCGCAGCACTCCATCTCCAGAACTTTTCATCTTCTTGAACAGAACTCTACCCCCGTGAAACAACAACTGATTCTTCCTCCCCCATCCCTGGCAACCACCCTTTCACCTTCTGTCTCTATAAAGTTGACTGCTTGAGATAACCCTTAGACGTGGAATCTTAATGTATTTGTCCTTTCATGCCTGACTTATTTAATTTGGCATAATGTCCCCAAGATTCATCCATGTTGTACCATGTGTCAGAATTTTCTTCCTTTTCAATGGCTGAATAATATTCATTGTGTGTATCTACCACATTTTGTTTATCCATTCATTTATTGACAGACAGTTGGATTGTTTCCACCTTTAGCTATTGTTAAACATGCTGCTGTGAGTATTCGTGTACAAGGATGGTTATTTTAGGCAAATACCCAGAGTGGGAATTGCCAAATCATATGGTAATTTTAGGTTTAGTTTTTTTAGGAACCGCCATGCCATTGTTCACACAGTTGCTGCACCATTGTATTATATCCCCAGCAATGTACCAGGGTTCCAATTGTTCTACATCCTGGTCAATCCTTATTTACCACTTTTTGTTTTTGTTTTTATAATAACCATGCTAATGGATGTGCACTTGTATCTCACTGGGGTTTTTACTTACATTTCCCTAATGACTAATGACATGGAATGTCTTTTTACATGCTTATTAGCCATTCATGTATCTTCTTTGAAGAACTGTCTACTCAGGTCTTTTGTAGGATTAATTTTTATAACTGGAATTTACTTCATGCCAGAGCTGTATATTAGTAATTAACTAATGCTATAATTTTAGGATGTTTTGTACGTTTAAATAATGTGCTAGTGCATAAAAAGAGGAGTTATAAGTCCCAAAGGATAGAATGTGAAGTTTAAGGGTTCAGTAACTTATTTCCTGGACACAACATTGAAAGAGAAATAATTCCTCTTCAATAAATAGATAGAAGACCAGATGACTCGGTCGCGATCCCCAAGCTGCCACTCAGTCTCTGTGAAATGGCATCAGTTCCCTCCAGACACACCAGAGCCCCTGCAGGCCCCAGCCCACGTGCAGGCCTTGTTCCACAACGACCGCCTCCTGGTGTACAGCTTTGTTCCTCATTGTACTCAGGTAAAGAGGTACACAGTTTGTTTTACTGTGGGAAGAGCAATGTATTTTGCTAGTAATTTTCTTTTCTGTCTGATTTTATTTTTTTTACTCTCTTTCTTCCCCAAATCATAATATGCTGGCAAATTTTCTCTTTCTGGGAACACAGTGGGTGGTTAACCAGGGGTGCTGGAGAACCTTTTAATTTCCCTTGAAAAGAGAAAAGAAATCACTGAAAGAATCTCTGTCAGACTGACTGAAATACTGGGGAGTAGAAAAGCTAAGGAATTTTTTCCCCATTTCAGGCAACTCTATGTGCATTAATTCAAGAAAATGAATTTTCTACAATGGTATCAACTACTGAACTTCAGAAGACAACTGGAACTGTAAGATTCAAAATTTAAATTATGGACCTAGTGCTTGAAAGCTATAATTTTATATTTTCTTGTAGAATTCTCAGTGTGCTTCCTTTGTTATTGCTGTTTTTCTATGTCAACATTCAGTAAAAATGAGGACACTTTCCTTCAGTTTCTTTTTTTATAAGATTTTATTTATTTTTTAGAGAGAGAGAAAGAGAGGGAGAAATAGAGGGAGAGAAACATCATTGTGCAAGAGATAACAGCAGTTGGTTGTCTCTCACATGCTCCCAACCGGGGACCTGGTCCACAACCCAGACCTGTGTCCTGACTGGGAATTGAACTGGTGACCTTTCGGTTCATAGGCTGGCACTCAACCACTGAGCCACACCAGCCAGGGCTCCTTCAGATTCTAATGTACCAGTTCTTCATTTGGATTCTCGAGTCTAGTCATGTCTATGTGGGTATGAATAACTGCAATTAGATTTGGTATTTTATGCATGAAAATTCTGTAGGAAGGTTCTCACAAATGTCCATAACTCAATTAAAGTCAAGAACCACTGATCCATCTATGTTATTTTAAAGATTTTATTCATTTATTTTTCAGAGAGAGGGGAAGGGGGGTTGAGAGAGAGGGAGAGAAACATGGATGTGAGAGACAAACATTGATCAGCTGCCTCTTGCACGCCCCCAACTGGGGATCTGGTCCCCACCATGCCTGTGTCCTGACCAGGAGTCACAGCAACTTTTGCTCTGTGGGATGATGCCCAACCAACTGAGCCACACCAGTCAGGGCACCTATGTTATTTTAAAATAGTAAATAACAGTAGTAAACTAAATAAAACATTTATTGAGGCTGTGTTTGTTTTTTCTACTTTTGGATCAAGACCAAATGAATTAGCACCAAAAAACTTGTAGTATTTGCATTAGTATTTAATTTGCTGTAGTTAGACCTAGAAAATTCCAAACCTATCTATCTGTGCTATATTGTATGAAGCTTGCTTTTCACAGGAGAATTTGTGAAGCCAGAGAAACCACTTCCCAAACATTGCTGGGTTTGGGGTTTTTTGTTTGTTTGTTTGTTTTGTTTTTTTAAATACAATATGGCTTTTTTGGCACTGAATCAATAATTATAATTATTACTTGCCAGTGACTTATGTATAGAACATAAGGGAATTTCCATATTATTTTAAAAATTGAATCTTAGGCAGGCATAAAGTGAAAGGGTTTTACCTGGGAAGATGTCATTTTTCATAAAAGCACAATTTTTATAGTTATGCTTCCTCTGCGAACTGTGATCTGATCAATAACACAGTTAGAAGAGTTGGACTTCTCTTTGTAAGCAGATATGGTCACTTAAGATCTGCTCTGTTTTGTAGTCATTTGAGAGGAAGAGTAGGGAACCCTTCTTCCTGTCCTTCAGCATGGAGACCACAGTCATGCTAGGGCATCACAGCACTAAGCTGGCTCCTCCTACAGTAGAACAGTTTAAAGTTTTTGAAATAAATTGAATTGGCAAAATGGCCTTTTATAGAAAAAGCAAAACTGTAGGGACAGAAAACAGATGAGCTGTTGGCAGGGACTAGAGGTAACTGCAAAGGGGCACATGGGACTTTATAAGGTGAAGGGACTACTCTGTGTCTTTATTTCAGTGGTGGTCACACAGTTGTGTACATTTATTAGAACTTTTCAAACTATACATTAAAAGGGTAAATTTTAATGTATGTAAAGTATACCTCTGTTTTAAAAATGGTTTTCTGTGTATGACTGTAATTAGAAGACATTTGAATCTTTCTTTCTTTGCTGCTTAAATAGATGATTCACAAGCTGACGGCTCGAGCTCTGATCAGAGATTATGAAGATGGCATTCTCCATGAAAATGCGACCAATCATGAGGTCTGCTCTTTTCATAGCAAAAATCTTTGTGCTTTGTTCATGGTTCTTCTTAAATGGACTTTTCCACGGACATGGAGAGTGAGGCTAGCAGGATGGAGATACATGCAGTATCAGAGGTGTATATTGTCACATCGGGGTGCAGGATGCTCTGTGGCTTCTTGAGAACTCCGTGGTGATGTGCCCATCAGAGAGAGGCTGGAGGAAGGCTCTGAGAGCGTCTGTTACCCGAGCTCTTGAGTGCTGTTGATTGTCATAGTCCCCTCTTCCTGATGAAGAGCCAGGTGCAGGACAAGTGGGTGGCCTCCCTGTGGACACACAGCACAGACAAAGTCACCTTACTCCCTACTGGCTGAGCTGAGGAGGCCCCTGGCTGGGGGTCCCACTCAGCTAGGATGGCCCTGCTGGCTCCTCTAAGGTGCGAATCTAATGAGGTTAGAAGCATTAGGACTCGATGCCATCCCCAAAAGAGGGTACCAGCATGCCACACAGAGCCACCAATTCCCTTGCAAACAGTTACCACTCGTGATAAGCGGCCTGTGCCTTCAGCACTCTCCAGTGCTGCCCTTTCATTACAGCTTTGAGTTTGTTTTGCTTATGGCCCTCTTATCTCTGGGGTGCCTAACCAACCCTGCTGCCAGACAGCCCTGAATAAGTCATTCACCTGTCCATGCTTTAGTGCTCATCTTGAAAATGGGGCACAGAGACTTCCTGTAAAAGATTCCAGAAGCTCAGCACACTCCAGAGTGAGAGGTCTCTGTAATCTACAAAGAACTCTACACGTAGAATTATCCCTTCTAGGACTTGGCTGTTCAGCTGAATAGAGAACATTTAGTCACCAACTTGAGATATTTAGACGGGGACATTGACTCAATATTTAGTTTGAAATTCTAGTTATGAAATGATTTGCTTTTTATACAAAAACACCTTTTGGATTACTTAATACACATTTACTGAAAAATAAAACAAGACATGTTTGCATTTGTTTTATTCTGCCCTAGATGAAGAAGCATATCCTAAAATCTCTGATTATTCAACTCAGTAAAGAAAACTGTCTCATAACACAGTTTACAAGCTTTGTAGCAGTTGAGAAAAGGGTATGTAATATTGTTAATTCATGTTTCTTTTCTTATTTTTTTTTTAATTTTCACTGGAGGACATGCTTATTGATTTTAGTTAGAAAGAGGGGAAGGGAGGAAGATAGAGGGAGAGAACATCGATGTAAGAGATAAATATCGATCAGTTGCCTCTCGTATATGCCCTGACCAGGGACTGAACCCACAACCTAGGTATGTGTCTTGTCTGGGAATCGAACCTGTGACCCTTCGATATATGAGACCACGCTCCAACCAACTGAGCCGCACTGGCCAGGGCCTTGGTTATTTTCTGTGTTTACATATTAACAAAATTACTCTTACTCTGTCTCTGACAATATCCACATCCTTGGCCTGTAATGAACAAGGAGGGGAAAGGTAGAGGGTCATCAAGCCAGGGCCTCAGCATGAGGGCTCATGGTGACCTCTCAAAATGAGATACGTATATTATTTTTAATGTTATAATTGTTAATTAGTTACATGTGTACTTTTAAGATTTACTACAACTTTGTTCCTTTTTTGGCATTTCTCATTTTTTATTAATCCAAGACCTTCAACAAATAAAAAAGACCTGGGCTCTCTTTACCCTCTGAAATGACCTTTCTACCCCATCAATTTAAGGCACTGACCTCAGTGCCCGATCAGTAAAGAGGAACAACACCCAAACGAGGATGTCTGTCTTCTCCACCTCTTTCTCTCTCACCTGAGGCCCAAGATGCAGGACCCACATAGATTGACACTCACACATATTCCAAAGCAAACTTGCACAGGGCCTATTATTTCATTTGATAATGTCTGTTTTGTTTTTACCTTATTGTGATTCAATATAGGATGGTAATGAGTCATCTTTTCCTAATACTCCAAATATTTTGGAACTTATTGCCAAAGAAGATGTAGATTTTCTGCCATACATGAGCTGGCAGGAAGAGCACCCGGACGCCAGCATACCATACGTAAGTATTAATTACCACATAGATTGATATTGTGTTTTCCCATTTTTATGGTGGTGAGGGGAACTCTTTGATAAAATAATAGCTTTACTATTTGTTTATGCAGAATGCATATATAAACATCTGTACAGTTTTAAAAATGCTATTGCATGACTGAGAAAGTCACCACATAGAAATAGAGCTGTACGTACAAAAAGGGAAAAGTATGATTCCACTTCACTCAAAGGCAGATAAACTGTCACACAGGAAACCAAAGCCATTTACTCTCAGTAATATAATAGATTCATCATGAAGTATTTTTTAAAAGTCTTACCTAATAATCTGAATTCATCACCAATGTTTATAGTACTCTATATTGTGGCCTTTAACAACCAGAGATATAATAGAACTTGAGAAATGTGACTTAACGTAAAATTGAAAGGCATATTCAAAAGCAAAGGAATAAGACAGTGCTCTCAAGTATCCAGGTTAGAGAAGTAAAGTTGCCATTTTAGGAATTTAGAATCTAAGGGGAAAAAATTTGTAAGGAAAGGAATTTTTGGAAAATATTATACAATATAGGCAACATTCACTTTCTTGGATTCATTTTGAAGTTATGACATCAGTTAAGAACATAAAAACATATTAGATGTCATTTGCTTTCCTCATAAAGTCATATTTAGTATGATTTTAAAAATTATTTTATTTGTCAATTGTAGTTCACATACAATATTACGTTAGTGTCAGGTATACAACGTAGTAGTTAAGACATTTCTATAACTTACAAAGTGATCACTCTGATAAGTTTAGTATCCACTTGGTACCATACATTATAATAATGTTTAGTATGTTTTAAGATGGTAAATAAACAAAACATCAAAACAAAACCACAGATGTTTCCTCAAATGAGCCAGAAGAGTAAATAAACCAACACTGTACTGAAAAGCTAACATTGAAGAGGTCTTTGTTTTTTGTTTCTTTATTTTTCATAGTTCTTTGTTTTTATTTTTTATTGTTCTATTACAGTTGTCACAATTTTTCCACCTTTGCCTTTCTCTGCGCAGCCCACACTCCACTCCCACAGTCAATCCCCACACCGTTGTCCATGTCCATGGGTCATTCGTATGTGTTCTTTGACTAATCCCTTCCCCTTCTTTCCACCATTATCTCCCTCCCCTCTGGCCACTGTCAGTCTGTTCCATGTTTCCATGCCTCTGGTTCTATTTTGCTCATTAGTTTATTTTGTTCATTAAATTCCTCTTATAAGTGAGATCATGAAATTTGTCTTTTACCAACTGGCTTATTTCACTTAGCATAATATTCCCCAGTTCCATACATGCCGTCACCAAACGTAGGAGCTCCTTCTTTCTTTCTGCTGTGTAGTATTCCATCGTGTAAATGTACCACATTTTTTGATCCACTCATCTACTGATGGGCACTTAGGTTGTTTCCAGCACTTGGCTATTGTACACAGCACTGCTATGAACATAGGGGTGCAAAAGTTCTTTTGAATTTGTGTTTCAGGATTCTTAGGGTATAATCCCAGCAGTGGAATCACTGTGTCAAAAGGCAGTTCCATTTTTAATTTTTTCAGGAAATTCCATACTGTTTTCTCAGTGGCTGCACCAGTCGGCATTCCCACCAACAGTGCACTAGGGTTCCCTTTTCTCTACATCCTCGCCAGCAGTTGTTGTTTGTTGATTTATTAATGATGGCCATTCTGACAGGTGTGAGGTGGTGTCTCATTGTGGTTTTAACTTGCATCTCTCTGATGGCTAATGATATTGAGCATCCTTTCATATGTCTCTGGGCCCTGTGTATGTCCTCCTTGGAGAAGTGTCTCTTCAGACCCTTTCCCCATTTTTTAATTAGATTATTTGTCTTCCTGGTGTGGAGTTGTATGAGTTCTTCATATATTTTGGAGATTAAACCCTTTTCCGATGTATCATTGGCAAATATGTTCCCCCATAAAGTTGGTTCCCTTTTCATTTTTTGTGATGGTTTCCTTAGGCTTTTTAATTTGATGTAGTCCCATTTGTTTATTTGTTCCTTTATTTCCCTTGCCCTAGGAGATAATATCAGCAAAAATATTGCTATGTGGGATATCTGAAATTTTACTGCCTAAGTTTTCTGCTAGGACTTTTATGGTGTCATGACTTATATTTAAGTCTTTTATCCATTTTGAGTTTATTTTGATGTAAGTTGGTGGTCTAGTTTCATTTTTTTGCATGCACCAGTCTAGTTTTCCCGACACCGTTTATTAGAGAGGCTGTTTTTACTCCATTGTATGTTCATGCCCCCTTTGTCAAATATTAATTGGCCATAGAGACATGGGTTTATTTCTGGGCTTTCTAGCTATGTGTCTGTTCTGATGCCAATACCAGACTATTTTGATTATAGTGACCTTGTAGTATAGTTTGATACCAGGTATGGTGATCCCTTGAGGAGGTCTTTGAATGGTGTTTCCAAAAAGTGAAAGGGATTTAGGCATATGATAGTAAAATCCTAAGACAGTTATAAAATTAGAAAAAAAATTTCTACCAGAGACAGATTGATTTCCTTAATATTTAAATAGCTCCCATGAATTCAGAACAAAATCAGTCATCCAAGTGAAAAATAGGCAAAGGGTTTGATCATGAATAAGGAAATAATGTGGCTCTTAAACATAAAGGAAAATGCTCAGTCTCATTATGGCTAAGAGAAATGGAAATTAAAACTGTAGTGAGGTCTATTTTTTCATCAGTTAGGTTGGCAAAGATCAGAAAATGAAGACGATTGAAAGTAGTAAGAAAACCTGCCACACAGGGCTGTTAGGAAGGGTGCAAGAATTAATGCGTGTAGGGCCAGTAAAGCAGGCCTGGCTCTTGGTCAGTGTTCAGTAAATGTGAGCTATCATCTTCATTACGGTATTGAAACAGGCACCCACCCACAAGCTGATGGCACAGGAGGTCTGTATAACCTCTGTGCAGTGTAGTACAATATCTACACAGCCCTTAAAAAGAGTGAGGCATCTTCATGTGCTGTTATGGGAAGATTCCCTAAGAAATATTAAGCAGGAAAAGCAAGATGGAGAACAGTGTGAATAACATACTACTTCTTGTGGAAAAACAAAAATTAAAGAATGGACATTCCTTTGCTTATTTGCTTATGACCTTATTTTAAAATGTCTGAATGTTTACTGTCTCTGGGGAGAGACACTAGGTGCTATGACAGAACTCACATCCAGGGTGGTCCACGGGTGGCCAGGAGATTTTGTGGGGGCTTGTTCACTGCAGTGTACCCTTTTGGGTACTTTGAATCTTGTACCATGGGCATGGATTGCCCATTCACAATATCAATAAACTTAAAAAAAACACAAACGAAGTGTTTGGGGGAGTTCGATAAGGTAGGAGGTGTGTGTATGTTGATCACGATGGCGAGCTGAATCAAACCGAGGGTGGCCTAGCGGCCTTACCCACAGGCACTGTGTGTGTTGACAGCCTCAGTTAGAGGCTGCAGCTGTCACTCGGAGACTTCCAGATTCCACTTCAGGGAATGTGGCTGAGGCATTGAAAAAGGACAGGAGAGAGACCATGTTGGGGGATGGTGACCCTGTACTCTCTTTTACTCCCACAAGGGGCCATTTGAGTGCCACATTTTCAAAAATCATCTGCTTTACAACTCATAGTCAACTACTGTTCTTGCAACAAGACATCCTATTGTCAAAAAGGATCCTTAAAAGTGTATACTTATTTTAAATATGTGTCAAATACACAGAAAATACCTGGAGATATATATGCCAAACAGACATTGGATATAAGAGCCTGTGTGATTTTTATTTTCTCCTTTGTGTCTACCTGTTTTGTGATCTTCTCATAGCACATGTATATTGCTTCTAAAATGTTTAATTTAGTTTCAGTATTGGCTCTAACTGAATTTAGGTTTTACTACAGTGTGATCATGAATTGTTTCATACTAATTTGCAAATGCTTTGGACTTTCTAAATATAATTTTAAATTTTTTTCAGTTACAGTTGACATACAATATTATGTGTACAAAAATAGTGATTAGTCATTTAGATAACTTACAAAATGATCACCCCATAAGTCCAGGACCCATCTGGCACCATAATAGTTATTACAGCATTATTGACAATATTCCCTGTGCTAAATGCTTTGGACCTTAATACTTCCAGATTTAAACCTATAGGAGAAAATTTACAAATTACAAATTAAATTGATGATAATTTATTTTAGCTACAATAATTTTCTCTGAATGGACCATCAAATTTAGCAAAATATTCAAGCCTCTGTGACTATTCCTCATGAATTATTTTACTTACTAAAATGTGACATGGCCTCTGACCGGTGTTGCTCAGTGGGTTGAGCTTCATCCTGCGAACTGAAAGGTCACCCGTTCAATTCCCAGTCAGGGTACATGCCTGGGTTGGGGGCCAGGTCTCAGGTTGGGGGCATGTGAGAGGCAACTGATCAATGTTTCACACATCGGTATTTCTTTCCCTTCTTCTCTCCTCCCTTCCCCTCTCTCTAAAAATAAATAAATAAAATCTTTAAAAACAAATGTGACTAAGAAAGAACTTCACTTGGAATGACTTCAGGTCAGATCAGTAACAGGCAGCTAGACAACAGGCCTTGGAAGAGCCCTGGCCAAAGGAAAGGCAAAGATATTATAAAAGTAACTTCTCTCATTTTTAACATAAATTGTTTTAAAAATCCAATACTTCAACTCTTGTTAGCAACAAATCAGGTGTTATGAATGAAGTTAGAACCCCTCTAGCCCTGTATTTCAGCATTCTCTCTCTTGAGGGCCTGCCTTGTCCCTTGTAGGTGATGGTGGTTAAAGATTGGAAACTTGGAGGAGAGGAGGAAAGTGAGTAATTTTGATCAATTGAAGAATCATGGTGGGATATGACCTTATTTTTGTTAGTTTAGTAAGATTGTTTCTTGCATAGTCACATGGTTCAAACTCCAAACAGTCCAGAAGGGGAGAAAGGGAATTCACCCCAACGTCCTCACTCACCCAGTCCCCTCCCCAGAGCACCCATGGTTACTGGGTCCTTGTGAAATCTTTCCAAGACAGCTCATGTGTATATGAGCTAAATGTGAATTTTCCCACCTGTTTATACTATATACAGTATATATACTGTGCATACTGTTCTATATATTGTTTTTAATCAACACCTTGGAGATATATTGAAGAGCAACTGCCTCCTTTTTACGGCTGAATAACATTATATCGTTTGGATGTACTAGAATTTATTTAACTGAGTCCTTTGTCCATGGACATTAAGTTTATTTCCTGTTTGTAACAAACAGTGCTCCAGGAATAACCTTTCACATATGTTACTTCTCATGTGTTTTAGTGTATTTGTAGGAGATATTTCTAAAAACAGGCTTCAAGGGCCAGAGGATATGTGCTTTTTAAGTTTTAATTTTTTAAGATTTTATTTATTTATTTTTAGAGAGGGGGGAAGGGAGGGAGAAAGGGAGAGAAGACACCTCAATTGGCTGTCTCCTGCATGCCCCCAACTGGGGACCCAACCCACAACCCAGGCATGTGCCCCAACCAAAAATCAAACCTGTGACCTTTTGGTTTGCAGGCGGGCGCTCAGTCCACTGAGCGACACCAGCCAGGGCTGCATTTTAAATTTTAAATAATGAGGGAAGCTCTGCTACTGACTGTGATGGAATAGCAGCATGCATTTAGCAACTGAGTATGTTCTCCCACCTTAAACAACTAAAATTATATGTGACAAAATATATTTGACTGGACAAAATATGAACCATTGGTTTTTCAGACAGAGCACAACAGTAATCCCTCAGAGATGAAAACAAAGAAGGTTGAACCCTTGATTGTTAGCTCTCTGCCTGGTCAGAATCCTCAGCCAGTAGCCCAATGATGGTAGACCCACACACAGCCTGGTAGCGCCTCTGAGTTAGGGGGACAGAGTTAGGATCAGCGAGGTCAAGATGGCTAAGGTTAGGAGGTAAAGTACTGGAGAGGAGAGAACCACACACAAGGAGCTCCAGAGACCTGCGGAGGATTCCCTCGTAGTTCTTGCTGAGTCCAGATCAGTGTATGTGTGAGGAAAAAACCGAGGCCAGAGAAAGAGCCACCAGAAAGAAGCAGGCAGAGTAGTCATTGTGGCGCTCACTCAGGGTCAGAAACAGTTTACATTCCCACAGACTATGTGGAAAGATCTCCATATAGAGCTCCCAGAAGGCTATTGCCATAGTCGAAGCACTTTACCAAAGGATCTCTATTAAAGCTAATCTCATCCCACCTTGAAAGCAAGACTCAAAAGGATCAAATTATTTCCAAATAACTGAGCTGTATACCAGAACCAAGCCTAAGACCTTGTGAAGGGATTTTTAAAATTTTTCTGTACCTCAACAGTGTAAAATTCACATGTCTAGCATCCATTTCAGAATTATCAGGCAGGCAAAGAAGTGAGAAGATGACCCATAATGAAGAGAAAAACCAATCAAGAAAAACTAACCCAGAAACTAAGATATAATAGAAGTTGTAGACAAGGATATTAAAACAGCTATTATAAATATACTCTGTATGTTCAAGAAGGCTGAGGAAGGATTGAGCATGTTAACTAGAGATATGGAAGATAAAAAAGACCCAAATTGAACTTCTAAAGATGAAAAATCTTTAGTGCCTGAGATAACAAATACACTGGATGTAACACCCAACATATTAGACACTATGGGATCCCTTCGTGATATGAGTTGCAAATTTATTTCCCAGTTTGCCTTTTGTATATTTTTTAGGATTGTTTTTATTGTCGCTTAAGTTTGCCAAAAACAATTTCCAGCATCTGTGATTTCATGTTTCCTTACTTGAAACTCAAGCTACTTTCAAGAATAGGATGGAGTCAAAAAATAGACATTAAAAAAATACCATAACCAAATAACACCTTGTAGAGCACACGAAACAGATCCAAAGAAAGCTTTTTGAACATTACAAAAATTAAAATGGGTAGCTTTTAAGGTGTGTTTTTTTTTTAATTTATTGATTTTAGAGAGAGAGAAAGGGATCGATAGAGAGAAAGAGAAATATTAATTTGTTGTTCCACTTTCTTCCATGTACCCTGACCAGGGATTGAACCTGCAAACTTGGTGTACTGGGATGAGGCTCTAATCAACTGAGCTACCTGGTCAGGGCCTGGGGAGCTATTTAAATGTGCTTCGGTTTTATGTGACCTTGCATTGAGGTTTTTTGGGGGGGAGTTTAAAGATTTTATTTATTTTTATAGAGAGGGGAAGGGAGGAAGAAAGAGAGGGAAAGAAACATCAATGTGTGGTTGCCTCTCTAGCACCCCCCGACTGGGGACCTGGCCTGCAACCCGGGCATGTGCCCTAGGTTCGAGGGGAATCGAACTGGCAACCCTTTGGTTCGCAGTCTGGCGCTCAATCCACTGAGCCACACCAGCCAGGGCTGCTTTGAGGTTTTAAGTGGGGTGAACAATTTATATGCAAATTTTAAAATTCACTTTTGAAACAGAAGAAAATGCCCTTAAAATTAATTAACCTTATATAAAACGGAGAAGAAAAACCATCTTAAGAACTGCTTCAGAAGTGTGACACCAAAGACTCAAAGCATAAACTGGTGTGGTGAGAATACAGATAACCTCCAGGATGAAGCATTTAGCCTCACATTTCTAGACTTTTGAGGTTCCTGGGTCAGTGTCTAATTAAGATTCTTTTATTTGGTGTATATCAATTTATGTGATTCATCCTCAAGAATGGAGTATCTTTCATAGTGAACATTGTACAAATTAGGGAGACTGTCACAGATGTAATAGCCATGCTTTGGAAAGTAACCTACATGGGAATTCTATATAAAACCAACTTGACTTGCTATTTGTGTTTTGATGTTACTTATCATCTTTTAGCCATGCAGATTTTATTTTAATCTTTGGGTTTCTCGGGTTTTTTTGTATCATTTCTTGTCATGCTTAGAAATACCTGTTCAGAGATTATGCTTTTTAAAAATTTCCCTTTATTGATACCTTCAAATAGTTTTATGATTTCATGTTTACATTTAGTTTTTCACCCAGTTGGAATCTATCCTGGTATAACATAAGAAGTCTGGAACCTTATTCTTTTTCAGGTGGCTGCCAACTTTTCCCCATACCATCTATTGAATAATTCTCCTTTTCTTTCGATTGACTTGAAATGCCATCTTTATCATCTGCTAGATTTCCCCACGTCTTATGATCTGTTGCTGGACCATGTGTTCTGTTCTATTGATCTATTATAATTATTGTAATTTCACCATATGCTTTAGTAGGTCTTTAATAGCCCATCACTATTGTTCTTTTTCAGTTTGCTTATTTAATTAAGAACATTTTTCCCAGATAAACATCATTTTTAACTATTATTTTGAAACGTGTATCTCATCATATGTTTTTCAAAATTAATTATTTAAATATTTACTTAAAAGTTAACTGAGTTGGGAAAAGACTACTTCTTTTTTTAAATAGCTCTAATCAGAGCTATTTTACCTTGTTAAAATTAGAAGCTAGCCAATTCCAAAGTACCTCAAGGTCTTGTAATTTATATAAAACTACATTTTATTAACAGTACAACTTTTTCATGAATACTCTTTAAATTATATTCAAACAATGGTAGTAACATAGAATCCTTCAATCCCTTTTGTATATTCTGTTTATATTCTGGTATAAAGATACATTCAGTTACTTTAAAGCTTTTGAATTTTCCGTTTTCTCATTTTCTTAATATTGCTATAAAGCAGTATAAGGGACTAGAATAATTTATTTCAAATTATCATCTTACTTTAGGACTAACTCACACCCTAGGATACTGCTAATTGTAAAATCTTGGGCAAGTCACTTTTACGGTCCTCTGTTTCCTCTTGTGTAAAATGAGGGGTGTTTAAAATTCCATGATTCTGAAAACTAAGATTAAGATCTGTAAAGTATTTATTGCTGATATGTTCTCCAAATCTCAGATTCCGTATCTATAAGATGTAGATCTTTTTTTTTTTAAATGATCTTTAATAGCTTCTTTTTTCAAAGCTCTGGGATAAGCAATTGCTTGACTCCTGGGAAGTCAGTTACTAGGAAGGACATTTGCTTGATTGTTCATTTTATTCTCTTTTCCCTGACATAATTTTTTCTTCTGGGCAGTCTCTTTCAGCATCCTCTGAATGGCACGAAGAATTGCAGCTTAAACATTCAATTAAAAGAAAACATAAATCATCTAAGCTGGAAGTTTTTGAAGGTTTTGAAGTGTTTGGCTTAGGTTCCCACCTACCAGAAAAACCTTTAACAATCAATTTTGAATGCAGAGGTGCGGAAAGGTCATTGGATTTAAGTCACATAGATTCATTTAAGCACTCAGGAATTAAACCAGCATTTCCAAACGTCATCTCACCAAAAATGGCTGTTTCCAACTCTTTTGCTGCCCCTGGTTCAGCCAGTTTCCTAATTGCTTCCCCTGTTGGTCCTGCTTCCCTCTGTCCTCCCAACTTACTTCCTCAGATCCTTCCTTTCGGTTCTCCTGCTAGTCCCAAACCATTTGGTCCAACTAAGAACAACCAAGGCCTTGAGACAGGCATTTTTCTTGAGAGGGCTTCTCCTCCCAGCCTGCCTCCGCAGAACCCACCTTTTAGATCTTTTACTGATTCTCCTTTCTCAGGTGTCCTCTTTAGCTCCAGAGAGTCGTATCTACCTGAAATGACTGAAGGACCTCAGGTCTGCCCTTCTGCAGACACTCCCCTTGAGTTGGACTCTCCTCCACAGCCAAATTGTTTGTTCTCTCCTCCTAGACTTCCTCTCCCTTGTCCGACCACAGGATCTGACTTTCAGCTTCCTCTTGGCTCTTCTCCTCTTCATTTTCCAAATTCCCCAGCTCCCTTGAGCACCAGTTACAAGCAACCAATACATCAAATTGATCGTGCTCTCCGTGAGGCTTCCCTGTCATTTAGGTCTTCTACATCAAATATTTCTGCAAGATCTTCACTATCAGATTGTCTCTCAGATACATACTCAGCTGCCTTAAGTTCTTTTGAAACAGAAAGTGATGAAACACCGGAATTTCTGGGAAGTGGGTTTTTTAAAACGGTAGAAAAATCTCATATAACAAGAACAGACTTTCCTGCAAGTTTTCTGGTACTAAACGACAAGGCTGACACAGGCTGCAAAGACAGCTGGAAGAATTTCATGCCTGCGCCTGAACTCTTCAGTCTGCAAACTGAGGTATTAGCCTTACTTCTCCTACGTCTGTAGTTAATTTGCTTCATACTTGAGAACAGTACTATTCAAAATACCTGGTCATTGAATTTTGTATAACCAGTGCACAGTGAGTTAAGGGACTTGCTGTAATTATTTGTTTTGATATAAAGTAGTTTAGTAGCAAAAGCAACTGATTTAGTAGAAGACCAAGTTTGCGTCCTAGCCCTGCTGCTTGGTGATTTGGGACAACTCAGATAACCTTTCTCAGCCTCAGTTTCCTTATCTATATAATGGGAATAAAAATAGTGTGTATTTCATATTGTGGTTTGAGATTTAAACAAGGTAATATCAGCTGCCCAGCTGCCCAGCTGCCCTTTCCTGGAAAGATGCACATAAAAGCAGCATAGGTAGCCACTGCTATTGGTGTATGCTGGAGCCAGACTGTTGGGGCTTAAATCCTGGCTATGCCACTTGTTAGTTGTGTGACTTGGGACAAGTGCCCTAACCTTTCTGTGCCTCAGTGCCCTCAATCTGTAAAGTGGGTATAGTAATAATACCTCCATAAGGAGTGGCCGGAAAGATAAAATATCATCTGGCACTTATTCAGTACTGGTTGGCACATATTATCGCTACAGGTATTTTTCAAATTATGGACATAGATGCTTTAACATGTGAACCTACCTTTCCGCACCCTCCTTTCTGCTCCCTATATGAGTTACTCTGGGACCCAGCGTCTGTCTACTTTAAGGTTTGGATCCCCAGGTGAATGAAAGCTTACCTCACTCTCATAAGCATATGACAAAGGTCAGCCTGAAAAGCAGTGACTCTTGGCTGCATTGGGCAGGGGACAGTGAGCACAAGGAAGTAGTTTTAATGACCATATTTAACATAATTTTGTATTTAGTAAAAAAAATTGTCATTTTCATGTTTCAGATATCATAAGGGCACAGTTTTAATGTTTAACAAAGAAATCTTGTTATTTAAAAGTTTGAGGAACATTGTTTTGAGAAACAAAGCATTGTTAGAAGAAAAGATATATAATACCACTTTTTAAAATGTTTACACATGAGACTACTTCCAGACTTTTTATAAATGCCACTACATACTTAATGTTTATAGTATCTATGAGATTACCAATACTATGTCGTTAGTGTATAAAAGACTTTGATTTTATAGTAATAAAAAATTTAGGTGTATCTTAATAAACTGAATTGAAATAATTGGAAACATATTTATCCCATAACTTCCTATGTGATGAAATTTGAAGAATGTTGCTTGAATTTGTTTTCTGAACTTCATAGGATGGCTTCTGGAAACTTACGCCAGCACTGGGATTTATATTAAACCTTAATACAACAATTTTAAACAGTTTTCTTGAACAAAAAGGCATTCGTTCTCTAGGTAAGTTACTGGTTTTCTGTTTATTAAATGACATGCTCTAATTGTTTAATTTTTTTGTAAGCTAGTGCATTAATATAATACATAAGGGGGGCCACCCCAAAACCAGAATTCATTTATAAAAATATGTGTATTTATTCTTATATGTTTAAACTTCAGCCACCTTCAAAGTACTCTCCATTTGATGCGATACACCTATCGAGATGTTTTTTTCCACTGCTCAAAACAATTTTTGAACTCGTTGATTTTGATGCCTTTTAGTGCTTCTGCTGTTTTTTGTTTTGCCTCTTCCACATCAGGAAGACATTTCCCTTTGAGGACTCTTCATCTGGGAAAACAAACAAACAAAAAATATTTCCAAGAGTGAGATCAGGTGAATAGGGAGGTTTCACCTATGAGCTCTAAACTATGACTAGTTTCTAGTCATACCTTTACCTCTAATAAGGGTATTACCTGTGCAATTTCTTAGCATAAGTAGCAATAATTGCAAGTTTAAAAAAATCCAAATCTTAAGTTGCTTGACACAAAGATTACTTTCTTGCCCGTGTCACAGTCAAATATCGATCAGCAGGCAAGTTCCACTCCACATAGTCAGTTAGAGGTCCGGGTTCCTTCCATATTGTGGCTCTACCATCATCAACATGTGTCTTTTAAAATGACTCTGGTGAAAGAAAAGAAAAGAGATGACTCTGGCATCATTTACCAGAAAGACGTGAGGGAGAGAGAGAAAATGTGGCGGGAACTAGTCACAGAGCCGCACTCAGATACAAGGCTTTGTGCCCTGGAAAAGACAGCTTTGATGAGCAGTTAGTCAGCCTCTGCCAGAGCCAGACCTGCTGCTTTTTGTGACAGTGAATCAGATGGATGAGGAGATCCTGGACATCCTCAAACCAGCATAGCCCTGGGTTAAGAGATTTTATTTTTAAATTAAAAAACAAACAAACATTAAACAACTAGCAAATACTCATTGAACAGAAGTGTCTGATTCCCCTGCCATCACCTCAAAAATGCCAGGGTTTTCGCATTTCAGACCTGTTCCAGGGTCAGCAGACTCTTTGCCTGTTCGACTTGTACTAGACTAAAAAGGAATAATGAAAATTTACATGTTGAGAGAGTTCTGGTTTCTGGAATAATAGAAGAGCTCGTATCTAACATTCCTACCAGTAACATTTACTAACCCTGGACATCTATTTGAAAGCCTCTCACTGAAGGCTTCGAATGCAAAACAAAAACAAAAACAAACAAACAAAAAAAACAGCAAAAAAAACACAAAGAAACAGGCAGAACTGGAGGGCAACACAGTCCTTGAAAGAAGAGGACAAACCAGGCATGTGCCATGTTTATCCAGCTTTTCACCTGAAGGCATTTCTCAGTTTCTGAGGCACATGGGGGTTAGAACTGAAACAGAAATTCTCAGTGGGATGAAGACAGAAAGGTCAGGATGGCCAGAGTGGCTGGAAATAAGGGGGAAAATTCTAGGAAAGGTGGAGCTCTGAAATCTGCCTATAAATTCCTTCAGATCCATGGCTGTCCAGGAAAAAACAAAAGCTGAGCAGAAATTCCAGCCACTGCCAAGTGTTGGGGAGACAGGTTTGGTTTTCAAATGACAGCAAAACAAGAGACTTGATAAATATCTCAGCCTTTCCACTGAAACCTGAAAAGGACCATATAAAGACCATTTCTGATGACCAAGTACTGTGCCTCCGATGTGCTTTGTAATGAATGTCTGGTGCTAGGACTACCAGGCAATAGGGAAAAGGCACAGTTTGACCTTTTACCTCATGCCGGACTCAAAAATCAGTTCTAAATACATTGAAGACTTAAGTGTGAAAGGCAAACCATAAGACATTTAGAAAAAAATACAGGAAAGTGTTTTTATGATTTTAAGACAGGAAACATTTTTAAAACTTTTTATTTTGAAATAATTTTAATCTTGACAAAAAGTTGCAAATATAGTACAAAGAATTCCCCATATATCCTTCACCCAAATTTCACAAACATTAACATTTGGTAACACTTGATTTATCAATCAGAGAGGAGTTTCTTAATGTATGTGTACTTGCATTAAGATAAAATATTTGCAACACAGATAAACAAGGTATATACGTACAGTGGAATATTATTCAGCCTTAAAAAAGAAATTCAGACACATGCTACAACATGGATGAACCTCAAATACATTATGCTAAATGAAATAAGCCAGTAACAAAAGGACAAATAACTGTAAGATGCCACTTATATGCGGTACCAAGAATAGCCAAATCCATAGAGACAGAAAGTAGAATGGTAGCTGCCATGGGATGTGGAGAGTAGGGGGTTGGGGGGCATTATTGTTTAATGGGTATAGAGTTTCAGTTTTACAAGATGAAACAATTCTAGAGATAGATGGTATTGATGGTAGCACAACAATGTGAATGTATTAGTGCTGAATTGTACACTTAAAAATGGTTAAAATTTTTTGTGTATTTTACAATTTTAAAAATATTGTATATTATTAGTATTTCATACTTCAGTGTTTGTTACATTATTTGTACCCTACAAATATATTATTATCAGTTGTATCTTCTCAATATTTAATTTTTTAATTTCAGTGTATACTTGGGAAGACTTGAGATAAATTTTTTTAGAAACATCAAGCTTTGGTGATTGATTTGATGTGGGCAGTTGAAGGGGAAGGAGGGTTGATCCTGGGAAGGGCAAAACATCAACTGGAGACTGAGCCTGGAAGAATTCTAATAAAGCTAAGCCTGGGACATTTAAATTTTGAGATGCCCAATAGACATTGGAAAGAAATACATGGTTGTGCTATGAGGGTAGAGCTCAGAAACAGGTCAGACTAGCATTTGATGCCATGGACAGTGGGTTTGTATGAGACTACCTAGAGAAAAAGGTAACTTAGGACAGAGAAAAGGTCATTACGCCATCCTTGGGCACATCACTGTTTAGTGATCAGACAGAACAGCAACCACAAACAGAATGAGAAGGAATGGCGGAGAAATAAGAGGAAAGCTAGAGAGGTGAAATTTCTCCATGGACATACCTTTCACATGGGTTTTCCCTGTGCAGCTCTGTGTATCTCCAGATTTTCTGTGTTGTTTCTCCACATGTGTGGCTTTTTTTGCCTTTTGTCTTCTATATGTAGTCTCAAGATATCTGATTTTTTTCTCTGACTTGTTTTTATATTTCTCTACCCAGCTTCCTTCCTCTTTTATCCTTTCTTGTTTTCTTTTTTCTTTCCTTCCCCTTCTGAATTTATATTTTATATGGCCCTATCATTTTGATATTTTATAATATATGATAATCTTGACTATAAATATATTTATGAGTTATATGTTGCTTATTATTATCACTTAAAAATTAGTCTAAGGTTTTATATGTAATACTCAAAAAAAAGCCTCCAAAAGAACCCTAAATTAAACTGTCTCCATTCCTTCTTTTCTTTTTCTTTTTTTAAAAATTTTACTTATTTTTAGAGAGAGGGGAAAGGAGGAGGAGAGCCATCAATGTGTGATCAGTTGCCTCTCGCATGCCCCCTACTGGGGACCTGGCCTGCAGCCCAGGCGTGTGCCCTGACTGGGAATCTGACCAGCAACCCTTTGTTTCGCAGGCTGGTGCTCAATCCACTGAGCCACACCCGCCAGGGTTTTGTCTTCATTGGTTTTTTGTGGGATAATGGATTGAGTGTGTTGTGTTGTTTTGTTTTTTAAAATGTCTTCAATTCCCATTTCCTGTATTTAAAAAAAAGATATCATTTGTAAGTAGTTTCAGCTCTCTCAGTGATTTAAAAGTAATGCTGTATGTGCAGCTATGTACATATTATGCACAGGTCCTTTTATCTTTACCCCTAAAATTGTATATTCATAACTATATGACAGGGTTTTGTGAAAACCAGTAACCCAGAAAAGGAGACATATTTGAGCCTTTACAGATACTCTGTATTATAAAGAGTTCTCTCAGTTACTGTATTTTATTTGAATAACAAGTTGTCAATTGGGAGAGCACTAAGCCTGAAATGGCTTTAATTAGTGTTGATTTTGGATACCTAGGGAAGTTATCTGGCAGAAATCCTAAAAAAGGAAGTAAAAGGAATTTAACAGTTTAAGTTTTTCTTGGAAATGAATTGAAAGTTGCAGACACTGAATACTGTTTAAAGAGCCCATTGAAGATCACTTTCAAAAACAATGTACAGTCCCAACTCAAAATAGTGTTTACCTTTGAAGAGCTGGGGAATGGGTTGAAGGACAACAAGGGGGGAGGGCTTCAACTTTTTAATATCTTGTGTCTTTTAAAGAAAAGAGACACATTTGAAGTAGTTGTGGGAAACTGTTAAAAGTTGACTTGCTATGTAGTAACAGGGACATTTTATACCAGGGTGGTTGCAAAAGTTTATTCTTGTATCGTCATTAACTATTGTATTATTTTCCATGTGATCAACTGTAACTCTACTTTTGCCCATCCCTGTATTATTCTCTTTACTTTTCTGTATGCTTAAAATATTTATAATAAAAAAATATTCAGTGGCTGTGTTGTAGTGGTGCAAACAATGCTACTACATGTCAAATATCTTAGATGGAAATAAGATAATTTATCTGGGAAATTATCAGATGACTCATTGTGCTCTAAGGATGATGAAGATTGTGGAAGAGGAACAATAACTTTCCCCATACCCCACTAGGTTTTTGGCTGAGACCACCACCTCTCCCCCCATAATAAAAAATAGATTATAACAAGAGAAAAATGAACTATTTTAATTACGTACACACATATGTACCTGTACAAATGGAAGCCCCACAAAGATATGAGACAAAAGGCAGCCAGGCAGCTGAGCTAAGAAAAGGGATAGGGGTCTGGGGCTTCAAAGTGGGGGAGGCAATTCACCCGGAGGTGACAGGAAGCACCTCCTGTCTGGTAACAGATGTTTACCCAGACCTACAGATAAGCCCCTCAGATGAAAACATTACCTCTGGTAGTTATAGGGGAGGTGAAAAGCTTTTCCTGAGCCTGCTGTGTCTTGATTACCTTCAGCTCAAAATTATCCATATGCCAAAGTGGCACATTCTGGGGTGGCGTATTCTGAACCCCTCAAGGTAGCTGTGGAAAATCTAGTTTCATAAAATGTGAGATTGGAAAAATAACTGCTTAAAATATAGTTTATTATATAAAGTGATTTCAAATACATTACTTGCATTTTTAAAAAATAAAAAAGTTTTAATTTCTGGTCCAATATATGTTAACTTTCATTTGCAATTTTGGCATTTCATAATATAGTAAAATATCTTGATTTGGTAAATAATACTGGTTACCTGTAGGTACTATTAAAATAGTCAAAAGAGCAATTTAATTGATCTGAAAACTCGTATTGCATACTTCATGAAAAGGGTCGCTTCCCCTCTCATGTCCAGAGAACTACAAAGTAAGGGGAAAGAATTGCAAACTTTTATAGAAAAAGGCAAGCGGGAAACAAGAGGTGCTTGGTTTGTGTGGGAGCGCATGTCTGACCTTATTTAGAAAGATGAAAGTATAGAGTCCAGAGCTTAAAATAATTTGATACACCAGTCTAATCAGCCATATTGATTATTTATTGCGTATTTAGGTTTTTTCTTCTGAGCTATTTGTAGCCAGAGCCTAGAAACCGAATTTTTCTCTGCATAGTTCATGCTTCTCTGGTTATTAAAGATGGCAAGGGAGGGTAGGTCTGGATCTAATTGTCCCCTGACAACCTTCAGGATAATATGACAGGCATATGTTCCAATCGTCCTCATTTTTTATTTAAATAGCAGACTAATTGAGAACCTTGAAAATTAATAGAGAGTTTTATGATCTGCTAATGTGATTTGGTTTCATAGTGTTATAAATTCTTTCATAGAACTTTTATAAATGGGCATAGTTTGAGGTGCAGAGTGTCCAGCAGAAATAAAAGAGTTTTCCACTTTTAGGTATAAAAGGAAGAGAGCGTCTTCTGAACCTGATTGCCACATTCCTGGTACTGCAGTTTCTTCGCACCAGGTTGGAACAAGCGGGAATGGCCTTCAAATCCCTGATGCAATTGGATGATGCCTCCATTTCCAGGTTTTTTGCCATTTTTTTCCATTTAAGTGTATATTTTTACTTTTAAATATCATTTAATTTTTTTTTTTAAAGATTTGATTTATTTGTTTTTGGAGAGAGGGGAAGGGAGGGAGAAAGAGAGGGAGAGAAACATCAATGTGTGGTTACGCCACCCCCCTTACTAGGGACCTGGCCCACAACCCAGGCATGTGCCCTGACTGGGAATCGAACCAGCGACCCTTTGGTTCACAGTCCAGCACTCAATCCACTGAGCCACACCATCCAGGGGCTAAATAGCATTTAATATTTAACTATATTTTTTTCCGTTTAACTCTAGTAGTAAGCAACTGACTTATATTTTCAATCATTTCTTAAACCTCATAAGAAGCCACACAGAATTCTAAGTACAAAAAGAATTTGTTCACAGGGTATGTTTTGCTTGCACTTTTCTGTTGGCATGGCAGACACCAAATTTTTGCCTCTTTGGTTGCACAGGAAACTGGAACTCAGGGAGTTTAAGTGTAGCTTACAGTGGAGCCTAGATCTTTGACTCCTGGCTTACACCTCTTTTCACTATAGTATATGAATTCTCTGTGTTTTTAGGAACTCCATAATACGACTGTTGGGACTAGGCCTGATCCCAACAATTGCAGGGTGTGGGCCAAGAATACAAATGCAAACCCACATGCTATAAGTCTATGTTATTAAGAGTTATAAGTTAAACTAAGATATGTGCTAAAGTTTTACCTCGAAAAATCCAACTTCGTAATTGCCTGGAAGATCAGGTTCAAATTTAGAATTCTGGGATCACTTTAAGTTTTATGCCAAAATGTTGCATTGTGGAGAGAGCCAGTTCTCAGGCCTTGGCTACTAGCCCTTGGCTAACCCCTGGTACCACAACAGGACTTCAGTGAAGCTATGAATACCCCTTACCCATCAAAACTCCATCCATACCCCATGTAAATGGCCACCCTTGTGTATACACATACACAAGTATGTAATTTGCTTTTTTTTTTTAAAGGCAAGGGGAAAACTAATAAAACTAATAAAAATATTATCTATAGGAGGAGGGGAAGGAGACAAGGATGAAAACTAGATTTCTCCAAATATACCTTGTTTTATGATTTTGACTTAGAAGCCGTGTAACTGTTTTACCTAATAAAGATCAAATATCAGAGAATAGAGATTAAACATATTAAATTATACATGGGAATATACTCAGCAGTGTCTGGGATATGAGGAAATAAATGGCAAGACAAAAATGAGGGGAGAAGTAGAACCTATAAATTAATGGACTTATGAATAAAAGGCAATGTGTAGACTTTGTTTGGATCCTGACTTGAACAAAATCCATTGTATTTAAAAAAACACAATTAGAGAAGCTTAAACATTACCTGGATATTTTGTTATATTAAATAATTATTTATAACTGTTTTTAAGTGCCATGTTTAAGAAAAAGTTCTTATCCCTTAGAGATACATATTTACAGATGAAATTAAAATAAATGCATAGACCTACTTCTACTATCTCACAAAGAGGCACTTTTCTTTTGATCTTCTCCAATATGGTAGCCTCTAGAACAAGTATTAATAACTTTGAACTTAACTTTTATTTTAAAAATGATTTTATTTATTTATTTTTAGAGAGAGAGGAAGGGTGGGAGAAAGAGAGGGAGAGAATCAATGTGTGGTTGCCTCTCACACACTCCCCACTGGGCACCCGGCCTGCAACCCACGCATGTGCCCTGACTGGGAATTGAACCAGCAACCCTTTGCTTCACAGCCCAGCGCTCAGTCCACTGAGCCACATCAGCCAGGGCTGAAGTTACTTTTGAACTGCAAATCAAAGTATTAAAGCAAGATTTTAAAAAGTAAAATACAGCTCTTACTATACTACTGTGAAAGCGAAAAGGTTTTTTGGCACTTTAATAAATAAAACTTTTAAATAAATTTACTTCCTGTTTATTGCCTATTTAAAACTTTTATATTTTTCCTACTTTATGATGTACATAATGTGAATGCAGTAGCACATTGCATGGAGGTGTATGAACAAAATTTTCACACTAGTGGGAGGATCAGTCAGAAGTCTTAAGGCTGCCTGGATTAAAGGAAGGCCAGTTGAATTAGTGAGAATATTTAAAATCACTTTTGTTGCTTTCAGTTGCTAGTAACTATAAGTAGGCTAATAATTATTGAAACAAATCATTTAACCACTTTGGCCTGTTGCTATTTGGTATGTTCGTGTCATCGAGATAGTCAACAAATATTTATTGACTGCCTACTCTGTGCCAGGGGCTGTTAAAACATGCATTTTGTTAATCCCCGCAACCCACAAAATCTCATATTGTTATCATAATTGAGGAAACTGAGACTTCCAGTGTGGAATGAAAGCTGCCAAATATCACACAGGCAATGCTGTATGATTGCAGTATCAGGATTTGAGCCCAGGTCTTAACCATCACATTATTCTGATGGCCCTTTCCCAGTATACAGGGAAAAAATCAGGAAAATGAAAAGAATTTTTTAAATTTTTAGTTTCCCCCCATAGAATTTTCTTTAAAACTTTAGTACATGTTACCACTTGTTTGCTAATAAGTTCTAGCAGATGACAAAACAAAAGAGAAAGAAGCTAATATTAATAAAAAATTTCAGAATTTTCCTGAGTCTTGAATAGATTTGAATATTTGACAGTCTGAAATATTTGACATCATTTAACAGACACAAACTTGAAGTTTTTGATATGCACATTTTACTAGTAATTTTATGTGATCGAATTAAATATATGCCAGTTTCATGAGTGATTCTCAGGTACTTTGCAAATAATTAGTCAAGTTGAGAATTCCTGGCACACTGAAAAGGAGAGAGAACTGGAGACCTGCTTTGTAAAACAGGATTGAGTTTGTACATGAAGAATGGGTAGGATTCAGATGCTGAATGGAAAACAATAAACAGATGTATGAGAAACTAGAAGATGATTGAGTTGTCCTGGAGGCAACTGGGAAGTCTGTGACGCACAGTGGAAGTGATGGGTGTAATATACTTAAAAATGTACTTAATAAGTTAAAAGTATGGCAGGTTGGTAGAAGAACTTTAATAAAATGTCAGAAAACTGCTTTTATTAAATATCTTAATGTTTGACAGAATCATTTTGTCTGAACTAATGTGCTAGATTTGGTACCACATTACATTTCATATGTAATTATATTCTGAACTTGATGGAAACACTGTTTGTTTGTTTTTTAATCTAGGAATATTCCCTGGGCTTTTGAGAAAATAAAGAAAGCTAGCGAATGGGTAAGAAGAACAGAAGGACAATATCCATCTATCTGCCAACGGCTTGAATTGGGTAAAGACTGGGACTCTGCCACTAAACAACTATTGGGAATCCAACCCATGAATACCACTTCTCCTCTTCACAGAGTTCTTAATTATGGTCAAGGCTGAAGCAGATGAAGCTGTTTCAAACTTTTTTCATGCTTCCATCTATAAAATAATCAAATATTGATAGATACCTATGATCAAATTTAATTACGATTTTATCAAATATAGTAGCAGTAAGTCACTTTAAAATAAATGTTAGCAGAATCAATTAATGAACAAGCAATAATAAAGTAAAAATTACAGTATTTCATATTTCTTGTGTTTAAATGTTTTAAAGTTATAACAGATACATCTGGATAGTCCTTGAAGCTCCTTGCCTTCTCCGCTTTCAGGAGTCTGGTACAGACTGGTCCAGCTGGACTGAGCAAGCGGGGAAGAAACAAGGGTGTTTGGCCGATGTCCACATTCCCAATTCCAGGGTCTTGGGTACCCAGACCTTGATCCCCAGTGTGCATACTCCTTGGTGTGGGTCTTAGTCTGTGGATCCCTTGATACTCTTATTAGAGAAACTGTGTGTCCCAAGCAATGCTTTCATGGCTCTTGCTTTTGGTGTTGGAGTCTCAAATCTTATTACCAAACCAAGGTCATCTAAATTTTCACCTATGTTCTGAAAGTGTTATAGTTTGCATTTTACATTTAGGTCTATGATCCATTTTCAGTTATTTTTTGTGAAAGGTGTAAGGCCCACTTTCCTCCACATTACCCCTCCTAGGCCATTTCCTCTCTCTACCTTTACATAAAACCCCAGTTTCTTAGAGATACAGTCTTTTGGCTACCCTCCTACCTATCCTCATTGCTGCCATTCGCCAGCTGTCCAGCACTGCCCCCCATTCACATGGTTTAGGATTTCCCTTCCTACTGCTAGTCCTGCCCTCATCTTCAGTGACTTCCAACATTCTGATATGTGACGCATCCTAATTCCCTGGGCTCAAACTGCAGTTTGTGATCCTACTGGTACCGAAAATATAAGAGGCTTATGAGGAGCTGCCATGAGACCTTCTCCCACCTGCCTTTGTGTCTCCCTGGGAAGCTATCATGAGATGGTTTCTCGTCACCTCCCAATTCTGATCAGGTATGAAGCTCAGAATACAGCTGCAGACGTGGGGGGGGGGGGGGGGGGGGGGGGGGGGGG